>CM024753.1:22556152-23243261 GCA_014218235.1 Colocasia esculenta | reverse complement strand
TGATTTTCTGGCATATAATCTAATTTCCACAGTATTCACATCAATGCTGCAATAGAGAAAAATCCACTTTAATGAAATATCTGTCCACATGATTCAATATTTTTACTGCACACATATTATAACCATACAAACCACTGTTCAAAATCTCATGATTTTTGGAATCCAAAAACTATTTATCAATTGAAAACAGTACTACTAATCTATGTTCTTTAGTCATGAAAATTTCAGAAAATAGTCAATTTCAGATTGCAGATTTAATACAGTATGGTACATCCCTATCATGTATTACTACATAGAAATCATAATTTTTTTATCACGAGCATGCATCACATGTGAAATTTCTTTTAAATCTAAGCTTAATTTCAGATTTCAGAAATTTATCCTAAATCATGGTGTCTACAAAAATTACCCAAATTTACAGTATACCAAAACGTTGTTCTACCGAGCACTACACCTTTTACAGAAAGTCCATTCGAAGTCTAAACTTGAAATTATAATTCCAAAAATCAATAGGTCAAAATGGTGAACAGAAGAACTAGACGGCAAGCATGTTGCCGCTGACTCCAGTAGATGGCAAGCCTGTTACCGCTAACCTCAGTAGACGACAACAAAGTGGACGTTAAGTTCATCCTCAACGGCAGTCAAGGTGGACATTAACCTGACAGGAAAACTGAACTCATCTGGGACTCATGTAAACCCAAAAATCCGACTGTTTTCACCTTTTTAAAAATTTGTAAAAATTGTAAAAAGGTAAAATATAGATTTGGGAACCCGATCCCTAAGTTACTTGCCTCTAAAACGTCCTCCACTCGTAGAAGCTCTGTCAAAGCCTCCACGAAGAATGAATTGTCGGTCTTCCTTCCTCCTTCTTAGAAGCTTGGAGAAGACACCCAAAATCGATTCTAAGACGTTAACCCCCCCCCCCCCCCTTTTTATAAAAGGGATGGCCTCTCCAAACCAAACCCTCGAGCCCAGATCTGTAACCCCCCCCCCCCCCCAGGATTCCAAAAATCTAGCCCTTACCATAACTCTACAAGAGCTGGACTGCGAGAATCTCACTGTCAGTTTCGGAAGAAATAGACGTCAAGGGTACTGCCGTTTACACAGAGTAAATGTCAATCGATATGGACGTTTACCTGGAGTTGACGGCAAGGGTTTGCCGTTAACCTACTGTTGACGACAGTCGATGTTCCATCAGAAACACAGGTCAACCTGCATCCACTCGAGAACAGACCATTCTGCACTACAAACCACAAAACAATATACATACATGTACAGAATTTTCTAAATGCTCAATAAAATAAATATCAATTGAAAATAAAAACAACTAAGAATTTTCAGGATATCACACTCTCTCCCCCTTAAATAATCTTCGTCCTCGAAGATTATGTCTATAGAAACTCACCAAAAAGATGTGATATTTTTCCTTCATTCCATCCTCCAACTCCCATGTTGCTTCTTCTTGTGCAAAGTTCCTCCACAAAACTTTCACAAGAAAATTCTCTTAGACCTCAAATGTTGCACTTTTCGGTCCAGAATCTTTATAGGCTTCTCCTCAAAAGATAAATCTTGCTGCAAATCTGTCGGCTCATAAGAAAGAACATGAGATGGATCCCAAACATACCTTCTTAGCATAGAAATGTGAAATACCGGATGTATATTCGCCATAGATGGTGGTAATGCCAATTGATAAGCCATGTTTCCAACCTTCTACAAGATCTCAAATGGTCCAATAAACCTTGGATTCAACTTCCACGTTGACCAAATCTAATCACCCCTTTTGTTGCAGAGACCTTAAGGAATACATGCTCTCCCACCTCAGATTCCAATTCCTTCCTTCTATTATCCACATAGCTCTTCTACCAGTCTTGTGCTACCTTTAATCTTTGCTGAATTAGGTTAACCTTATTAGAAGTTTATTGCACAATCTCAGGACCAACCAAGTGTTTATCACTAGCTTCCTCCCACACAAAGAATATCTACAAGGCCTTCCATACAAAGCCCCAAATGGAGCCATACCTATGCTTGCATGAAAACTATTATTATAGGCAAACTCCACAAGAGGTAAATGTTTCTCCCAATCACCCTTCCAATCTAGAGCACATGCTCTCAACGTGTCTTCAAGAGTCTGGATTGTCCTTTCAGATTGTCCAACCGTTTGGGGGTGAAAAGCTGAGCTAAGCTTCAGTTGAGAACCAAGAGCAACCTGCAATCCTTGCCACAATCTTGAAGTAAATCTTGGGTCTCTATCCGAAATAATGGATTTTGCAACCCCATGCAATCTAACAATATTGTCAACTTAAAGCTTGGCCAAACTCTCAACAGAATGCTTCTTCTTAATAGGTAAGAAATGTACGGTCTTGGAGAATCTATCCACAATCACCCAAATGCAGTCATTGCCCCTAAAAGACCAGGGCAAACTAGAGACAAAGTCCATGGTAACTTCTTTCCATTTCCATAATGGATATCAAACTAGAAACTAATGGCCTCTGCCTTTCTGCCTTCACCTGTTGGCATGTCAAACATCTAGCCACATAGTCAGCCACATCTCTTTTCATGCCCTGCCACCAAAAAGTCCTTTTTAGATCTTGATACATTTTGCTACCACCTAGATGTATAGAAAACTTGGACCTGTGAGCCTCATCTAAAATTTGCTTTCTAACATCAGCAATGTCAGGCACACATACTCTATACTGAAATCGGATAACACCCTCCTTATCATGAGCAATGCCTGCCTTGCCTATCATATCCTGCAGTCTAGGGCCAGTCATCCTTCTGACCTTCTACCACACTATCTAGAAGAGAAGACCTGATAATCAACTAAGCCACAAAAGCTTGGCACAATTGTGACTCAACCTCTATAAAAGCACAAGCTGCATCTTCTATCATCTTCCAATCCTTTTGCATTGTTGTCCTCTTCCTGCTAAGCGCGTCGGCTACCACGTTAGCCTTGCTTGGGTGATAATGCAATTCAAAATCATAATCCTTTAAGAACTCAATCCATCTTCTCTGCCTTAGATTTAGCTCCTTCTGCGAGAATAAGTACTTAAGACTTTGGTGATCAGTGAATACTTCAAACTTGACACCATATAGATAATGTCATCAAATCTTCAAAGCATGCACTACCACTGCCAACTCTAGATCATGGGTGGGGTAGTTACGATCATTCTCCTTTAGTTGACGAGAAGCATAGGCAACCACTTTCCCATCCTGCATAAGCACAGAGTCGAGCCAATATGAGAAGCATCAGTATAGATCGTGGAGCCATCCGCCCCACTAGGTAGAACTAGCACCGGCGCAGAAGTCAATCTACTCCTCAATTTTCTGAAACTTTGCTCACAATCTTCTGACCATACAAACCTCACTCCTTTCTTGTAAGCTTGGTCAAGGGCGCTGCAATGGATGCAGAACTCTCTATGAAACGACGATAATAGCCAGCTAAACCCAAGAACTCCGTATCTTAGATGCTGATCTTGGAGTCTCCCATTCTAGCACTGCCTTTACCTTAGAAGGGTTCACAGTAATACCGTCTCCTGAAATCACATGCCCAAGAAAATGAACTTCCTTCATCCAGAAGTCACACTTGCTAAACTTGGTGAATAACTTGTTCTCCCTCAAGACTTCCAACACGGTCTTTAAATGCTCCATGTGAGATGCTTCATCCGGAGAATAAATCAAAACATCATCTATGAAAACCACTACAAAACTATCCAGATACGGCCTAAAGACCTGATTCATCAAGTCCATAAATGCTGTTGGGGCATTCGTCAAGCCAAAAGGTAAAACCAAGAACTTATAATGACCGTACCGAGTCTGAAAATCCGTCTTAGACGTGTCATCAACCTTTATTCGGAGTTGTTGATAACCCAAATGAAGATCTATCTTAGAAAACACTGAAGCTCCCTGTAATTGATCAAATAGGTCGTCAGTACGGGGTACAGGATACCTGTTCTTGATCGTTACTTGGTTAAGCTTCCGATAGTCTATGCAAAGCCTCATTGAACCATCCTTCTTCTTAACAAAAAGGACTGGAGCTCCCCATGGTGAAGAACTTGGACGAATGAAACCCTTGTCCAACAAGTCCTGCAATTGCTTCCTGAGCTCTGCCAATTTGGTTGGGGCCATATGATAAGGTTCCTTAGAAATAGGAGTTGTACCTGGCATCAACTCAATAGCGAACTCAATGTCTCTTTCCGGTGGCAAACCAGAAAGATCCTCAGGAAAGACGTCTGCATAATCACGAACAACCTCAATCTCCTCAATGCGTGGTGTATTAGTGTCCTTAGACACCACCACACTAGCCAAAAAGGCACTGCAACCACTGTTCAACATCTTGGTTGCCTTCAATGCTGACACTACGAACTTTCCAGCCATGTTCTTGGGTAAGGGATGTGAAAACTCATCCTCACCTGGAATGCGGAATATAATCCTCTTCTTCCGACAATCTAACAAAGCATAATGCTCTTCCAACCAATCTAGACCCAAAATAGCGTCATAATCCTTCATCTTCAAAAGATAGAAGCATCCTTCTAATCCCGTTCTTCTATACATACATAAAGTGATGGGAAGCACTTTTTAGTGTTCATAGCTCCTGCTGGGGTATGCATAGACAATAGAATCTCTAAATCCATAACTTCTACATCAGACTCCTTAAGCAACACCTTAGCGAACCTCTCAGGTACAAATGTGTGTGTGGCACCGGTGTCAAAAAGAACTCTAGCATGAAAACCCATAATTGGAACTGTACCTTCAGTCACATGCTCTACCTATTCTGCATCTTCCTTGGCCAATGCATGCACTTGAGCTTGGGCCTAGGGTCTTCCCGCTGGTTTTCCTACTGTTGGCGCTGCTGGTGCTGCTGTTTGCTGTGCCATCTTAGGGAAGTCCTTGATCTTGTGGTCCTTCTCTCCACAACGAAGACATCTCCCTGCACTCAACCAACATACCTGACCTCCATGCCTTTTACCGCAATGAGTACATAACGGCTTGTCTTCTTGCTGGAATATCCCTTGCTGAGGTGCCCTCTTTCCATAATCTGGTACCTGCTGAGGTGCATAAACAACCTTCTTCTTCTTATCTTGCCTTAGAAATGGCGATGCTGGCCTCTTGGAAGTAGCTTTCGTCTCCTCATAATATTGTTCCATTTCGCTTTCTTGCCTACAAGCCACTAAATGCTTCCTCCATGGTACAATGATCAAATGCTACGCCTGGTACGCAGTCATGGTCTGAGACCCATCATAAACTGCTTCACCTTTCTCCTCTCATTAGCAACAATGTGAGCTGCATACTTTGATAGCTCTGCAAATCTAGCTTCATATTCTCGAACACTGATGGCTCCCTGGGTCAACGAAAGAAATGTTGAATCACTCTATGGTTATCTGTGATCTTGGCATTTTGGTGATAACAAAATATATGATGCATTTAGGTGATAACAAAATATTATCTAACAAAATATATGATGCATTTAGGTGATAACAAAATATATTATCTAACAAAATATATGATGCATTTAGGTGATAACAAAATATATTATCTTGGTATTGCGAAGATAACAAAATATAGGTGTTCATAAATATTTTTGTTAATCTGTGTTGCATCAATCCCATTTACAGATGATAAGTCAAATTGAATATTTTGTTTCATCTGTGTCGCATCAATCTCATAGCAAAATGCTAAGTCTCACTTTGATGCAATAAGGCGCACTAGAATGATAAAATCGTTGTTTAATCCATATACATCGATTTCAGATTAAGTGCCAAATTTTATAAGCGCTACAACGATTTGATAAGTGAGTGCAACGTTTTGCCCTCACATCGATTTGCCCCTCATAACGATTCACTAAGGCTCATATCGATTTCGATCTCGTAATGATTGGGACTCACATCGACTTCTTAAGAAGTCATAACGATTCGATAAGTGACCACATCGACTCCTTAAGATTTCACATCGATTTCTTCAGTAATCACAACGATTTCTTTAGAGAGAACAACAACTTGTTCTCCACATCGATTTGTTCATAAATGTGGAACGATTTACTTATAAATGAACAATGATTATATAAGTCACATTCACATCAATTTCTCTTAGGTTTTAAAGTGTTTTGTAGCGCCTAATGAAAAGTCAAAATATCTTCTGACAGATAAAGCTGCATACTTGTTTCAGAGCATTGTTAGAAAAGATTTTGACCTATCAGTTTTAGCATGTTAAGAGAAATAGAGTAGTGTGCACTGTTATCATGTAAACAATATTTTGTGCTAACACTCTACTCCATGCTCACAGACCTCAAAGACCACCAATAGGTGATCAAGACAAGAGATGAGCAACGGCTAGAACTCCAACGGATCTCTTCAACGGATCCATTCAAAAGCTGCTCTTATAATAGATGAAGCATAAGCTGAGGAAGAGTGTGAGCTCTCTGAAGATCTTTGAAGGAGTGTACAACCAGTGAGGAAACTGAACTCCAAATACACTCAAAGGAAAAGAAAGAAAGAGCCTGAGCCCAAGAAGAAGTGTTCAAGCATTTGAAGCATTCGAGCTTTCAAGCTTCCTTTCTTCTCTCTTCATTTTCTCCCTGTGCTCATTGTAATCTTGGGGGAGAGTCTGTGACTGTGAGCTAAGTCCTGAGTGTTCATCTTGTAATAGCTCTCAGTTTGATCTTTCTTTTCTATGAAAGATTTCTGTCCAGCTGTAGGACTGTATACAGTGTGTAACCCAGCTAGGGGTTTGTGTCTAACAGAACCGCACGGGGTTTGTACCAGTAGGTTTGCTTCTGAGCCTAGAAAAGAAGTGGGCTGCCTTCTTGCCCGGGAAAGGGAAGAAGACCAGCTGGGGTGCTGGGTGTTGTAATGTCCTTGAGGGGGACTGTACCCTTGGTTAGTGAAATCCCAAGAGGTTGCTTGGGTACTGGACGTAGGACTTCCATGTGGGAAGGGCTGAACCAGGATAAATCTCCTGTGTCCTTTGTGTGATTGTTCTTTTGCTTCCGCACTGCCACTCTTCATCACACTAACACTAACCAAACTTTTAAGTGTTCATATTTTGATTTCAGATTTCAGAAAACCTATTCACCCCCCCTCTAGGTTACCTTGCTGCCATACCAAAAGGGCCACAAGTGGTATCAGAGCAGGTCTCTGAACATCCAAGAAGATCCAACGATCTTAGAGCAAAGATCCATGGCAGCTCAAGGATATGCTGAAGGCCAATCAGTCACCAGATCTCCATTCTTTGATGGAGAAGACTACCAATATTGGAAGATGAGGATGGAATGCTTCATTCGAGGCACAGACTTTGATCTGTGGCAGGTAATTGAGGTAGGTGACTTTGTTATTGTTCCTATTGAAGACACTACTGCCATTACACCTGCTGATAAGAGTAAACTATCTCTAAATTTTAAAGCTAAGAACTTTTTATGTTGTGCTTTATCTAAAAAGGAATTTAGTAGAATATCTGCTTGTAAATCTTCCAAAGAAATATGGGATAAGCTGCAGATAACTTATGAAGGAACAGATAAAGTGAAACAAACTAGGATAGATATTCTTGTTTCACAATACCAACAATTTAAAATGCTCCAAAACGAAAATATCACTACCATGTATAATAGATTTTCAAGCATAGTAGTAGGTTTAAATTCTCTTGAAAAAATTCTTTCTAATGAAGAAACCGTTAGAAAAATACTTAGGTCCTTAACTATTTCATAGACACCTAAAGTAACTGTTATTGAAGAAGCCCATGACTTAACCAAACTTTCTATTGATAACTTAATGGGTTCCCTCATGGCACATGAAATTAATATGGAGCGTCTATCTGAAAGTTCATCAAAGAAAAAATGTACTAATGCTCTTAAAATTGTAGCTACTCCTACTTCTTCTACTTCTAGCTCCAAAAATGCAGATTCTGAAGACAGTGACGTAGATGAAGTTCTGTCCAAGCTTCAGAAAATTTTCAAGAAGAAGAAAATGAATCGAAAAGGGTTCAAAAGAAAGACAGAAAAGAGAAAGAACCAGTCTGCTATGAATGCAGAAAACCTGGACATTGAGACCGGATTGTCCAAGACTCAAGAAGACTGGTCAAACTGAGAAACCCAAGAAGCAGCACAAGAAATTTAAAAGAAAAGCCATGGCAGCTGCTTGGGAAAATGATGAGGCCACAAGCTCAGAATCATCAAGCTCAGATTCCGAAAAGGAGCAGGTAAATCTAGCCCTCATGGTGGGACTAGATGAGGTACATTCTGACTCATTTTTTAATTCTTGCACAGATTTAGGGTTAGAATCAGAAGACTTAGAAGAAGTCTTAATGAACTGTATGAAAACATAAGGGGGTTGTAAAAGAACTAAAAAATCTGAAAAAACAACTCTACTTGCTTGGAAAACACCAATTCTGATCTTAAATCCGAATTGGAGCAACTAGAAGAACAATTAAAAGAATGTAAAGATAAAAATTATCTTTTAAATGAAAACTTGAAAAGCAAGAATAATGAGAAATTAGAGTTAGTAGAAAAGTTGAAAACTCTAGCTGATGAGAATCTATATTTAAAAGAATCAGTTAGAAAATTAACTATAGGAAAAACATCTCTTGCTTTGTGTTTAAAATGGTCTAAATCCGTAAGAAACAAGCAAGGTCTTGGTTACACACCTCCAGAAAAGGGAAAACAAGGCATAATTCCTGAAAAATATCCATTACCAAAATTTGTAAAAGAAACCAAGATGCCTCAGAAAAAGGTCCCTGTAAAAGAAAAAGTTTACAGAAATCATGTTCTAAAAACTCAACATAAAGAAAATAAGAACAGCAAAACAATCTATATTCATTGTTGTTCTCATTGCAATAAACTAGGACACACTGTAAACACCTGCACAACAAGGCACTTAGTTTTGATCCCTAAAGGATATTTTCATGCATCTAACCATCAAGGACCCAAAAAGGCTTGGGTACCTACATCTGAATAAGTTGATTGCAGGATAGCCTTGGAGCATCAGGAAGAAAGGATGCTCAAGGCATAAGTAGAGTCCCTCACTCCAGGGGAACTCTGATTAAGGGGGAGTCTCATTCAGGGGGAGCCTTCACTAAGGAGGTGTTATTCAATAAACATCTATTATTGTTGAACCTCTCAACGGTAAGAAATTTTCTCAAAGGGGAGAAATACATGGTAATACTTTTCCTTTTTGGATTATTGACAAAAAGGGGGAGAGTAAGTATGCTCTATGAATCTTCTGCTTAAATCATGTTTTAAATCACTTAAGAAAATTCGCATAAATTTTGTCATCACCAAAAAGGGGGAGATTGGTGAACCACTCTATGGTTATTTGTAATCTTGGCATTTTGGTGATAACAAAATATATGATGCATTTAGGTGATAACAAAATATATTATCTAACAAAATATATGATGCATTTAGGTGATAACAAAATATATTATCTTGGTATTGCGAAGATAACAAAATATAGGTGTTCATAAATATTTTTGTTTCATCTGTGTTGCATCAATCTCATTTACAGATGATAAGTCAAATTGAATATTTGTTTCATCTGTATCACATCAATCTCATAGCAAAATGCTAAGTCTCACATTGATGCAATAATGCGCACTAGAATGATAAAATCGATGTTTAATCCATATACATCGATTCATATTAAGTGCCAAATTTTATAAGCGCTACAACGATTTGATAAGTGAGTGCAACGTTTTGCCCTCACATCGATTTGCCCCTCATAACGATTGACTAAGGCTCATATAGATTTCGATCTCGTAACGATTGGGACTCACATCGACTTCTTAAGAAGTCATAACGATTCGATAAGTGACCACATCGACTCCTTAAGATTCACATCGATTTCTTCAGTAATCACAACGATTTCTTTAGAGAGAACAACAACTTGTTCTCCTCATCGATTTGTTCATAAATGTGCAACGATTTACTTATAAATGAACAACGATTATATAAGTCACATTCACATCGATTTCTCTTAGGTTTTAAAGTGTTTCTGGCGCCTAATGAAAAGTCAAAATATCTTTTGACAGATAAAGCTGCATACTTTTTTCAGAGCTTTGTCAGAAAAGATTTTGACCTATCAGTTTTAGCATGTTAAGAGAAATAGAGTAGTGTGCACTGTTATCATGTAAACACTATTTTGTGCTAACACTCTGCTCCATGCTCACAGACCTCAAAGACCACCAATAGGTGATCAAGACAAGAGATGAGCAACGGCTAGAACTCCAACGGATCTCTTCAACGGATCCATTCAAAAGCTGCTCTTATAAAAGATGAATCATAAGCTGAGGAAGAATGTGAGCTCTCTGAAGATCTTTGATGGAGTGTACAACTAGTGAGGAACCTGAACTCCAAATACACTCAAAGGAAAAGAGAGAAAGAGCCTGAGCCCAAGAAGAAGTGTTCAAGCATTTGAAGCATTCGAGCTTTCAAGCTTCCTTTCTTCTCTCTTCATTTTCTCCCTGTGCTCATTGTAATCTTGGGGGAGAGTCTGTGACTGTGAGCTAAGTCCTGAGTGTTCATCTTGTAATAGCTCTCAGTTTGATCTTTCTTTTCTAAGAAAGATTTCTGTCCAGCTGTAGGACTGTATACAGTGTGTAACCCAGCTAGGGGTTTGTGTCTAGCATAACCGCACTGGGGTTTATACCAGTAGGTTTGCTTCTGAGCCTAGAAAAGAAGTGGGCTGCCTTCTTGACCGGGAAAGGGAAGAAGACCAACTGGGGTGCTGGATGTTGTAGTGTCCTTGAGGGGGACTGTACCCTTGGTTAGTGAAATCCCAGGAGGTTGCTTAGGGACTCGATGTAGGACTTCCATGTGGGAAGGGCCGAACCAAGATAAATCTCCTGTGTCCTTTGTGTGATTGTTCTTTTGCTTCCGCACTGCCACTCTTCATCACACTAACACTAACCAAACTTTTAAGTGTTCACGTTTTGATTTCAGATTTCAGAAAACCTATTCACCCCCCCTCTAGGTTACCTTACTGCCATACCAAAAGGGCCAACAAGAAATTCCTGCTCCATGTTATCCTGCACATGCTCAGGAATAAACTTAGCCTTGAATAGGCGAGTAAAACTCATCCCAAGTCACCTCTTGGACTCCATCCTCAAACCTGGTATGCAATGTGGAAGTCCACCACACATTAGCCCCCTCCTATAACATGTAAGTCCCCAAACTGACTAATCTTCCTCATCACAACGAATAGCTCTAAATATCTTCTCAGTCTCCCTGAGCTAACTCCCAGCCAACAGTGGTTGACTCTCCCCCTTAAAAGAGGGTGGAGCCATTCTGCTAAACTCTCCATCACCGAAGGCCTCTATACTCCAAATGCATAGCAGGTGGAGCCTTAGCTAGAAATGACACAAATCAGCATAGGACAGATAAACTAAAGAGAACCAAAGCCAATGATAACTACACCTACCTGAGCTTGCACTTGAGCCTGCAATGCTACCTGAGTTTGGGCCTGGGTCTGCATAGTCTGAACCAACCCTTGCATGAAAGTTCCATAGTCTGTCAAGGGTGGAGAGGTGCCACAGGTGGTCCCTAAGGTGCTGGAACCTGCTGCCCTGCACTAGCTTTCTCCCTCTGCTCCTTCTCACGAGCCTGGACATTAGCACGACGTCCACGACTAGCCATGGCCTGGCAAAACAATATGCTACTTAATCTCTATAGTTCTAATTATCTAATACTTTATTTTAGACTTATGAACATGGATCACTTAAGTTGATATTTACTTATGAATATCCTCAACCTACAAATGTCTCTGATACCATCTCTATAACACCCCACTTAGACTCGGTCCAGTTATACCAACTCTCATCGAGTCTAAGGGACGTGTTACATGGGGAACACACCCCAACATATATCAAATGTAGGTTGATTCATTCACAAATAAAGAATAATGCAGCAGAAATAAAGCACAACTCATCAACTTTAATAATCAAGTCCATAGTCCATCAAATAAGTCGACAATGTTATAAATAGTTCAATTACAATGTTCATAATTAATCAAAATCTCACATACAATATCTCTCAACCACAAAATTTCAGTCAATCCTCTCGCTTTGAATCCGATTCTGCTATCAAAGCCTCGGGATCCGCAGTCTCACTTGAAATGTTAAGCAAGCATGAGTCTACAACGAAGACTCAGCAAGCAACCCAAAAATGGATTATCAATCTTACATATATGAAAAGGTTTCAAAACATGTTAATACATATAGAATTCAGCAACCATACTACTCGCATCATGTACATTTATCATTCACAATTTAAACTATAAGTCAGTACAATGTTACTAGAATAAAGCATGATTCCAAGACATGATCTTAACTACACAATGTTTATTCTTACTAAAAGATTTCAGATCTGAACATGATGATATGGATTTAATAATATGGTACAATTTATACACATGGTTCCAATAAAGTGGATATTAAGCATGACTTCATATCATTAAATCAAGTGGAAATAAACAAGTATTACATGAAATCTTTATAAACTAAAAACAAACTTTGTTCATAGCATATACATATGTACAAATTTTCTTTTGCCAAGACACAGCCCAAACCACTCATTAGAAGTCAGATACACATATGACATATACTCATCACCTAGGCAATTAGTGATAGAGTCTTGGTTATTGTGCAATACTGGGAGAAGCCCTCCCCACCTTAACTAGTGGTACTTGTCACCTCCAGGATTTCTTCCCATGCCCTCGGGAACATATAACATATTGAACATTTTCATAGGGGCAATACTATGGTCCTGTTCCAGATTACTTCTATGGTGGCAGTGCCTTATTGGCCATATACACATTCATATACAATTTCTTCAATTTCAAATACAACATACCATGTTGCCAATCATATACATATGATCAGATACAGACAAAGACTGATTTCAAATTTATCACATGCTGAAATTTTGAACATTTTTCCACAATCTATTTCAAAAGAACACAATTCTCATAGCAATAATCAGACATAAATAGTTACAGTCATCTAAAATTCATAGTATTTTTCCAAAACATGCCTCTTCTATCATAATCAAATCAGGAATTATTCATGATTTTCTGGAATATAATCTAATTTCCACAGTATTCATCAGTGCTACAAATAGAGAAAAATCCACTATAATGAAATTATATGTCCATATGATTCAATATTTTACTGCACACATATTATAACCACACAACCCACTGTTCAAAATATCATGATTTTTGGAATCCAAAAACTATTTATCAATTTAAAATAGTACTACTAATCTATGTTCTTTAGTCATGAAAATTTCAGAAAATAGTCAATTTCGGATTGCAGATTTAATACAGTATGGTACATCCCTGTCATATATTACTACATAGAAATCACAATTTTTTTATCACGAGCATGCATCACATGTGAAATTTTCTATTAAATCTAAGCTTAATTTTAGAATTCAAAAATTATCCTAAATCATGGTGTCTACAGAAATTACCCAAATTTATAGTATATCAAAAAGTTGTTACAGAAAGTCCATTCAAAGCCTAAACTTGAAATTATAATTCCAAATATCAAAATAGGTCAAAATGGTGAACAGTAGAACTAGACGACAAGCATATTGCCGCTGAGTCCAGTAGCGGCAAGCCTATTGCCACTAACCTCAGTAGATGGCATCAAAGGGGACGTTAAGTTCATCCTCGATGGCAGTCAAGGTAGACGTTAACCTGACAGGAAAATTGAACTCATCTGAGACTCATGTAAACCCAAAAATCTGACTGTTTTCACCTTTTTAAAAATCTGTAAAAATTGTAAAAGGGTAAAATATAGAGTTGGGAACCCGATCCTAAGTTACTTGCCTCTAAAATGTCCTCCACTCGTAGAAGCTCAGTCAAAGCCTCCACGAAGAATGAATCGCCGGTCTCCTTCCTCTTTCTTAGAAGCTGGAGAAGACACCCAAAAAACCGGTTCCAAGAGGTTAACCCCTCCTTTTTATAAAAGGGATGGCCTCTCAAAAACAAACCCTCGAGCCCAGATCTGTAACCCCCCCCCCCAGGTTTCCAAAAATCTAGCCCTTATCATAACTCTACAAGAGCTAGACTGCGAGAATCTCACTGTCAGTTCCAGAAGAAATAGACGTCAAGGGTTACTGCCGTTTACACAGAGTAAACGTCATCGATATGGACGTTTACTGGAGTTGACGACAACTGTGTTGTCGTTAACCTACTGTTGATGGCAGTCGATGTTCCGTCAGAAACACAGGTCAACCTGCATCCACTCGAGAACAGACCATTCTACACTACAAACCACAAAACAATATACATACATGCACAGAATTTTCTAAATGCTCAATAAAATAAATATCAATTGAAAATAAAAACTACTAAGAAATTTTCAGGACATCACACTCTCTCCCCCTTAAATAATCTTCGTCCTTGAAGATTGTGTCTATGGAAACTCACCAAAAAGATGTGGATATTTTGCCTTCATTCCAACCTCCAACTCCCATGTTGCTTCTTCTTGTGCAAAGTTCCTCCACAAAACTTTCACTAAGGAAATTCTCTTCGACCTCAAATGCTGCACTTTTTAGTCCAGAATCTTTATGGGCTACTCCTCAAAAGATAAATCTTGCTGCAAATCTGTCGGCTCATAAGAAAGAACATGAGATGGATCCCAAACATACCTTCTTAATAGAAATGTGAAATACCGGATGTATATTCACCATAGATGGTGGTAATGCCAATTGATAAGCCACGTTTCCAACCTTCTTCAAGATCTCAAATGCTCCAATAAACCTTGGATTCAACTTTCCACGCTGACCAAATCTAATCACCCCTTTTGTTGGAGAGACCTTAAGGAATACATGCTCTCCTACCTCAAATTCCAATTCCTTCCTTCTATTATCTGCATAGCTCTTCTGCCGGTCTTGTGCTACCTTTAATCTTTGCTGAATTAGTTGAATCTTACTAGAAGTTTCTTGCACAATCTCAGGACCACCAAGTGTTTATCACTAGCTTCCTCCCAACACAAAGGAGATCTACAAGGCTTCCATACAAAGCCTCAAATGGAGCCATACCTATACTTACATGAAAACTATTATTATAGGCAAACTCCACAAGAGGAAATGTTTCTCCTAATCTCCCTTCAATCTAGAACACATGCTCTCAACATATCTTCAAGAGTCTAGATTGTCTTTCGGATTGTCCATCCATTGGGGGTGAAAAGCTGAGCTAAGCTTCAGTTGAGAACCAAGAGCAACCTGCAGTCCTTGCCACAATCTTGAAGTAAATATTGGGTCTCTATCAGAAATAATGGATTTTGCAACCCCATGCAATCTAACAATATTGTCAACATAAAGCTTGGCCAAACTCTCAACAGATTGCTTCTTCCTCATAGGTAAGAAATGTGCAATCTTGGACAATCTATCCACAATCACTGAAATGGAGTCATTTCCCCTAAAAGACCTGGGCAAACCAGAGACAAAGTCCATGATAACTTCTTCCATTTCCATAATGGAGTATCAATCTTTTGCATCAAACCTGATGGCCTCTGCCTTTCTGCCTTCACCTGTTGGCATGTCAAACATCTAGCCACATAGTCAACCACATCTCTTTTCATGCCCTGTCACCAAAATGTCCTTTTTAGATCTTGATACATTTTCCTACCACCTGGATGTATAGAAAACTTGGACCTGTAAGCCTCATCTAAAATTTGCTTTCTAACATCAGCAATGTCTGGCACACATACTCTATACTGAAATCGGATAACACCCTTCTATCATGAGCAATGCCTGCCTTCCCTATCATCTCCTGCAGTCTAGGGCCAGTCATCCTTCTGACCTTCTACCACACTATCTAGAAGAGAGGACCTGATAATCAACTAAGCCACAAAAGCTTGGCACAATTGTGACTCAACCTCTAAAAAGCACAAGCTGCATCTTCTATCATCTTCCAATCCTTCTGCATTGCTATCCTCTTCCTGCTAAGCGCGTCGGCTACCACGTTAGCCTTGCCTGGGTGATAATGCAATTCAAAATCAAAATCCTTTAAGAACTCAATCCATCTCCTCTACCTTAGATTTAACTCCTTCTGTGAGAATAAGTACTCAAGACTTTGGTGATTAGTGAATACATCAAAGTTGAGACCATGCAGATAATGTCATCAAATCTTCAAAGCATGCACTATGCTGCCAACTCTAGATCATGGGTGGGTTAGTTACGCTCATTCTCCTTTAGTTGACGAGAAGCATAGGCAACCACTTTCCCATCCTGCATAAGCACAGAGTCGAGCCCAATATGAGAAGCATCAATATAAATCGTGAAGCCATCCGCCCCACTAAGTAGAACTAGCACCGGCACAGAAGTCAATCTACTACTCATTCTCTGAAACTTTGCTCACAATCTTTGACCATACAAACTTCACTCCCTTCTTGTAAGCTTGGTCAAGGGCGCTACAATGGATGCAAAACTCTCTATGAAATGGCGGTAATAGCCAGCTAAACACAAGAAACTCTGTATCTCAGATGGTGATCTTGGAGTCTCCCATTCTAGCACTGCCTTTAGCTTAGAAGGGTTAACAGCAATACCGTCTCCTGAAATCACATGCCTAAGAAAATGAACTTCCTTCATCTAGAAGTCACACTTGCTAACTTGGCGAATAACTTGTTCTCCCTCAAGACTTCCAACACGGTCTTTAAATGCTCCATGTGAGATGCTCATCCGGAGAATAAATCAAAACATCATCTATGAAAACCACTACAAAACTATCGAGATACGGCCTAAAGACCCGATTCATCAAGTCCATAAATGCTGCTGGGGCATTCGTCAAGCCAAAAGGTAAAACCAAGAACTCATAATGACCGTACCGAGTCTGAAAAGCCGTCTTAGATGTGTCATCGACCTTTATTCGGAGTTGGTGATAACCCAAACGAAGATCTATCTTAGAAAACACTGAAGCACCCTGCAATTGATCAAATAGGTCATCAAGACGGGGTAGAGGATACCTATTCTTGATCGTTACTTGGTTAAGCTTCCGATAGTCTATGCAAAGCCTCATTGAACCATCCTTCTTCTTAAAAAAAAGGACTGGAGCTCCCCATGGTGAAGAACTTGGACGAATGAAGCCCTTGTCCAACAAGTCCTGCAATTGCTTCCTGAGCTCTGCCAATTCAGTTGGGGCCATATGATAAGGTTCCTTAGAAATAGGAGTTGTACCTGGCATCAACTCAATAGCGAACTCAATGTCTCTTTCCAGTGGCAAACCAGAAAGATCCTCAGGAAGGACGTCCGCATAATCACGAACAACCTCAATCTCCTCAATGTGTGGTGTATTAGTGTCCTTAGACAACACCACACTAGCGAAAAAGGCGATGCAACCACTGTTCAACATCTTGGTTGCCTTCAATGTTGACACTACGAACTTTCCAGCCATGTTCTTGGGTAAGGGATGTGAAAAACTCATCCTCACCTGGAATGCGGAATATAATCCTCTTCTTCTGACAATCTAACAAAGCATAATGCTCTTCTAGCCAATCTAGACCCAAATAGCATCATAATCCTTCATCTTCAAAAGATAGAAGCATCCTGCTAAATCTTGTTCTTCTATACATAAAGTGATGGGAAGCACTTTTTAGTGATCATAGCTCCTGCTGGGGTATGCATAGACAACGAAATATCTAAATCCACAACTTCTGCATCAGAATCCTTAAGCAACACCTTAGCAAACCTCTCAGGTACAAATGTGTGTGTGGCACCAGTGTCAAAAAGAACTCTAGCATGAATACCCATAATTAGAACTGTACATTCAGTCACATGCTCTGCCTATTCTTCATCTTCCTTAGCTAATGCATACACTCGAGCTTGGGCCCAGGCTCTTCCCGCTGGTTTTCCTACTGCTGGCACTGCTGCTGCTGCTGTATGCTGTGCCAACTTAGGGAAGTCCTTGATCTTGTGGTCCTTTTCTCCACAACAAAGACATCTCCCTGCACTCAACCAACATACCTGACCTCCATGCCTTTTACCGTAATGAGTACATAACGGCTTGTCTTCTTGCTAGAATATCCTTGCTGAGGTGCCCTCTTTCCATAATCTAGTACCTGTTGAGGTACATAAATAGCCTTCTTCTTCTTATCTTGCCTCAGAAATGGCGATGTTGGCCTCTGGAAGTAGCTTTCTTCTCCTAAAAATATTGTTCCATTTCGCTTTTGCCTACTAGCCGCACTAAACGCTTCCTCCATGATACGATGATCAAATGCTACAAGCCTGGTACGCAGTGATGGTCTGAGCCACATCACAAACTTCTTCACCTTTCTCCTCTCATTAGCAACAATGTGAGGTGCATACTTTGATAGCTCTACAAATCTCACTTCATATTCTAGAACACTCATGGCTCCCTGGGTCAACGAAAGAATTCATGCTCCATATTATCCTGCACATGCTCAAGAATGAACTTAGCCTTGAATAGACGAGTAAATTCATCCCAAGTCACCTCTTGGACTCCATCCTCAAACCTGGTAGGCAATGTGAAGTCCACCACACATCAGCCCCTCCTTAACATGTAAGTCGCCAAAGTGACTTTATCTTCCTCATCACAAAGAATAGCACTAAATATCTTCTCAGTCTCCCTAAGACAACTCTCAGCCAATAGTGGTTGGCTCTCCCCCTTAAAATAGGGTGGAGCCATTCTGCTAAACCTCTCCATCACCGAAGGGCCTCTATGCTCCAAATGCACAGCAGGTGGAGCCTGAGCCTGAAATGACACAAATTAGCATAGGACAGATACAGTACAGAGAACCAAAGCCAATGATTAACTACACCTAACCTGAGCTTGCACTTGAGACTGCAATGCTGCCTGAGTTTGGGCCTGGGTCTGCATAGTCTGAACCAACCCTTGCATGAAAGTTCCATAGTCTATCAAGGGTGGAGGAGGTGCCGCAGGTGGTCCCTAAGGTGCTTGAACCTACTGCCCTGCACTAGCTTTCTCCCTCTGCTCCTCCTCACGAGCCTGGACATTAGCACGACGTCCACGACTAGCCATGGCCTGGCAAAACAATATGCTAGTTAATCTCTATAGTTCTAATTATCTAATACTTTATTTTAGACTGATGACATGGATCACTTAAGTTGATATTTACTTATGAATATCCTCAACCTAAAAATGTCTCTGATACCATCTTTATAACCCCCACTTAGACTCGGTCCAGTTATACCAAACTCATCGAGTCTAAGGGACGTGTTACATGGGGAACACACCCCAACATATATCAAATGTAGGTTGATTCATTCACAAATAAAGAATAATGTAGCAGAAATAAAAAGCACAACTCATCAACTTAATAACCAAGTCCTAGTCCATCAAATAAGTCCACAATGCTATAAATAGTTCAATTACAATGTTCATAACTTAATCAAATCCTCACATACAATATCTCTCAACACACACAATTTAAGTCAATCCTCTCGCTCTGAATGAGATTCTGCTATCAAAGCCTCGGGATCCGCAGTCTCACCTGAAATGTTAAGCAAGTATGAGTCTACAACGAAGACTCAGCAAGCAACACAAAAATGGATTATCAATCTTACATATATCTAAAGGTTTCAAAACATGTTAACACATATAGAATTCAGCAACCATACTACTCGCATCATGTACATTTATCATTCACAATTTAAACTACAAGTGAGTACAATTGTTACTAGAATAAAGCATGATTCCAAGACATGATCTTAACTACACAATGTTTATTCATACTAAAAGATTTCAGATCTGAAAATGATATATGGATTCAAGATATAACATGGTACAATTTATACACATGGTTCCAAGAAATTGGATATTAAGCATGACTTCATATCATTCACTCAAATGGAAATAAACAAGTATTACATGAAATCTTTATAAAGCTAAAAACAAACTTTGTTCATAGCATATACATATGTACAAATTTTCTTTTGCCAAGGCACAGCCCAAACCACTCATTAGAAGTCAGATACACATATGACATATACTCATCACCTAGGCAATTAGTGATAGAGTCTTGGTTATGTGCAATACCAGGAGAAGCCCTCCCCCCTTAACCAGTGGTACTTGTCCACCTCCAGGATTTCTTCCCGTGCCCTGGGAACATATAACATATGAACATCCATAGGGGCATTACTATGGTCCTGTTCCAGATTACTTCTATGGTGGCAGTGCCTTATTGGCCATATACACATTCATATACAAATTTCTTCAATTTCAAATGCAATATACCATGTTGCCAAATCATATACATATGATCAGATACTGACAGAGACTGATTTCAAATTTATCACATGCTGAAATTTTGAACGTTTTTCCACAATCTATTTCAAAAGAACATAAGTCTTACCAATAATCAGACATAAATAGTAACAGTCATCTAAAATTCATAGTATTTTTTCAAAACATGCCTCTTCTATCATAAATCAAATCAGGAATTATTCATGATTTTTTGGCATATAATCTAATTTCCACAGTATTCACATCAATGCTACAAATAGAGAAAAATCCACTATAATGAAATTATCTATCCACATGATTCAATATTTTTACTACATACATATTTCAACCATACAAACCACTTTTCAAAATCTCATGATTTTTGGATTCCATAAACTATTTATCAATTTAAAATAGTACTACTAATCTATGTTCTTTAGTCATGAAAATTTCAGAAAATAGTCAATTTCGGATTGCAGATTTAATACAGTATGGTACATCCCTGTCATGTATTACCACACAAAAAATCACAATTTTTTTCACAAGCATGCATCACATGTGAAATTTTCTATAAATCTAAGCTTAATTTCAGAAATCAGAAATTATCCTAAATCATGGTGTCTACAGAAATTACCCAAATTTACAGTATATCAAAAAGTTGTTCTACCGAGCACTACACCTTTTATAGAAAGTACATTCGAAGTCTAAACATGAAATTATAAATCCAAATATCAATACAGGTCAAAAGGTGAAACAGAAGAACTAGACGGCAAGCATGTTGTCGCTGACTCCAGTAGACGGCAAGCATGTTGCCACTGACCTCAGTAGACGGCAACAAAGTGGATGTTAAGTTTCTCGACGGCAGTCAAGGTGGACGTTAACCTGACAGGAAAACTGAACTCATCCAGACTCATGTAAACACCAAAATTCGACTGTTTTCACCTTTTTAAAAATCTGTAAGAATTGTAAAAGGGTAAAATATAGAGTTGGGAACCCGATCCCTAAGTTACTTACCTCTAAAACACCAAGATATTCACGGATTAAGCCGATGAAGCCCGCCTTGACCAACAAGACAGTCCTCCTCCTGGGCTGAACCTTAGATCCGTCGATCCTCGATGGTGCACATCTTGGAGACGCTCAAGCCTTCAAAACACCAGTCCTCCACTCGCAGAAGCTCAGTCAAAGCCTCCACCATGATCGAATCGCCAGTCTTCCTTCCTCTTTCTTAGAAGCTTGGAGAAGACACCCAAAACCGGTTCTAAGAGGTTAACCCTCCCTTTTTATAAAAGGGATGGCCTCTCCAAACCAAACCTTCGAGCCCAGATCTGTAACCCCCAAGGTTTCCAAAAATCTAGCTCTTACCATAACTCTATAAGAGGGACTGCGAGAATCTGCTGTCAGTTCTGGAAGAAATAGAGGCCAAGGGTTACTGCCGTTTACACAGAGTAAACATCAATCGATATGGACGTTTACCTGGAGTTGACAGCAAGGGTGTGTTGTTAACCTACTGTTGATGGCAGTCGATGTTGCCGTCAGAAACATAGGTCAACTTGCATCCACCAGCGAACAGGACCATTCTACACTACAAACCACAAAACAATATACATACATGCACAAAATTTTCTAAATGCTCAATAAAAATATCAATTGAAAATAAAAACTACTAAGAAATTTTCAGGACATCACATCAACTTTACATCACAGTCAGTCAGTCAGAATCACACAGTCACTTGGATGAGGTCGACTCATGAGGGAAAGGAACCAACTCTACTGAAGATTTTTACTGATCCAAGTCAAGTCCTATTGGTATGTGTCAACACTATAACAGGATGTGTCGACTCTCTGACACTTGTTCTACAAACATGAAAAGTATCTGTCAGTGCATAAGTTCCGGGCAGTGACCCGAGGCCCAATAATTGGGACTTCAGGTACACCTCACAAGGTTCAGGAAGATAATTCTTTTGGCGGCAAAAGCATCTCCTAAGTTTTTGGGATTCTGTTGAGGAGCCCGTTGAAAGATTTTGAGAATCTGATCAAAACGGAGCACGTCGTCCTCTGTAGAAGAAGCAAACACAGAAAGAAAAGTGAAGTTTTCACAGAGCAAAAAAGTACAGAGAGATCAAGAGCTTGAGTTCATAAGAGAGCAGCAGACTTCGTAGCAGTCTACTGGTCAAGAGGAGAGGATGTTGGATCGTGTCTTCTTCCTGTATGAGGACCTAATGCTGATCAACTGAAGCAGAGCTTCGAAATTCAACATCCTTCAGAGACAATTGATCTTTGTGTTATGGCCAGTAGAAGAATTTGATGATCTCAATCTAGAAGAAGATGCAATTGAGAGTTCAAGCAGTCATCTGATCAGATCCAACTCCAGAGCAGAGTGTTTGCTTATTTCTGCATTTCTTCAGAGATCTTTTTAGTTAATTTTTCCAATTTCTTCTTTACACCAATTTGCTTAGTGTCTGCTCTAGTTGGAGTAGATGGATTGATCCTACACTTGGTGTGTAAGGATTGTAAGATTTAGAACAATATTGAAGCTGTGAATCAGCGGTCTGTAGAAGCTGTGAATCAGCAGTTATGTGTGTGTTCACACATTTGAGTTGATAGTGGATCCTCACTTGGTTTAGTGAGGGTGGACATAGGTCTCCACACTGGAGCTGAACTACCTTAAAATTTGGTTTGTATTGTGTGGTTTGAAGTGCATTGGCTAAATTGTTCACCTGATCTGATTTCGAGATTTAATTTTAATAGGTGGATATCTATTCACCCCCCTCTAGATATTGTTTCATACGCAACACTCTTCCTAGCCTTTGACTCTAGGCACAACACCCTAAGCCTCCACAACATTGGCCCCAACAACGACAGACAATCCTCGCCCAACAATGTGCCAGAGCTTTCCAACCAGCTCGATCTTAGAGGATGATTGAGGCAATCACGATGACGATGATGAGGACTTGTTACCTACCAAACTAGTAGTGCTACTCACTAACCCCGACTTCACAGCACTTGAGCTTGTGTTCTCTCCAGAACTGCACACTGACTTTGACAACATGACTAGTAGGCAACAAACTCACCGAGTGAGAATGACCCTCAAAGGGAAGCAGTGTGCCACATCCCTCAAACCAGAAACACCAACCTCCACCGAGCATATAGGTTGACCTCTTCCGAGAAGGTAACATCAATTCTAATGTGCGGAGCTCACAAATGGTCCCTACCTACCCTTTATAGGTTTGCCAATCTCAAGGGCGGTGCCATCATCATGCTGCTCCGACTTGACGCTTGACCTGCCCTATTGCCGATTTGGCTATTGCCCATATAGCCACCATGTGCCTGGGGGGGGGGGGGGGGGGGAGGGGGCTCACGGCTCGACGCAAAATCAACAATCTGAGTGGCGGATCAAGTGCACAATCAAGAAACTGGGATGCCACCTCATGCAACCCTATATGTTGCCCCTCGGTGGACAACCATAGGTCTTCCATCGGCACTTGAACTACTCCAAGGCTGAACTACTCTTCTCGAGGCCCAACCTTGGAGTGTGGGGCCCGTGATAGGGACCTAGGCCACCCACTTGGGCCTGGCCCACTTGATGACCAAACTGTCCCCATAATAAATAATTCATTTATTTATATATTAATTTTGATGATTAAAAAAATAGTACTAATGAATTACTTCAGCTTTGAGAACAGGAAATAAAAGAAAAATGAAAGTTCAAGACAATCAAGTAAGTCTCATCTCACATTCTGTCCAAGTCTTTGTATCGACTTCTTTGATAAGCAGAACGATTTCCTCTCTGACCGAAAAAGTTCAAACAAATCGATTTATCGCAACGATTTCTTCAGATCTCATAACGATTTGCTTTGTGCAACGATTTGTTAAGAGTTTTCGTAACGATTTCTTTGAAATCGTAACGACTTGATAGCTGTAACGATTTCTTCAGTTTTCGTAACGATTTCTTTGAAACTCGTAACGACTTGATAGCTGTAACGATTTCTTCAGTTTTCATAACGATTTCTTTGAAACTCGTAACGACTTGATAGCTGTAACGATTTCTTCAGTTTTCGTAACGATTTCTTTGAAACTCGTAACGACTTGATAGCTGTAACGATTCTTCAGTTCTCGTAACGATTTCTTTGAAACTCATAACGACTTGATAGCTGTAACAATTTCTTCAGTTTTCGTAAAGATTTCTTTGAAACTCGTAACGACTTGATAGTTGTAACAATTTCTTCAGTTTTCGTAACGATTTCTTTGAAACTCGTAACGACTTGATAGCTGTAACGATTTCTTCAGTTCTCGTAACGATTTCTTTGAAACTCGTAACGACTTGATAGCTGTAACGATTTCTTCAGTTCTTATAACGATTTCATAAGTCATCGGGAGTGTTCATATCAACTTTCTACTGTATCAATAAAATATTTTTTAATAGCATTGAAAAGTCAAAGTCATATCCCGTTGTTGACTGTTACGCATTAAATGCTCTCTGATCGTATCTCCCATGCATACAGACAATATCTTCCATTTTTATGCTACTCTGTCTACGTACTTTTTAGACAGAAGGGAGCTTGCTATATATTGCAATATATGTTCCATCTGCAACTAACAATCGACGGAAGTCCTAGCTGTCCTCTATTTATTGTTGATATGCTCGCAGATATCTGACAAGACTCATCTGTACAACGTTGGATACAAGATACAAGATTCTAAAACATTTTTTTTGGCGTGTACTAAAGGATAAAACTCTGAAGATCAGAAGCTTCCTGGTGACCAGTCTAACATACACCTGGATGAGAGACAATGGTTCTCTTAACTTTAAATTTCAAGAAGAAGCTTAAATACGAGACTCAAGACAGAGAAGAGAGATATACACAGAAAAGCAAGCAACACCAATTCTTCGTCTTCTGAGTTCCAAAAAAGAGCGAAGCGTCTATTTAATTGTCCTCTTAGCTCTTTTGCTTCAGTATTCAAACAACAATTTCTTGTGAGAGCCTGTGTAGTTTTGGAGAGAAACCAGTGTCAAATTCTCTTTCTCTCTCGAGGCTTGTCGCTTCAGCTTGTAGCTGATTAAGCTAGTGTATGAAGCTTGTTCTTAAATCGTTTCTGTGGTTTTTGTACCCTTCTGTGAAGGAAGACCTGGTGGTATCCAGGGTGTTGTTCCCTTCTGGACGAAGGAAGACCTGTGGTTATCCAGGGTGGTTGTTTTTCCTTCAGGTTGAAGGAAGACCAGTTGAGGCTGGGTGTAAGGATCGTGAGGGGGATAGTACCCTAATTAGGAAATCCTGAGGCATTGCTCAGGGACTAGACGTAGGTCTCCTGTGGAGAGGAAGTTCCGAACCAGGATAAAAACCCTTGTGTCTTGTGGTTAGTTATGTGCGTTTGCTGTCTTATTTTGTCCAACTCTAACGTTTGTTTAAGTTGTTGTGTAATCCTTTAGTGAACAGGTTTAATCAAAGATCAAATTTTAATAACCCATTTCACCCCCCTTGGGGTAGCTAGCTGGGCAACAAGTGTATCAGAGCCCGTCTCTTCGACAAAGAAGAAGATCCACCGATCTGAAGAGCAAAGATCAATGGCAGCCCAAAGCAACTTCGAAGGTCAGTCAGCAACAGGCCTCCCTTGTTCGATGGAGAAGATTACACCTACTGGAAGACAAGAATGGAGTACTTTCTACAAGGCCACGATTATACAATATGGTCCATTGTGGAAGAAGGTGATCTTTAGTCACAAATGCAAAGCTCAGTGGACAGATGACGACAGGTGAAGAGTATCCTTAAATTGCAAAGCCAAGAGTATTCTGTGCTGTGCCCTCAGCAAGAAAAAATTCAACAGAGTTTCAGCCTGCAAATCCGCAATGGAAATGTGGGAAAAACTCAGGATTACCTATGAAGGGACAGACAAAGTAAAGGAGACAAGAATCGACATTCTTGTGGCTCAATACGAAAGATTCCAGATGCAGTTAGGTGAATCTATAACTCAGATGTTTAGTAGATTCACAGATATTATAAATGGATTAGCTGGATTAGGAAAAGTTTACAATGCACCAGACATGGTCAGGAAGATCCTCAGATCTCTGCCATCCTCATGGACTCCAAAGGTAACAGCCATTGAGGAAGCCAATGATTTAAAGCTAATGTCATTGGAAAAACTAATAGGATCCTTGATGGCTCACGAGATAAACATGGAAAGATTAGGAGAATCCTCCAGCAGAAGGAAGCAATCAAACGCTCTCAAAGCAAATGAAGATATATTAGAAGAATCTTTGGATAACAGTGAAAGTAGTAAGGACAGTGATGATGAAGAAGTCATGCTGTCTCGAAGACTTCAGAGAATCTTAGCAAAGAAGAAAAAGTTCCAGTTGGAAGAAGATTTTTCAAGAAGAATAAAGATCACAGAAAACCTGAAGTAAAGGATCCGAAGAAAGGAGAAGTAATATGCTATGAAGCAAGAAGCCTGGACACATCAAGGCAGATTGTCCAATGCTCAAAAGAATGTCATAAGAAGAAGGACAACTTTAGAAGATTCAAGAAGTATAAAAAGAAAGCAATGGCAGCTGCTTGGGAGAATAGCAGTGACTCAGATAGTGAGTCAAGCTCGAGCAGTGAAGGTGAAGAAGCAAACGTGGCCCTCATGGCCAATACTGAAGATAAGGTAACTTCTGACTCTTCTTTTGATTCATGCAATGATTCAGATTCTGATAACTTAGAAAGTGCTTTTAATGAACTCTATGAAAAATATAAAGAAGTATCTAAATTACTTAAAATTAGTAAGAAGAATTTAATCTGTAGAAAATACAAACTCAGATCTAAAAACCGAAAATGAAGAACTTGAAAAAAAATAACTGAACATAAAAGAAGGAATGAATTATTATGTGAAGATTTAAAAGAAAAAAATAAGAAAATAATTCATTTAGAAAAACAAGAAGACTTAAGTGGACTTAAAACAGAAATAGAAAGATTAAATAAAGAAAATGAACATTTAACAAGCACCATAACAAGTTCACAAATAATAACCTCTTCTAATGATGAGTGGAGCTAAAAGATCAACCAAGAAGATGTTGGGTTCATATTCTGGAAAAACTAAGTGAATTCACATTCTAAATGATAATGATAATCAAACAATGTTTTTAATGATGAATGAATTGGATTGAGGTTTCATACATGACAATTAACATGATACAATATTTGGTTATCTATGTCTCATTATACCTAACTATACAGTTTTATCATGTAGGTACAAAGTGCATATAACCAAGCCTTCTCAAATCATGAGAAAATGATCACAAGTACAGTGTATACATGTACTTGTCGACAGACCCAAAGGCCTATGTCGACAGATGCCACAGTTGTGATCAGACAAAAAACTACTGAGAGCACCTGTCGACAGATGCTCAGAGACCTGTCGACAGATGTCACAGACAGAAATGCCAGAGTTTTGTCTTTTGTCAAAATGGCTCTACCTGTCGACAGATAGGTGTCGCCTGTCGACAGATGCCACAGGCCAGAGCAACCTGAAGTCTGTCTATTGCAAATCTGTTGCAATCTGTCGACAGACACTCAGAACCTGTCGACAGACGCAGAGGATCTTCAAATACGGAAACCTTCCTTCTTATCCAAGATTGTGTTTTCAAGTCCCACGACTCTCCACATGAAAACACAACTATATAAGCATCCTTTTGAAGAGAATCTCAAAAAGAAGCAGCCACAACCAAAAACCCTAAAGCCAAGTCCAAGAGAAAAGAGTTGCTGCTGCTCTGCTTCAAGTCTGCAGTGCAGAGACCGAAAGATCTGTTGATCCTGCAGTACTGAAGATAGATCGTCGTGGATTCAACCTTCTCCATCAATCAAAGCAGTCAAGTCGAAGTTTGAACTCCATCCAGACGTTCTCAGAAGAGTTCCACATCAGGATTTACTCCTATACTCTGAACTCTTCCGTTTCATAATTCTCATCAACCGTGTGTGTGTTTACGTGATTCAAGCGTCTCTTGTGCTTGAGATCACTTGTGTGTGTTGTTCTGATCGTGGGTACACATCAGAAAGCACGTGTGTGTGTGAGTTGTAGTCATCGAACTCGCTCATAAGCAGTTTATTCGTGTGGTGGTGTGTGTGCCGTGGACGTAGGATACACTGTTGTGTACTCCGAACCACGTAAATCTGCGTGTCTCGTGGTTTGATCGTTTCTACGATAGATGTTTGATAGACACGTTGCATATTCACACGCTAGATAGGTCTCTACATATCTACACATAGTTTAGATCTTGATACTGTCTTGTTAATCTGTGCTTTAAGAAAAAGAACGTGATAATAGTTTTTAAGAGACAGTAATCTATTCAACCCCCTTCTAGATTACCATATTGGGAATTCCGCAACCCTTCAATTGGTATCAGAGCCGTGGTTCTCCGATTTATTGCTTTATCTATTTGATCTTACGATCAGGAGATTCACGGTCAAATGGAATCTACCAAGGGGTATATGGCCGAGGGACACTCTGTGACCAGGCCACCCTTCTTTGATGGCACTGGCTATCCCTATTGGAAAAACCGCATGCAGGTGTTTCTACGAGCACAAAATTTGAATTGTGGAAGATAGTCAGAACAGGACCATATGGATTGCCTCAAGACGAAGATACATGGACCAAGGACCAGATTGCCAAAGGGACACTCAACTGGAGCGCCCTCAACATGATGCAGTGCGCGGTCCACCCAAAGGAGTACTCGAGAGTCTCCACATGCACCTCAGCTAAGGAGAGTGGGACAAGCTCGAGTTGATATATGAAGGTACGTCTGAGGTGAGAGAATCCAAGGTAAGCATGTTAGTCTCAGAATATGAAATGTTTAAGATGAACCGTGATGAGACAATTCTGACATGTTTGCTAGATTCATGGTACTTATAAATGGATTGAAAGGTCTTAAGAAGGAATACTCAGAGAGTGATTTGGTGAGGAAGATACTTCGGTCTCTTCCATCCTCTTGGAACACCAAAGTCACTGTCATCGAGGATTCCAAGAATCTTTCAACAATGAAAGTGGATGAATTGATTGGATCTCTCATGACTATACTAAATGTAAAAAGAAAGAAAAAAGAAACTGAAGAGAATCCAAGGAAGTCAATTGCCTTGAAGGCTTCCAACAAAGTATCTTCAGATTCCAAAAAAAGTGCCCAACAGGAAGGTCTGAGTCTGAAAACCTCTACTGATAGTGAGAATGACGAAATGGCCATGCTCACTAGACAGTTCAAGAAGTTCCTAAAATTCAAGAGAAGAGGTTCAGGAAACTCCAAACCTTTCCAAAAAGGCACCAACAGGTTTGACACGTCCAAAAAAAATCTGATGTTGTGTGCTATGAGTGCAAGAAGCAGGGACACATGAGAGGAGAGTGCCCCGAGCTCAAGAAGAAACTGAAAAAGGACAAGTTCGTCTTCAAGAAAGCCAAAGCAATGCTGGCTACATGGAGTGATGAAGACGATGACGAAAAAAGTCAAGCTACCTCAGGAGATGACGAGATTCACTGTCTTATGGCAAGGAGTGATGACTCCTCTGAGGTAAATTCTTCCTTTGAATCATTTTCTACTACTGAATGGGAAGAAGCTTACACTGTCCTTTTTGAAAAATTCTGTCAATTCAAATCAGAAAATAAAGCACTCAAGAAGAAGAAAGTTAACCCTTGTTCATGAAACTGATAATAATGATGAAATTGAATCTCTGAATAAGGTAATTGACATGATGAAAATAGATGAACAAACACACAGTGAAGAGATGGATAGCATGAAAATTAAGCTTCAAGAAGTTCAAAAAGAGAAAGATGATCTAATGAACTCTCTTGAAACTCTAAACAGTGAGCATGCTGATCTAAAAGAGAAATTGGAAAAAGCTGAAAGGAATTGAAAGGCAAATCAAAGGATCTATCTAGTTTGTCAAGAGCAAACAGAATCTAGATGCAATCTTAGGATCCAATGTGTTGTTGCTAGACATGGGATTGGGTTTCAAAATCATAAGCCAAAGGAAACAGGAAAAAATCTGGACTGATTTCATTGATCCTATCCCAAGTTCTAGCAATCAAAATCCCTCAAGGAAAGGAAAAAATCAAACAAGGGAAAAACCAGGAACCTAAGGCTACCAAATTTGTTCCAACTAAGCTTAAGGAGTTTGCTACAACCCAAACAGGGATGTCCCAAGGAAAAACAGCAAGTTCCTAAGGCTAAGTTCACTAGGCAACAAAAGGGTAAGATGCCTATGCATGCTCCTAAGAATCCAAAATCCACTGTTGTTCATAAGCCATCATCATGTAAAATCTGTAAAAAGATTGGGCACAATGAAAAACAATGCTGGAACAATCCAATAAAACAGAAACTCAAACAAATTTGGATTCCAAAGCATTTACTGTTTGGCATGAATGATAAAACGGCACCCAAAGTAATTTGGGTACCAAAACTCTTGTCTATTCACATGTGCAGGAATGCCTAGCAGCTCACAATCAAAACAAATGGTACCTGGATAGTGGCTGCTCGAGGCATATGACGGGCGATAAAGAAAAATTCAGTTTGCTCGTGGAAAAAGACGGAGGTCACGTTGTCTTTGGAGGTAACAACAAAGGCCAGATCATCGGCTCAGGTAAGGTTGGTAAGTTTGCCTCCAACTCAATAGATAATGTACTATTAGTTGATGGTCTTCATCACAATTTGCTTAGCATAAGTCAATTGTGTGATAAGGGCCATAAAATTGTTTGAATCAGATTCATGTCAAATCCTTGATAAGGAAACAGGAAGTCTCAAATTTTCTGGAAAAAGAATGAATAACATCTACATGGTTGATTTAGATGATCCAGAAAATAATGATTTATGTCTTGTAGCAAATAAACAGGATGAGCTTACATTGTGGCATCGTAGGCTTGGACATGCGAGTTACAATGTTTGCACAAGATAATGAGGCTCAAACTTGTAAGTGGACTTCCTGAAATCCCATTCAAGAAAAATGAAAATTTCTGTGATGCATGTGCACAGGGAAAACAGACCCGAAAATCCTTCAAATCGAAAGCACCGGTAAGTACTTCCAAAGCTTATGAACTGTTGCACATGGACCTATTTGGACCTACTAGAACATTGAGTCTCACTGGCAAACGGTATGGCTTTGTCATTGTAGATGACTTTTCTAGGTTCACTTGGGTGAAATTTCTGGCTCATAAGAATGATGCACTTAATGTTTTGAAGAATTCTTCAATAAAATTGAGCATGGAAATGTCCACAAGATATGCTCCATCCGCACTGATCACGGGGGAGAATTTGACAACAACTCCTTCACTGATTTCTGCAGGAACCAAGGAATAGAACACTTGTTCTCCTCCCCAAGAACTCCAGAACAAACGGGGTTGTGGAGAGGAAAAATAGAACCTTGGTGGAGATGGCTCGTACGCTTCTGGTCGAAAATCAACTGCCAGAACCTTTTGGGCAGAAGCGGTAAACACGTCATGCTACATTCTAAGAGCCATGGTAAGACCGGTATTCAAGAAAACTCCCTATGAGCTTCTGAAAGGTAAGAAACCATCCCTTGGATACTTCAGAGTTTTGGTCAAAGGTGTTCATACATAACAATGATAAAACTGATCTGGACAAATTTGAGGCCAAAAGCGACAAAGGTATTTTTTGGATACTCAGAACACTCTAGAGCTTATAGAGTGTTTAATCTTAAACCAGAAAAGTGGGAAGAAACTCCACATGTTGTATTTGATGAATCTCAAACCAAATCTAACAGTCCTAATCCTTACAGGTTTCAAGATGACACTGAAGATACAACACATGAAGAACTGCAAAGAAAACCAAACACAATCTCTAAGTCAGTTCCAAAAATAACAATGGCTATCTACGCAGGTACAATGATGAAGATGACGGACTTCTGTTCAGAAATGAAGATGAAGTACCTGCACAAGATCCACAACACGAGGATGAACTACAACATGGAAGTCCTCCAGCCACCCCTCCTCCAGAACAGTCTTCTGAAGTGCAAGATCAACCCGGTCCTTCAACAATCACAAATGTGAGGTACTCTAAAGCACATCCACTTGAGAATGTCATAGGTAACATAAATGATTCAGTTCAAACTAGGTCTCAAGTTCATCAAATAGTTGAACAGGATCATTTAGCCTTTGTCTCTCAAGTGGAGCCTAAAAATGTTGAAGAAGCCTTGAACGAAAATTCGTGGATTGATGCTATGCATGAGGAGCTAGGCCAATTTCAAAGAAACAATGTCTGGAGTTTAGTTCCTAGAACCCCCGAAATTTCTGTAATTGGGACAAGATGGGTCTTTAGGAATAAACTAAATGAAGAGGGAAAGGTGGTGAGAAACAAGGCTAGACTGGTTGCAAAGGGTTATAATCAAGAATTTGGTGTGGATTTTGAAGAATCTTTTGCACCTGTAGCTAGACTAGAAGCAGTCAGAATCTTGTTAGCTTATGCATGCTCAAACAAGTTCAAACTATATCAAATGGATGTTAAAACTGCTTTCTTAAATGGCTACATCAAAGAGGAATATGTCTCTCAAACCACCTGGCTTTGAACTTCATGACAAACCAAACCATGTATAAATTGCACAAGGCTCTCTATGGTTTGAAACAGGCACCCCGAGCTTGGTACGACAGGCTAAGCCAATTTCTGGTAAGCAAAAACTACTCACGAGGTAAAGTAGACCAAACTCTCTTACAAAGAAAGTTCGCACACACCATCATTGTTGTTCAAGTGTATGTGGACGACATAATCTTTGGTTCTACTAACCCCTCACTGTGTGAAGAATTCTCACATCATATGCACAGTGAATTTGAGATGAGTTTAATGGGGGAGCTTCAATTTTTCTTGGTCTGCAGGTCAAGCAAATGGAAGATGCTTCTTCATAAACCAAGAAAAATATGTCAAAGAGCTTCTCAAGAGATTTCAGTTTGAAACTGCAAAACCTGCCTCAACACGATGAGCACAAGCATTAAGCTAGAAAGTGATGAGAAAGGTAAACCGGTAGATGCTAAACACTTCCGAGGTATGATGGCTCACTCCTCTATCTTACTGCAAGTAGACTGACATACAATTCAGTGTTTGCCTCTGTGCTAGATATCAATCTAGTCCAAAGGAAAGCCACCTAATTGCAGTTAAGAGAATATTCAGGTATCTCTCAGGTACACATGACATGGGTCTTTGGTATCCGGCAGGAGTAGCTTTAACTTAATCTCATATTCTGATGCTGACTATGCTGGATGTAAAATTGACAGGAAGAGCACTAGTGGCTATTGCCAGATGCTTGGTGGTTGCATGGTTTCGTGGGCATCCAAGAAGCAACATTCGGTTGCACTCTCCACTGCAGAGGCAGAATATTTGCTGCAGGGAGTTGTGCAACACAAGTGTGTGGATAAAAAGTCAGTTGTGTGACTACGACATTGACCTTGGATGCACACCAATCCTATGTGACAACACTAGTGCAATCAATCTATCCAAAAATCCCATTCAACACTCTAGGACAAAACACATAGAAATCCGTCATCACTTCTTGAGAGATGAGGTAGCAAATAGAATTTGGAAATTAGCTTCATACCAACAGAACAACAACTAGCTGATATCTTTACAAAACCATTGGCTGAGGATAGGTTCACATCTCTTAGAAGAGAATTAGGCTTATGTAAAATTCAGTGACACAATATCCCAAGTCCTTGATGAATGTTCCTTGTAAGCAACAAACTATGGGGTATATCAAATGGTGATTTGTGGAAAAAAAAGTTCGGCTTGTTTGGAAACCTTCATTATGCGTGAGAAAATATTCTCGCCGCCAAGTACCCGTAGTTGGAGCCCATGAAGGGACATCCATGTTGGATAAAGGGGTAAGTCTCATTTCATTAGCCAAATTACTCCAAAAAAAAAAAAAAAAATCATAAATTGGAAAATACCAAAAACAGTCTCAATTCCATGAATGATCTGCTGAATACATGTGTGCATATCTTGCTTGAATTGAATTGCATTGATCAACTTTGTGTCTTTTCATGAGCACACATTATGGGGGAGCTAGTTCAAAAGTTGGGTTATGTGAAGGAAATCATTTCTTCTTGCTGTTCATTAACTCCTTCACATGGGATGATCTTTCATATTCCCTTCTTTCTCTAAACTGGCCTTCAACAAGGATCTGTCGACAGCTCCTTCTTTCCTGTCGACAGATAGGCATCCACAGACCACAGGTTCTGAACTCTGTGTGCATCTGTCGACAGTCGACCATGCATCTGTCGACAGATTTCACAGGTTTTGTCCTCCCCGCACAGCCTACAATCTGTCTGTGTGTAGCTGTCGACAGACACCCTTGGCTTGTCGACAGATAACACAGTACTCAACTAGCTGAACACCCATTTATCTGTCTGAGTGTACTGTCGACAAGCTCAACTTTGCTGTCGACAGACACATTCTACTTGGCATTCAAGACTATTCAATTCAAAACCTTTGAGCTGGTTTCTTTAAAATGTCTAAGGTGTTTATATGGTGTTAATAACATATATGATCACATCATGTGCATAAGATATTAAAGCAATTTTCAACAATCTTGTGATTTTTACATAATACTCAAGTTGAGTCTAGGTTCCATCATTCTGGAAACATTTCACTATTTTCAAAAACTTAACACCTAACTCTTCTTCATAATTTACATGTAGGCAAACATGATTCTCTTTTGAAAGGTATTATGATCATTGAGTTTAATGTCTACAATTGATGGATATAATCACTATATATCTTGGGTTATTAAAACAATACTTGGAGAAAAGCTACCTATTTCTAAACAATTTCATTCCATTAGATTAAAAAGACTTAAATTTGGAAAAATGCAGAGCAATGATGAGTTCTTGCTAAGTAAACGGGGAGTGTGGGCATCACAAATGTTTGCCCTCGCGTCAAAAGGCTAATTCGTCAACTCTGTACAACGGTATAATGGACACTTTCACTGAGTAACTGGGGTACGGGCACGAATAATGTCTACCCTCATGTTCAAAGGTGAGAAGTTATCTTAATTACCACTTTTTCCCATTGCATAAAGAATGGCAAAAATAGAAAATAATGAATAGTGTGAAGCCTCCACTGAGTGATAATTCCATGGGTCATTGATGTTTTGAATGTCTTGGCATTTAGATATTTCTCTCCTTGATCATTTGCACCTCAACACTGAGGATTGTGTGTCCTATACTCTAATTAAAAAAGAAGAGTAAAAGTGTTTCTTTTGATATCCGTAAGTGTTTTCTTCATGCTTCAACTTCAGACTAATTCAGTATTATGTTTGAACCATTAAGATATAGTTGAAGTGGCTTTCATCTACATGTATATGATAGGTTCTTATATATGTATTCTTCATCTATTCACCTTAGGTAATCAGTTAAAAACCACTGCTCAAGAGTCCATTTCAAATCCACACAAAAATCCAACAAGATGATATTCTGAAAGCATCTGTCGACAGATAAAATCTGTCTGTCGACAGACGCCGGCTGTCCTGTTTGGAAGTTCAACGGACACGCCGTTTGGGGCTGATTTGGTGGGCCATTGCCTTTTAAAATTCCCCCTCTTCTTTATATAGGCATCTCCGGCCTTCCACCTCCAACACACCCCAATCATCCCTTCCCTCTCCCACATACATCTCTTTCCCCTTTCTGGACGGGAAACCCTACCTCCATCTCCCTTCCTCTTCCTCTGTCTCCTCCTTCTTCCCCTTCCTCCATCTGCCTCATCTTTTCCATGGCACCCAAGGCGAAGAATTGGCCTCACGTCGTCGTCCCGCCTCCTCCTCGCCGGCGAAGGATCCAGGGCTCACGATGAACGTCGGACCAAACACCGGGATGATCGCCTTCCAGAGTTGGTCGTACCTCCCCGTCTCAATCTCAAACGGGTTCACGGTACATTCACAAAGTTTGTTCCTCCACGTTATGTGGATTTCCACTCCTTGGCCGATCTCTTTCCCAACCTCCAACCCTGTTCGATACCCAGGGTTGGACAGTCTTTCTCTACGCTCATACGGCATACTCTCCCACTGCCGTAACTGAGTTCTTCAACAACCTCTCTTCCTCCGATCAAGGGTTCTACACCTCTGTGAAGGGCACTCCCTTTAAACTCACTGCTAACCTTTTTAGCACTGCCCTCCAGATTCCGAACACCGGGGCGGATATTCTTGATCATCATCCAGACGCCTCTGTCTACTATCCCCTTCTTACTCTTCAACCTTATGATACCACCAAGGAGATTGCTAAGCTCAATGCCAACACTTCCCTCCACTCAACCGCATGATTCACCAAATCTTCACCACTTGCATTGCGCCAAAGCATGGCAGTCGTGAACTCGTCACAAATGTTCACAAATCCTTGTTTACCTTCTTCCTTAATTGTGAACCCATCAATCTTCCTCTCCTGATGCTTCGCTTGATCACCAAGTGCTTCTACCAACCCAGGAGATCCATGCCCTTTGCTTGCCAAATTACTTCTCTTTTGAAGTTTTGGCATTCCCATTCCAGAAAGTGAGTGTGTCTCACTCAATTCCCGCAACAGTTTTGATATCACCGCCGCCTCACGCATGGGATACAAGCTAGTGGATGGGGTCGTCACCCGGGAACTCAAGGGAAGGCACCTGCTGCTGCCGAGGATGAAGACTACATGGGGATGACGATCAAGCTGATGATGAAGAAGATGCTGAAGAGGTGATGAAGACTCCCAGTCAGAGCCACTAGATGCTCCGGGAGATGCTGGGTTGATGTAGCTGCTCAGCCCTCCATTAGGGATTTGATAGCCCAGCTACAAGTCCAGATGACACATGGCTTTGAGAGGCTGAATGAAAGAATGGATACTTGGACACACGCATTGACAGACTTGCACTGAGCGTCATGCCCCTCATCAAGCTCCTGAAGATGATGCTGCTTAGATAGAATTGATGTATAGGAGTGGGTCATGTCCTGTATTTTCATTTCAGTCTGAGAGCAATGTCGTTCTCTCTTATGTATTTCATGTATTTCTCCTTCACTTCATGTTACTTAGTCACACTTTTGTCATGTGAATGCTTCACTTTCCTATGAATGAAATCACATGTTCTGTGCAAATCTACAAATGTGATTGTTGTCTTTACTTTTGATGTTGTCAAAGGGGGAGAAGAAACCTCAATTTCATGAGCATTAATTGAATAATTTTGTCATCATCAAAAAGGGGGAGAATGTTGGGTCATATTTGGAAAAAAGTGAATTCACATTCTAAATGATAAATGATAATCAAACAATGTTTTTAATGATGAATGAGTTGAATTGAGGTTTCATACATGTCAATTAACATGATACAATATTTGGTTATCTATGTCTTCATTATACCTAACTATACATGTTTATCATGTAGGTACAAGTGCATATAACCAAGCCTTCTCAAATCATGAGAAAATGATCACAAGTACAGTGTATACATGTACCTGTCGACAGACCCAAAGGCATATGTCGACAGATGCCACAGTTGTGATCAGACAGAAAAGTACTGAGAGCACCTGTCGACAGATGCTCAGAGACCTGTCGACAGATGTCACAGACAGAAATGCCAGAGTTCTGTGTTTTGGCAAAACTGACTCTGCCTGTCGACAGATAGGTGTCGCCTGTCGACAGATGCCACAGGCCAGAGCAACCTGAAGTCTGTCTATTGCAAATCTGTTGCAATCTGTCGACAGACACTCAGCACCTGTCGACAGACGCAGAGGATCTTCAAATACGGAAACCTTCCTTCATATCCAAGATTGTGTTTTCAAGTCCCACGACTCTCCACATGAAAACACAACTATATAAGCATCCTTTTGAAGAGAATCTCAGACAGCAGCCACAACCAAAAACCCTAAAGCCAAGTCCAAGAGAAAAGAGTTGCTGCTGCTCTGCTTCAAGTCTGCAGTGCAGAGACCGAAAGATCTGTTGATCCTGCAGTACTGAAGATAGATCGTCGTGGATTCAACCTTCTCCATCAATCCAAAGCAGTCAAGTCGAAGTTTGAACTCCATCCAGACGTTCTCAGAAGAGTTCCACATCAGGATTTACTCCTATACTCTGAACTCTTCCTGTTTCATAATTTCATCAACCGTGTGTGTGTTGTGTGATTCAAGCGTCTCTTGTGCTTGAGATCACGGTGTGTGTTGTTCTGATCGTGGGTACACATCAGAAAACACGTGTGTGTGTGAGTTGTAGTCACGAACTCGCTCATAAGCAGTTTATTCTGTGTGTGTGGTGTGCCGTGGACGTAGGATACACTGTTGTGTACTCCGAACCACGTAAATCTGCGTGTCTCGTGGTTTGATCGTTTCTACGATAGATGTTTGATAGACACGTTGCATATTCACACGCTAGATAGGTTTCTACATCCTACACATAGTTTAGATCTTGATACTGTCTTGTTAATCTGTGCTTTAAGAAAAAGAACGTGATAATAGTTTTTAGAGACAGTATCTATTCAACCCCCTTCTAGATTACCATATGGGAATTCCGCAACCCTTCAGAAGAAACAGGTTTTGGTTATACTCCCTCGGAAAATGAAGAAACAAAAGTCTTCTAACACTTATCCAACTCCTGAGTTATATCCGAAAAGAAATAAAAGAACATAAAAAATTTAAATACAATCCAGGGAAATGAGTAAAACTAGAACAACATGATGTACTCATTGTAACAAATAGGGACATAAAAAGAAACCTGTCCTAACAAGAAACAAAAAGTGGATAAAAAAGGAAAAATCAATGATAATAACCCATCAGGACCCAAAAGAAATTGGGTACCTAAAACCTAGTGTTTAAATTTCAGGGAGGAAATCAAGAGCATCCAAATGGTACTTGGACAGTGGATGCTCAAGGCACATGTCAGGCAACAAGAAGTTTTTCGTTGACCTCAAAGCTGAAGAAGGTACAGTCACCTATGAGATAATGAAAAGGCACTGTGATAGGAAGTGGGTCCGGAACATCAAAGGAAATCAGTTATTGAGACGTAATGTTGGTCAAAAGGATTCAAGCACAACCTATTAGCATCAGCCAGTTGTGTGACAAAGTCCATCAGATTCAGTTCCAAGACTCAAAGTGCAATATATTAAGGATGGTGCAGTCAATTTGAAGCCTACAGAGAAAGAAAACTTTAGTTCTCTATCTCGGGAACTCAAGAATCAAGAGTCTGTTTGGCAGCCAGCCAAAGATCAATCAACAGAGCTGTGGCACAGAAGATTGGATCACTGCAGCTTGGACGGTTTGAATAAGCTCAGAAAGAGAAAGCTAGTGGAAGGACTGCCGAAGGTCAATTCTAGATTGGATAGCATTTGCAAACCTTGTGCAAGAGGAAAGCACACCAAGAGCTCTTTCAAATCAAAGACGTAGTAACCACCTCAAAGCCCTTAGAACTACTTCATATGGATCTATTTGGGCCAATGAGTACAAGTAGGAGGAGAAAGAATTTTGGATTTGTAATAGTTGATGATTTTCAAGATTCACTTGGTATCCTTTCTAGAGCACAAAGATGACACATTTGACAATTTTGTCAGCTTCAGTAAGAAAGTTCAGAAAGATCAGAAGTTCACAATTGTCTCTATCCGATCAGATCATGGTGGTGAGTTTCAGAATGAAAAGTTTGCAAAGTTGTGATGATCAAGGAATTGAGCACAACTTCTCATCCCAAGGACACCTCAACAGAATGGAATGTGAGAGGAAAAACAGAACTCTTTTGGATATGGCAAGAACCATGTTATCAGAATATGATCTGCCAAGATACTTCTGGGCCGAAGCCATCAACACTGCATGTTATATCATTAATAGAGTAATGATCAGGCCGATTCTGAAGAAGACTGCTTATGAACTCTACAAAGGAAAGAAGCCAAAGATCAGCCATTTCAAATTTTGGATGTCCTTGCTTCATCCACAACAATGGAAAAAGGGATATTGGTAAGTTGGATGCCAAATCAGATGAAGGCATCTTTATGGGGTACACTTCTAAACCAAGGTTATAGAGTTTTCAATAAACGTTCTTATTAATAGAACAATATGTACATGTTATTTTTGATGAATCTAACCCTTCCTTGAAAAAGGAAGAAATTAGTGACATTGATGATGCAGATGACTTGTCGAAAAATTAAAGAATACCTCAATTAAGGACAAGGAAGATCCACTCTGGAAGAACTGCAGCAAACTGAAATCCAACATGAAAATCTTCCAAAAGAATGGAGACATCAGAAAGATCACCCTCCTGAAAACATTATTGGTGATCCATCCGTAGGGGTAAGAACAAGAGGTAATGTAATTCCTTGTGATTATTTAGCCTTTGTTTCTCAAATAGAGCCTAAGATAGTCAATGAAGCTTTATCTGATGAATCTTGGATATTAGCCATGCAAGATGAACTAAATCAGTTCAAGAGAAACCAAGTATGGTCACTTGTTCCTAGACCATCCAATCATTCAGTTATTGGCACCAAGTGGGTGTTCAGAAATAAACTGGATGAGTCTGGAATAATCTTAAGGAACAAGGCCAGACTGGTAGCTCAAGGCTACTCCAAGAGGAAGGCATAGATTCGATGAAACCTATGCACCTGTAGCTAGACTTGAGGCTATTAGGATTTTACTTGCTTATGCATCTGCATTTGATTTAAAACTATTTCAAATGGATGTCAAATCAGCCTTTTTAAATGGTTTATCAAGGAGGAAGTTTATGTTGAACAACCTCCAGGTTTTGATGATACCGAATTTCCAAATCATGTATTTAAACTGCATAAGGCTTTATATGGTTTAAAGCAAGCACCTAGAGCCTGGTATGAAAGGCTCAGTACTTTCTTATTAGATCATGGTTTCACTAGAGGTAAGTAGATAGTACATTATTTATAAAATCTAAGGTTAAACATATACTTCTTGTGCAAATATATGTAGATGATATATTTTTGGATCTACTGATGAATCTCTTTGCAAGTACTTTGAAAGCTTATGCAGGGAGAATTCGAAATGAGCTTGATGGGGGAGCTGAGCTACTTCCTTGGATTGCAAATCAAGCAAGGGAAGGATGGCACTCATATCTGTCAAGCCAAGTACACCAAAGAGCTGTTAAAGAAATTGGATTTGAAGGTGCAAAACCATTATCAACTCCAATGAGCACATCAACCAGAATGGACAGTGATCAAAAAGGTAAAAAGGTAGACTAAAAGAATTATAGAGGTATGATAGGGTCATTACTTTACTTAACTGCAAGTAGACCAGACATTTGTTTAGTGTATGCATGTGTGCTAGATATCAGGCAGACAGAGAGTCTCATTTAATTTCTGTAAAAAGGATATTTAGATATCTGGCTAGAACTCATGATTTAGGTCTTTGGTATCCTAAATCATGTGAGATAGATTTAGTAGGATATTCTGATGCTGACTATGCTGGATGCAAGATAGATAGGAAGAGCACCAGTGGTTGTTGTCATTTCTTGCAGGATGTTTGATATCATGGTCCTCAAAGAAGCAAAACTCAGTAGCACTATCAACAGCTGAAGCTGAATATGTAGCTGCTGGAAGTTACTGTACACAACTTCTTTGGATAAAGCAACAACTTGAGGATTTCGGAATTCATATCAAATCAATTCCACTATTGTGTGATAATATAAGTGCCATCAACCTCACCAAAAATCCAGTACAGCACTCAAGGACTAAGCACATTGAGGTAAGATATCATTTATTCGAGACCATGTAGCTAGTGGTAATTTAGAAATTTTCTTTATAGATACAAATGGTCAATTAGCAGATATCTTCACAAAAGCCCTACCTGAAGAGAGATTTACATCTCTAGAAGGGAATTAGGGATGTGCAATGTGTGAAAAGATTTCTGTAATTTTATTGGCATAAAAAAATTTTCAGATAGAAATGGAATTCTCCCTCCTTAAAGATAAGCAAAACTCAGTTATCTACATTCCTTGACCGCTATCGTGTTAAAAGTTGTTTGACTCGTCAAACCTTTTTGTCGCTTTCTGCCTTTACCACTCTTTGGCGTTTCACTTTTCGGTAAAGTAATATTAAATTATTCAAATCGTTCTGAGAACGACTTGTCTTCTACCTTTACCCTTTTATCTTTTATCTGTTCACCCAAAGCCGATGCCCTAACGATTTCGGGATCGGCTCTCTGCAACTTTCGAAGCTTTTCTTCTTCCCGCGAAGAATCCCTCGAGAGGTTCCATCTCTTCCATCTTCCTCCTCCTCCAGAACCTTCTCCTCTACCTATGGCCGCTCCGATGATCTTCGGAAGCGTAGGGGGCTACAGTGCTGAGTTTCTGTCCCAAAGGAGCAAGAAAGGTTTACCTTCGTGAAGTCGAAGATCTGCAGAAATAAGGCAGTGGATGTTCAGAACCTTGAGAAGAGTGGCATGTCCAGTCTAGTCGAAGCTTTGAGAAGAATGCAGTGGATGGATGTTGCTACTTTCACCGAGGTAAGCTATCGGACCTGGTGAAAGCCTTTTCATTTGTTTGAAGTCAGAGGCAGATGGGTCCCTTGTCTCCTCAGTGAAGGGCACCCAGATCAAGATAGATCATGAACTATTGCATGAGTTGTTGGAGTAAAGACCTCGGGTATAGTGGCATTCACTCTGTGAATGATGAAGTAAGGGTCTCGGAATAATTGGTCCAGGGTTAAGCTGAAAGATGGAAAGCTAGATATTAATCAGATGTCCGCATTTAATCGGTTGCTTCACTTTATTGTCTGCCAATTATAGTACCTCGTAGTGCTACGTTTTCTTCATGCACTAGGGCAGACTCGGACATAATGTTCTGGGCAATCCAGAACAAGGAGATCACTTGGCCGCAGTTATGATTGAGAGAATGAAGTTTGCCAGTACTCAAATCTGGGAAACAAAGAGCAAACTGAATGTTTCCTTGCCTATGCTCATCTACTCACCAAGATTTTCAAGCATTTCGGAGTAGATGTGTCTGGAGCAGTAGTAGAGAAGATGGGCCAGTCTATAAGGTCCAGAAATTTGAAGAAAAGTGGTTTTCAGTGCAAGATGGAATTTGGTCAAAGACCTCTGTGGCAGAAGGAGAAGCGATATTGGAGATATCCCAGAAGTTCAAGAAGAAACAGCAAGTAGGAGAGCAAGTAGCAGCAACAGAGCAAGCAGCAGCGAGCAAGCAGCAGCAGTACCAGTTGTGGCAAGCCAGCCAGAAGTTTCAGAATCACCTGTTGTGGAGATGACTCTCATTCTCCAGAAGTTCAGATGGAAGAAGGTGCAGCTAGTGTGGCAGACTCTTTGCCTACCACTTAGTCGCCTCTATTTTAAGAGAGGTATTGGATTCCATTCCCTCACCTCAGCTACTTCTAAAGAAGGTGGACGTGTTGAAGAAGAAGTTATGGCACCAGGCCATACAGAAATTAGTCTGAACCAATTGCTAATGTTGAGATACTAGCAGGTACTCAACAAGATGTGGTCATGGAAGAAGCTCCTAGCCAAGGGGAGCAAAGTTTCATTGAACCTGAAGTGTCTGAATCCGTGGCAGAAGGCCACTTTGAAAAAGTTGTTTTGGAGGATGCTCCTGCCCAGAGGGAGCAAGAAAGTGTTGAACTCCCTGCTCCTATTCAGGGGGAGCAAGTGGGCATTGAGGAAATTCCACCTCCTGCTAGTGTTCCTGTTAGTGAAGGCCCAAGTGCAAGCAATATTAATCTTGAGGAGCCTGTCACTCAGCAAGGGAAGCAGAAGAGAATTGTTTCAGAAGGCCAAGAAAGGGCCATAGAAAGTAAATCTGAAGCCAATTATGGCATTGCTAAAGGCTCAGGGAGATATCTTGTCATCAGTTCAGACAAGTATTCAAGGCATTGTTGCTAGTCAAGCTTCAACTCCTCAGACTTATCTTCAATCCGAAATGCAATGAGGTGGTTCAATAAAGAAATGTCTGATATCAAGTCTTTGCTAGCAGCTCCTCAAGGTCTAGTGGAGTTTCTCTTGGAGCTACTCAGAGCAGATCCGCAGATGTTCCTCGGCCACCAGGGCCTCCAGCTCAAGGGCCAGCAGGGCCATCAGCTTCAGGGTCAGCAGGACCATCATCTGCAGTCAGAGAAGATCAAGCCAAAGGGAAAGATCCCATGTCAGCAGCTAAGGCCCCTGAAACTTCTAATCTTGCAACTCCAACCCTCTCCTCACCTTCATCTCCTTCTACAGCTCCTCCTGCACCACCAACCATAAAACACCCTGTGCCTCGCACTCAACCATCTTCCTCTCTCACTACATCTCAACCTTCTTTCTCTCCTACTCCCTCTCACACCTCAGGACCATCATCATTTTCACCCTCATCACCTCTCACTCAACCCACTCAAGTTCACCCACCTTCTTCCTTCATCCCAAACACCTCTTCTATCCTCCTACTCCTCCTTCCTCTGTTACTTTCATTCCAGACAAACCTCCTCTACTTGGTGTCTTTGACACAAATCTGCCGGATGACTTTGAGAGAAATACCTTTCCACCATTCTCTTCACTGCCACTCATATCCACAGGACTGATCCTCCCAGTCCTGCCAAGAAAAAGAGGAAAAATCATCCTCAGTTAGCATCTCCTCCTCATTATTTCCTCCTCTTTGGTACTCTCTTACCCTTGAACCTCACAGAAGATTCCTTTATCAGGAATATATTCAAAAGTGCATCCTCTCCACCATTTATGGTATTCCCTCCTCAACCTTTCTGAGCACTAAATATTTCTTCCTCTTACCAGTTATCCCTCTCTCAAAAATCCAAAATCCTTGAAGGGACTGAGTTCAAGACTGAAGATCAGTGGGCCAATGTCAAGGGCAACAAAGCTCAATACAACAAGTATTTGACTGCCAGGGCAGAATCTATTACCCATGGAGCTCACTCTCTCACTCTTTCTGAGTGGTTCTTTCTCAAGCATAAGAACTTGTGGGGTCCTTTCATCTTGAAAGAGATCAGATTGCCAAAAGCTTCCAGCAGTACAGTGACTTCTGCTTCTTGAATAAACTGCCAGAAGTTCAGTTCTCTCAATTCCACTCAGCTATAGTGATGTTAAGATCAGAACGTCTAGTGAATATTCCCCTCACAGTGAATTTTGCTGATATCCGAGTTGACTCTCTAGTCCTTCTGCCAAAGCTGCACTCCCTAGTGTTTGATTCAGATGCAGGATCCCATGCATTTGACATGTTTGCCAAGCAGATGGGTAGAATGTCAGCCAAGCAGAGCAGACTGCCCTCCTTCCTGCGGTTTATCTTCAGAGAATACCACTCTGGCCGCATCTCCTCTCAGGTTTTGGCTCCACTCTTTTCTGAGTGTGAAAGGCTTACTCCCCCCTTATGGGCAATCTCTACAAGAAACCAACCTTCAGTTAGAGGCCATCAACAGTTCCCTGTTTCATCAAGATAAGCCCTCTCTCTCAGCCGAAGCCTTCATGGATCTCAACTCCATAAATCCTATTCAAGAGATCTATGTTCAGTGGGCAGCTAGATATACAGCTTTCTATGCTCTGAAGCAGGATCTGATAGATCAGAAGCTCTTCTATCCAATCTCCTTGGATAGATTTCTCCATCGTGCCAGCTTCGGAAAAAGCACTTACTTCAGATTCATCCTGGACCCAGATCAGTATGCAGAGTTCTTGGATCAGCAACGGACTCTGTACATTCAAAGGGCCACCCCCTCCATGGGTCCCAATTTCTCAGTTGCTTCTGGGGTTTTCCAACAGACGTTTGAAGACCTTGAGATCAAGGCATGGGCTGTCATCTCACAGCATGCCTCCTTGTCATCTCCCTTGTACTATCTTCTCTCCAAATTAATACAAGGATATCTCTCCTCTTTGTCTCAAAGCCTATCTTTTTGCTTAATGACAAAATGGGGGAGAAAACTAAAGTCATTCTGAAAAACATGTTTAATTTTTGTATGATGTTTAGTATATTTTGTCATCATCAAAAAGGGGGAGATTGATGACCAAACTGTCCCCATAATAAATAATTCATTTATTTATATATTAATTTTGATGATTAACAAATAGTACTAATGAATTACTTGAGCTTTGAGAACAGGAAATAAAAGAAAAATTAAAGTTCAAGACAATCAGGTAAGTCTCATCTCACATTCTGTCCAAGTCTTTGTATCGACTTCTTTGATAAGCAGAACGATTTCCTCTCTGACCGAAAAGTTCAAAACAAATCGATATCGCAATGATTTTCTTAAGACTCATAACGATTTGCTTTGTGCAACGATTGTTAAGAGTTTTCGTAACGATTTCTTTGAAACTCGTAACGACTTGATAGCCTGTAACGATTCTTCAGTTTTCGTAACGATTTTTTTGAAACTCGTAACGACTGATAGCTGTAACGATTTCTTCAGTTTTCATAACGATTTCTTTGAAACTCATAACGACTTGATAGCTGTAATGATTTCTTCTTCCTTTTTCGTAACGATTTCTTTGAAACTCGTAACACTTGATAGCTGTAACGATTTCTTCAGTTCTCGTAACGATTTCTTTGAAACTCGTATGACTTGATAGCTGTAACGATTTCTTCAGTTTTCGTAACGATTTCCTTGAAACTCGTAACGACTTGATAGCTGTAACGATTTCTTCAGTTCTCGTAACGATTTCTTTGAAACTCGTAACGACTTGATAGCTGTAACGATTTCTTCAGTTCTTATAACGATTTCATAAGTCATCGGAGTGTTCATATCAACTTTCTTACTGTATCAATAAAATATTTTTTAATAGCGTTGAAAAGTCAAAGTCATATCCCGTTTGTTGACTGTTACGCATTAAATGCTCTCTGATCGTATCTCCCATGCATGCAGACAATATCTTCCATTTTTATGCGACTCTGTCTACGTACTTTTTAGACAGAAGGGAGCTTTGCTATATATTGCAATATCTGTTCCATCTGCAACTAACAATCGACGGCAGTCCTAGCTGTCCTCTATTTATTGTTGATATGCTCGCAGATATCTGACAAGACTCATCTGTACAACGTTGGATACAAGATACAAGATTCTAAAACATTTTTTTTTGGCGTGTACTAAAGGATAAACGTCTGAAGATCAGAAGCTTCTTGGTGACCAGTCTAACGTACACCTGGATGAGAGACAACGGTTCTCTTAACGTTTAAATTTCAAGAAGAAGCTTAAATACGAGACTCAAGACTGAGAAGAGAGATATACACAGAAAAGCAAGCAACCACCAATTCTTCTAGTCTTCTGAGTTCCAAAAAAGAGCGAAGCGTCTATTCTAATTGTCCTCTTAGCTCTTTTGCTCTCAGTATTCAAACAACAATTTCTGTGAGAGCCTGTGTAGTCTTTGGAGAGAAACCAGTGTCAAATTCTCTTTCTCTCTCGAGGCTTGTTCGCTTCAGCTTGCAGCTGATTAAGCTAGTGTCTGAAGCTTGTTCTTAAACTTCGTTTCTGTGGTTTGTACCCTTCTGTGAAGGAAGACCTGGTGGTATCCAGGGTGTTGTTCCCTTCTGGACGAAGGAAGACCTGGTGGTATCGGGTGGTTGTTTTTCCCTTCATGAAGGAAGACCAGTTGAGGCTGGGTGTAAGGATCCGTGAGGGGATAGTACCCTAATTAGTGAAATCCTGAGGCATTGCTCAGGGACTGGACGTAGGTCTCCTGTGGAGAGGAGTTCCGAACCAGGATAAAAACCCTTGTGTCTTGTGTTATGCTTATGTGCGTTTGCTGTCTTATTTTGTCCAACTCTAACGTTTGTTTAAGTTGTTGTGTAATCCTTTTAGTGAACAGGTTTTAATCAAAGATCAAATTTTAATAACCCATTCACCCCCCCTCTGGGCTAGCTAGCTGGGCAACACCACTAAGGCCATCAAGGGCTCAACAGTAGAAGCAACAACACCAACAACACCAATAGGGGAGTACTCCCATATCGGTAGTAAGAGATTCTCTCCACCTAAGAAGACTTTAAAGGAAACTCACAATTATAGATAAAAGTTCTAAGCCAAGTGTCATACCTAGACACTTGTCAACACCTATTCTCTCTCTCCACTTAACTATTTTTTTCCTACTCATACTATATCTTCTTGTCGCTGATTTAATCGTTGGAAGGTCATCCTTGAGGTGTAAATCCCTAGGACTGAATTCCTTGCTGATCGAGACAGGCTGAGCCAAACAAAACACTCTTGTTCTTCTACTCATCACACCTTGCTCGAGTATGGCGCTGGCCATGCTATCTCTGATCAGCTGATGCCTTGTGATTAGATTCTAGAACCGTCAACTTCTATTGCCGCTGCTTATTGTGCTCCACTCTGTAATGGCACGGTGACTGCCATCAACACTTCTGATCACCAGCAGAAGCCCGCCACCTACATTTCTGATCAACATGTCACTGCTGTCCTTGAACAACAAAAGCCTAGTGATCAGATCTTAGCTTCACCTACTCCTAGTGCTGCTGATTCTTGTCCTTTAGCCCTTAATGGCACGGTGGCTGCCATCAACATTTCTAATCAGCTTGTGACTGATATGGCTATGGACATTGCTGCTGCTTCTGCACCTCTACTCTATGAGGACCATCCAGATCGTCATCATGATATACTTAAGAATCCTTCAGTGAACTTTGTTGTGCTTACTCATCCTGATCAACCTATGTCTACTGCGCCAGTGGATGTCACCGTTGCTACAACTCCCGAGGAAGCCCTAGTTGTTACTGCTGCTCTTGCTGCCTCTGTCATGACTGCCAATATGGATAAGCCTCAATCGTCTCCTGCCTTCAATGATGTTGTCCCTGCATGCTTTCCTATTGCTGCTCCTTCTGTTCAGCAGGTTGTCTCTCCTGTTGCTGCACATGCTAGCCCTCACATGTTACCGAATACAATCCCCCCCATCTTTCGTTCAAGCAGTACGTCGAAGAATCAAAACCTCGGATTGTGGACCTCCTGCTGCTGTTGCACTTGCTCCTCCAATTGCCAGCATTTCTGCATCTTTGGAGCGTTCACCTGGCGTCTCTTCTTCCTCTTCTTCTGAAGGCATTGTAAACCTTCCCCTTACTTGTCAAGTGCTCACTGTTCCAAGTTTGAACCATCCAGCCCACTTAATTTTCTCAAGGGAAAGGCTTGCTGTAAACCGCCAGGGTGTGGTTTGCAACAAACTCAGCTCCCCATTGGGGGAGCTGAGGTCACTGGGGGTGGGCCAACCCCTAGGGTTGTGCCCACCCCCAATGGGGGCTTAGTTTGCATCCATCGTGGATGCAAACTAAGCCCCAAGTTTGCACCAAGCGGTGCTCTTTTCTCAAGGCCCACTTAAACTTTGTTGGTGAGCATAAGGAACTTTCAAGGATGACAACAAGATCTAAGGATGTCAAAACCAAAAGTACTTCACGGCGATCTAACTCTACAAGTCTCCTCGGGATCGGGACTGATTTCACTACAACAAATTGGGGCTATACCCACAGAATTTACCTACAGTAGGATAATACGTAGGTATATACCACAATTATACATGCTAAATCCGTTCGTTGCAAGGTTATACACACGTTTTTTTTAGCCATATGTAATACGTATATATAGTTACGGTTTTTACAAATCGTGAGAGAATATATTTATGTTAGCCATAGTTAATTAAGAAGTGTAACAAAAAGATATATACACCTATGGAAATCTACCAATATAGGTATTGATCTATTCATAGCATCTTAAAAAAATTGGAACCGTGAAGCGCCAATACATTTCGCTTGCGCGGGAAATAAAAAGCGTGTGATATTTAGGGGTTCTCCCTTAGGTGGATACTCCTTCTTCCATTGTCCATGCGTTCCCTCGGCCACCATCGTCCTGCTGCCTGGCCTCGGGGAGGACCGATGCCACCGACGAAGAGGAGGAGGAAGAGGAGGAGGTGGAGATGGCGATGGCGGCCGCTGCCCCGGTCCCCAGGTTCGGCATCTGCGCCCGGTTCTATTCTGCATCAAGGCGTTCCTTTTCCTGTCGGTGGCCATGCTGGGCTTCGAGGTGGTTGCCAACTTCAAGGGCTAGCATTTGGGCGCCCCCGAGTTGCAGCGGCTCCTCACCTACGGCGGAGCGCTGGGCGTGCAGGGTGCCTTTGATTGTGTCTATTCCTCGTGGGTGATGGTGAGGTCGGAGTACCTGGCCCCGCCTCTACAGCTCCTCGCCAACATCTGCGTCCTCCTCTTCCTCATCCAGAGTGCGGACCACCTCGTCCTCTGCCTGGCTGCTTCTGGATCAGGACGAAGCGGATCACGCCGGTCCCCAAAGCGGAGGCCTCCGCGGGAGGCGAGGGAGGAAACCTCGAGGCCGGCGCCCCCGGCCTCAACAAGGGCTACTTCCCCAAGGTCCTCCTCCAGATCCCCATGTGCAACGAGAGAGAGGTGAGAAAAATCCTCTACTCCCCCATGTCACCACCCAGTTCATAGTTTATTCGCAATTCGTCCCAGAAAATCCCACCTTGCGCCATTGCCGTCCCACAGGTCTACCAGCAATCAATAGCCATCATCTGCAATCTGGACTGGCCGAGGTCCAACATCCTGATCCAGGTGCTTGACGACTCGGACGATGCTGTAACGCGGGCAATGATTAGGGAGGAGGTTGGCAGATGGCATCACAACGGCGTCAACATCGTGTACAGGCACCGGGAGCTTCGGCAGGGGTACAAGGCCGGGAACCTCAAGTCCGCCATGAGCTGCAACTATGTCAGGGACTACGAGTTCGTCGCCATATTTGACGCCGACTTCCAGCCCGCTCCTGATTTCTTGAAGAAGACCATCCCACACTTCAAGGTGAGAGAATGCAATCCGCGAATACCCCACTTCCTTCCCGGAAAGAGATGAAAACCCACAAACTTCTATCTCTGTTAGAGGAAGCCGGCAGTAGCAAGATTAGTATTTTTTTTCTTTCCCTTTGATGGGGTAGATTTGGTGGGCGCAAGACAACGAGGAGGTGGGGCTGGTGCAGGCGAGCTGGTCGTTCGTGAACAAGGACGAGAACCTGCTGACCCGGCTGTAGTACATCAACCTCTGCTTCCACTTCGAAGTGGAGCAGCAGGTCAATGGCGTCTTCCTCAACTTCTTCAGCTTCAATGGTACCGCCGAGGAAGGGTGCCTGGAGGGGCGGCTACTTCCCCGTTTCGACGTCACCGTCGCCTACCACCGGGCTGTCTTGCTTGCTAGATATCAGTAAGCATCTTGCACATGTTGCTGTTCTGAGGTGAAGAACCAATTTGGCCTTCTTGTTTGTGGTTTAAACACATGTGGAGTTTGATGGTGCCCTTTTCTCTTACTTACAACAGTTGGGACAGAGTTAGTCTTTGGAATCACCCCCACCTGTTCACTCCAGCCGACTGCTCAAACTCTTTGATTGCTTGTTGTTCACCAATAACTCTATTCATCACAAAGTCCAGAAAAGATGGTTTTTTGAAGTGTTCCCTATTGAGATTGGATGGAGTATTAATAACAGACACTAATTGATTTGATAATGTTGTATTTTGGTTCTATTTCCTCTAGTTTTTTTTTTTTTTTGCTGTTGAAACTTACAGATGTTCTTTTTTCTATTCTTCCCTACATGGTTAAAGAGATAGCTTATCTTTTCAATTATACAATCTCATTCCTGGTGTAAGGTCATTTAAACTGGGTCTCACATATGATTACTGATTACATAAAGGTGGCAGCCTACTGAAGAATCAGTTCCACAGAGCAAAAATGGAGTAAGGGGATCTATAGAGTGGATGTGGATATTCCTGCAGATGACTGGGTCAACATTACTGATTTATATGATGTTTTAGTATTCAACACTGGTCATTGGTAACAACTCGCACCTTCTCCTCTTCTGAGATGTAGTTCATTCCTTGTTTTCTTCCGGTTTGTTACAAGATATTTTATTTTATGTCTAATGCCTTTCTTTTGGTTTTATGTATGTTCATGTTATACTTTGTCTGGTGGTTTATTGATCTATTTCAATGCCAGCTATGTTTTTTTTTTTGTCATTGGAACTTGAAAGTAATGTCTGTATGTATTTGCATTATGTTGACTAAGCTTGTATTTCATTCCTATGCTTTCCTAATGTGGTGTATATTGACTGATGATATGTAGGGGTTTCTTTTCAGTAAATTCATCAAGAGGAAATAAATACTTTGGTGATTATTTTTCTGAATCAAATGGGTGTTCATGACCGGCAAACACCGAAGCTGCTCCTTATACAGAGACAGACAACCAAAGATGGGCTCTACCTGTCCAGGTTCAGACTTATGTTGTATGATTGATTTCTAATTTTCTATAGCACCTAATTGTCTATGCATTGCACAATGGGGATGTCCACCACCTGCCCTTTCTGATGTCAATGTTTGTATAGAATGAACACCAGTAAGTCGCTTATAATACACAAGACCTTACGAGACTGCCCTGACAATATCCTATGTTCAAAATTTTGTTTCGTTCATGTAAGTTTCTTATGTCAGAATAGACAGTGAGTTGTTTACTAAACCAGTATTATGTTGACAGTTGATTACTTTCAGGTATTTTACTGGTCTTTTGTCCCCTTGGAAGGGTATTCTGCTTTTTGGCCCTCCTGGGACTGGCAAGGTCCGTACTCAAGATCCTTGATATATGAAGTTTGCTCTTTGCATAGTTCACTGCAAATAATGTATCTTATCTATACTGTGGCATTAATTTGTCTTTGTTCTCCTTTCCTTAGGAGAGACAATATGGTATGTTTCTATCGTACTTGAATTAAGTGGGGCCTACCTTGCTTGAGATTTCAGCCCCCTCCTTGCCTGTGGTTTCTAAAATGTTATTAGCATATTACTTTCTTATTTTTGAGCTCAAAAATGATAATGAAGTTTGGCAGATGATCATATATTTGAGTAATCAGTTATACAAATTAAATCGAATTTCAACTTATTTATTTCAGATGATGCTTGCAAAAGCTGTTGCAACTGAGTGCAAGACAACCTTTTTTAACATCTCGGCATCATCAATTGTCAGCAAATGGCGAGGTATCTTTGACACTATTATCGTAATTTTACCTTTCAATTCTGAAAGCATGTTCAGAATGTCAAAATAGTTTTTATTAAAAATTATTCAAGTGTAGGGGTCCAAAAACTAGCCCCAAAAAGAACAGTCCCCCTAATACCCCTATACAACCAAGCACACACCAAAAATGATCCCCACATACAAAAATACATGCATGATCCCCACAAACAAAAAGAATGGAAATGAGAACAAAATTCTAACTACCAAATACCAGATGAACGAAGCATTCCAGGAAATACCATTGCTGTACAGGCAGACATGCCATTTAGTGGTTTGACATCATTTGGAATTGCATTTTTGACAAAGTTTCAGTGTCATTCTTAGTTTTGTTATGGATATTTACAAAGCACTTGGACGAGAAGTGGACAAGGACATTATTGCTCAAATTCCTTTGCATGTTCCAAAAGTAAGTTTTAAACATAATTTGTTCATAACAATTGCTTCATTGACAAGTTTTATAAATAATTTGCTCAATATTTTATTCATTTTACAGGTGCCACAACAAAAGAATGTTACTTCAGAAGTTGATTTGCCCTTCATTGATAAACAAAACTCTTCTTCTCTGCATTGATCCTTCGCATATGTGATTCAATTTAATTAGTTTGCTCTAATTTGTTATCAGTCTAATTTAATTTATGTCAAGCAATTAGACAGTCACCTTTAGTTCCAAGTTTTTCATTTGTGCTTGAGAGCTAGTTTCTCCTTTGTCATATGATTCTATTTTCTTAACTGTCTCTGCCTACTTATTGTCCCATTCTTATGCTATCCTGTCACCCTGATCAGTCAGGATCAGCCATCCTCTGCTGCAAGAGGAGAATGGACAGTATGTTTTTTGGTCTTGGGGCAGTATTTGATCCTCTAATCACATAACTTTAGCCCAGCAAGGTGGTGCTACTGCTACAGCTATTATTAATGAAGTTGATATATCATAGTTTGTAGAATCCTGATCGATTTAATTGTCTAGCAGTCAGGAAGGAGATTGGTTTGAAGTATGTGAGATGGTTGATTCTTCTCTTTTCCAATTTCTCCAAAATGCAAACCCCACAAGCACCAAAAAAATCTGGTTTTTTTTCATTTAAAGGGTCTGCCTCATATCATACCTCGCTTGTAGTGGTGAGGGAAGAAAACAAAGGCCTGGGCAACCCCCACAGCTCATCTGGACTGGAGTTTTCCTAATATCATATTTATGTACACTTGCCCAACCATAGGAAGAATCTCTGCAACTGCCACACTGTCCGCAGACCTCTGCAATGCTTAATTCTGCATTTAACCAGTTCTAGAGCAAGGAGAGCATGTAGAAGCCAAGAAGGTGGGAAATGGGAAGTTTGCAGGGAAAGTTCACATTTTTTAATTTATTTTTCCTGCTGTTTTGACAGAAGCATGTTTGGGTCATATTTTCTACACTAGTCTATATTCTTACACTTATGTTGCTTGGGCTCTAAGTATTATGTTTTCATGTTATGATCAGAGAAAATATGATATCTCAGATGAAAGGAAAAAATGGGTGTTCCAAGATGTGAATAATAAATGGCGCTCTTGGAAATATGTCAACTGGGACTCGATCCGTGGCGGACATACATGAAGAGGAGGTTTATAACTTTAATTCATTGTTCAATCTTATCATTGTTGAATTTTTACAAATTAACTAAATTTTTTTGTTCACAGGGTGTGAAAGGTTCCAAGATTTAGACTGTAGTGATTTGTTCATAAAGAGACACACACGAAAGGATGGGAAGCCTACGAATGAAGCTGCAAAACATGTCATTGTAAGCCTATGAATATGATGCGCCATTGATATGTATTCTGAAAATTAACATGTTCTCTATCTTTGTTTAAAGTAGACTTTTTATTTTGGAATACACACGTGGCCTTTTTTTTGTCATGACTTTTTATTTTGTATATGGAGGTCATGTGCTTGTATATGGTTGCCATGGGCCTTTACTGGAAATGCCCTCTTATATATTGACATGCTTGCTTGATATACAGAGGCCATGTATGTATGGATGCTAATATGCTTTGTTCTTTCTTGCTATGGATGCAAGATCTTATATTGTTTCAAGAAAATATGAACTGTGAACTGCAGGGTCAGCTGTACTTAGATGGATTTGTATGTCTTCTTGTGTAGAATGCCACTCAAATGGCATGTCAGGTGATGTCTTACCACAGCTTTCCATGAATTTAATTTTGATAGATGCGCATTCTTATCTTTTTTTAAAAAAAATTTGTATACAAGGGGAATCAAATCTTAAAATTAAGATTGGCTATGTGACCATTGCTATTTTCTCATACATTGTTTTTGGTTTGGTAAAACTAGCTGTAAATGTTTGTATTTTTCACTTCTTCAGTTATGGTAAAGTCACATGCCATTTTTTTCATTTTAGAGTATTCGTTTATGAAGTTTATTCTCCCAATTTACATCCTTTTAGTAGCATTTTGACAAATTATCCATCAGGTTTTGAGAAACCTTCTGCAATTCAGCAAAGGGGAATAGTTCTGAAACTTGATGTCATCCAGCAGGCACAATCTGGTACTAGAAAAACTGCAACCTTCTGTTCTGGAATTCTGCAGCAACTGAACTATATGGTTCAAAAAATCAAAGTATAATATGCAAATAAAAGATGCCAATTCTCCATTAAATAAAACTGAAAACCAGTGGTCAGTTTATTACATGATTTGAGCATGTTTCTGGTTGCCTTTAATTTTAGGTGCAGAGTGGATATGGGGGATGTAGCCAGTGGAATGGTTCTCCATGTTCTTTCCATTGCAAATATGAATTCCTCATACTGTAACCATATTTGTTGAAAGCAAAACCTGACTTTTAGATAGTTGGTATTAATTGCCTTGACTAGAATTGGAGAGTGATCTGAAGCAATCCATGGACAACCTTTAGATGAGGGGTTCTTGGGACTTACCATATTTCACTATGATGATTGTTTTTCCATTTTTCAGATTCTGGAAGCAATTACAACACTTGGATGTTGTGAGGACTTCTCTTAGAACTTTTCGGATTGTTGGGAGATTTCGTTCTTAAATTCACTATAAATTGTTCATCTCTTTCATATTTCATTTATATTATAACACTTGATATGTTTCAGATTTGGTGGATGGTGTTGATAAGGCTTCTTCTAATTTATTAGTAAACTTGAACCATATTTTATGCCTATTAGCAACCAACAAATAGTTGGAGTACAAATTGGGCAAACGAACACTTCTATCGTGCGGTTGTTTTGTGCTTGACATGTTTAACAACCACTCTTACCAGACCTAGTATCATGTTCATCTAGAACTTACCCTTCTACTGGCTGTCTCAACGTATAGTAAGGTGTGTTTCTCGGAGATATCGATCAATAGTCCATTACAGTGAATGCAAAGTTGCATGAGAGTTTGTATGCTCAGTTATCTTTGTTTTTCCCCTCATCTAACTAGAAATTTTGTTTTGCAGATCTGTGACTTCTCCAAGAATGAAGGAAAACCCCAAGTTCTTCATCCAGATTGTCATTTTCTTCTTCCTAGCATATGTCATAATTGTTTCATCCCTAAAATTGTCCGATGTTTGAACTGTTTAAACAAAAGGTGGATATTTGTCAACAAGTATTTGTTTATTTACAATATGCATAGCATATTTTTAATGTGTTTTATCTTATATGTGTGAATGTGAATATGAGTGTACATGCATGGATGTGAGTGTGGATATTCATGGATATGAGAGTGGATATTTATGTGAATATTTGAGTGGACATGTGGATGTGAATGTTATTTTGCTTATGTGATGTAGATGAGTGGATATGTGGATTTGGATTTTATTTTAGTTGTGGATGTAGATGTATTACATAGATATTATATATGTATGTGTATAGCATGCATGTTTGTAGAATAAATTCTACATGTTTACATATGATATAGGTATGGACATGTATGATCAGGTATGGATAGTATGAATATTTATATTTGTAAAAAAAAAAAAAAACATGTACACCTACGGTTTTTAATGGTCATGACTAAACATTGTTACATACAATAACTTAAACCATAGGTATAGGATGTCATGTATTGCAATATTTATACCTACGTTTCTTTATCATCGCCTTAAAAAGCTATTACTACGGTTATCAACCATTAGTATAGGTATTGCAGTATGTTGTTATTGGAGTGCTATACCTATGCTTTTCATAATTTATACCTACAGTTGTTATTCGTAGGCATAATCCAATGTATAGCTAGGATTATTTTTACGTGGGTATAGACTTTAGTCACGCGAGCATACGTGTCAGATTCAAACCGTAGCTCTTTCCGTAGGTAAAGAGTTTTACCTTCGGATTTTAGGCATATACCTACAGTTATTAACCGAAGCTATAGATCATTTTTTTTGTAGTGTTTCTTGATTTTCTGGATTCAGACTTATTTGTGCTTTTTTCTTTTGTCTTTCTTAATTTTTTTGGGCTAGAGAAACATTTTGTAACACCATTTGGTAACATCATTTGATAACGTCGTCATTAAAATTGTGTCACATCAACAACTGAAATAAAAAAATTAAAAACACTTCATAAATGATGAAGTTGTGGTGTATTTTGATTGATGTGTTATTTTAATATGTTACTAAATGATGTTACTAAATCATTTTCCTTTGGACTATGCTGCTCTCTATTGTCCCAAGCCTCTATCCTATATGTAAGATAGGAAGCCTCTCATTTCAGCCCTCGTTAAGATGTACTCTATACCCTTTACGTTTTTAATACTATAAAATCTCCCTGGTTGGTTTGTGGCACTGGGGCTGATGCCCCTATGCCCTTCTCCTCAAGTATACGAGCCTTACTAAAAAAATAAAAAAAACACCTTGCTCGAGTGCAAGCTCAGGTTCGAAAATGGTTTCCCTTCTTCACATCTAAATTCAAAAGTCGGGTCAAGACAGACCATAGAGAAAATATTAAGATGTTTCATCTTTTGTCACCCTGATCTCACTTATCCGGTCCCATACTTTTGTTGGTATATAGAAGGATGAACTTTCAACTTTCAAGGCAGACTAGCTGGCCGAATAGAGATGTAGGTAGTAGCGGTAGCAAAACCTTTTAATTTTCTTCATGTTTTTTTTTGGTCTGATCGTTCACAGTTTTTTTTAATATCTTCGCATGATTATTGTCTATTAAAGACGAGCAAAGAATTCGTCTAGTTGGGGTCATCATTATTTAGGGGACGGTTGGCACTAAACAAGAACGCGAAGGAGAAATAAACATTATAAGCTATTGAAAGCGAGGAGAGGAAGCTTTGTCGGGGAAAAGTCCGACTAACAGATTCTTTTGGAGTGCCGGGGAGAGTAAAGTAGAGAACAAAATATGATCGTCTACGGGATTCGGCGCCGATCTCGTCCTGACCAAAACGCCCCACAACTTGTCCCTTTTTCTCCTCTCATCCTGAGAGAGCGGTGATCGGACGGGAGCCATTGTGACGTGGGCGATGACCACCTCAGAGCAAGTTGGGAGGAGCCGGTAGTGGATGGATGGGGATGACAGCCCACTGGCAATTACGTGAAAAAAGTTGCAAAGAAGGATGGTGTTTTATTTTATTTTTAATATTTTTTATCTCCTACAAAATATAATTAAAATAATGTAAATTATTTGAAACATAATTTATAATTGAAAGAGAAAAAGAGAAATATCTTGTTAGATTTTTAATCAATAAAATTATTTTATCATTATCAAATAATTCACATTATTTTTATTGTCCAACACTAGTACTATGTTTGGCATTTGGATGGACTGGGGATAGAATGAAGTTATGATAATCTCAAAATTTTGAGGTTAACTTCACTCTATCTTCAATCTATCCAAATACCAACATAGTCTAGATGATGTTTGAGAATGAAATTACAAGAGATTTGAGAAGTAAAATCTCTGACAACTCCACCAATATTTCCAAATGTGAGTTGGTCCATATAAAAAGTTGTGCAAATCACTTTTGTGATTGAGAAAAGAGATAAAGAGGTAAGTTACTTTTTGAGGGTGGCAGACCGATTTTAAGTGAAATTTTACTCATACACCTTTTTTTTGTGTCGTAAGTTGTGGTCTTGAGTTGGAAGAAACGAGAAAATGATATATAAGTAAAATTTCAGTCATCATATCTCTCAATCGCTGCCCCTAAAAGACTGGCCCAACATTTATTACTGTGTGTTAGAAATCTCTATAAATGAGATTTCTATGAGACAAAAGATGGAAATCTGATTTTATAAGAATTTTTTTTTACCAAATCAATCTCCAACGCTGCTTAAACATATGTGACTCACTAAATAAGTGAGACCGGATGCAACTTCTGATTACAGATTGTGTGAAAGACCAACTTAAAGGTATGGAACGCTCTGAGTTAAAAGCCTTTGCTGCACTTTTCTGGATGGCTGAGTTGAGGGAAATGCAAAGTTGATGTTGAATGCAATCTAAACTCTGCCTGCCTATTGAACAAGGTTGCGATCCAACTTTACTGTCTGTCTCTAGAACCGAAATTTGTTAATATGGGACTCCGATTTAGATGGATGATGGGCCCATGAGCGTTGTTAATTTTGCCCCGGCCCCCTTGGTTCATATGTCCCAGTTTCATGCAATGGTATTAGTATAAGTCCCATTTGGGCGCGTTCTTGCTGGAAAATTAATGGACTCTTCTCCACAATCCGATGTAGATGAACCGATGAATAAAGCTCTCATTTGTTTGTATTCCTCTTAAAGTACAGTGATATAATACAGCTGGTATGTGAAATGAAATAATTCAAAATTAATATCAGTTAGCGAAATACTGCCGGACTTTTCAAGTTTTAGACGCGTATGGAGATGGAAGGTAAAGTGAGACCTAACATCTAGCTGAAAATTCTTATCTAACAAGTAATTACAAGAAAAATGAGATTTGTAGACGGCTACGAATAAAAGAAGACCGTTTACAAAATGTTCCGTCTAATGAGCTGTATAAAAAAATGCCAACAAATATGCATCAGAGAATGATTAGCTATTAGTTGCTAGAGACAGAAACCTGACTGTGGGCGAATGCTTATTAAATGAGAAAAACAAAGTTCAAGACCAACATAGCTGAAGGACACTAAGAAATAGGGCTAAAAGTGTTGCCAGTCTTTAGATTCTCATTGTTTCACTCACCTCCCAAAACCAGGATTGCATATAAATCAGACACGTCCCAATAAATGCCAGCGCAGTTTATGCATACGGATACATAATGCTAATTCCACTAGAGAAATAGGGACATGTCCTGCTTTTCTGCGTTGCACCTCATCTTAGTTCCCAGGATATGGTGCTACTATTAGAATAAGTAGAGCACAAGAATGCCTTGGTCACATTGCCTAAAAAGAGATTATTTTTTACTAATAGCAAACTTAAGATAAACACAATAAGAATATACAAAATATATCTCCCTAAAAGATCTTAATTAATTTCAATTCTATATCTTCATCGTGCACACATTCAGTTCCATTTCGAAAATCATTCACATTCATGTCTCTTACATTGTGAGGAGATCTAGAGGGGTGTCTTCCTTGTAATGACTCACAAGTCGGACGTCTTACTAAGGAGTTGGCTCCAGATAACACGTTAAGGTTCCTGTCGCATCCCTTGGATCAGACGAGTTAACGTTTCTTGACTGTTGCGTTGGTTTTGTCATTTGTGGTCTGAACAGTCTTGTCGTATGTCATGGCATGTAGTTTTGGAGATGTACATGTCCTATCAGGCTAACGTATTTGGAAAGCACGTCTGTCGAGATGTTGATCGACTTTTTTGAGTGGCGTTGGAGTTGATGAACAGTCTATCCCCATGTAATTTAAATTAATTACATTTCTATTTTAGTGATTAACAAAACCATGTTATTTTGATAATTATCAAACCCTTGATTAAGGTCACTAACCTATTTTCTACAAGTCTTAAGCACAGGAAATAAGATCAAAGGAAAACAAGCCAAAATAGGTAAGAATCATCATACTGTAGAAGAATATTTGTCTAAGTACACATCGGTTTCTTTTATAAATCGTAACGATTTACTTTGCGCATCGACTTCTTAAGTAATCATAACGATTCCTTTAGTCATCGTAACGATTTACCTTATGCATCGACTTCTTAAATAATCATAACGATTCCTTTAGTCATCGTAACGATTTGCTTTGCGCATCGACTTCTTAAGTAATCATAATGATTCCTTTAGTCATCGTAACGATTTACCTTATGCATCGACTTCTTAAATAATCATAACGATTCCATTAGTCATCGTAACGATTTACTTTGCGCATCGACTTCTTAAGTAATCATAACGATTCCTTTAGTCATCGTAACGATTTACTTTGCGCATCGACTTCTTAAGTAATCATAACGATTCCTTTAGTCATCGTAACGATTTACTTTGCGCATCGACTTCTTAAGTAATCATAACGATTTCTTTAGTGATCATAACGATTTGCTCTCGTAACGATTCCTTTAGTGATCATAACGATTTACTATCGTAACGATTCCTTTAGTGATCATAACGATTTGCTATCGTAACGATTCCTTTAGTGATCATAACGATTTGCTATCATAATGATTCCTTTAGTCATCGTAACGATTTCTTTAGTGATCACAACGATTCTCTCATATCTCATAACGATTTGATTATATCACCTTGATCACAACGATTCTTTTATATCTCATAACGGTTTGCTGCTAAGTGACAATGATTTGCTTGCATAACGATTTCATAAGTCATAAATGCATCGATTTCATATTAATGAATATGACACATGACTTATCCTTTTAAAGGGTTGAATAGTCAAAGTCTTCGCACATATCCCTCTAACCTCTGTGCATTTATTACTCTGAACGTACCTCTGTATTCATGCAGACTGTTGGGTTCTCATGTGGGAGAATGTTGGGTTTACATGAGAATGTTAAGTTGACATGATGGTATGTTTGTTTTTGATGATGAGATTTCATGAACAATACAAATTGATGTTTGTGAATATGTGAAACGTAGTGAGAATGTTAAGTCGAGCAAATGTTAATCAAGAAAAGTAAATGCTAACCAAGAAAAACATGTTTAATTTGTTCATTTATATGTTCATTATATCTCACTAATAATGTTCTTAAATGTAGGTGAGATTCCATGCAAGACAAAGCCCAAAACCCAAGTGCAAAAGAACAAGACAAGCTGCTGGAATAGTGTGCTGTCAACAGATGAATAGTGCCCTGTCGACAGCAAAACTGCCCTGTCGACAGCACCCTTGTAGACAGCAAAACTTCCCTGTCGACAGATACACACAGAAATCTGTTTCCAGAAAGCCCAATCTTCTGGATCTTGCAACACTATCTGTTCCTGTCGACAGCAGCAAGTCGGCTGTCGACAGACGGAGTTTTGGGAAGATCTAATGGCTGGGATATGATCTATATTTTGGTGTTTCCTTTTAGCACGACTCTCTATGCTTGAACACCACTATATATGGATCATATGAGGCTATTTTCGCAGCAAGAAGCCACCATACCAAAACCCTAAGCAAAGGTCAAGAAGAAGGCTTCTTCCTGCTGCTCTGCTTCAACTCTCTGTTCTGCTCAAGGAAGATCCATCTCACGAGAGGAGTTGAAGTCAGTTTGTCCACGAATCAAGCTTCGTCTACATCGTCTGATCATCATCAACATGAAGCTTGGAGTTCTTCTGGATGACCACACGAAGAGTTCTTCATCTCTGGATTTGTTCTACAACTCAGAAATCTTCTTTCTTTCTACCTTCATATATCTGTGTGTGTGTGTACTGATTGGAGGTCAGTACGTGGTGTTGTGGAAGTGTGTGTGGTTTGTGGTCTGTACAAGGGTTGTGTACAGATCATAGTGTGTGGTGTCTGGTCAGATCAAGGCTAGAGGATCTGATCTATTCTGGAATTGATCTAGCGTGTGTGTGTGTGTGTGGTTGAGCCGTTGTGCTCGTGTGTGTGTGTTGTACTCAATTGTTGACTAGTGTGTCCTCACTGTGTGGGGGGTGGATGTAGGAGTCACGTGGTGTGATCTCCGAACCACCTCAAAAATCCCTTGTGCACTGTGGTTTGACTTGTGGTTTGCATTGTGTTGCGCTAGATGCATGCATAGGGATTTCGTCAACACGCTGCTTGATTGATTTATTCACACACGTTGAATCACATCAAAGGGGTTTTAATTGAGTAGATCTTTTAATACGAAGTAATTTTTTAAATTGCTTAAGTTTCCGCTGCAAATCTATTCAACCCCCCCTTCTAGCTTTGCCAATACCGAATATCCGATCCTAACAATTGGTATCAGAGCAGGTTCTCTGTTCATCGGTTGTGTTTTAGGAGATCTATCTTTGTGTGCTTTACCGCTCTGATTCCTAACAATTGGTATCAGAGCGGGTTTTTCTGTTCATCGATTGTGATTGGCATATCTGTTTATGTGTGCTTAATTGCTCTGATTGGGTTTATATTTGATTCTGATTCTCATATGATTATCTGATTTTGTTGGCTGGTTTATTTATCTACACATTCTCAGAAATATGTCTAAGTTCTCGAGTATCATAAATAGACCAATGATTATTGAGTTTGATAATCATGTTGATAAAATGCAGGTCTCCTCTATGAAAACATGCAAGTCTAGAAAGAGAAGAGAAGAAAAATGCTACATGGCTCATGGAAGCTCAAGAGGCTCTTCTCGTTCAGACGACTCTAGAGGATCACATATGTCAAAGGTGTCAAGAAATTTTCAAGAATCAGGTAAATCAAAGTCAGATCCATTTGATGCATCAATATCCAATTCTGATTCAGAGAATGATATATCTATGATAATTGATAGAATGCTATGAGCACATGTGCAAACAATTTAAAACTATTAAACATCAAAACAAGAAGCTAAAAGAAAATCTGGAAAAGAATGACATGATAATTGATAATGCTCAAGCATTCTATGAAGAAAATGAACATTGAAAATGGAGAATGAAAAATTGGAAAAGGAAGTCAAAACTATGAAATCAAGTTTTCTAAGTTGAAAGAAGATCATGATCATGTGGAATCTGAAAATTCTGATTTGAAAAATCAAAATGAAAAATTGATTGATCATAATGAAAATCTCAAATTTGATAATGATCATTGATCAAACAAATCTCCAACATGGCTCATGATCATCAAATAAAAGAGAAATGCAACCAATTGATTGGGGAAAATAATCATCTGAAAAAGAAGATTGAATGCATGTATCATGACAGACCATTAAATGACGAATGGAACAATTCTAAGAATAAAATTGTTGATCTGGAACAACAAATTGCTCAATTTGAAAATGAAAAGAACAAAATGAAAAATGGTTTAGATGTCATGCTAACAGCTTCAGACTTCAGAAAAAGAAGTTGTTGCATTAAAAGCTGAAAAACAGAAGATTCAAAATGATTGAAAAAACACAGTCTTGCTTCTGTGAAAAATAAGAAAAATGTTCAAAATAAAATAAAATTTGAACACAAATGCAGCAGTTAGAAAGAATGTTTTTACAACTGAAAATCTGAAAAGGAAGTGAAAAAGAAAGCAGGATTGTACAAGGTTTCAACTCCTCCAACAGCTCAAAAAGCTTCAAGGCAATCTCCAACTCCATATCATGCCAAGAGATACAAAGGGTACCACCTCCTTCTTCTCAACCCAAGGTGATCAAAGGTACTCTAAAGGATCTCAGAGATTCCAGCAAATGCAATCACACTATGGTAAGCTCCAGGTAATGCTCAACCTGTTTGCTACAAATGCAATAAACTTGGTCATCTTGCTAAATTCTGCTAGAAGAAAAATCAACACTCTCATAAAAATCATGATGTTGTGCATGCTTCAAAGCTCCATAATAATCCATGTGTTCATACATACAAGGATAAACATGTTCAAAAAGATCAGAAATTTCATGTATCTATGAACAGGAAAACTGCACAAAACAACAGAATCCAAAAATCAAATCACTTTGGATTTTGAAATCTTGTTATATCCTAACATTAATGTCGTTGCAGGACCCAGCAAGTGTGGGTCCCAAACAAGTTTGATCAACAAGCTGAGATGTCTTGCAGCCAAAAATTAGAATGGATTCATGACATTGGCTGTGCAAGGCAAGAAATGATGGAGAATAAAGGTAATTTTTTTTAGACTGTGATTGAAGACTGTTTCAGGTAAAATCTCCTTATCACTTCATATTTGAACTGCTGAAATTGAAATGGATTCTTATCTTTATCTGAGCAATGCAAAATGTGCCTTAATGCTACCCCACATGACATGCCTCTTAGCAATTGGAATCATGCCATCTTGCTTGAATAACTGTGCACATGACCTCTTGGTATATCAAATGATGACATGTGAAAAAACAAGTTATGCTTGTTTGGAAACTATCATTATGCGTGAGTAAAATACTCCGCCAAGTACCAAAACAACAGTCTGTAATGCATAAGACTAGTTGAGTGCTTATAATGTGTGAATTGCTTGATACATTTACCATGCATGTGTTATGGGGAGTAAATTTGAAAGTCTCATATGCACACTCTATGGGGGATAAGTTTAAGGCTAGGTGAGTGAAATTCACAAGGAATACTCTTCATATTCATGTGTACTTTATCCCTCAATCTTATGGTTCAAATCACACTCAATTCAAGCCTTAAAGCTGAAGTTTCAAAGCCCCTGTCGACAGCCAATTCTTCTGCTGTCGACAGCCAAGCACAGTTCTTGACCTCCCAGAACCAAGTCTTTCAAGTCTGAGTGCATCTGTCGACAGGCACTCCCTTGCTGTCGACAGATACACATTTCAATGATAATCTTCATCTTTCTCAACATCTTCATGAGTATGTTCATTTTATTGCTGCAAGGGGAGAATGTGGACTTACTATTCATTGCAACCTTTCATATTCACATAGTATCAAAGACATTGAATTAATCACAATGATTTTGATTTAATATTTTGTGTTTGAGTCTAGGTTGTGTCATCTAGAAAACATTGATCAAATCTAATGATTCTAACCTAACTCTCTTGAATATCTCCCTTATGGATTATCATGTTTCTAAAATGGTTTGATAAGTAAGAAGGTTTTTGAACTTAATGTTTTACATTAACCATTGACCATAACTAATCATTGACCTTGATTGTTAAAAAAAAAAAGGAGAAAAGCTACCTATTTCAAACACTCAAAAGTTCATAAAAAGTATTTGAAATGGACAAAGGCAGAGCACTAATGAGTATCACTGAGTACCGGGGACATGGGCATCACAAATGTTGTCTTCGCGTCAAAAAGTCTTTTCATTATCTCTGCACAATGGTATGATGGTCACTCACACTGAGTAACTGGGGTACGGCATCCTCATGTCTATCTTCACGTCAAAAGGTGAAAGTGATCCTAATTACTACTTTTCCCTCATTAACTTGACAAAGAAATTATTCAAATGCTTGAAATAGAGTGGAGCCTCCAAGATTTAATCAAGGGCAATGGGTTGTCAATTGTCAATTTTTATGTGGACTTACCTTCCTTTACAACTGAAAATCACCACTAAGGTATATTTTTCTTTAATGGTTTTATTCAGGGTTTATCTTACTTTCATATGTTTTTGAACGATGTATCCTAAATTCTATAACTTGAGATTCCCAAAGTATTATCTCTTCACCATTGTAGAATTTTTACGTGTCTTAATAGTGTCTATGACATTTTGCAATGGGTATAAACTAGTTCTCAACCTTAATTCTAATTGAACACTCATTCCCCACTCATGTCTTTCACAATTCAGTTATGTGGTCACACAGTTCTTTGCTTCATTCTTATCCATTTGTGCTTGACCTATCTTTTTGAATGTTGCCAAAAGGGGGAGAAACATCAATTGTAAGTTTTATCATCATCAAAAGGGGGAGAATGTTGGGTTCTCATGTGGGAGAATGTTGGTTTACATGAGAATTTAAGTTGACATGATGGTATTTTGTTTTTGATGATGAGATTTCATGAACAATACAAATTGATGTTTGTGAATATGTGAAACATAGTGAGAATGTTAAGTCAAGCAAATGTTAATCAAGAAAAATAAATGCTAACTAAGAAAAACATGTTTAATTTGTTCATTTATATGTTCATTATATCTCACTAATAATGTTCTTAAATGTAGGTGAGATTCCATGCAAGACAAAGCCCAAAATCCCAGTGCAAAAGAACAAGACAAGCTACTGGAATAGTGTGCTGTCAACAGATGAATAGTGCCCTGTCGACAGCAAACTGCCCTGTCGACAGATACACACAAATCTGTTTCCAGAAAGCCCAGTCTTCTGGATCTTGCAACACTATCTGTTCCTGTCGACAGTAGTAAGTCGCTATCGACAGACGGAGTTTTGGGAAGATCTAATGGCTGGGATATGATCTATATTTTGGTGTTTCCTTTTAGCACGACTCTCTATGCTTGGACACCACTATATATGGATCATATGAGGCTATTTTCGCAGCAAGAAGCCACCATACCAAAATCCTAAGCAAAGGTCAAGAAGAAGGCTTCTTCCTGCTGCTCTGCTTCATCTCTCTGCCCAGAACAAAGAAGAACAACCTTCCAAGCGGAGTTGAAGCCGGTTCGTCCGTGGTTCAAGCTTCTCCATCAACTGATACTTGTCAAGACGAAGCTTGGAGTCTTCTGGACGACCAACGAGAAGAGATCTACATCGGGATTTGATTCTCATCTCAAAACTATTCTCTGTTTCTACTTTCATATATCTATGTGTGTGTGTACTGATTGGAGGTCAGTACGTGGTGTTTGTGGAGTGTGTGTGGTTTGTGATCTGTACAAGGGTGTGTACAGATCATAGTGTGTGGTGTCTTGGTCAGATCAAGGCTAGAGGATCTGATCTATTCTGGAATTGTGTGTGTGTGTGTGGTTGAGCCGTTATGCTCGTGTGTGTGTGTTGTACTCAATTGTTGAGTAGTGTGTCCTCACTGTGTGGGGGGTGGACGTAGGAGTCACGTGGTGTGATCTCCGAACCACCTAAAAATCCCTTGTGCACTTTGGTTTGACTTGTGGTTTGCATTGTGTTGCGCTAGATGCATGCATAGGGATTTCGTCAACACGCTACTTGATTGATTTATTCACACACGTTGAATCACATCAAAGGGGTTTTGATTGAGTAGATCTTTTAATACGAAGTAATTTTTAAATTGCGTAAGTTTCCGCTGCAAATCTATTCAACCCCCCCTTCTAGCTTTGCCATACCGAATATCCGATCCTAACAATAAGACGTCGTTTCGGGATCTAAAAACCTTCGTTTCGCACTCCGAAATTGCGATTCTAGCCGACGATCTCCCCTATTCCAAGGTTTCTTGGCAGTAGCGACTCCCTCGATTACGCAAATCGCTGGCGGAGCCCACACGCGGAGCTGCCCAGTCACAGCAATCGCAAGTCGTGTTCAACTCGACGCGACATCTCCTCCCCAGGTCGTGGATATGGGTGCCGGAACATCACCGATATAGTCACCCCTCCGGTTTATTCCCACCCCTTCAGCGAAAGAATTGGGCATAACTTTCCGCACGGGCATCGGAATAGCTTATGTGACCACAATTCGGAATTGAAACTCCGAGACGGTCGGCAAGAAGCTGGTTTTGCGGAATTCCGTTCCGGGGCTAAAATCCCCTCCGGAGCGTGTGTACTAGTACATCAACTGCAGTACCCTCCGGTCGGACGCGGATATTTATTCGCCCAGGGGTCGGAACCGCCCGAGAGGCCCCAATTCAGAGTCGGAACTTCGACCCGGTCGGTAAATGGTTGCATTCGGAGATTTCCGGTCCGGCGCCCAAATTCCTCTCCGGGAGCGCGGTCGCAGGCTACCGATGCGATCGCATACGGACACCGCTTCGCTCAAACAGGCATAACTTTTCGCTCGGTTATCAGAATCGCTCATAAGACCCCAATTCAGAATCGGCACTCAGAGGCGCTCGACGCCCACTTATTGCCTCAGGCGATAAGACGTCGTTTCGGGGTCTAAAAACCTTCGTTTCGCACTCTGAAATTGCGATTCTAGCCGACGATCTCCCCTATTCCAAGGTTTTTTGGCAGTAGCGACTCCCTCGATTACGTGAATCGCTGGCGGAGACCACACGCGGAGCTACCCAGTCACAGCAATCGGAAGTCGTGTTCAACTGGACGCGAGATCTCCTCCCCAGGTCGTGGATATGGGTGCCCGAACATCATCGATATAGTCACCCCCTTCGGTTTATTCCCACCCCTTCAGCGAAAGAATTGGGCATAATTTTCCGTACGATCATCGGAATCGCTTATCTGACCACAATTCGGAATCGGCACTCCGAGACGGTCAACAAGGCGCTGGTTTCGCAAAATTCTATTCTGGGGCCATAATTTCCGCCGGAACGTGTGTACTAGTACACCGACTGCCGTACCCTCCGGTCGGATGCGGATATTTATTCGCCCGTGGGTCGGAACTGCCCGCGAGGCCCCAATTCAGAGTCGGCACTTCGACCCAGTCGGTAAATGGTCGCATTTGGGGATTTCCGGTCCGGCGCCCAAATTCCTCTCCGGGAGCGCAGTCGCAGGCTGCCGATGCGATCGCATACGGACACCGCTTCGCTCAAACAGGCATAACTTTTCGCTCGGTTATCGGAATCGCTTATAAGCCCCAATTCAGAATCGGCACTCAGAGGCGCTCGACGCCTAGTTATTGCCTCAGGCGATAGGACGTGTTTCGGGATCTAAAAACCTTCGTTTCGCACTCCGAAATTGCGATTCTAGCCGACGATCTCCCCTATTCCAAGGCTTTTTGTCAGTAGCGACTCCCTCGATTACGCGAATCACTGGCGGAGCCCACACGCGGAGCCGCCCAGTCACAGCAATCGGAAGTCGTGCTCAACTCAATGCGAGATCTCCTCCCCAGGTCGTGGATATGGGTGCCCGAACATCGCCGATATAGTCACCCCCTCCGGTTTATTCCCACCCCTTCAGCGAAAGAATTGGGCATAACTTTCTGCACGGGCATCGGAATCGCTTACGTGACCACAATTCAGAATCGGCACTCCGAGACGGTCGACAAGGCGCTGGTTTCGCAGAATTCCGTTCCGAAGCCAAAATCCCCCCCGGAGCGTGTGTACTAGTACACCGACTGCCGTACCCTCCGGTCGGACGCGGATATTTATTCGCCCGGGGGTCGGAACCGCCCGCGAGGCCCCAATTCAGAGTCAGCACTTCGACCCGGTCGGTAAATGGTCGCATTCGGAGATTTCCAGTCCGGCGCCCAAATTCCACTCCGGGAGCGCGGTCGTAGGCTGCCGATGTGATCGCATACGGACACCACTTCGCTCAAACAGGCATAACTTTTCGCTCTATTATCGGAATCGCTTATAAGACCCCAATTCAGAATCAGCACTCAGAGGCGCTCGACGCACATTATTGCCTCAGGCGATAAGACGTCGTTTCGGTGTCTCAAAACGTTCATTTTGCACTCCGAAATTGCGATTCTAGCCGACGATCTCCCCTATTCCAAGGTTTTTTGGCAGTAGCGACTCCCTCGATTATGCGAATCGCTGACGGAGCCCACACGTGGAGCCGCCGAGTCACAGCAATCAGAAGTCATGTTCAATTCGACGCGAGATCTCCTCCCCAGGTCGTGGATATGGGTGCACGAACATCGCCGTTATAGTCACCCCCCCGGTTTATTCCCACCCCTTCAGCGAAAGAATTGGGCATAACTTTCCGTACAGGCATCGGAATCGCTTATCTGACCACAATTCGGAATCGGCACTCCGAGACGGTCAACAAGGTGCTGGTTTCACAGAATTCCGTTCCAGGGTCAAAACTCCCGCTGGAGCGTGTGTACGAGTACACCGACTGCCGTACCCTCCGGTCGGACGCGGATGATTATTCGCCCGGGGATCGGAACCGCCCGAGAGGCCCGAATTCAGAGTCGACACTTCGACCCGGTCGGTAAATGTTCGCATTCGGAGATTTCCGGTCCGACGCCCAAATTCCTCTCCGGGAGCGCGGTCGCAGGCTGCTGATGCGATCGCATACGGACACCGTTTCGCTCAAACAGGCATAACTTTTCGCTCAGTTATCGGAATCGCTTATAAGACCCCAATTCGGAATCGGCACTCAGAGGCGCTCGACGCCCACTTATTGCCTTTGGCAATAAGACGTCGTTTCGCGATCTAAAAACCTTCGTTTCGCACTCCAAAATTGCGATTCTAGCCGACGATCTCCCCTATTCCAAGGTTTTTTGGCAGTAGCGACTCCCTCGATTACGCGAATCGCTGGCGGAGCCCACACGCGGAGCCGCCCAGTCACAGCAATCGAAAGTCGTGTTCAACTCGACGCGAGATCTCCTCCCCAGGTCATGGATATGGGTGCCCGAACATCGCCGATATAGTCACCCCCTCCGGTTTATTCCCACCCCTTCAGCGAAAGAATTGGGCATAACTTTCCGCACGGGCATCGGAATCGCTTACGTGACCACAATTCGGAATCGGCACTCCGAGACGGTCGACAAGGCGCTGGTTTTACGGAATTCCGTTCCACGGCCAAAATTCCGCCAGAGCGTGTGTACTAGTACACCGACTGCCGTACCCTCCGGTCGGACGCGAATATTTATTCGCCGGGGGTCGGAACCGCCGCGAGGCCCCAATTCAGAGTCGACACTTCGACCCGGTCGGTAAATGGTCGCATTCGGAGATTTTCGGTCCGGCGCCCAAATTCCTCTACGGGATCGCGGTCGCAGCTGCCGTTGCGATCGCATACGGACACCGCTTCGCTCAAACAGGCATAACTTTTCGCTCGGTTATCGGAATCGCATATAAGACCCCAATTTGGAATCGGCACTCAAAGGCGCTCGACGCCCACTTATGGCCTTTGGCAATAAGACGTCATTTCGGGGTCTAAAAACCTTCGTTTCGCACTCCGAAATTGCGATTCTAGCCGATGATCTCCCCTATTCCAAGGTTTTTTGGCAGTAGCGACTCCCTCGATTACGCGAATCGCTGGAGGAGCCCACACGCGGAGCCGCCCAGTCATAGCAATCGGAAGTCGTGTTCAACTCGACGCGAGATCTCCTCCCCAGGTCGTGGATATGGGTGCCCGAACATCGCCGATATAGTCACCCCCTCCGGTTTATTCCAACCCCTTCAGCGAATGAATTAAGCATAACTTTCCGCACGGCATCGGAATGCTTACGTGACCACAATTCGGAATCGGCACTCCGAGACGGTCGACAAGGCGCTGGTTTCGCGGAATTCCGTTCCGGAGCCAAAATTCCCGCCGGAGCGTGTGTACTAGTACACCGACTGCCGTGCCCTCCGGTCGGACGCGGATATTATTCACCCGGGGGTCGGAACCGCCCGCGAGGCCCCAATTCAGAGTCGTCACTTCGACCCGTCGGTAAATGGTCGCATTCAGAGATTTCCGGTCCGGCGCCCAAATTCCTCTCCGGAGCGCGGTCGCAGGCTGCCGATGCGATCGCATAGGGACACCGCTTCGCTCAAACAGGCATAACTTTTTGCTCGGTTATCAGAATCGCTTATAAGACCCCAATTCGGAATCGGCACTCAGAGGCGCTTGATGCCCACTTATTGCCTCAGGCGATAAGACGTCGTTTCGGGGTCTAAAATCCTTTGTTTCGCACTCTGAAATTACGATTCTAGCTGACGATCTCCCCTATTCCAAGGTTTTTTAGCAGTAGCGACTCCCTCGATTACGCGAATCGCTGGCGGAGCCCACACGCGAAGCCGCCCAGTCACAGCAATCGAAGTCGTGTTCAACTCGACGCGAGATCTCCTCCCCAGGTCATGGATATGGGTGCCCGAACATCGCCGATATAGTCCCCCCCTCCGGTTTATTCCCACCCCTTCAGCGAAAGAATTGGGCATAACTTTCCGCACGGGCATCGGAATCGCTTATTGACCACAATTCGGAATCGGCACTCCGAGACGGTCGACAAGGCGCTGGTTTTACGGAATTCCGTTCCACGGCCAAAATTCCCGCCAGAGCGTGTGTACTAGTACACCGACTGCCGTACCCTCCGGTCGGACGCGAATATTTATTCGCCCGGGGGTCGGAACCGCCCGCGAGGCCCCAATTCAGAGTCGACACTTCGACCCGGTCGGTAAATGGTCGCATTCGGAGATTTTCGGTCCGGCGCCCAAATTCCTCTACGGGATCGCGGTCGCAGGCTGCCGTTGCGATCGCATACGGACACCGCTTCGCTCAAACAGGCATAACTTTTCGCTCGGTTATCGGAATCGCTTATAAGACCCCAATTTGGAATCGGCACTCAAGGCGCTCGACGCCCACTTATGGCCTTTGGCAATAAGACGTCATTTCGGGGTCTAAAAACCTTCGTTTCGCACTCCGAAATTGCGATTCTAGCCGATGATCTCCCCTATTCCAAGGTTTTTTGGCAGTAGCGACTCCCTCGATTACGCGAATCGCTGGAGGAGCCCACACGCGGAGCCGCCCAGTCACAGCAATCGGAAGTCGTGTTCAACTCGACGCGAGATCTCCTCCCCAGGTCGTGGATATGGGTGCCCGAACATCGCCGATATAGTCACCCCCTCCGGTTTATTCCACCCCTTCAGCGAAAGAATTGGGCATAACTTTCCGCACGGCATCGGAATCGCTTACGTGACCACAATTCGGAATCGGCACTCCGAGACGGTCGACAGGCGCTGGTTTCGCGGAATTCCGTTCCGGAGCCAAAATTCCCGCCGGAGCGTGTGTACTAGTACACCGACTGCCGTGCCCTCCGGTCGGACGCGGATATTTATTCACCCGGGGGTCGGAACCGCCCGCGAGGCCCCAATTCAGAGTCGTCACTTCGACCCGGTCGGTAAATGGTCGCATTCAGAGATTTCCGGTCCGGCGCCCAAATTCCTCTCCGGGAGCGCGGTCGCAGGCTGCCGATGCGATCGCATAGGGACACCGCTTCGCTCAAACAGGCATAACTTTTTGCTCGGTTATCAGAATCGCTTATAAGACCCCAATTCGGAATCGGCACTCAGAGGCGCTTGATGCCCACTTATTGCCTCAGGCGATAAGACGTCGTTTCGGGGTCTAAAATCCTTTGTTTCGCACTCTGAAATTACGATTCTAGCTGACGATCTCCCCTATTCCAAGGTTTTTTAGCAGTAGCGACTCCCTCGATTACGCGAATCGCTGGCGGAGCCCACACGCGAAGCCGCCCAGTCACAGCAATCGGAAGTCGTGTTCAACTTGACGTGAGATCTCCTCCCCAGGTCGTGGATATGGGTGCCCGAACATCGCCGATATAGTCACCCCCTCGGTTTATCCACCCTTCAGCGAAAGAATTGGGCATAACTTTCCGCACGGTCATCGGAATCGCTTATCTGACCACAATTCGGAATCGGCACTCCGAGACGGTCAACAGGGCGCTGGTTTCGTAGAATTCTGTTCCGGGGCCAAAATTCCAGCCGGAGCGTGTGTACTAGTACACCGACTGCCGTACCCTCCGGTCGGACGCGGATATTTATTCGCCCGAGGGTCGGAACCTCCGCGAGGCCCCAATTCAGAGTCGGCACTTCGACCCGGTCGGTAAATGGTTGCATTCGGAGATTCCAGTCCGGCGCCAAATTCCTCTCTGGGAGCGCGGTCGCAGGCTGCCGATGCGATCGTATACGGACACCGCTTCGCTCAAACAGGCATAACATTTCACTCGGTTATCAGAATCGCTTATAAGACCCCAATTCGGAATCGACACAGAGGCGCTCGATGCCCAATATTGCCTCAGGCGATAAGACGTGTTTCGGGGTCTAAAAACCTTCGTTCGCACTCGAAATTGCGATTCTAGCCAATGATCTCCCCTATTCAAGGTTTTTTGGCAGTCAGCAGTAGCGACTCCCTCGATTACGCGAATCGCTGGCGGATCCCACACGCGGAGCCGCCCAGTCACAGAAATCGGAAGTCGTGTTCAACTCGACGCGAGATCTCCTCCCCAGGTCGTGGATATGGTGCCCGAACATCGCCGAATAGTCACCCCTCCTGTTTATTCCCAACCCCTTCAGCGAAAGAATGGGCATAACTTTCCGCACGGGCATCGGAATCGCTTATGTGACCACAATTCGGAATCGGCACTCCGAGACGGTCGACAAGGCGCTAGTTTCTTGGAATTACGTTCGGGGCCAAAATCCCCCTGAGCGTGTGTACTAGTACACCGACTGCCGTACCCTCCGGTCGGACGCGGATATTTATATGCCCGGGGTCGGAACCGCCCGCGAGGCCCCAATTCAGAGTCGGCAATTCGACCCGGTCGGTAAATGGTCGCATTCGGTGATTCCGGTCCGGCGCCCAAATTCCTCTCCGGAGCGCGGTCGCAGGATGCCGATGCGATCGCATACGGACACCGCTTCGCTCAAACAGGCATAACTTTTCGCTCGATTATCGGAATCGCTTATAAGACCCCAATTCAGAATCGGTACTCAGAGGCGCTCGACGCCCACTTATTGCCTCAGGCGATAAGACGTCGTTTCGGGGTCTAAAAACCTTCGTTTCGCACTCCGAAATTGCGATTCTAGCCGACGATCTCCCCTATTCCAAGGTTTTTTGGCAGTAGCGACTCCCTCGATTATGCGAATCGCTGGCGGAGTCACACGCGGAGCCGCCCAGTCACAGTAATCGGAAGTCGTGTTCAACTCGACGCGAGATCTCCTCCCCGGTTGTGGATATGGGTGACCCGAACATCGCCGATATAGTCACCCCTCCGGTTTATTCCACCCCTTCAGCGAAAGAATTGGGCATAACTTTCCGCACGGTCATCGTAATCGCTTATCTGACCACAATTCGGAATCGGCACTCCGAGACGGTCAACAAGGCGCTGGTTTCTCAGAATTCTGTTCCGGGGCCAAAATACCCGCCGGAGCGTGTGTACTAGGACACCGACTGCCGTACCCTCCGGTCGGACGCGGATATTTATTCGCCCGGGGGTCAGAACCGCCCGCGAGGCCCCAATTCAGAGTCGGCACTTCGACCCGGTCGGTAAATGGTCGCACTCGGAGATTTCTGGTCCGGTGCCCAAATTCCTCTTCGGGAGCGCGGTCGCAGGCTGCCGATGCGATCGCATACGGACACCGCTTCGCTCAAATAGGCATAACTTTTCGCTCAGTTATCGGAATCGCTTATAAGACCCCAATTCGGAATCGGCACTCAGACTCGCTCGACGCCCACTTATTGCCTTAGGTAATAAGACGTCGTTTCGGGATCTAAAAACGTTCGTTTCGCACTCCGAAATTGCGATTCTAGCCGACGATCTCCCCTATTCCAAGGTTTTTTGGCAGTAGTGACTCCCTCGATTACGCAAATCGCAGGCGGAGCCCACACGCGGAGCCGCCCAGTCACAGCAATCGGAAGTCGTGTTCAACTCGACGCGAGATCTCCTCCCCAGGTCGTGGATATGGTGCCCGAACATCACTGATATAGTCACCCCCTCCGGTTTATTCCCACCCCTTCAGTGAAAGAATTGGGCATAACTTTCTGCACGGGCATCAGAATCGCTTACGTGACCACAATTCAGAATCGGCACTCCGAGACGGTCGACAAGGCGCTGGTTTCGCAGAATTCCGTTCCGGGGCCAAAATTCCCGCCGCAGCGTGTGTACTAGTACACCGACTGCCGTACCATCCGTCGGACGCGGATATTTATTCGCCCGGGGTTCGGAACCGCCCACGAGGCCCCAATTCAGAGTCGGCACTTCGACCCGTTGGTAAATGGTCGCATTCGGAGATTTCCGGTCTGGCGCCCAAATTCCTCTTCGGGAGCGCGATCGCAGGATGCCGATGCGATCGCATACGAACACCGCTTCGCTCAAACAGGCATAACATTTCGCTCGGTTATCGGAATCGGTTGTAAGACCCCAATTCGGAATCGGCACTTAGAGGCGCTCGACACCCACTGATTGCCTTAGGCAATAAGACGTCGTTTCGGGATCTAAAAACCTTCGTTTCGCACTCCAAAATTGCGATTCTAGCCGACGATCTCCCCTATTCCAAGGTTTTTTGGCAGTAGCGACTCCCTCGATTACGCGAATCGGTGGCGGAGCCCACACGCGGAGCCGCCCAGTCACAGCAATCGGAAGTCATGTTCAACCCGACGCGAGATCTCCTCCCCAGGTCGTGGATATGGGTGCCCGAACATCGCCGATATAGTCACCCCCTCCGTTTATTCCCACCCCTTCAGCGAAGAATTGGGCATAAATTTCCGCACGGGCATCGGAATCGCTTATGTCACCACAATTCGGAATCGGCACTCCGAGACGGTCGACAGGGCGCTGGTTTCGCGGAATTCTGCTCTGGGGCCAAAATTTCCCCCGGAGCGTGTGTACTAGTACACCGACTGCCGTACCCGCCGGTCGAACATGGATATTTATTCGCACGGGGGTCGGAACCGCCCGCGAGACCCCAATTCAGAGTCGGCACTTCGACCCGGTTGGTAAATGGTCGCATTCAGAGATTTCCGGTCCGGCGCCCAAATTCCTCTCCGGGAGCGCGGTCGCAAGCTGCCGATGCGATCGCATACGAACACCTCTTCGCTCAAACAGGCATAACTTTTCGCTCGGTTATCGGAATCGCTTATAAGACCTCAATTCGGAATCGGCATTCAGAGGCGCTCGACGCCCACTTGTTGCCTCAGGCGATAAGACGTCGTTTCGGGGTCTAAAAACCTTCGTTTCACACTCCGAAATTGCGATTCTAGCCGACGATCTCCCCTATTCCAAGGTTTTTTGGCAGTAGCGACTCTCTCAATTACGCGAATCGCTGGCGGAGCTCACACGCGGAGCCGCCCAGTCACAGTAATCGGAAGTCGTGTTCAACTCGACGCGAGATCTCCTCCCCAGGTCGTGGATATGGGTGCCCGAACATCACCGATATAGTCACCCCCTCCGGTTTATTCCCACCCCTTCAGCGAAAGAATTGTGCATAACTTTCTGCACGGTCATCGGAATCGCTTATCTGACCACAATTCGGAATCGGCACTCCGAGACGGTCAACAAGGCGCTGGTTTCGCGGAATTCTGTTCCGGGGCCAAAATTCCCGCCAGAGCGTGTGTACTAGTACACCGACTGCCGTACCCTCCGGTCGGACGCGGATATCCATTCGCCCGGGGGTCGGGACTGCCCGCGAGGCCCCAATTCAGAGTCGGCACTTCGACCCGGTCGGTAAATTGTCACATTCGGTGATTTTCGGTCCGGCGCCCAAATTCCTCTCCGGAGCGCGGTCGCAGGCTGCCGATGCGATCGCATATGGACACCGCTTCGCTCAAACAGGCATAACTTTTCGCTCGGTTATCGGAATCGCTTATAAGACCCCAATTCAGAATCGGCACTCAGAGGCGCTCGACGCCTAGTTTTTACGTCAGGCAATAAGACGTCATTTTCGGTCAAAAAACCTTCATTTCGCACTCCGAAATTGCGATTCTAGCCGACGATCTCCCCTATTCCAAGTTTTTTGGCAGTAGCAACTCCCTCGATTACGCGAATCGCTGGCGGAGCCCACACGCAGAGCCGCCCAGTCACAGCAATCAGAAGTTGTGTTCAACTCGACCGAGATCTCCTCCCCAGGTCGTGGATATGGGTGCCCGAACATCGCCGATATAGTCACCCCCTCCGGTTTATTCCCACCCCTTCAGCGAAAGAATTGGGCATAACTTTCCGCACGGGCATCGGAATAGCTTATGTGACCACAATTCGGAATCGGCACTCCGAGACGGTCGACAAGGCGCTGGTTTCGCGGAATTCCGTTCTGGGGCCAAAATCCCCCCCGGAGCGTGTGTACTAGTACACCGACTGCCGTACCCTCCGGTCGGACGCGGATATTTATTCGCCCGGGGGTCGGAACCGCCCGCGAGGCCCCAATTCAGAGTCGGCACTTCGACCCGGTCGGTAAATGGTCGCATTCGGAGATTTCCGGTCCGGCGCCCAAATTCCTCTCCGGGAGCGCGGTCGCAGGCTGCCGATGCGATCGCATACGGACACCGCTTCGCTCAAACAGGCATAACTTTTCACTCGGTTATCGGAATCGCATATAAGACCCCAATTCGGAATCAGTACTCAGAGGCGCTCGACGCCCACTTATTGCCTCAGGTGATAAGACGTCGTTTCGGGGTCTAAAAACCATCGTTTCGCACTCAGAAATTGCGATTCTAGCCGACGATCTCCCCTATTCCAAGGTTTTTTGGCAGTAGCGACTCCCTCGATTAAGCGAATCGTTGGCGGAGCCCACACGCGGAGCCGCCCAGTCACAGCAATCGAAAGTCGTGTTCAACTCGACGCGAGATCTCCTCCCCAGGTCGTGGATATGGGTGCCCGAACATCGCCGATATAGTCACCCCCTCCGGTTTATTCCCACCCCTTCAGCAAAAGAATTGGTCATAACTTTCCGCACGGGCATCGGAATAGCTTATGTGACCACAATTCGGAATCGGCACTCCGAGACGGTCGACAAGGCGCTGGTTTCACAGAATTCCGTTCCGGGGCCAAAATTCCCACCGGAGCGTGTGTACTAGTACACCAACTGCCGTACCCTCCGGTCGGACGCGGATATTTATTCGCCCGGGGGTCGGAACCGCCCGCGAGGCCCCAATTCAGAGTCGGCACTTCGACCCGGTCGGTAAATGGTCGCATTCGGAGATTTCCGATCCGGCGCCCAAATTCCTCTCCGGGAGAGCAGTCGCAGGCTGCCGATGCGATCGCATACGGACACCGCTTCGCTCAAACAGGCATAACTTTTCGCTCGGTTATCGGAATCGCTTATAAGACCCCAATTCAGAATCGGTACTCAGAGGCGCTCGACGCCCACTTATTGCCTCAGGTGATAAGACGTCGTTTCGGGGTCTAAAAACCGTCGTTTCGCACTCCGAAATTGCGATTCTAGCAGACGATCTCCCCTATTCCAAGGTTTTTTGGCAGTAGCGACTCCCTCGATTACGCGAATCGGGGGCGGAGCCCGACGCGTAGCCGCCCAATCACAGCAATCGGAAGTCGTGTTCAACTCTACGCGAGATCTCCTCCCATGGTCGTGGATATGGGTGCCCGAACATCGCCGATATAGTTACCCCTCCGGTGTATTCCCACCCCTTCAGCGAAAGAATTGGGCATAACTTTCCGCACGGGCATCGGAGTCGCTTATGTGACCACAATTTGGAATCGGCACTCCAAGACGGTCGACAAGGCGCTGGTTTCCCGGAATTCCGTTCCGGGGCCAAAATCCCCTCCGGAGCGTGTGTACTAGTACACCGACTGCCGTACCCTCCAGTCGGACGCGGATATTTATTCGCCTGGGGTCGGAACCGCCCGCGAGGCCCCAATTCACAGTCGGTACTTCGACCCGGTCGATAAATGGTCGCATTTGGAGATTTCCGGTCCGGCGCCCAAATTCCTCTCCGGGAGAGCGGACGCAGGCTGCCGATGCGATCGCATACGGACACCGCTTCGCTCAAACAGGCATAACTTTTCGCTCGGTTATCAGAATCGCTTATAAGACCCCAATTCGGAATCGGAACTCAGAGGCGCTCGACACCCACTTATTGCCTCAGGCGATAAGATGTAATATCGGGATCTAAAAACCTTCATTTCGCACTCCGAAAATGCGATTCTAGCCGATGACCTCCCCTATTCCAAGGTTTTTTGGCAGTAGCGACTCCCTCGATTACGCGAATCGCTGGCAGAGCCCACACACGGAGCCGCCCAGTCACGGCAATCGGAAGTCGTGTTCAACTCGACGCGAGATCTCCTCCCCAGGTCATGGATATGGGTGCCCGATCATCGCCGATATAGTCACCCCCTCCAGTTTATTCCCACCCCTTCTGCGAAAGAATTGGGCATAACTTTCTGCACGGGCATCGGAATCGCTTATGTGACCACAATTCGGAATCGGCACTCCGAGACGGTCGACAAGGCGCTAGTTTCGCAGAATTCCGTTCCGGGGCCAAAATTCTCGCCGGAGCGGTGTACTAGTACACCACTGCCGTACCCTCCGGTCGGACGCGGATATTTATTCGCCCGGGGGTCGGAACCGCCCGCGAGGCCCCAATTCACAGTCGGCACTTCGACCCGGTCGGTAAATGTCGCATTCGGAGATTTCCGTCCGGCGCCCAAATTCCTCTCCGGGAGCGCGGTCGCAGGCTGCCGATGCGATCGCATACGGACACTGCTTTGCTCAAACAGGCATAACTTTTCGCTCGGTTATCGAAATCGCATATAAGACCCCAATTCGGAATCGGTACTCAGAGGCGCTTGACGCCCACTTATTGCCTCAGGCGATTAGACGTCGTTTCGGGGTCTAAAAACCTTTGTTTCGCACTCTGAAATTGCGATTCTAGCCGATGATTCCCCTATTCCAAGGTTTTTTTGCAGTAGCGACTCCCTCGATTACGCGAATCGCTGGCGGAGCCCACACGCGGAGCCGCCCAGTCACAGCAATCGGAAGTCATGTTCAACTCGACGCGAGATCTCCTCCCCAGGTCGTGGATATGGGTGCCCGAACATCGCCGATATAGTCACCCCCTCTGGTTTGTTCCCACCCCTTCAGCGAAAGAATTGGGCATAACTTTCCACACGGTCATCGGAATCGCTTATCTGACCACAATTCGGAATCGGTACCCCGAGACGGTCAACAAGGCGCTGGTTTCGCAGAATTCTGTTCTGGGGCCAAAATTCCCGTCGTTGCGTGTGTACTAGTACACCGACTGCCGTACCCTCCGGTCGGACGCGGATATTTATTCGCCTGGGGGTCGGAACCGCTCGCGAGGCCCCAATTCACAGTCGGCACTTCGACCCGGTCGGTAAATGGTCGCATTCGGAGATTTCCGGTCCGGCGCCCAAATTCCTCTCCGGGAGCGCGATCGCAGGCTGCCGATGCGATCGCATACGGACACTGCTTTGCTCAAACAGGCATAACTTTTCGCTCGGTTATCGAAATCGCATATAAGACCCCAATTCGGAATCGGTACTCAGAGGCGCTTGACGCCCACTTATTGCCTCAGGCGATTAGACGTCGTTTCGGGGTCTAAAAACCTTTGTTTCGCACTCTGAAATTGCGATTCTAGCCGACGATTTCCCCTATTCCAAGGTTTTTTTGCAGTAGCGACTCCCTCGATTACGCGAATCGCTGGCGGAGCCCACACGCGGAGCCGCCCAGTCACAGCAATCGGAAGTCATGTTCAACTCGACGCGAGATCTCCTCCCCAGGTCGTGGATATGGTGCCCGAACATCGCCGATATAGTCACCCCCTCTGGTTGTTCCCACCCCTTCAGCGAAAGAATTGGGCATAACTTTCCACACGGTCATCGGAATCGCTTATCTGACCACAATTCAGAATCGGTACCCCGAGACGGTCAACAAGGCGCTGGTTTCGCAGAATTCCGTTCTGGGGCCAAAATTCCCGTCGAGCGTGTGTACTAGTACACCGACTGCCGTACCCTCCGGTCGGACGCGGATATTTATTCGCCCGGGGGTCGGAACCGCCCGCGAGGCCCCAATTCACAGTCGGCACTTCGACCCGTCGGTAAATGGTCGCATTCGGAGATTTCCGGTCCGGCGCCCAAATTCCTCTCCGGGAGCGCGGTCGCAGGTTGCCGATGCGATCGCATACGGACACCGCTTCGCTCAAACAGGCATAAATTTTCGCTCGGTTATCAGAATCGCTTATAAGACCCCAATTCGGAATCGGCACTCAGAGGCGCTCGACACCCACTTATTGTCTCAGGCGATAAGACTTCATTTCGGGATCTAAAAACCTTCGTTTCGCACTCCGAAATTGCGATTCTAGCCGACGATCTTCCCTATTCCAAGGTTTTTTTGCAGTAGCGACTCCCTCGATTACGCGAATCGCTGGCGGAGCCCACACGCGGAGCCGCCCAGTCACAGCAATCGGAAGTCGTGTTCAACTCGATGCGAGATCTCCTCCCCAGGTCGTGGATATGGGTGACCGAACATCGCCGATATGGTCACCCCCTCCGGTTTATTCCCACCCCTTCAGCGAAGGAATTGGGCATAACTTTCCGCACGGGCATCGGAATCGCTTACGTGACCACAATTCGGAATCGGCACTTTGAGACGGTCGACAAGGCGCTGGTTTCGCAGAATTCCGTTCTGGGGCCAAAATTCCCGCCGGAACGTGTGTACTAGTACACCGACTGCCGTACCCTCCGGTCGGTCGCGGATATTTATTCGCCCGGGGGTCGGAACCGCCCGCGAGGCCCCAATTCAGAGTCGGCACTTCGACCCGGTCGGTAAATGGTCGCATTCGGAGATTTTCGGTCCGGCGCCCAAATTCCTCTCCGGGAGCGCGGTCGCAGGCTGCCGATGCGATCGCATACGGACACCGCTTCGCTCAAACAGGCATAACTTTTCGCTCGGTTATCGGAATCGCTTATAAGACCCCAATTCGGAATCGGCACTTAGAGGCGCTCGACGCCCACTTATTGCCTCAGGCGATAAGACGTCGTTTCGGGGTCTAAAAACCTTCGTTTCGCACTCCGAAATTGCGATTCTAGCTGACGATCTCCCCTATCCAAGGTTTTTTGGCAGTAGCGACTCCCTCGATTACGCGAATCGCTGGCGGAGCCCACACGCAGAGCCGCCCAGTCACAGCAATCGGAAGTCATGTTCAACTCGACGCGAGATCTCCTCCCCAGGTCGTGGATATGGGTGCCCGAACATCGCCGATATAGTCACCCCCTCTGGTTTATTCCCACCCCTTCAGCGAAAGAATTGGGCATAACTTTCCGCACGGTCATCGGAATCGCTTATCTAACCACAATTCGGAATCGGTACCCCGAGACGGTCAACAAGGCGCTGGTTTCGCAGAATTCTGTTCTGGGGCCAAAATTCCCGCCGGAGCGTGTGTACTAGTACACCGACTGCCGTACCCTCCGGTCGGACGCGGATATTTATTCGCCCGGGGTTCGGAACCGGCCGCGAGGCCCCAATTCACAGTCGGCACTTCGACCCGGTCGGTAAATGGTCGCATTCGGAGATTTCCGGTCCGGCGCCCAAATTCCTCTCCGGGAGCGCGGTCGAAGGCTGCCGATGCGATCGCATACGGACACCGCTTCGCTCAAACAGGCATAACGTTTTGCTCGGTTATCAGAATCGCTTATAAGACCCCAATTCGGAATCGGCACTCAGAGGCGCTCGACACCCACTTATTGCCTCAGGCGATAAGACTTCATTTCAGGATCTAAAAACCTTCGTTTCGCACTCCGAAATTGCGATTCTAGCCGACGATCTCCCCTATTCCAAGGTTTTTTGGCAGTAGCGACTCCCTCGATTACGCGAATCGCTGGCGGAGCCCACACGCGGAGCCGCCCAGTCACAGCAATCGGAAGTCGTGTTCAACTCGATGCGAGATCTCCTCCCCAGGTCGTGGATATGGGTGCCCAAACATCGCCGATATGGTCACCCCCTCCGGTTTATTCCCACCCCTTCAGCGAAGAATTGGGCATAACTTTTCGCACGGCATCGAATCGCTTACGTGACCACAATTCGGAATCGGCACTTTGAGACAGTCGACAAGGCGCTGGTTTCGCAGAATTCCGTTCTGGGGCCAAAATTCCCGCCGAACGTGTGTACTAGTACACCGACTGCCGTACCCTCCGGTCGGACGCGGATATTTATTCGCCCGGGGGTTAGAACCGCCCGCGAGGCCCCAATTCAGAGTCGGCACTTCGACCCGGTCGGTAAATGGTCGCATTCGGAGATTTTCGGTCCGGCGCCCAAATTCCTCTCCGGAGCGCGGTCGCAGGCTGCCGATGCGATCGCATACGGACACCGCTTCGCTCAAACAGGCATAACTTTTCGCTCGGCTATCGGAATCGCTTATAAGACCATAATTCGGAATCGGCACTCAAAGGCGCTCGATGCCCACTTATTGCAATTGGCAAGAAGACGTCGTTTCGGGGTATAAAAACCTTCATTTCGCACTCCGAAATTGTGATTCTAGCAGACGATCTCCCCTATCCAAGGTTTTTTGGCAGTAGCGACTCCCTCGATTACGCGAATCGCTGGCGGAGCCCACACGCGGAGCCACCCAGTCACAGCATCGGAAGTTGTGTTTAACTCGACGCGAGATCTCCTCCCCAGGTCGTGGATATGGGTGCCCGAACATCGCCGATATAGTCACCCCCTGCAGTTTATTCCCACCCCTTCAGCGAAAGAATTGGGCATAACTTTCCGCACGGGCATCGGAATCGCTTACGTGACCACAATTCGGAATCGGCACTCCGAGACGGTCGAGAAGGCGCTAGTTTCGTGGAATTCTGTTCCGGTGCCAAAATTCCCGCCGGAGTGTGTGTACTAGTACACCGACTGTAGTACCCTCCTGTCGGACGTGGATATTTATTCGCCCGGGGGTCGGAACCGCCCGCGAGCCCCAATTCAGAGTCGGCACTTCGACCCGGTCGGTAAATGGTCGCATTCGGAGATTTTCGGTCCGGCGCCCAAATTCCTCTCCGGGAGCGCGGTCGCAGGCTGCCGATGCGATCGCATACGGACACCGCTTCGCTCAAACAGGCATAACTTTTCGCTCGGCTATCGGAATCGCTTATAAGACCATAATTCGGAATCGGCACTCAAAGGCGCTCGATGCCCACTTATTGCAATTGGCAAGAAGACGTCGTTTCGGGGTATAAAAACCTTCATTTCGCACTCCGAAATTGTGATTCTAGCAGACGATCTCCCCTATCCAAGGTTTTTTGGCAGTAGCGACTCCCTCGATTACGCGAATCGCTGGCGGAGCCCACACGCGGAGCCACCCAGTCACAGCAATCGGAAGTTGTGTTTAACTCGACGCGAGATCTCCTCCCCAGGTCGTGGATATGGGTGCCCGAACATCGCCGATATAGTCACCCCCTGCAGTTTATTCCCACCCCTTCAGCGAAAGAATTGGGCATAACTTTCCGCACGGGCATCGGAATCGCTTACGTGACCACAATTCGGAATCGGCACTCCGAGACGGTCGAGAAGGCGCTAGTTTCGTGGAATTCTGTTCCGGTGCCAAAATTCCCGCCGGAGTGTGTGTACTAGTACACCGACTGTAGTACCCTCCTGTCGGACGTGGATATTTATTCGCCCGGGGGTCGGAACCGCCCGCGAGGCCCCAATTCAGAGTCGGCACTTCGACCCGGTAGGTAAATGGTCGCATTCGGAGATTTTCGGTCCGGCGCCCAAATTCCTCTCCGGGAGCGCGGTCGCAGGCTGCCGATGCGATCGCATACGGACACCGCTTTCGCTCAAACAGGCATAACTTTTCGCTCGGTTATCGGAATCGCTTATAAGACCCCAATTCGGAATCGGCACTCACAGGCGCTCGACGCCCACTTATTGCCTCAGGCAATAAGACGTCATTTCGGGATCTAAAAACCTTCGTTTTGCACTCCGAAATTGCGATTCTAGCTGACGATCTCCCCTATTCCAAGGTTTTTTGGCAGTAGCGACTCCCTCGATTACGCGAATCGCTGGAAAAGCCCACACGCGGAGCCGCCCAGTCACAACAATCGGAAGTCGTGTTCAACTCGACGCGACATCTACTCCCCAGGTCGTGGATATGGGTGCCCGATCATCGCCGATATAGTCACCCCCTCCAGTTTATTCCCACCCCTTCAGCGAAAGAATTGGGCATAACTTTCCGCACGGGCATCGGAATCACTTACGTGACCACAATTCGGAATCGGCACTCCGAGACGGTCGACAAGGCACTGGTTTCGCGGAATTCCGTTCTGGGGCCAAAATTCCCGCCGGAGCGTGTGTACTAGTACACTGACTGCCGTACCCTCCGGTCGGACGCGGATATTTTTTCGCCCGGGGGTCGGAACCGCCCGCAAGGCCCCAATTCAGAGTCGGCACTTCGACCCAGTCGGTAAATGGTCGCATTCGGAGATTTCCGGTCCGGCGCCCAAATTCCTCTCCGGGAGCGCGGTCGCAGGCTGCCGATGCGATCGCATACGGACACCGCTTCGCTCAAACAGGCATAACTTTTCGCTCGGCTATCGGAATCACTTATAATACCCCAATTCGGAATCGTCACTCAGAGGCGCTCGACGCCCACTTATTGCCTCTGGCAATAAGACTGAAGGGTTGCGGAATTCCCAATATGGTAATCTAGAAGGGGGGTTGAATAGATTACTGTCTCTTAAAAACTATTATCACGTTCTTTTTCTTAAAGCACAGATTAACAAGACAGTATCAAGATCTAAACTATGTGTAGATGATGTAGAGACCTATCTAGTGTGTGAATATGCAACGTGTCTATCAAACATCTATCTAGAAACGATCAAACCACGAGACACACAGATTTACGTGGTTCGGAGTACACAACAGTGTATCCTACGTCCACGGCACACACACACACACAGAATAAAATGCTTATGAGCGAGTTCGGTGACTACAACTCACCACACACGTGCTTTCTGATGTGTACCCACGATCAGAACAACACACACACGTGATCTCAAGCACAAGAGACGCTTGAATCACGCAAACACACACACGGTTGATGAGAATTATGAAACAGGAAGAGTTCAGAGTATAGGAATAAATCCTGATGTGGAACTCTTCTGAGAACGTCTGGATGGAGTTCAAACTTCGACTTGACTACTTTGGATTGATGGAGAAGGTTGAATCCACGACGATCTATCTTCAATACTGCAGGATCAACAGATCTTTCGGTCTCTGCACTGCAGACTTGAAGCAGAGCAGCAGCAACTCTTTTCTCTTGGACTTGGCTTTAGGGTTTTTGGTTGTGGCTGCTTCTTTTTGAGATTCTCTTTAAAAGGATGCTTATATAGTTGTGTTTTCATGTGGAGAGTCGTGGGACTTGAAAACACAATCTTGGATAAGAAGGAAGGTTTCCGTATTTGAAGATCCTCTGCGTCTGTCGACAGGTTCTGAGTGTCTGTCGACAGATTGCAACAGATTTGCAATAGACAGACTTCAGGTTGCTCTGGTCTGTGGCATCTGTCGACAGACGACACCTATCTGTCGACAGGTAGAGCCAGTTTTGCCAAAAGACAGAACTCTGGCATTTCTGTCTGTGACATCTGTCGACAGGTCTCTGAGCATCTGTCGACAGGTGCTCTTAGTAGTTTTCTGTCTGATCACAACTGTGGCATCTGTCGACATAGGCCTTTGGGTCTGTCGACAGGTACATGTATACACTGTACTTGTGATCATTTTCTCATGATTGAGAAGGCTTGGTTATATGCACTTGTACCTACATGATAAAACATGTATAGTTAGGTATAATGAAGACATAGATAACCAAATATTGTATCATGTTAATTGTCATGTATGAAACCTCAATCCAATTCATTCATCATTAAAAACATTGTTTGATTATCATTTATCTTAGAATGTGAATTCACTTAGTTTCTAGAATATGAACCCAACATTCTCCCCCTTTTTGATGATGACAAAATTATTCAATTAATGCTCATGAAATTGAGGTTTCTTCTCCCCCTTTTGACAACATCAAAAGTAAAGACAACAATCACATTTGTAGAGTTGCACAGAACATGTGATTTCATTCATAGGAAAGTGAAGCATTCACATGACAAAAGTGTGACTAAAGTAACATGAAGTGAAGGAGAAAATACATGAAATAACATAAGAGAGAAACGACATTGCTCAGACTGAAATGAAAATACAGGACATGACCCACTCCTATATAGGAAGTCTATCTAAGCAGCATCATCTTCAGGAGCTTGATGAGGGGCATGACTCTCAGTGGCAAGTCTGTCAATGCGTGTGTCCAAGGTATCCATTCTTTCATTCAGCCTCTCGAAGCCATGTGTCATCTGGACTTGTAGCTGGGCTATCAAATCCCTAATGGAGGGCTGAGCAGCTACATCAACACCAGCATCTCCCGGAGCATCTAGTGACTCTGACTGGGAGTCTTCATCACCGTCTTCAGCATCTTCTTCATCATCAGCCTGATCGTCATCTCCTATGTAGTCTTCATCTTCGGCAGCAGCAGGTGCCTTGCCCTTGAGTTCCCGGGTGACTACCCCATCCACTAGCTTGTATCCCATGCGTGAGGCGGCGGTGATATCAAAACTGTTGCGGGAATTGAGTGAGACACACTCACTTTCTGGAATGGGAATGCCAATAAACTTCAAATGAGAAGTAATTTGGCAAGCAAAGGGCATGGATCTCCTGGGTTGGTAGAAGCACTTAGTGATCAAGCGAAGCATCAGGAGAGGAAGATTGATGGGTTCACAATTAAGGAAGAAGGTAAACAAGGATTTGTGAACATTTGTGACTAGTTCACGACTGCCATGCTTTGGCGCAATGCAAGTGGTGAAGATTTGGTGAATCATGCGGTTGAGTGGAGGGAAAGTGTTGGCATTGAGCTTAGCAATCTCCTTGGTGGTATCATAAGGTTGAAGAGTAAGAAGGGGATAATAGACAGAGGCGTCTGGATGATGATCAAGAATATCCGCCCTGGTGTTTGGAATCTGGAGGGCAGTGCTAAAAAGGTTAGCAGTGATTTTAAAGGGAGTGCCCTTCACAGAGGTGTAGAACCCTTGATCGGAGGAAGAGAGGTTGTTGAAGAACTCAGTTACGGCAGTGGGAGAGTATGCCGTATGAGCGTAGAGAAAGACTGTCCAACCCTGGGTATCGAACAGGGGTTGGAGGTGGGAAAGAGATCGGCCAAGGAGTGGAAATCCACATAACGTGGAGGAACAAACTTGGTGAATGTACCGTGAACCCGTTTGAGATTAAGACGGGGAGGTACGACCAACTCTGGAAGGCGATCATCCCGGTGTTTGGTCCGACGTTCATCGTGAGCCCTGGATCCTTCGCCGGGCGAGGAGGAGGCGGGACGACGACGTGAGGCCAACTTCTTCGCCTTGGGTGCCATTGAAAAGATGAGGCAAGGATGGAGGAAGGGGAAGAAGTGGAGGAGACAGAGAGAAGAGGAAGGGAGATGGAGGTAGGTTTCCCGTCCAGAAAGGGGAAAGAGATTTATGTGGGAGAGGGAAGGGATGATTAGGGTGGTGTTGGAGGTGGAAGGGCCGGAGATGCCTATTTAAAGAAGGAGGGGGAAGTTTAAAAGGCAATGGCCCACCAAATCAGCCCCAAATGGCGTGTCCGTTGAAGTTCCAAACAGGACAGCCGACGTCTGTCGACAGACAGAATTTTATCTGTCGACAGATGCTTTCAGAATATCATCTTGTGGATTTTGTGGAATTTGAAATGGAACTCTTGAGCAGTGGTTTTTTTAGCTGATTACCTAAGGTGAATAGATGAAGAATACATATATAAGAACCTATGATATACATGTAGATGAAAAGCCACTTCAACTATCTTAATGGTTTAAACATAATACTGAATTAGTCTGAAGTTGAAGCATGAAGAAAACACTTACAGATATCAAAAAGAAACACTTTTACTTCTTCTTTAATTAGAATATAGGACAACACAATCCTCAGTGTTGAGGTGCAAATGATCAAGGAGGGAAATATCTAAATGCCAAGACATTCAAAAACATCAATGACCCATGGGAATTGTCACTCAGTGGAGGCTTCACACTATTCCATTATTTTCTATTTGCCATTCTTTTATGCAGTGGGAAAAAGTGGTAATTAAGATAACTTCTCACCTTTGAACATGAGGGTAGACATTATTCGTGCCCGTACCCCCAGTTACTCAGTGAAAGTGTCCATTATACCGTTGTACAGAGTTGACGAATTAGCCTTTTGACGCGAGGGCAAACATTTGTGATGCTCACTCCCCGGTTACTTAGCAAGAAACATCATTGCTCTGCATTTTTCCAAATTTAAGTCATTTTAATCTAATGGAATGAAATTGTTTAGAAATAGGTAGCTTTTCTCCAAGTATTATTTTAATAACCCAAGATCAGTATAGTGATTGATTATCCATCAATTGTAGACATTAAACTCAATGATCATAATACCTTTCAAAAGAGAATCATGTTTGCCAACATGTAAATTATGAAGAAGAGTTAGGTGTTAAGTTTTTGAAATAGTGAAATGTTTCCAGAATGATGGAACCTAGACTCAACTTGAGTATTATGTAAAAATCACAAGATTGTTGAAAATTGCTTTAATATCTTATGCACATGATGTGATCATATATGTTATCAACACCATATTAACACCTTAGACATTTTAAAGAAACCAGCTCAAAGAGTTTTTGAATTGAATAGTCTTGAAATGCCAAGTAGAAATGTGTCTGTCGACAGAAAAGTTGAGCTTGTCGACAGGTACACTCAGACAGATAAATGGGTGTTCAGCTAGTTGAGAGTACTGTGTTATCTGTCGAAAAACCAGGGTGTCTGTCGACAGCTACACACAGACAGATTGTAGGCTGTGCGGGGAGGACAGAACCTGTGAAATCTGTCGACAGATGCATGGTCGACTGTCGACAGATGCACACAGAGTTCAGAACCTGTGGTCTGTGGATGCCTATCTGTCGACAGGAAAGTAAGGAGCTGTCGACAGATCCTTGTTGAAGGCCAGTTTAGAGATAGAAGGGAATATGAAAAGATCATCCCATGTGAAGGAGTTAATGAACAGCAAGAAGAAATGATTTCCTTCACAATAACACCCAACTTTTGAACTAGCTCCCCCATAAAGTGTGCTCATGAAAAGACACAAAGTTTGATCAATGCAATTCAATTCAAGCAAGATATGCACACATGTATTCAGCAGATCATTCATGGAATTGAGACTGTTTTTGGTATTTTCCAATTTATGATTTTTTTTTATTTGGAATAATTTGGCTAATGAAATGAGTCTTACCCCTTTATCCAACATGGATGTCCCTTCATGGGCTCCAACTACGGGTATTGGGCGGAGATATTTTCTCACGCATAATGAAGGTTTCCAAACAAGCCGAACTTGTTTTTCCACAAATCACCATTTGATATACCCCATAGTTGTTGCTTACAAGGAACATTCATCAAGGACTTGGGATATGTGTCACTGAATTTTACATAAGCCTAATTCTCTTCTAAGAGATGTGAACCTATCCTCAGCCAATGGTTTTGTAAAGATATCAGCTAGTTGTTGTTCTGTTGGTATGAAGCTAATTTCCAAATTTCTATTTGCTACCTCATCTCTCAAGAAGTGATGACGGATTTCTATGTGTTTTGTCCTAGAGTGTTGAATGGGATTTTTGGATAAATTGATTGCACTAGTGTTGTCACATAGGATTGGTGTGCATCCAAGGTCAATGTTAGTCACACAACTGACTTTTTATCCACAACACTTGTGTTGCACAACTCCCTACAGCAACATATTCTGCCTCTGCAGTGGAGAGTGCAACCGAATGTTGCTTCTTGGATGCCCACGAAACCATGCAACCACCAAGCATCTGGCAATATCCACTAGTGCTCTTCCTGTCAATCTTACATCCAGCATAGTCAGCATCAGAATATGAGATTAAGTGAGAGCTACTCCCTGCCGATACCAAAGACCCATGTCATGTGTACCTGAGAGATACCTGAATATTCTCTTAACTGCAATTAGGTGGCTTTCCTTTGGACTAGATTGGTATCTAGCACAGAGGCAAACACTGAATTGTATGTCAGGTCTACTTGCAGTAAGATAGAGGAGTGAGCCAATCATACCTCGGAAGTGTTTAGCATCTACCGGTTACCTTTCTCATCACTTTCTAGCTTAATGCTTGTGCTCATCGGAGTTGAGGCAGGTTTTGAAGTTTCAAACTGAAATCTCTTGAGAAGCTCTTTGACATATTTTTCTTGGTTTATGAAGAAGCCATCTTCCATTTGCTTGACCTGCAGACCAAGAAAAAATTGAAGCTCCCCCATTAAACTCATCTCAAATTCACTGTGCATATGATGTGAGAATTCTTCACACAGTGAGAGGGTTAGTAGAACCAAAGATTATGTCGTCCACATACACTTGAACAACAATGATGTGTGTGCGAACTTTCTTTGTAAAGAGAGTTTGGTCTACTTTACCTCGTGAGTAGTTTTTGCTTACCAGAAATTGGCTTAGCCTGTCGTACCAAGCTCGGGGTGCCTGTTTCAAACCATAGAGAGCCTTGTGCAATTTGTATACATGGTTGGTTTGTCATGAAGTTCAAAGCCAGGTGGTTGAGAGACATAAACTTCCTCTTTGATGTAGCCATTTAAGAAAGCAGTTTTAACATCCATTTGATATAGTTTGAACTTGTTTGAGCATGCATAGGCTAACAAGATTCTGACTGCTTCTAGTCTAGCTACAGGTGCAAAAGATTCTTCAAAATCCACACCAAATTCTGATTATAACCCTTTGCAACCAGTCTAGCCTTGTTTCTCACCACCTTTCCCTCTTCATTTAGTTTATTCCTAAAGACCCATCTTGTCCCAATTATAGAAATTTCGGGGGTTCTAGGAACTAAACTCCATACATTGTTTCTTTGAAATTGGCCTAGCTCCTCATGCATAACATCAATCCAGGAATTTTCGTTCAAGGCTTCTTCAACATTTTTAGGCTCCACTTGAGAGACAAAGGCTAAATGATCCTGTTCAACTATTTGATGAACTTGAGACCTGTTTGAACTGAATCATTTATGTTACCTATGACATTCTCAAGTGGATGTGCTTTAGAGTACCTCACATTGTGATTGTTGAAGGACCGGGTTGATCTTGCACTTCAGAAGACTGTTCTGGAGGAGGGGTGGCTGGAGGACTTCCATGTTGTAGTTCATCCTCGTGTTGTGGATCTTGTGCAGGTACTTCATCTTCATTTCTGAACAGAAGTCCGTCATCTTCATCATTGTACCTGTGTAGATAGCCATTGTTTAGTTTTGGAACTGACTTAGAGATTGTGTTTGGTTTTCTTCGCAGTTCTTCATGTGTTGTATCTTCAGTGTCATCTTGAAATCTGTAAGGATTAGGATTGTTAGATTTGGTTTGAGATTCATCAAATACAACATGTGGAGTTTCTTCCACTTTTCTGGTTTTAAGATTAAACACTTATAAGCTCTAGAGTGTTCTGAGTATCCAAGAAAAATACCTTTTCTTTTGGCCTCAAATTTGTCCAGATCAGTTTTATCATTGTTATGTATGAACACCTTTGAACCAAAACTCTGAAGTATCCAAGGATGGTTTCTTACCTTTCAGAAGCTCATAGGGAGTTTTCTTGAATACCGGTCTTACCATGGCTCGATTAAGAATGTAGCATGACGTGTTTACCGCTTCTGCCCAAAAGGTTCTGGCAAGTTGATTTTCGACCAGAAGCGTACGAGCCATCTCCACCAAGGTTCTATTTTTCCTCTCCACAACCTCGTTTTGTTCTGGAGTTCTTGGGGAGGAGAACAAGTGTTCTATTCCTTGGTTCCTGCAGAAATCAGTGAAGGAGTTGTTGTCAAATTCTCCCCCGTGATCAGTGCGGATGGAGCATATCTTGTGGACATTTCCATGCTCAATTTTATTGAAGAATTCTTCAAAAACATTAAGTGCATCATTCTTATGAGCCAGAAATTTTACCCAAGTGAACCTAGAAAAGTCATCTACAATGACAAAGCCATACCGTTTGCCAGTGAGACTCAATGTTCTAGTAGGTCCAAATAGGTCCATGTGCAACAGTTCATAAGCTTTGGAAGTACTTACCGGTGCTTTCGATTTGAAGGATTTTCGGGTCTGTTTTCCCTGCGCACATGCATCACAGAAATTTTCATTTTTCTTGAATGGGATTTCAGGAAGTCCACTTACAAGTTTGAGCCTCATTATCTTGTGCAAAACATTGTAACTCGCATGTCCAAGCCTACGATGCCACAATGTAAGCTCATCCTGTTTATTTGCTACAAGACATAAATCATTATTTTCTGATCATCTAAATCAACCATGTAGATGTTATTCATTCTTTTTCCAGAAAATTTGAGACTTCCTGTTTCCTTATCAAGGATTTGACATGAATCTGATTCAAAAACAATTTTTGGCCCTTATCACACAATTGACTTATGCTAAGCAAATTGTGATGAAGACCATCAACTAATAGTACATTATCTATTGAGTTGGAGGCAAACTTACCAACCTTACCTGAGCCGATGATCTGGCCTCTGTTGTTACCTCCAAAGACAACGTGACCTCCGTCTTTTTCCACGAGCAAACTAATTTTTCTTATATCGCCGTCATATGCCTCGAGCAGCCACTATCCAGGTACCATTTGTTTTGATTGTGAGCTGCTCATTCCTGCACATGTGAATTAGACAAGAGGTTTTGGTACCCAAATTACTTTGGGTGCCGTTTTATCATTCATGCCAAACAGTAAATGCTTTGGAATCCAAATTTGTTTGAGTTTCTGTTTTATTGGATTGTTCCAGCATTGTTTTTCATTGTGCCCAATCTTTTTACAGATTTTACATGATGATGTCTTATGAACAACAGTGGATTTTGGATTTATCTTACCCTTTTGTTGCCTAGTGAACTTAGCCTTAGGAACTTGCTGTTTTTCCTTGGGACATCCCTGTTTGGGGTTAGTAGCAAACTCCTTAAGCTTAGTTGGAACAAATTTGGTAGCCTTAGGTTCCTGGTTTTTACCCTTGGTTTGATTTTTCCTTTTCCTTGAGGGATTTTGATTGCTAGAACTTGGGATAGGATCAATGAAATCAGTCAGTAGATTTTTTCCTGTTTCCTTTGGCTTATGATTTTGAAACCCAATCCCATGTCTAGCAACAAACACATTGGATCCTAAGATTGCATCTAGATTCTGTTTGCTCTTGACAAAACTAGATAGATCCTTTGATTTGCCTTTCAATCCTTTTCAGCTTTTTCCAATTTCTCTTTTAGATCAGCATGCTCACTGTTTAGAGTTTCAAGAGAGTTCATTAGATCATTTTTCTCTTTTTGAACTTCTTGAAGCTTAATTTTCATGCTATCCATCTCTTCACTGTGTGTTTGTTCATCTCTTTTCATCATGTCAATTACCTTATTCAGAGATTCAATTCATCATTATTATCAGTTTCATGAACAGGGAGTTAACTTTCTTCTTGAGTGCTTTATTTTCTGATTTGAATTGATAGAATTTTTCAAAAAGGACAGTGTAAGCTTCTTCCCATTCAGTAGTAGAAAATGATTCAAAGGAAGAATTTACCTCAGAGGAGTCATCACTCCTTGCCATAAGACAGTGAATCTTGTCATCTCCTGAGGTAGCTTGACTTTTTTCGTCATCGTCTTCATCACTCCATGTAGCCAACATTGCTTTGGCTTTCTTGAAGACGAACTTATCCTTTTTCAGTTTCTTCTTGAGCTCGAGGCACTCTCCTCTCATGTGTCCATGCTTCTTGCACTCATAACACACAACATCAGATTTTTTATTGGACGTGTCAAACCTGTTGGTGCCTTTTTAGAAAGGTTTGGAGTTTCCTGAACCTCTTCTCTTGAATTTTAGGAACTTCTTGAACTGTCTAGTGAGCATGGCCATTTCGTCATTCTCACTATCAGTAGAGGTTTCAGACTCAGAACCTTCCTGTTGGGCATTTTTTTGGAATCTGAAGATACTCTGTTGGAAGCCTTCAAGGCAATGACTTCCTTGGATTCTCTTCAGTTTCTTTTCTTTTTACATTTAGTTCATAAGTCATGAGAGATCCAATCAATTCATCCACTTTCATTGTTGAAAGATTCTTGGAATCCTCGATGACAGTGACTTTGGTGTTCCAAGAGGATGGAAGAGACCGAAGTATCTCCTCACCAAATCACTCTCTGAGTATTCCTTCTTAAGACCTTTCAATCCATTTATAAGTACCATGAATCTAGCAAACATGTCAGAAATTGTCTCATCACGGTTCATCTTAAACATTTCATATTCTGAGACTAACATGCTTACCTTGGATTCTCTCACCTCAGACGTACCTTCATATATCAACTCGAGCTTGTCCCACATCTCCTTAGCTGAGGTGCATGTGGAGACTCTCGAGTACTCCTTTGGGTGGACCGCGCACTGCATCATGTTGAGGGCGCTCCAGTTGAGTGTCCCTTTGGCAATCTGGTCCTTGGTCCATGTATCTTCGTCTTGAGGCAATCCATATGGTCCTGTTCTGACTATCTTCCACAATTCAAAGTTTTGTGCTCGTAGAAACACCTGCATGCGGTTTTTCCAATAGGGATAGTCAGTGCCATCAAAGAAGGGTGGCCTGGTCACAGAGTGTCCCTCGGCCATATACCCCTTGGTAGATTCCATTTGACCGTGAATCTCCTGATCGTAAGATCAAATAGATAAAGTAGTAAATCGGAGAAACCACGGCTCTGATACTAATTGAAGGGTTGCGGAATTCCCAATATGGTAATCTAGAAGGGGGGTTGAATAGATTACTGTCTCTTAAAAACTATTATCACGTTCTTTTTCTTAAAGCACAGATTAACAAGACAGTATCAAGATCTAAACTATGTATAGACGATGTAGAGACCTATCTAGCATGTGAATATGCAACGTGTCTATCAAACATCTATCGTAGAAACGATCAAACCACGAGACACGCAGATTTACGTGGTTCGGAGTACACAACAGTGTATCCTACGTCCACGGCACACACACACACACAGAATAAACTGCTTATGAGCGAGTTCGGTGACTACAACTCACACACACACGTGCTTTCTGATGTGTACCCACGATCAGAACAACACACACACGTGATCTCAAGCACAAGAGACGCTTGAATCACGCAAACACACATACGGTTGATGAGAATTATGAAATAGGAAGAGTTCAGAGTATAGGAATAAATCCTGATGTGGAACTCTTCTGAGAACGTCTGGATGGAGTTCAAACTTTGACTTTACTACTTTGGATTGATGGAGAAGGTTGAATCCACGACGATCTATCTTCAATACTACAGGATCAATAGATCTTTCGGTCTCTGCACTGCAGACTTGAAGCAGAGCAGCAGCAACTCTTTTCTCTTGGACTTGGCTTTAGGGTTTTTGGATGTGGCTGCTTCTTTTTGAGATTCTCTTCAAAAGGATGCTTATATAGTTGTGTTTTCATGTGGAGAGTCGTGGGACTTGAAAACACAATCTTGGATAAGAAGGAAGGTTTCCGTATTTGAAGATCCTCTGCGTCTGTCGACAGGTTCTGAGTGTCTGTCGACAGATTGCAACAGATTTGCAATAGACAGACTTCAGGTTGCTCTGGTCTGTGGCATCTGTCGACAGACGACACCTATCTGTCGACAGGTAGACCTAGTTTTGCCAAAAGATAGAACTCTGGCATTTCTGTCTGTGACATCTGTCGACAGGTCTCTGAGCATCTGTCGACAGGTGCTCTTAGTAGTTTTCTGTCTGATCACAATTGTGGCATCTGTCGACATAGGCCTTTGGGTCTGTCGACAGGTACATGTATACACTGTACTTGTGATCATTTTCTCATGATTTGAGAAGGCTTGGTTATATGCACTTGTACCTACATGATAAAACATGTATAGTTAGGTATAATGAAGACATAGATAACCAAATATTGTATCATGTTAATTGTCATGTATGAAACCTCAATCCAATTCATTCATCATTAAAAACATTATTTGATTATCATTTATCATTTAGAATGTGAATTCACTTAGTTTCCAGAATATGAACCCAACAAAGACGTCGTTTCGGGGTCTAAAAACCTTCATTTTGCACTCCGAAATTGCGATTCTAGCCGACGATCTCCCCTATTCCAAGGTTTTTTGGCAGTAGCGACTCCCTCGATTATGCGAATCGCTGGCGGAGCCCACACGTGGAGCCGCCCAGTCATAGCAATCGGAAGTTGTGTTCAACTCGACGCGAGATCTCCTCCCCAGGTCGTGGATATGGGTGCTCGAACATCGCCGATGTAGTCACCCCCTCCAGTTTATTCCCACCCCTTCAGCGAAAGAATTGGGCATAACTTTCCGCACGGGCATCGGAATCTCTTACGTGACCACAATTCGGAATCGGCACTCCGAGACGGTCGACAAGGCGCTGGTTTCACGGAATTCTATTATGGGGCCAAAATTCCCGCGCGGAGCGTGTGTACTAGTACACCGACTGCAGTACCCTTCTGTCGGACGTGGATATTTATTCGCTCGGGGGTCGGAACCGCCCGCGAGGCCCCAATTCATAGTCGGCACTTCGACCCGGTCGGTAAATGGTCGCATTCGGAGATTTCCGGTCCAGCGCCCAAATTCATCTCCGGGAGCGCGGTCGCAGGCTGCCGATGCGATCGCATACGGACACCGCTTCGCTCAAATAGGCATAACTTTTCGCTCGGCTGTCGGAATCGCTTATAAGACCCCAATTCGGAATCGGCACTAAGAGGCGCTCGACGCCCACTTGTTGCCTCGGGCAATAAGATGTCGTTTCGGGGTCTAAAAACCTTCGTTTCGCACTCCGAAATTGCGATTCTAGCCGACGATCTCCCCTATTCCAAGGTTTTTTGGCAGTAGCGACTCCCTCGATTACGCGAATCGTTGGCGGAGCCCACACGCGGAGCCGCCCAGTCACAGCGATCGGAAGTCTTGTTCAACTCGACGCGAGATCACCTCCCCAGGTCGTGGATATGGGTGCCCGAACATCGCCGATATAGTCACCCCCTCCGGTTTATTCCCACCCCTTCAGCGAAAGAATTGGGCATAACTTTCCGCACGGGCATCGGAATCGCTTACGTGACCACAATTCGGAATCGGCACTCCGAGACGGTCGACAAGGCGCTGGTTTCGCGGAATTATGTTCTGGGGCCAAAATTCCCGCCGGAGCGTGTATACTAGTACACCGACTGCCGTACCCTCCGGTCGGACGCAGATATTTATTCGCCTGGGGGTCGGAACCGCCCGCGAGGCCCCAATTCAGAGTCGGCACTTCGACCCGGTCGGTAAATGGTCGCATTCGGAGATTTCCGGTCCGGTGCCCAAATTCCTCTCCAGGAGCGCGGTCGCAGGCTGCCGATGCGATCGCATACGGACACCGCTTCGCTCAAACAGGCATAACTTTTCGCTCGGCTGTCGGAATCACTTATAAGACCCCAATTCGGAATCGGCACTCAGACGCGCTCGACGCCCACTTATTGCCTCTAGCAATAAGACGTTGTTTCGGGGTCTAAAAACATTCGTTTCGCACTCCGAAATTGCGATTCTAGCCGACGATCTCCCCTATTCCAAGGTTTTTTGGCAGTAGCGACTCCCTCGATTACGCGAATCGCTGGCGGAGCCCACACGCAGATACGCCCAGTCACAGCAATCGGAAGTTGTGTTCAACTCGACGCGAGATCTCCTCCCTAGGTCGTGGATATGGGTGCTCGAACATCGCCGATATAGTCACCCCCTCCGGTTTATTCCCACCTCTTCAGCGAAAGAATTGGGCATAACTTTCCGCACGGGCATCGGAATCTCTTACGTGACCACAATTCAGAATCGGCACTCCGAGACGGTCGACAAGGCGCTGGTTTCACGGAAATCCGTTCCGGGGCCAAAATTGCCGCCGGAGCGTGTATACTAGCACACCGACTGCAGTACCCTCTGGTCGGACGCGGATATTTATTCGCCCAGGGGTCGGAACCGCCCGCGAGGCCCCAATTCAGAGTCGGCACTCCGACCCGGTCGGTAAATGGTCGCATTCGGAGATTTCCGATCTAGCGCCCAAATTCCTCTCTGGGAGCGCGGTCGTAGGCTGCCGATGCGATCACATACGGACACCGCTTCGCTAAACAGGCATAACTTTTCGCTCAGCTGTCGGAATAGCTTATAAGACCCCAATTCGGAATCGGCACTCAGAGGCGCTCGATGCCCACTTATTGCCTCTAGCAATAAGACGTTGTTTCGGGGTCTAAAAACATTCGTTTCGCACTCCGAAATTGCGATTCTAGACGACGATCTCCCCTATTCCACGGTTTCTTGGCAGTAGCGACTCCCTCGATTACGCGAATCGCTGGCAGAGCCCACACGCGGAGCCGCCCAGTCACATCAATCGGAAGTCGTGTTTAACTCGACGCGAGATCTCCTCCCCAGGTCGTGGATATGGGTGCCCGATCATCGCCGATATAGTCACCCCCTCCAGTTTATTCCCACCCCTTCAGCGAAAGAATTGGGCATAACTTTCCGCACGGGCATCGGAATCGCTTACGTGACCACAATTCAGAATCGGCACTCCGAGACAGTCGACAAGGCGCTGGTTTCGCGGAATTCCGTTCTGGGGACAAAATTCCTGCCGGAGCATGTGTACTAGTACACCGACTGCCGTACCCTCCGGTCGGACGCGGATATTTATTCACCCGGGTGTCGAAACCGCCCGCGAGGCCCCAATTCAGAGTCGGCACTTCGACCCGGTCGGTAAATGGTCGCATTCGGAGATTTCCGGTCCGGCGCCCAAATTCTTCTCTGGGAGCGCGGTCGCAGGCTGCCGATGCGATCGCATACGGACACCGCTTCGCTCAAACAGGCATAACTTTTTGCTCGGCTATCGGAATCACTTATAAGACCCCAATTCGGAATCGGCACTCAGAGGCGCTCGACGCCCACTTATTGCCTCTGGCAATAAGACGTCATTTCGGGATCCAAAAACCTTCGTTTCGCACACCGAAATTGCGATTCTAGCCGACGATCTCCCCTATTCCAAGGTTTTTTGGCAGTAGCAACTCCCTCGATTACGCGAATCGCTGGCGGAGCCCACACGTGGAGCTGCCCAGTCACAGCAATCGGAAGTTGTGTTCAACTTGACGCGAGATCTCCTCCCCAGGTCGTGGATATGGGTGCCCGAACATCGCCGATATAGTCACCCCCTCCAGTTTATTCCCACCCCTTCAGCGAAAGAATTGGGCATAACTTTCCGCACGGGCATCGGAATCGCTTACGTGACCACAATTCGGAATCGGCACTCCGAGACGGTCGACAAGGCGCTGGTTTTGCAGAATTCCGTTCTGGGGCCAAAATTCCTGCCGGAGCGTGTGTACTAGTACACCGACTGCCGTACCCTCCGGTCGGACGCGGATATTTATTCGCCCGGGGGTCGGAACCGCCAGCGAGGCCCCAATCCATAGTCGGCATTTCGACCAGGTCGGTAAATGGTCGCATTCGGAGATTTCCGGTCCGGCGCCCAAATTCCTCTCCGGGGGCGCGGTCGCAGGCTGCCGATGCGATCGCATACGGACACCGCTTCGCTCAAACAGGCATAACTTTTCACTCGGTTATCGGAATCGCTTATAAGACCCCAATTTGGAATCGGCACTCAGAGGCGCTCGATGCCCACTTATTGCCTCAGGCGATAAGACATCGTTTCGGGGTCTAAAAACCTTCATTTCGCACTCCGAAATTGCGATTCTAGCCGACGATCTCCCCTATTCCAAGGTTTTTTGGCAGTAGTGACTCCCTCGATTACGCGAATCGCTGACAGAGCCGCCCAGTCACAACAATCGGAAGTCGTGTTCAACTCGACATGAGATCTCCTCCCCAGGTCGTGGATATGGGTGCCCGAACATCACCGATATAGTCACCCCCTCTGGTTATTCCCACCCCTTCAGCGAAAGAATTGGGCATAACATTCCGCACGGGCATCGGAATCGCTTACGTGACCACAATTCGGAATCGGCACTCCGAGACGGTCGACAAGGTGCTAGTTTCGCGGAATTCTGTTACGGGGCCAAAATCCCCCCCGGAGCGAGTGTACTAGTACACCGACTGCCGTACCCTCCGATCGGACGCGGATATTTATTCGCCCGGGGGTCGGAACCGCCCGCGAGGCCCCAATTCATAGTCGGCACTTCGACCCGGTCGGTAAATGGTCGCATTCAGATATTTCCGGTCCGGCGCCCAAATTCCTCTCGGGGAGCGCGGTCGCAGGCTGCCGATGCGATCGCATACGGACACCGCTTCGCTCAAACAGGCATAACTTTTCGCTCTGTTATCGGAATCGCTTATAAGACACCAATTCAGAATCGGCACTCAGAGGCGCTCGATGCCCACTTATTGCCTCAGGCGATAAGACGTCGTTTCGGGGTCTCAAAACCTTCATTTCGCACTCCAAAATTGCGATTCTAGCCGACGATCTCCCCTATTCCAAGGTTTTTTGGCAGTAGTGACTCCCTCGATACGCGAATCGCTGACAGAGCCGCCCAGTCACAACAATCGGAAGTCGTGTTCAACTCGACATGAGATCTCCTCCCCAGGTCGTGGATATGGGTGCCCGAACATCACCGATATAGTCACCCCCTCTGGTTTATTCCCACCCCTTCAGCGAAAGAATTGGGCATAACATTCCGCACGGGCATCGGAATCGCTTACGTGACCACAATTCGGAATCGGCACTCCGAGACGGTCGACAAGGTGCTAGTTTCGCGGAATTCTGTTACGGGGCCAAAATCCCCCCCGGAGCGAGTGTACTAGTACACCGACTGCCGTACCCTCCGATCGGACGCGGATATTATTCGCCCGGGGGTCGGAACCGCCCGCGAGGCCCCAATTCATAGTCGGCACTTCGACCCGGTCGGTAAATGGTCGCATTCAGATATTTCCGGTCCGGCGCCCAAATTCCTCTCGGGGAGCGCGGTCGCAGGCTGCCGATGCGATCGCATACGGACACCGCTTCGCTCAACAGGCATAACTTTTCGCTCTGTTATCGGAATCGCTTATAAGACACCAATTCAGAATCGGCACTCAGAGGCGCTCGATGCCCACTTATTGCCTCAGGCGATAAGACGTCGTTTCGGGGTCTCAAAACCTTCATTTCGCACTCCAAAATTGCGATTCTAGCCGACGATCTCCCCTATTCCAAGGTTTTTTGGCAGTAGCGACTCCCTCGATTACGCGAATCGCTGGCGGAGCCCACACGCGGAGCCACCTAGTCACAGCAATCGGAAGTCATGTTCAACTTGACACGAGATCTCCTCCCCAGGTCGTGGATATGGGTGCCCGAACATCGCCGTTATAGTCACCCCCTCCGGTTTATTCCCACCCCTTCAGCGAAAGAATTGGGCATAACTTTCCGCACGGGCATCGGAATCGCTTATCTGACCACAATTCGGAATCGGCACTCCGAGATGGTCGACAAGGCGCTGGTTTCGCAGAATTCCATTCTGGGGTAAAAATTCACGCCGGAGCGTGTGTACTAGTACACCGACTACCGTACCCTCCGGTCGGACGCGGATATTTGTTCGCCCGGGGGTCGGAACCGCCCGCGAGGCCCCAATTCAGAGTCAGCACTTTGACCCGGTCGGTAAATGGTCGCATTCGGAGATTTCCGGTCCGGCGCCCAAATTCCTTTCCAGGAGCGCGGTCGCAGGATGCCGATGCGATCGCATACAGACACCGCTTCGCTCAAACAGGCATAACTTTTCGCTCGGTTATCGGAATCGCTTATAAGACCCCAATTTGGAATCGGCACTCAGAGGCGCTCGACGCCCACTTATTGCCTTAGGCAATAAGACGTCGGTTCGGGATCTAAAAACCTTCGTTTCGCACTCCGAAATTGCGATTATAGCCGACGATCTCCCCTATTCCAAGGTTTTTTGGCAGTAGCGACTCCCTCGATTACGCGAATCGCTGGAGGAGCCCACACGCGGAGCCGCCCAGTCACAGCAATCGGAAGTCGTGTTCAACTCGACACGAGATCTCCTCCCAAGGTCGTGGATATGGGTGCCCGAACATCGCCGATATAGTCACCCCCTCTGGTTTATTCCCACCCCTTCAGCGAAAGAATTGGGCATAACTTTCCGCACGGGCATCGGAATCTCTTACGTGACCACAATTCGGAATCGGCACTCCGAGACGGTCTACAAGGCGCTGGTTTCGCAGAATTCCGTTCCGGGGCCAAAATCCCCCCCGGAGCGTGTGTACTAGTACACCGATTGCCGTACCCTCTGGTCGGACGCGGATATTTATTCGCCCGGGGGTCGGAACCGCCCGTGAGGCCCCAATTCATAGTCGGCACTTCGACCCGGTCGGTAAATGGTCACATTCGGAGATTTCCAGTCCGGCGCCCAAATTCCTCTCGGGGAGCGCGGTCGCAGGCTGCCGATCCGATCGCATACGGACACCGTTTCGCTCAAACAGGCATAACTTTTCGCTATGTTATCGGAATCGCTTATAAGACCCCAATTCGGAATCGGCACTTAGAGGCGCTCGACGCCCACTTATTGCCTCAGGAGATAAGACGTCATTTCGGGGTCTCAAAACCTTCATTTTGCACTCCGAAATTGCGATTCTAGCCAACGATCTCCCCTATTCCAAGGTTTTTTGGCAGTAGCGACTCCCTCGATTACGCGAATCGCTGACGGAGCCCACACGCGGAGCCGCCCAGTCACAGCAATTCGGAATCCGTACTCAGAGGCGCTCGATGCCCACTTATTGCCTCAGGCGATAAGACGTCGTTTCGAGGTCTAAAAACCTTCGTTTCGCACTCCGAAATTGCGATTCTAGCCGACGATCTCCCCTTTTCCAAGTTTTTTTGGCAGTAGTGACTCCCTCGATCACGCGAATCGCTGGCAGAGCCCACACGCAGAGCCGCCAAGTCACAACAATCGAAAGTCTTGTTCAACTCGACGCGAGATCTCCTCCCCAGGTCGTGGATATGGGTGCTCGAACATCGCCGATATAGTCACCCCCTCTGGTTTATTCCCACCCCTTCAGCGAAATAATTGGGCATAACTTTCCGCACGGACATCAGAATAGCTTATCTGACCATAATTCGGAATCGGCACTCCGAGACGGTTGACAAGGCGCTGGTTTCGCAGAATTCCGTTCCGGGGCCAAAATTCCCGCCGGAGCGTGTGTACTAGTACACCGACTGTCGTACCCTCCGGTCGGACGCGGATATTTATTCGCCCGGGGGTCGGAACCGCCCGCGAGGCCCCAATTCAGAGTCGGCACTTCGACCCGGTCGGTAAATGGTCGCATTTCGAGATTTCCGATCCGGCGCCTAAATTCCTCTCCGGGAGCGCAGTCGCAGGCTGCCGATGTGATCACATACGGACACCGCTTCGCTCAAACAGGCATAACTTTTCGCTCGGTTATCGGAATCGCTTATAAGACCCCAATTCGGAATCGGCACTCAGAGGCGCTCGACGCCCACTTATTGCCTTCGGCAATAAGACGTCGTTTCGGGGTCTAAAAACCTTCGTTTCGCACTCGGAAATTGCGATTCTAGCCGACGATCTCCCCTTTTCCAAGGTTTTTTGGCAGTAGTGACTCCCTCGATCACGCGAATCGCTGGAAGAGCCCACACGCAGAGCCGCCCAGTCACAACAATCGAAAGTCTTGTTCAACTCGACGCGAGATCTCCTCCCCAGGTCGTGGATATGGGTGCCCGAACATCGCCGATATAGTCACCCCCTCTGGTTTATTCCCACCCCTTCAGCGAAAGAATTGGGCATAACTTTCCGCACGGGCATCGGAATCGCTTACATGACCACAATTCGGAATCGGCACTCCGAGACGGTCGACAAGGCGCTAGTTTCGCGGAATTCCGTTCCAGGGCCAAAATCCCCCCGGAGCGTGTGTACTAGTACACTGACTGCCGTACCCTCCGGTCGGACGCGGATATTTATTCGCCCGGGGGTCGGAACCACCCGCGAGGCCCCAATTCATAGTCGGCACTTCGACCCGGTCGGTAAATGGTCGCATTCGGAGATTTCCGGTCCGGCGCCCAAATTCCTCTCGGGGAGCGCGGTCGCAGGCTGCCGATGCGATCGCATACGGACACCGTTTCGCTCAAACAGGCATAACGTTTCGCTCTGTTATCAGAATCGCTTATAAGACCCCAATTTGGAATCGGCACTTAGAGGCGCTCGATGCCCACTTATTGCCTCAGGCAATAAGACGTCATTTCGGGGTCTCAAAACCTTGATTTCGCACTCCGAAATTGCGATTCTAGCCGACGATCTCCCCTTTTCCAAGGTTTTTTGGCAGTAGCGACTCCCTCGATTACGCGAATCGCTGACGGAGCCCACACGCGGAGCCGCCCAGTCAGAGCAATTCGGAATCGGTACTCAGAGGCGCTCGACGCCCACTTTTTGCCTTAGGCAATAAGACGTCATTTCGGGGTCTCAAAACCTTGATTTCGCACTCCGAAATTGCGATTCTAGCTGACAATGTCCCCTATTCCAAGGTTTTTTGACAGTAGCGACTCCCTCGATTACGCAAATCGCTGGCGGAGCCCACACGCGGAGCTGTCGAGTCACAACAATCGGAAGTCGTGTTCAACTCGACGCGAGATCTCCTCCCCAGGTCGTGGATATGGGTGCCCGAACATCGCTGTTATAGTCACCCCCTCCGTTTTATTCCCACCCCTTCAGCGAAAGAAGTGGGCATAACTTTCCGCACGGGCATCGGAATCGTTTATCTGACCATAATTCGGAATCGGCACTCCGAGATGGTCGACAAGGCGCTGGTTTCGCAGAATTCCGTTCCGGGGCCAAAATTCCCGTCGGAGCGTGTGTACTAGTACACCGACTGTCGTACCCTCCGGTCGGAGGCGGATATTTATTCGCCCGGGGGTCGGAACCGCCCGCGAGGCCCCAATTCAAAGTCGGCACTTCGACCCGATCGGTAAATGGTCGCATTTGGAGATTTCCGGTCCGGCGCCTAAATTCCTCTCCGGGAGCGCGGTCGCAGGCTGCCGATGTGATCACATACGGACACCGCTTCGCTCAAACAGGCATAACTTTTCGCTCGGTTATCGGAATCGCTTATAAGACCCCAATTCGGAATCGGCACTCAGAGGCGCTCGACGCCCACTTATTGCCTCAGGTGATAAGACGTCGTTTCGGGATCTAAAAACCTTCGTTTCGCACTTCGAAATTGCGATTCTAGCCGACGTTCTCCCCTATTCCTAGGTTTTTTGGCAGTAGCGACTCCCTCGATTACGCGAATCGCTAGCGGAGCCCACATGCGGAGCCGCCCAGTCAAAGCAATCGAAAGTCATGTAAAACTCGATGCGAGATCTCCTCCCCAGGTCGTGTATATGGGTGCCCAAACATCGCCGATATAGTCACCCCCTCTGGTTTATTCCCACCCCTTCAGCGAAAGAATTGGGCATAACTTTCCGCACAGGCATCGGAATCGCTTACGTGACCACAATTCGGAATCGGCACTCCGAGACGGTCGACAAGGCGCTGGTTTCGCGGAATTCCGTTCCGGAGCCAAAATCCCCCCGGAGCGTGTGTACTAGTACACCGACTGCCGTACCCTCCGGTCGGACGCGGATATTTATTCGCCCGGGGGTCGGAACCGCCCACGAGACCCCAATTCAGAGTCGGCACTTCGACCCGGTCGGGAAATGGTCGCATTCGGGGATTTCCTGTCCGGCGCCCAAATTCCTCTCCGGGAGCGCGGTCGCAGGCTGCCGATGAGATCGCATACGGACACCGCTTCGCTCAAACAGGCATAACTTTTCGCTCTGTTATCGGAATCGCTTATAAGACCCCAATTCAGAATCGGCACTCAGAGGCGCTCGACGCCCACTTATTGCCTCAGGCGATAAGACGTCATTTCGTGGTCTCAAAACCTTCATTTCGCACTCCGAAATTGTGATTCTAGCCGACGATCTCCCCTATTCCAAGGTTTTTTGGCAGTAGCGACTCCCTCGATTATGCGAATCGCTGACGGAGCCCACACGCGAAGCCACCCAGTCACAGCAATTCGGAATCGGTACTCAGAGGCGCTCGACGCCCACTGATTGCCTGAGGCGATAAGACGTCGTTTCGGGGTCTAAAATCCTTCGTTTCGCACTCTGAAATAGCGATTCTAGCTGACGATCTCCCCTATTCCAAGGGTTTTTGGCAGTAGCGACTCCCTCGATTATGCGAATCGCTGGCGGAGCCCACACGCGAAGCCACCCAGTCACAGCAATTCGGAATCGTACTCAGAGGCGCTCGACGCCCACTTATTGCCTCAGGCGATAACATGTCATTTCGGGATCTAGAAACCTCGTTTCGCACTCCGAAATTGCGATTCTAGCTGACGATCTCCCCTATTCCAGGTTTTTTGGCAGTAGCGACTCCCTCAATTACGCGAATCGCTGGCGGAGCCCACACGCGGAGCCGCCCAGTCAGAGCAATTCGGAATCGGTACTCAGAGGCGCTCGACGCCCACTTATTGCCTTCGGCAATAAGACGTCGTTTCGGGGTCTAAAATCCTTCGTTTCGCACTCGGAAATTGCGATTCTAGCTGACAATGTCCCCTATTCCAAGTTTTTTGGCAGTAGCGACTCCCTCGATTATGCGAATCGCTGGCGGAGCCCACACGCGGAGCCGCCCAGTCAGAGCAATTCGGAATCGGTACTCAGAGGCGCTCGACGCCCACTTATTGCCTTCGGCAATAAGACGTCGTTTCGGGATCTAAAAACCTTCGTTTCGCACTCCAAAATACGATTCTAGCCGACGATCTCCCCTATTCCAGGTTTTTTGGCAGTAGCGACTCCCTCGATTACGCGAATCGCTGACGGAGCCCACACGCGGAGCTGTCGAGTCACAACAATCGGAAGTCGTGTTCAACTCGACGCGAGATCTCCTCCCCAGTCGTGGATATGGGTGCCCGAACATCGCCGTTATAGTCACCCCATCCGGTTTATTCCCACCCCTTCAGCGAAAGAATTGGGCATAACTTTTCGCTCTGTTATCGGAATCGCTTATAAGACCCCAATTCGGAATCGGCACTCAAAGACGCCCGACGCCCCCTTATCACCTCAGGCGATCAGACGTCGTTTCGGGATCTAAAAACCTTCGTTTCGCACTCCAAAATACGATTCTAGCCGACGATCTCCCCTATTCCAAGGTTTTTTGGCAGTAGTGACTCCCTCGATTACGCGAATCACTGGCGGAGCCCACACGCGGAGCCGCCCAGTCAAAGCAATCGGAAGTCGAGTTCAACTCGACGCGAGATCTCCTCCCCATGTCGTGGATATGGGTGCCTGAACATCGCCGATATAGTCACCCCCTCCGATTTATTCCCACCCCTTCAGCGAAAGAATTGGGCATAACTTTTCGCACGGGCATCGGAATCGCTTACGTGACCACAATTCGGAATCGGCACTCCGAGATGGTCGACAAGGCGCTAGTTTTGTGGAATTCCGTTCCGGGGCCAAAATTCCCGCCGGAGCGTGTGTACTAGTACACCGACTGCCGTACCCTCCGGTCGGACGTGAATATTTATTCGCCCGAGGGTCGGAACCGCCCGCGAGGCCCCAATTCAGAGTTGGCACTTCGACCCAGTCGGTAAATGGTCGCATTCGGAGATTTCCGGTCTGGCGCCCAAATTCCTCTCCGGGAGCGCGGTCGCAGGCTGCCGATGTGATCGCATACGGACACCGCTTCGCTCAAACAGGCATAACTTTTTGCTCGGTTATCGGAATCGCTTATAAGACCCCAATTCGGAATCGACACTCAGAGGCGCTCGATGCCCACTTATTGCCTCAGGCGATAACATGTCATTTCGGGATCTAGAAACCTTCGTTTCGCACTCCGAAATTGCGATTCTAGCCGACGATCTCCCCTATTCCAAGGTTTTTTGGCAGTAGCGACTCCCTCGATTACGCGAATCACTGGCGGACCCCACACGCGGAGCCGCCCAGTCAAAGCAATCGGAAGTCGAGTTCAACTCGACGCGGGATCTCCTCCCCATGTCGTGGATATGGGTGCCCGAACATCGCCGATATAGTCACCCCCTCCGATTTATTCCCACCCCTTCAGCGAAAGAATTGGGCATAACTTTCCGCACGGGCATCGGAATCACTTATGTGACCACAATTTGGAATCGGCACTCCGAGACGGTCGAAAAGGCGCTGGTTTCACAGAATTCTGTGTCGGGGCCAAAATTTCCCCCCGGAGCGTTTGTAATAGTACACCGACTGCCGTACCCTCCTGTCGGACGCAGATATTTATTCGCCCGGGGGTCGAAACCGCCTGCGAGGCCCCTATTCAAAATCGGCACTTCGACCCGGTCGGTAAAAGGTCACATTCAGTGATTTCCGGTCCGGTGCCCAATTTCCTCTCCGGGAGCTCGATCGCGGGCTGCCGATGCGATCGCATACGGACACCCCTTCGTGGAGATGGGCATAACTTTCCGCTCGGTTATCGGAATCGCTTATAAGACCCCAATTCGGAATCGGCACTCAAAGACGCCCGACGCCCCCTTATCACCTCAGGCGATCAGACGTCGTTTCGGGGTCGAATAACCTTCATTTTGCACTCTGAAACTGCGATTCTAACCAACGATCTCCACTATTCCAAGGTTTTTTGACAGTAGCGACTCCCTCAATTACGCGAATCGCTGGCGGAGCCCGCACGCGGAGCCACTCAGTCACGACGATCGGAAGTCGTGTTCAACTCGCTGCGAGATCTGCCCCCAGGTTGTGGATATGGGTGCCCAAACATCGCCGATCTAGTCACCCCCTCCGATTTATTCCCACCCCTTTAGCGAAAGAATTAGGCATAACATTCTGCACGGGCATCGGAATCGCTTATGTGACCACAATTCAGAATCGGCACTCTGAGACGGTCGACAGGGCGCTAGTTTCGCAAAATTCCGTGTCGGGGCCAAAATTCCCCTCGGAGCATGTGTACTAGTACACCGACTGTCGTACCCTCCGGTCGGACGCGGATATTTATTCGCCCGAGGGTCGAAACCGCCTGCGAGGCCCCAATTCAGAGTCGGCACTTCGACCCGGTCGGTAAAAAGTCACATTCGGAGATTTCCGGTCCGGCACCCAAATTCCTCTCCGGGAGCGCGGTCGCGGGCTGCCGATGCGATAGCATACGGACACCCCTTCTTTCAAATGGTCATAACTTTCCGCTCGGTTATCGGAATCACTTATAAGACCCCAATACGGAATCGGCACTCAGAGACGCCCGATGCCCCCTTATTGCCTCAGGTGATAAGTCGTCGTTTCAGGGTCGAAAAACCTTCATTTTGCACTCTGAAACTGCGATTCTAGCCGACGATATCCTCTATTCCAAGGTTTTTTGGCAGTAGCGACTCCCTCGATTACGGGAATCACTGGCGGAGCCCACACGCGGAGCCGCCCAGTCACGGCGATCGGAAGTCGTGTTCAACTAGACGCGAGATCTGCCCCCCAGGTCGTGGATATGGGTGCCCGAACATCGCCGATATAGTCACCCCCTCCGGATTATTCCCACCCCTTCAGAGAAAGAATTGGGCATAACTTTCCGCACGGGCATCGGAATCGCTTATGTGACCACAATTCGGAATCGGCACTCCGAGGCGGTCGACAGGGCGCTGGTTTTGCGGAATTTCATGTCGGGGCCAAAATTACCCCCCAGAGCGTGTGTACTAGTACACCGACTGCCGTACCCACCAGTCGGACGTGGATATTTATTCGCCTGAGGGTCGAAACTGCCCGCGAGGCCCCAATTCAGAATCGACACTTCGACCCGGTCGGTAAAAGGTCGCATTCGGGGATTTCCGGTCCGACGCCCAAATTCCTCTCCGGGAGCGCGGTCGCAGGGTGCCGATGCGATCGCATACGGACACCGCTTCGCTCAAACAGGCATAACTTTTCGCTCTGTTATCAGAATTGCTTATAAGACCCTAATTCGGAATCGTCACTCAGAGGCGCTCGACGCCCACTTATTGCCTCAGGCGATAAGACGTCGTTTCGGGGTCTCAAAACCTTCATTTCGCACTCCAAAATTGCGATTCTAGCCGACGATCTCCCCTATTCCAAGGTTTTTTTGGCAGTAGCGACTCCCTCGATTACGCGAATCGCTGACGGAGCCCACACGCAGAGCCGCCCAGTCATAGCAATTCGGAATCGGTACTCAGAGGCGCTCGATGCCCACTGATTGCCTCAGGCGATAAGACATCGTTTTGGGGTCTAAAAACCTTCGTTTTGCACTCTGAAATTGCGATTCTAGCCGACGATCTCCCCTATTCCAAGGTTTTTTGGCAGTAGCGACTCCCTCGATTACGCGAATCGCTGACGGAGCCCACACGCAGAGCCGCCCAGTCATAGCAATTCGGAATCGGTACTCAGAGGCGCTCGATGCCCACTGATTGCCTCAGGCGATAAGACATCGTTTTGGGGTCTAAAAACCTTCGTTTTGCACTCTGAAATTGCGATTCTAGCCGACGATCTCCCCTATTCCAAGGTTTTTTGGCAGTAGCGACTCCCTCGATTACGCGAATCGCTGGCGGAGCCCACACACGGAGCCACCGAGTCGAAGCAATCGGAAGTCGTGTTCAACTCGACGCGAGATCTCCTCCCCAGGTCGTGGATATGGGTGCCCGAACATCGCCGTTATAGTCACCCCCTCCGGTTTATTCCCACCCCATCAGTGAAAGAATTGGGCATAACTTTCCGCACGGGCATCGGAATCGCTTATCTGACCACAATTCGGAATCGGCACTACGAGATGATCAACAAGGCACTGGTTTCGCAGAATTCCGTTCCGGGGCAAAAATTCACGCCGGAGCGTGTGTACTAGTACACCGATTGTCGTACCCTCCGGTCGGACGCTGATATTTATTCGCCGGGGGGTCGGAACCGCCCGCGAGCCCCAATTCAGAGTTGGCACTTCGACCCGGTCGGTAAATGGTCGCATTCGGAGATTTCCGGTCCGGCGCCCAAATTCCTCTCCGAGAGCGCGGTCGCAGGCTGCCGATGCGATCGCATACGGACACCGCTTCGCTCAAACAGGCATAACTTTTCGCTCGGTTATCGGAATCGCTTATAAGACCCCAATTCGGAATCGGCACTCAGAGGCGCTCGATGCCCACTTATTGCCTTGGGCAATAAGACGTCGGTTCGGGATCTAAAAACCTTCGTTTCGCACTCTGAAATTGCGATTCTAGCCGACGATCTCCCCTATTCCAAGGTTTTTTGGCAGTAGCGACTCCCTCGATTACGCGAATCGCTGGCGGAGCCCACACGCAGAGCCGCCCAGTCACAGCAATCGGAAGTTGTGTTCAACTCGACGCGAGATCTCCTCCCCAGGTCGTGGATATGGGTGCCCGAACATCGCCGATATAGTCACCCCCTCCGGTTTATTCCCACCCCTTCAGCGAAAGAATTGGGTATAACTTTCCGCACGGGCATCGGAATCGCTTACGTGACCACAATTCGGAATCGGCACTCCGAGACGGTCGACAAGGCTAGGGGTGTACAACAGTTCGGTTCGGTTCGGTTTCCCCAATTTTTGGGGAAACCGAACCGAACCGAACCTCTTCGGTGAACCGAACCGGTTCGGTTCGGTTCAAACCGAAATTGGCCAAAACTGGCCGCTGGGCGCACAAAAACCAGGAAAATGGCAAAAAATCGGATGTTTGCAAGGCGCTGGCGAGGCTCGAACTCGCGCCAACGCGCGCAGAGTGCGCGGCGCGCGCGCCAGAGAGCGCATACCACTACGCTACGCGCGGTTTTATGTTTATAAGTAATATTTAATTAATTATATTTATATATATTCAGTTCATTTCGGTTTCCCATTCTGAAACCGAACTGAACAGTGAGGTCCTCCAAACCGAACCGAACCGAACCGAACCGGTCGGTTCGGTTCGGTTTTTCGGTTTGGACCAAATAGTGAACAGCCCTAGACAAGGCGCTGGTTTCGCGGAATTCCATTCTGGGGCCAAAATTCCCGCCGGAGCGTGTGTACTAGTACACCGACTGCCGTACCCTCCGGTCGGACGCGGATATTTATTCGCCCGGGGGTCGGAACCGCCCGCGAGGCCCCAATTCAGAGTCGGCACTTCGACCCGGTCGGTAAATGGTCGCATTCAGAGATTTCCGGTCCGGCGCCCAAATTTCTCTCCGGGAGCGCGGTCGCAGGCTGCCGATGCAATCGCATACGGACACCGCTTCGCTCAAACAGGCATAACTTTTCGCTCGGTTATCGGAATCGCTTATAAGACCCCAATTAGGAATCGGCACTCAGAGGCGCTCGACGCCCACTTATTGCTTCCGGCAATAAGACGTCATTTCGGGGTCTAAAAACCTTCGTTTCGCAATCCGAAATTGCGATTCTAGCCGACGATCTCCTCTATTCCAAGGTTTTTTGGCAGTAGCGACTCCCTCGATTACGCGAATCGCTGGCGGAGCCCACACGCGGAGCCACCCAGTCACAGCAATCGAAGTCGTGTTCAACTCGACGCGAGATCTCCTCCCCAGGTTGTGGATATGGGTGCCCGAACATCGCCGATATAGTCACCCCCTCTGGTTTATTCCCACCCCTTCAGCGAAAGAATTGGGCATAACTTTCCGCACGGGCATCGGAATCGCTTACGTGACCACAATTCGAATCGGCACTCCGAGATGGTCGACTAGGCACTGGTTTCGCGGAATTCCGTTCCGGGGCCAAAATCCCCCCCGGAGCGTGTGTACTAGTACACCGACTGCCGTACCCTCCAGTCCGACGCGGATATTTACGCCCAGGGGTCGGAACCGCCCGCAAGGCCCCAATTCATAGTCGGCACTTCGACCCAGTCGGTAAATGGTCGCATTCGGAGATTTCCGGTTCGGCGCCCAAATTCCTCTCGGGGAGCGCGGTCGCAGGCTGCCGATGCAATCGCATACGGACACCGCTTCGCTCAAACAGGCATAACTTTTCGCTCGGTTATCGGAATCGCTTATAAGACCCCATTAGGAATCGGCACTCAGAGGCGCTCGACGCCCACTTATTGCTTCCGGCAATAAGACGTCATTTCGGGGTCTAAAAACCTTCGTTTCGCAATCCGAAATTGCGATTCTAGCCGACGATCTCCCCTATTCCAAGGTTTTTTGGCAGTAGCGACTCCCTCGATTACGCGAATCGCTGGCGGAGCCCACACGCGGAGCCACCCAGTCACAGCAATCGGAAGTCGTGTTCAACTCGACGCGAGATCTCCTCCCCAGGTTGTGGATATGGGTGCCCGAACATCGCCGATATAGTCACCCCCTCTGGTTTATTCCCACCCCTTCAGCGAAAGAATTGGGCATAACTTTCCGCACGGGCATCGGAATCGCTTACGTGACCACAATTCGGAATCGGCACTCCGAGATGGTCGACTAGGCACTGGTTTCGCGGAATTCCGTTCCGGGGCCAAAATCCCCCCCGGAGCGTGTGTACTAGTACACCGACTGCCGTACCCTCCAGTCCGACGCGGATATTACGCCCAGGGGTCGGAACCGCCCGCAAGGCCCCAATTCATAGTCGGCACTTCGACCCAGTCGGTAAATGGTCGCATTCGGAGATTTCCGGTTCGGCGCCCAAATTCCTCTCGGGGAGCGCGGTCGCAGGCTGCCGATGCGATCGCATACGGACACCGTTTCGCTCAAACAGGCATAACTTTTCGATCTGTTATCGGAATCGCTTATAAGACCCCAATTTGGAATCGGCACTCAGAGGTGCTCGATGCCCACTTATTGCCTCAGGCGATAAGACGTCGTTTCAGGGTCTCAAAACCTTCATTTCGCACTCCGAAATTGTGATTCTAGCCGACGATCTCCCCTATTCCAAGGTTTTTTGGCAGTAGCGACTCCCTCGATTACGCGAATCGCTGACGGAGCCCACACGCGGAGCCGCCCAGTCACAGCAATTCGGAATCGGTACTCAGAGGCGCTCGACGCCCACTTATTGCCTCAGGCGATAAGACGTCGTTTCGGGGTCTAAAAACCTTCGTTTCGCACTCCGAAATTGCGATTCTAGCCGACGATCTCCCCTATTCCAAGGTTTTTTGGCAGTAGCGACTCCCTCGATTACGCGAATCGCTGGCGGAGCCCACACACGGAACCACCGAGTCAAAGCAATCGGAAGTCGTGTTCAACTCGACGCGAGATCTCCTCCCCAGGTCGTGGATATGGGTGCCCGAACATCGCCGTTATAGTCACCCCCTCTGATTTATTCCCACCCCTTCAGCGAAAGAATTGGGCATATCCTTCCGCGCGGGCATCGGAATCACTTATCTGACCACAATTCGGAATCGGCACTCCGAGACGGTCGACAAGGCGCTGGTTTTGCGGAATTCCGTTCTGGGGCCAAAATTCCCGCCGGAGCGTGTGTACTAGTACACCGACTGCCGTACCCTCCGGTCGGACGCGGATATTTATTCGCCCGGGGGTCGGAACCGCCCGCGAGGCCCCAATTCAGAGTCGGCACTTCGACCCGGTCGGTAAATGGTCACATTCAGAGATTTTCGGTCCGGCGCCTAAATTCCTCTTCAGGAGCGCGGTCGCAGGCTGCCGATGCGATCGCATACGGACACCGCTTCGCTCAAATAGGCATAACTTTTCGCTTGGTTATTGGAATCGCTTATAAGACCCCAATTCGGAATCAGCACTCAGAGGCCCTCGAGGCCCACTTATTGCCTCAGGCGATAAGACGTCGTTTCGGGGTCTAAAAACCTTCGTTTCGCACTCCGAAATTGCGATTCTAGCCGACGATCTCCCCTATTCCAAGGTTTTTTGTCAGTAGCGTCTCCCTCGATTACGTGAATCACTGGTGGAGCCCACACGCGGAGCCGCCCAGTCACAGCAATCGGAACTCGTGTTCAACTCGACGCGAGATCTCCTCCCCAGGTCGTGGATATGGGTGACCGAACATCACCGATATAGTCACCCCTCCAGTTTATTCCCACCCCTTCAGCGAAAGAACTGGGCATAACTTTCCGCACGGGCATCGGAATCGCTTATGTGACCACAATTCGGAATCGGCACTCCAAGACGGTCGACAAGGCACTGGTTTCGCGGAATTCCGTTGCGGGGCCAAAATCCCCTCCGGAGCGTGTGTACTAGTACACAGATTGTCGTACCCTCCGATCGGACGAGGATATTTATTCGCCCGGGGGTCGGAACCGCCCGCGAGGCCCCAATTCATAGTCGGGACTTCGACCCGGTCGGTAAATGGTCGCATTCGGAGATTTCCGGTCCGGCGCCCAAATTCCTCTCCGGGAGCGCGGTTGCAGGCTGCCGATGCGATCGCATACGGACACCGCTTCGCTCAAACAGGCATAACTTTTCGCTCGATTATTGGAATCGCTTATAAGACCCCAATTCGGAATCGGCACTCAGAGGCGCTCGACGCCCACTTATTGCCTCAGGCGATAAGACGTCGTTTCGGGATCTAAAAACCTTCGTTTCGCACTCCGAAATTGCGATTCTAGCCGACGATCTCCCCTATTCCAAGGTTTTTTGGCAGTAGCGACTCCCTCGATTACGCGAATCGCTGGCGGAGCCCACATGCGGAGCCGCCCAGTCACAGCAATCGGATGTCGTGTACAACTCGATGCGAGATCTACTCCCCAGGTCGTGGATATGGGTGCCCGAACATCGCCGATATAGTCACCCCCTCCGGTTTATTCCCACCCCTTCAGTGAAAGAATTGGGCATAACTTTCCGCACAGGCATCGGAATCGCTTACGTGACCACAATTCGGAATCGGCACTCCGAGACGGTCGACAAGGCGTTGGTTTTGCAGAATTCCGTTCCGGGGCCAAAATCCCCCCGGAGCGTGTGCACTAGTACACCGACTGCCGTACCCTCCGGTCGGACGCGGATATTTATTCGCCCGGGGGTCGGAACCGCCTGCGAGACCCCAATTCAGACTCGGCACTTCGACCCGGTCGGTAAATGGTCGCATTCGGAGATTTCCGGTCCGGCACCCAAATTCCTCTCCGGGAGTGCAGTCGCAGGCTGCCGATGCGATCGCATACGGACACCGCTTCGCTCAAACAGGCATAACTTTTCGCTCTGTTATCGGAATCGCTTATAAGACCCCAATTCGGAATCGGCACTCAGAGGCGATCGACGCCCACTTATTGCCTCAGGCGATGAGACGTCATTTCGGGGTCTCAAAACCTTCATTTCGCACTCCAAAATTACGATTCTAGCCGACGATCTCCCCTATTCCAATGTTTTTTGGCAGTAGCGACTCCCTCGATTATGCGAATCGCTGACGGAGCCCACACGCGGAGCCGCCCAGTCACAGCAATTCGGAATCGGTACTCAGAGGCGCTCGACGCCCACTGATTGCCTCAGGCGATAAGACGTCGTTTCGGGGTCTAAAAACCTTCGTTTCGCACTCTGAAATTGTGATTCCATCCGACGATCTCCCCTATTCCAAGGTTTATTGGCAGTAGCAACTCCTTCGATTACGCGAATCGCTGGCGGAGCCCACACGCGGAGCCGCCCAGTAACAGTAATCGGAAGTCATGTTCAACTCGACGCGAGATCTCCTCCCCAGGTCGTGGATATGGGTGCCCGAACATCGCCGTTATAGTCACCCCATCCGGTTTATTCCCACCCCTTCAGCGAAAGAATTGGGCATAACTTTCCGCACGGGCACCGGAATAGCTTATGTGACCACAATTCGGAATCGACACTCCGAGACGGTCGACCAGGCGCTGGTTTCGCGGAATTCCGTTCCGGGGCCAAAATCCCCTCCGGAGCGTGTGTACTAGTACACCGACTGGAGTACCCTCCGGTCGGACGCGGATATTTATTCTCCCGGGGGTCGGAACCTCCCGCAAGGCCCCAATTCAGAGTCGGCACTTCGACCCGGTCAGTAAATGGTCGCATTCGGAGATTTCCGGTCCGGCGCCCAAATTCCTCTACGGGAGTGCGGTCGCAGGCTGCCGATGCGATCGCATACGGACACCGCTTCGCTCAAACAGGCATAACTTTTCGCTCGGTTATCGGAATCGCTTATAAGACCCCAATTTGAAATCGGCACTCAGAGGCGCTCGATGCCCACTTATTTCCTCAGGCGATAAGACATCGTTTCGGGATCTAAAAACCTTCTTTTCGCACTCCGAAATTGTGATTCTAGCCGACGATCTCCCCTATTCCAAGGTTTTTTGGTAGTAGCGACTCCCTCGATTACGCAAATCGCTGGCGGAGCCCACACGCGGAGCCGGCCAGTCACAGCAATCGGAAGTCGTGTACAACTCGATGCGAGATCTCCTCCCTAGGTCGTGGATATGGGTGCCCGAACATCGCCGATATAGTCACCCCCTCTGGTTTATTCCCACCCCTTCAGCGAAAGAATTGGGCATAACTTTCCGCGCAGGCATCGAAATAGCTTACGTGACCACAATTCGGAATCTGCACTCCGAGACGGTCGACAAGGCGCTAGTTTTGCGGAATTCCGTTCCGGGGGCAAAATCCCCCCGGAGCGTGTGTACTAGTACACCGACTGCCGTACCCTCTGGTCGGACACGGATATTTATTCGCCCGGGGGTCGGAACCGCCTGCGAGACCCCAATTCAGAGTCGGCACTTCGACCCTGTTGGTAAATGGTCGCATTCGGAGATTTCCGGTCCGGCGCCCAAATTCCTCTCCGGGAGCGCGGTCGCAGGCTGCCGATGCGATCGCATACGGACACCGCTTCGCTCAAACAGGCATAACTTTTCGCTCTGTTATCGGAATCGCTTATAAGACCCCAATTCGGAATCGGCACTCAGAGGCGATCGACGCCCACTGATTGCCTCAGGCGATAAGACGTCATTTCGGGGTCTCAAAACCTTCATTTCGCACTCCGAAATTGCGATTCTAGCCGACGATCTCCCCTATTCCAAGGTTTTTTGGCAGTAGCGACTCCCTCGATTATGCGAATCGCTGACGGAGCCCACACGCGGAGCCGCCCAGTCACAGCAATTCGGAATCGGTACTCAGAGGTGCTCGACGCCCACTGATTGCCTCAGGCGATAAGACGTCGTTTCGGGGTCTAAAAACCTTCGTTTCGCACTCTGAAATTGCGATTCTAGCCGACGATCTCCCCTATTCCAAGTTTTTTGGCAGTAGCGACCACCCCGATTACGCGAATCGCTGGCGGAGCCCACACGCGGAGCCGCCCAGTAACAGCAATCGGAAGTCATGTTCAACTCGACGCGAGATCTCCTCCCCAGGTCGTGGATATGGGTGCCCGAACATCGCCGTTATAGTCACCCCATCCGGTTTATTCCCACCCCTTCAGCGAAAGAGTTGGGCATAACATTCCGCACGGGCATCGGAATCGCTTATCTGACCACAATTCGGTATCGGCACTCCGAGACGGTCAACAAGGCGCTGGTTTCGCGGAATTCCGTTCCAGGGCCAAAATTTCTGCCGTAGCGTGTGTACTAGTACACCGACTGCCGTACCCTCCGGTCGGACGCAGATATTTATTCGCCCGGGGGTCAGAACCGCCCGCGAGGCCCCAATTCAGAGTCGGAACTTCGACCCATTCGGTAAATGGTCGCATTCGGAGATTTCCGGTCCGGCGCCCAAATTCCTCTCCGGGAGCGCGGTCGCAGGCTGCCGATGCGATCGCATACGGACACCGCTTCGCTCAAACAGGCATAACTTTTCGCTTGGTTATTGGAATCGCTTATAAGACCCCAATTCGGAATCGACACTCAGAGGCCCTCGAGGCCCACTTATTGCCTCAGGCGATAAGACGTCGTTTCGGGGTCTAAAAACCTTCGTTTCGCACTCCGAAATTGCGATTCTAGTCGACGATCTCCCCTATTCTAAGGTTTTTTGTCAGTAGCGACTCCCTCGATTACGTGAATCACTGGTGGAGCCCACACGCGGAGCCGCCCAGTCACAGAAATCGGAACTCGTGTTCAACTCAACGCGAGATCTCCTCCCCAGGTCTTGGATATGGGTGCCCGAACATCACCGATATAGTCACCCCTCTGGTTTATTCCCACCCCTTCAGCGAAAGAACTGGGCATAACTTTCCGCACGGGCATCGGAATCGCTTATGTGACCACAATTCGGAATCGGCACTCCAAGACGGTCGACAAGGCGCTGGTTTCGCGAAATTCCGTTCCCGGGCCAAAATCCCCTCCGGAGCGTGTGTACTAGTACACAGATTGCCGTACCCTCCGATCGGACGCAGATATTTATTCGCCCGGAGTTAGAACCGCCCGCGAGGCCCCAATTCAGAGTCGGCACTTCGACCCGGTCGATAAATGGTCGCATTCGGAGATTTTCGGTCCGGCGCCCAAATTCCTCTCTGGGAGCGCGGTCGCAGGCTGCCGATGCGATCGCATACGGACACCGCTTCGCTCAAACAGGCATAACTTTTCGCTCGGTTATCGGAATCGCCTATAAGACCCCAATTCGGAATAAGCACTCAGAGGCGCTCGAAGCCCATTTATTGCCTTAGGCGACAAGACGACGTTTTGGGGTCTAAAAACCTTCGTTTCGCACTCCGAAATTGTGATTCTAGCCGACGATCTCCCCTATTCTAAGGTTTTTTGGCAGTAGCGACTCCCTCGATTACGCGAATCGCTGGCGGAGCCCACACGCGGAGCCGCCCAGTCACAGCAATCGGAAGTTGTGTTCAACTCGACGCGACATCTCCTCCCCAGGTCGTGGATATGGGTGCCCGAACATCGCCGATATAGTCACCCCCTCCGGTTTATTCCCACCCCTTCAGCGAAAGAATTGGGCATAACTTTCCGCACGGGCATCGGTATCGCTTACGTGACCACAATTCGGAATCGGCACTCCGAGACGGTCGACAAGGCGCTGGTTTCGCGGATTTCCGTTCTGGGGCCAAAATTCCCGCCGGAGCGTGTGTACTAGTACACCGACTGCCGTACCCTCCGGTCGGACGCGGATATTTATTCGCCCGGGGGTCGGAACCGCCAGCGAGGCCCCAATCCATAGTCGGCATTTCGACCCGGTCGGTAAATGGTCGCATTCGGAGATTTCCGGTCCGGCGCCCAAATTCCTCTCCGAGAGCGCGGTCGCAGGCTGCCGATGCGATCGCATACAGACACCGCTTCGCTCAAACAGGCATAACTTTTCGCTTGGTTATTGGAATCGCTTATAAGACCCCAATTCGGAATCGCACTCAGAGGCCCTCGAGGCCCACTTATTTCCTCAGGCGATAAGACGTCGTTTCGGGGTCTAAAAACCTTGGTTTCGCATTCCGAAATTGCGATTCTAGCCGACGATCTCCCCTATTCCAAGGTTTTTTGTCAGTAGAGACTCCCTCGATTACGTGAATCACTGGTGGAGCACACACGCGGAGCCGCCCAGTCACAGAAATCGGAACTCGTGTTCAACTCGACGCGAGATCTCCTCCCCAGGTCGTGGATATGGGTGCCCGAACATCACCGATATAGTCACCCCTCCGGTTTATTCCCACCCCTTCAGCGAAAGAACTGGGCATAACTTTCCGCACGGGCATCGGAATCGCTTATGTGACCACAATTCGGAATCGGCACTCCAAGACGGTCGACAAAGCGCTGGTTTCACGGAATTCCGTTCCGGGGCCAAAATCCCCTCCAGAGCGTGTGTACTAGTACACAGATTGTCGTACCCTCCGATCGGACGCAGATATTTATTCGCCCGGAGTTAGAACCGCCCGCGAGGCCCCAATTCAGAGTCGGCACTTCGACCCGGTCGGTAAATGGTCGCATTCGGAGATTTCCGGTCCGGCGCCCAAATTCCTCTCCGAGAGCGCGGTCGCAGGCTGCCGATGCGATCTCATACGGACACCACTTCGCTCAAACAGGCATAACTTTTCGCTCGGTTATCGGAATCGCTTATAAGACCCCAATTCGGAATCGAAACTCAGAGGCGCTCGATGCCCATTTATTGCCTCAGGCGATAACACGTCATTTCGGGATCTAAAAACCTTCGTTTCGCACTCTGAAATTGCGATTCTAGCCGACGATCTCCCCTATTCCAAGGTTTTTTGGCAGTAGCGACTCCCTCGATTACGCGAATCGCTGGCGGAGCCCACACGCGAAGCCGCCCAGTCACAGCAATCGGAAGTCATGTTCAACTCGACGCGAGATCTCCTCCCCAGGTCGTGGATATGGGTGCCCGAACATCGCCGATATAGTCACCCCCTCCGGTTTATTCCCACCCCTTCAGCGCAAGAATTGGGCATAAGTTTCCGCACGGGCATCGGAATCGCTTACGTGACCACAATTCGGAATCGGCACTCCGAGACGGTCGACAAGGCGCGGGTTTCGCGGAATTCCGTTCCGGGGCCAAAATTCCCGCCGGAGCGTGTGTACTAGTACACCGACTGCCGTACCCTCCGGTCGGACGCGAATATTTATTCGACCGGGGGTCGGAACTGCCGGCGAGGCCCCAATTCAGAGTCAGCACTTCGACCCGGTCGGTAAATGGTCGCATTCAGAGATTTCCGGTCCGGCGCCCAAATTCCTCTCCGGGAGCGCGGTCGCAGGCTGCCGATGCGATCTCATAGGGACACCACTTCGCTCAAACAGGCATAACTTTTCGCTCGGTTATCGGAATCGCTTATAAGACCCCAATTCGAAATCGACACTCAGAAGCGCTCGATGCCCATTTATTGCCTCAGGCGAGAACATGTCGTTTCGGGATCTAAAAACCTTCGTTTCGCACTCCGAAATTGCGATTCTAGCCGACGATCTCCCCTATTCCAAGGTTTTTTGGCAGTAGCGACTCCCTCGATTACGTGAATCGCTGGCGGAGCCCACACACGAAGCCGCCCAGTCATAGCAATCGGAAGTCATGTTCAACTCGACGCGAGATCTCCTCCCCAGGTCGTGGATATGGGTGCCCGAACATCGCCGATATAGTCACCCCCTCCGGTTTATTCCCACCCCTTCAGCGAAAGAATTGGGCATAACTTTCCACACGGGCATCGGAATCGCTTACGTGACCACAATTCGGAATCGGCACTCCGAGACGGTCGACAAGGCGCTGGTTTCGCGGAATTCCGTTCCGGGGCCAAAATCCCCCCCGGATCGTGTGTACTAGTACACCGACTGCCGTACCCTCCGGTCGGACGCGGATATTTATTTGCCCGGGGGTCGGAACCGCCCGCGAGGCCCCAATTCAGATTCGGCACTTTCACCCGGTCGGTAAATGGTCGCATTCGGAAATTTCCGGTCCGGCGCCCAAATTCCTCTCTGGGAGCGCGGTCGCAGGCTGCCGATGCGATCGCATATAGACACCGCTTCGCTCAAACAGGCATAACGTTTCGCTTGGTTATTGGAATCGCTTATAAGACCCCAATTCGGAATCGGCACTCAGAGGCCCTCGAGGCCCACTTATTGCCTCAGGCGATAAGACGTCGTTTCGGGGTCTAAAAACCTTCGTTTCGCACTCCGAAATTGCGATTCTAGCCGACGATCTCCCCTATTCCAAGGTTTTTTGTCAGTAGCGACTCCCTCGATTACGTGAATCACTGGTGGAGCCCACACGCGGTGCCGCCCAGTCACAGAAATCGGAACTCGTGTTCAACTCGACGCGAGATCTCCTCCCCAGGTCGTGGATATGGGTGCCCGAACATCACCGATATAGTCACCCCTCCGGTTTATTCCCACCCCTTCAGCGAAAGAACTGGGCATAACTTTCCACACGGGCATCGGAATCGCTTATGTGACCACAATTCGGAATCGGCACTCCAAGACGGTCGACAAGGTGCTGGTTTCGCGGAATTCCGTTCCCGGGCCAAAATCACCTCCGGAGCGTGTGTACTAGTACACAGATTGCCGTACCCTCCGATCGGACGCAGATATTTATTCGCCCGGAGTTAGAACCGCCCGCGAGGCCCCAATTCAGAGTCGGCACTTCGACCCGGTCGATAAATGGTCGCATTCGGAGATTTCCGGTCCGGCGCCCAAATTCCTCTTCGGGAGCGCGGTCGCAGGCTGCCGATGCGATCACATACAGACACCGCTTCGCTCAAACAGGCATAACTTTTCGCTCGGTTATCGGAATCGCTTATAAGACCCCAATTTGGAATAAGCACTCAGAGGCGCTCGAAGCCCATTTATTGCCTTAGGCGACAAGACGACGTTTTGGGGTCTAAAAACCTTCGTTTCGCACTCCGAAATTGTGATTCTAGCCGACGATCTCCCCTATTCCAACGTTGTTTGGCAGTAGCGACTCCCTCGATTACGCGAATCGCTGGCGGAGCCCACACGCGGAGCCGCCCAGTCACAGCAATCGGAAGTTGTGTTCAACTCGACGCGAGATCTCCTCCCCAGGTCGTGGATATGGGTGCCCGAACATCGCGATATAGTCACCCCCTCCGGTTTATTCCCACCCCCTCAGCGAAAGAATTGGCATAACTTTCCGCACGGGCATCGGAATCGCTTACGTGACCACAATTCGGAATCGGCACTCCGAGACGGTCGACAAGGCGCTGGTTTCGCGGAATTCCGTTCTGGGGCCAAAATTCCCGCCGGAGCGTGTGTACTAGTACACCGACTGCCGTACCCTCCGGTCGGACGCGGATATTTATTCACCCGGGGGTCGGAACCGCCAGCGAGGACCCAATCCATAGTCGGCATTTCGACCCGGTCGGTAAATAGTCACATTCGGAGATTTCCGGTCCGGCGCCCAAATTCCTCTCCGGGAGCGCGGTCGCAGGCTGCCGATGCGATCGCATACGGACACCGCTTCGCTCAAACAGGCATAACTTTTCGCTCGGTTATCGGAATCGCTTATAAGACCCCAATTCGGAATCGGCACTCAGAGGCGCTCGATGCCCACTTCTTGACTCAGGCGATAAGACGTCGTTTCGGGATCTAAAAACCTTCGTTTCGCACTCCGAAATTGCGATTCTAGCCGACGATCTCCCCTATTCCAAGGTTTTTTGGCAGTAGCGACTCCCTCGATTACGCGAATCGCTGGTGGAGCCCACACGCGGAGCCGCCCAATCACAGCAATCGGAAGTTGTGTACAACTCGATGCGAGATCTCCTCCCCAGGTTGTGGATATGGGTGCCCGAACATCGCCGATATAGTCACCCCCTCCGGTTTATTCCCACCCCTTCAGCGAAAGAATTGGGCATACCTTTCCGCACAGGCATCGGAATCGCTTACGTGACCACAATTCGGAATCGGCACTCTGAGACGGTCGACAAGGCGCTGGTTTCGCGGAATTCTGTTCCGGGGCCAAAATCCCCCCGGAGCGTGTGTACTAGGACACCGACTGCTGTACCCTCCGGTCGGACGCGGATATTTATTCGCCCGGGGGTCGGAACTGCCTGCGAGACCCTAATTCAGAGTCGGCACTTCGACCCGGTCGGTAAATGGTCGCATTCGGAGATTTCCGGTCCGGCGCCCAAATTCCTCTCTGGGAGCGCGGTCGCAGGCTGCCGATGCGATCGCATACGGACACCGCTTCGCTCAAACAGGCATAACTTTTCGCTCTGTTATCGGAATCGCTTATAAGACCCCAATTCGGAATTGGCACTTAGAGGCGATCGATGCCCACTTATTGCCTCAGGAGATAAGACGTCATTTCGGGGTCTCAAAACCTTCATTTTGCACTCCGAAATTGCGATTCTAGCCGACGATCTCCCCTATTCCAAGGTTTTTTGGAAATAGCGACTCCCTCGATTACGCGAATCACTGACGGAGCCCACACGCGGAGCCGCCCAGTCACAGCAATTCGGAATCGGTACTCAGAGGCGCTCGACGCCCACTGATTGCCTCAGGCGATAAGACGTCGTTTCGGGGTCTAAAAACCTTCGTTTCGCACTCTGAAATTGCGATTCTAGCCGACGATCTCCCCTATTCCAAGGTTTTTTGGCAGTAGCGACTCCCTCGATTACGCGAATCGCTGGCGGAGCCCACACGCGGAGCCGCCCAGTAACAGCAATCGGAAGTCATGTTCAACTCGACGCGAGATCTCCTCCCTAGGTCGTGGATATGGGTGCCCGAACATCGCCGTTATAGTCACCCCATCTGGTTTATTCCCACCCCTTCAGCGAAAGAATTGGGCATAACTTTCCGCACGGGCATCGGAATCGCTTATCTGACCACAATTCGGAATCGGCACTCCGAGACGGTCAACAAGGCGCTGGTTTCGCAGAATTCCGTTCTGGGGACAAAATTTCCACCGTAGCGTGTGTACCAGTACACCGACTGCCGTACCCTCCGTTCGGACGCGGATATTTATTCTCCCGGGGGTCAGAACCGCCCAGTAACAGCAATCGGAAGTCATGTTCAACTCGACGCGAGATCTCCTCCCCAGGTCGTGGATATGGGTGCCCGAACATCGCCGTTATAGTCACCCCCTCCGGTTTATTCCCACCCCTTCAGCGAAAGAATTGGGCATAACATTCCGCACGGGCATCGGAATCGCTTATCTGACCACAATTCGGAATCCGCACTCCGAGACGGTCAACAAGGCGCTAGTTTCGCAGAATTCCGTTCCGGGGCCAAAATTCCCTCCGGAGCGTGTGTACTAGTACACCGACTGCCGTACCTTCCGGTCGGACGCGGATATTTATTCGCCCGGGGGTCGGAACCGCCCGCGAGGCCCCAATTCAGAGTCGGCACTTCGACCCGGTCGGTAAATGGTCGCATTCAAAGATTTCCGGTCCGGCGCCCAAATTCATCTCCGGGAGCGCGATCGCAGGTTGCCGATGCGATCGCATACGGACACCGCTTCGCTCAAACAGGCATAACTTTTCGCTCGGTTATCGGAATCGCTTATTAGACCCCAATTCGGAATCGACACTCAGAGGCGCTCGATGCCCACTTATTGCCTCAGGCAATAACACGTCGTTTCAGGATATAAAAACCTTCATTTCGCACTCTGAAATTGCGATACTAGCCGACGATCTCCCCTATTCCAAGATTTTTTGGCAGTAGCGACTCCCTCGATTACGCGAATCGCTGGCGGATCCCACACGCGGAGCCGCCCAGTCACAGCAATCGGAAGTCATGTTCAACTCGACGCGAGATCTCCTCCCCAGGTCGTGGATATGGTTGCCCGAACATCGCCGATATAGTCACCCCCTCAGGTTTATTCCCACCCCTCCAGCGAAAGAATTGGGCATAACTTTCCACACATGCATCGGAATCGCTTACGTGACCACAATTTGGAATCGGCACTCCGAGACGGTCGACAAGGCGCTAGTTTCGCGGAATTCCGTTCCGGGGCCAAAATCCCCCCCGGAGCGTGTGTACTAGTACACCGACTGCCATACCCTCCGGTCGGACGCGGATATTTATTCTCCCGGGGGTCGGAACCGCCCGCGAGGCCCCAATTCAGAGTCGGCACTTCGACCCGGTCGGTAAATGGTCGCATTCGGAGATTTCCGGTCTGGCGCCCAAATTCCTCTCCGGGAGCGCGGTCGCACGCTGCCGATGCGATCGCATACGGACACTGTTTCGCTCAAACAGGCATAACTTTTCGCTCTGTTATCAGAATCGCTTATAAGACCCCAATTCGGAATCGGCACTCAGAGGCGCTCGACGCCCACTTATTGCCTTAGCCGATAAGACGTCGTTTTAGGGTCTCAAAACCTTCATTTCGCACTCCGAAATTTCGATTCTAGCCGACGATCTCCCCTATTCCAAGGTTTTTTGGCAGTAGCGACTCCCTCGATTACGCGAATCGCTGACGGAGCCCACACGCGGAGCCACCCAGTCACAACAATTTGGAATCGGTACTCAGAGGCGCTCGATGCCCACTGATTGCCTCAGGCGAGAAGACGTTCTTTCGGGGTCTAAAAACCTTCGTTTCGCACTCTGAAATTGCGATTCTAGCCGACGATTTCCCCTATTCCAAGGTTTTTTTGCAGTAGCGACTCCCTCGATTACGCGAATCGCTGGCGAAGCCCACACGCGGAGCCGCCCAGTAACAGCAATTGGAAGTCGTGTTCAACTCGACGCGAGATCTCCTCCCCAGGTCGTGGATATGGGTGCCCGAACATCGCCGTTATAGTCACCCCCTCCGGTTTATTCCCACCCCTCCAGCGAAAGAATTGGGCATAACTTTCCGCACGGGCATCGGAATCGCTTATCGGACCACAATTTGGAATCGGCACTCTGAGACGGTCAACAAGACGCTGGTTTCACAGAATTCCGTTCTGGGGCCAAAATTCCCGCCGGAGCGTGTGTACTAGTACATCGACTGCCGTACCCTCCGGTCGGACGCGGATATTTATTCGCCCGGGGGTAGGAACCGCCCGCGAGGCCCCAATTCAGAGTCGGCACTTCAACCCGGTCAGTAAATGGTCGCATTCGGAGATTTCCGATCCGGCACCCAAATTCATCTCCGGGAGCGCAGTCGCAGGCTGCCGATGCGATCGCATACGGACACCGCTTCGCTCAAACAGGCATAACTTTTCGCTCGGTTATCGGAATCGCTTATAAGACCCCAATTCGGAATCGGCACTCAGAGGCGCTCAATGCCCACTTATTGCCTCAGGCAATAAGACGTCATTTCGGGATCTAAAAACCTTCATTTCGCACTCCAAAATTGCCATTCTAGCCGACGATCTCCCCTATTCCAAGGTTTTTTGGCAGTAGCGACTCCCTCGATTACGCGAATCGCTGGCGGAGCTCACACGCGGAGCCGCCCAGTCACAGCAATCGGAAGTCATGTTCAACTCGATGCGAGATCTCCTCCCCAGGTCGTGGATATGGGTGCCCGAACATCGCCGATATAGTCACCCCCTCCGGTTTATTCCCACCCCTTCAGCGAAAGAATTGGGCATAACTTTCCGCACGGGCATCGGAATCGCTTACGTGACCACAATTCGGAATCGGCACTCCGAGACAGTCGACAAGGCGCTGGTTTCGTGGAATTCCGTTCCGGTGCCAAAATCCCCCCCGGAGCGTGTGTACTAGTACACCGACTGTCGTACCCTCCGGTCGGACGCGGATATTTATTCGTCCCGGAGTCGGAACCGCCCGCGAGGCCCCAATTCAGAGTCGGCACTTCGACCCGGTCGGTAAATGGTCGCATTCGGAGATTTCCGGTCCGGCGCCCAAATTCCTTTCCGGGAGCGCGGTCGCAGGCTGCCGATGCGATCGCATACGGACACCGCTTCGCTCAAACAGGCATAACTTTTCGCTCGGTTATCGGAATCGCTTATAAGACCCCAATTCGGAATCGGCACTCAGAGGCGCTCGACGCCCACTTATTGCCTCAGGCGATAAGACGTCGTTTCGGGGTCTAAAAACCTTCGTTTCGCACTCTGAAATTGTGATTCTAACCGACGATCTCCCATATTCCAAGGTTTTTTGGCAGTAGCGACTCCCTCGATTACGCGAATCGCTGGCGGAGCCCACACGCGGAGCCGCCCAGTCATAGCAATCGGAAGTCATGTTCAACTCGAAGCGAGATCTCCTCCCCAGGTCGTGGATATGGGTGCCCGAACATCGCCGATATAGTTGTAGATGCGGTTATTTTCCCGTCCCGAGGAGGATGATAAAAACGATCGTCTCCACACGGGTAATGGACGGCGAGAGAGAGAGCAAGTGCAGAGGAAAATAACGCGATCGCTTGGTACTTTTCCTAAAAAGTACCAAAAGTGGGGACGGGTAGGAAAGCAGGTGATGTGTACCTTTTTACCCGTAGAAAAAGAAGCGGGATGTGTGGTGCGGTGGGTTTACCCTCCCCTTTCAACCGGCCGGCCGGCGAAAGAGATTCAGCTCGGTACCTGGGACAAAAGACAAACGAACGGGTTAAACGGCAATGTAGTAAATGAAAATAACAGAAGACCATAGAAAAGGCATCAAAAGGGGTGCAAACGCACCTTCTAAGGACTGAAATGCAAAACCCCTAAGTGGGTGAGAGTTGACATGCACGTGTGTGTGTGTGTGTGTACTGTCTAAAAAAAGAGCCCCAAAGGGGGGGGGGGGGCGAAAAAGAGAGAGATATGAGATGGAAGCCGCTTCTAGACGGTCGAGATAACGACGTCTCCACGTGGGTGGATCGTAACGGAGGATCGTCCGGCGCTTCGGAACATCGCGTACAGCACCACGGGATCTTCCAGACGATGGAGACGAAGGTCCGGAAGCGGAGACGTCGCGCGTGCAGCGCTCCACCGTTGGGGAGATGAAGGCTCTCTCTCTCTCTCTAAAACCCCGGACTCTCTCTCTCTAAAACCCCTCTCCCCTCAACCAAATGGCCAGACCCCCTGGAAATGGGCTTCTGCGCGAAGTCTTAATGCTGGGAAAAATCGTGTCGAGAACAGTCGCCGCCTTCAAAGAGTTTAAATGCGTCGGCCTATCATGCCGCGATTAACAACCGCTTAATGTCCCATCAATCTGCCAAAACATGATGATTACGGTGCGCGATGATATTTAAGAATCGCGTTGGCTTTAATCACCACGATTTTAGAAAGTCAAATTGATTTGACAGGCATGACCGTATTCAGGTTCAAAACGCGTCCACTTAGAGCGTCGCAATTAACTACCGCCTGGCGGTTTGAAAATCGCGGCGGGCCAGCTGGTCGCGATTTGTAATTCTGACACCGTTCTGACACCTGACAATGGCATGGTGTGTTAGGCGGCTAAGAATCGCGTTGTACAGGAACGACGCGTTTTCTTGTTGCGACATGTCCCCTGCCATGTGTCAGGACGTGCGTGCTCTGACACGGACGTGAACGTTTGACTTTTAAATCACGGCGGGCCTAATGGACGCCTTTAATCGTCGGTTATGTGTTGTGCTACAAAGGCGGTAAGAAAGTCGCGTCGTCTCAGACCATCGCGTTTAGAGCGCCTAATAAGGCGTCGGCCGTCCCTAACGCGATTTCAAGCAGTGCTGCAGAACCCTTTTCCATGATTTTTTTGATATTTCCTAGATTTTCTAAAAACCCTAAAAGGTAGGAAAATAGGAAAATTACTTAAAATGTTAACTTAAGACAGTCACTTTTGAGGCGTTACAGTGCAACCCGGAACTTGTCCAATTTTGGGAAAATTGGCGTGTTTACAGATGCCTCGCCTTGGCGTTTGCTTTGTAAGGAAGTGAAGCGGAATGACGTGAAATGAAGTAAACAAGGTGGCGTGAATGAAGCGGAGTGAAGCAGAACAACTGAAAAGCAAATGCCAAGGTGTAATGAGACACGCCCTATTGCGGCTCATGACTGGAGCTGTTCGTCAATTCATAACAAAGCTGCTCTTTGGAAACTCTTTTGGAGAGGAAACTCATCAATCAAAGACAACTAAGCTAAGGAAAGTAAAGACAATGCAATGATCAACTTCCATCGTCGGGAAGTTCCTAAGGACGTAATCCGTTAGGTTTCACCTTCGTGTGGGGCTGCCACGGCCGGAGGTGGATCGAAAAGTAAAGTAAAGGAAATGACAAGGATCCACGATGGGTGAGTTTCTCTCCGAAAAGAAGATCTTCAAACAACTTTATGATAAACTGAGTACTAGACTCTGAGTGGAATATTCGGGTTGCTTTAGCAATTACGGACCAAGTGATTATCTTCAATTAAGCTTTTTAAGTGATCTTTCCTAAAAACCTGTGTGCAATGCATGCTGGGCTAAAAGAAAATATTCATAAAACAAAACAAAATATCAAGTAATCAAGGATAATATTGTTGTACCGTAAGGGGTCAGGATACTGGTAGGAACCGTCATCCCCCTGTAGTGCAAACGGCCTATCCTTAAAAGCAAGAATTCTCTGGAATCATCCTCGTTTTTGGCAGTGAAGGGGAACTCAAACTCCAGATTCATCAGAGCCTTAAGGTCCTTGATAAATTCTAATAAGTATACCGTATAGTAAAATGCAATATACGTTACCAATGTAGAGACTGTAGAGGATATTCGTGCATCTTGTAACATAGCAAACATCTCGAACCCTGTACTTAGGCAGCACAAAACACATCAGTTCACAAAAAAGCATGACCATTAAAAATCGCGTCCATTACACCGGACGCCTTTAATCACGAAAATCGCGGTGACTTTAGCGGACGCGATTTGCAGGAGCGGGCCAGAACCCAAAATTTTCACTTTTCTGCCTTTTGGATACAAGGGAGAGTGGGGATGCTTCTAGACATTGGGTGAGTCACCCGAACCCACCTCCTCCAAACCCTTTCACACATCAACCCCCACACATCCTCATCCTCATTTTCTCACCCACTCCCCTCACACTCACTCTTTGTACCCCAAGGCTCCAAGAGGGAGAAAGGAAAGGAGATTGGCAGAAATGGAGCATGGTGGCCCTTCTTCTTCCAAGGGATCAAGAGGGGGCAATTTCAAAAGGTTGAGTCAAGTGAATGGCCATATAAGCAAGCTTATTGAAGCTAATGTGGTAGGTAGACTTGAGCTCGGTTTTGTGCCCTTTTAAGCTTGATTAGCGTGTTCTTGACGTTCTTATGACTCAACTCTTATAATTTGAAGGATTACCCACCCTTCCCGGGGAACCGACGCTTCATGTGCCTACCATGGCTCCAGCAACTCACCTCAAACATTACTCTAGGCATGACCAACGTTCTCAAACGATGGGGAATTAATAACCTTGCGGTTCATGCGAAGAAGTATCACGAGGTACATCTCGATTGGGCTGCCATGGGAGCATTGGTTGAGGTATGGCATCCCCAAACCCAAACCTTCCTCTTCAAAAACTTTGAAGCGACTATTCTTTTGGAAGAGGTCGAGGTGTTTCTAGGCCTTCGGCGGATGAAACAAGGTGAAGAAGATGAAATGATGATCGTGCCGAGGAGCTATACCAGCAAATCTGTTCTTGAAAGCTTCATGGATGCAAGAGAGGCCTATGGAATACGAACTGACAAAGGCATCCACCTCCAAAAGCTGGCGGTTTGGACTAAGCGGGAGCTTGGAGAAGCTAAAGATGATGAAGATTTGGAGCGGGCGATGAAGGGCTTCGCCATCTGCGTGGTGGGAGCAATCCTTTTCCCATCAACGGACAGCGTGCTAGAGCCGGATCAGTTAGGGGCCGTATGCGCCATCTGGGAGGGTGAAAGATTAGGACCGGCTGTCCTCGCCTTCCTTTACAGAGGACTCACAGCGTCAAGCCTAGGTAGGCCCCTGTACGGATCTATGCTTCTATTTACATGTTGGGCTGACCTGCATTTGAAATTCTATTTGAGCAACGAGGTTTCCACCTCGTCTCGGATCTTTTCCAAAAGTCCGTTGAAACATTTAGACAACATTATTGGCCTGGAAGGGCGAGTAGCAAACCGCGCGCCACAGCTGAAGACTCGGATGGATTGTCGTGAGTACCTCCGAGATGTGTCCGAGGAAGTGTTCAATGTGGTTCCGACGCCATTCTCGAATCGGGATTTGAGGAGCAGACTGGCGCCTGGTGTGGATCTTCGCTTGATCGGGGCATCCGAATTTGTATTGTACAATCCACACCGATGCCTCCCCCAGCTCGGGTTCGCTCGGCGCGTCTTTGAGGGGCCGTCACATACCCCGCCTATCAAGCGTCGGGAACTCGGCACCAACAACGACGGCGAGGAGGCGAACACAATCAAGGCCCTATGGAAAGTATGTATCTTCAGGAGGCCGGCTCCAAGTGAGAGGGAAAATGAGAATGAGAAGGCGAATTATGCGAGGGGTTTAAGAAAACTCCAATCTTGAGAGAATGTGGTCTCAAGGAGTTTGTAAATATTGGGACAAGCTGTAAATAAATAAAAGTCAAGTTGTGTTTGAGTTGGCAAAACGGCTGTCAAAGTGCATGATGTTAAAAGGTTCCTTGGATGACATGAAATCACAGCACAAGAACTCAAAAGCTTGCTTGAAAAATCGTTCTGCTGGAACACCGGCGGAAATCGCGTCTAGGACAGTCATCGCCTTTATCATATGTAAAACGCGTCCAGAAGACCTGCCGCGTATTACCGTAAAATGCGACGTTGGTCGCAGACGCGAATAAGGAATCCTCAAAATCTGCGCGCGCAGAGCCCGTACAGCTGTCATCATTACTTATGAATCGCGATGATAAGGGCCGCCGCGTATCAAAATTTTAAATTTCGCGCCCCTGACAATCCGGTCAGGGGTCATGATGACTTCTGAATCATGGCGTACAGGGCAGATGCCTTTATTTGTGGCGATCCGAAATACGCGTCGTCCGTAATGGGCGCGGTTCAGGATGTCCCTAAAGCGCGGCAGGAAAGGAGGACGCCCTTTTCAAATGCAAATCACGGCGTCTGTAATGGACGTGATTAACGACAGTTTGAAAGTCGTCGCGCGCCTTCTTCCCCGGCCTCTCTCATTCCCTTTCACTCTCGTTCTCTCAACTCTCTTTCTCGAACTCTCACCCTCTCTCACTCTCTCACTCGCACCCTCTCTCACTCTCTCACTCGCACCCTCTCTCACTCCCTCACTCGATGGAGAAGCGGGCGGCGTCGAAGCGGCGGCGGGGCCCGGCGGAGGCCACGGTGGAGGGCACGGTGGAGGGTACGCCGGCCTCGTCGAGTGGTGGCTCGACGGAGGCAGCCATCGGCACCGAGCTCGCGCTCGTGCCGACGGTGGAGGCAGGCGGCGGCGGCGACGGCGGCAACGGCGGCGCGCCGGAAGGGGCAGCGGAAGTGACGACCGAGGAGGAGGAGGGGCCATGGGCGGCACGGCGGCGAGGGCGGCAGGGGCGCGACCTCCCGGTGCATCCAGACACGGTAAGTACCCTCCCCCTCCCTTTCCTTCCCATGGGTGAGAGACGGAGAAGAGAGGAGGGTGCGCCGGGCACCGGGAAGAAGGGGGGCACGAATCGCGTCGAGTTCAGACGACAGGATTCATGTCCTCAAATCGCGTCGCCCCAGGGCGTCGCGATTTGAGATAAATCGTGACCACCTAAGTGGATGCCAATTAAGAACTGAATCGCGACGGCTGTGTCGGACGCCTTTTTTGCCAGAAGCTGATTTTTCTGCTTAGTTTGCTTGGACAGTTCTGATTTTAGATTTCCTTGTATTTTTCAGGGTATAATGCGGCCGCGGACGATGTGGCCCTTGGTTGCGGCGGCATACCAAGGCCTCCCGGATTTTCAGAAGGAGAGGGTCCGGGAGATGGGCTTCGGCTCGATTTTGGAGATCGAGCCGTTCTTCATTGACCCCCCGCTCATTCAGGCAGTTAGGGAAAGGTGGGACCGGGCCAGCCGAGCGTTCCTCTTCCCGTGGGGGCACATGGTGCCCAGTCTAGAGGATGTGGCCTGCATCACCGGGCTGAGGGTGGATGGGGAGGCGGTGACGGGGGTCACCTACACGGACTACACCGACTTGGCACAGGACCTCCTGGGTTTGGAGCCCTACGGAGATGACCTCGGTGACCGGAGGGTGGTCGGCCGAGTGACGCTTTTAGGGTCATTGGGGCTAGCCAAGGTAAGGCAGCGAGCAGACGAGCTCCTGCCAGACTTCGTGGAGAGGGCGGCAGGGCTGGCCAGGGCGGCATACGGTCAGGACCGCACGGAGACAGAGAGGGTGGACAGGGACCTCCGCAGGTTCCTAGTATTCTTCTTCGGCAAGATGTTGTTCACCACCAAGGGTGACGGCATCCACTGCCGGTTCTTGGAGATACTAGGAGACCTGGAGAGGGTAGGCAGGTATGCCTGGGGTGCTGCACTACTGGCGCACACCTTCGCTGACCTTTCTACCGGCACCGGACGGGAGACCACTGTGGGCGGATTCGCGCCCTTTCTTCAGGTATGGTTTTAAATTTTAAACTCCATTCTGACTTATCTTTAAATTCTCTGCAATTTTGAATTTGTTACTGACATTGTTTAATTGTTTGCAGGTGTGGAGTTACCACTACCTCCCGCTGGGTAGGGCGACGTTGGTGCGCCCAGACGCTTGTACCGCTCGGACGGAGGTGGCTGCCGCTGGTGAGCACAGCCACCTACTCCTTCCAGCTGGAGGTCCTCCGTCAGCATGTTTGAGATTTCCCCGCACTTCTGGTAGGATTTCTTGTACACTCTTTCTTTAAGCTCAAGCATTATTTTAAATTGAAATTTGGCAATCGATGCTTTGCAGGTGGTGTGGGAGCCTTATGCAGACCAGGGTGATGTCGATCAGCCCTGGGTGGTGAGTGGACGACCTCTGTTCAGGCGGGACATTTGGGTCCATTGCCTGAACGAGATCGAGCCACTCCGCCTCCGGCTGGCGGCACGCACACTTGGACTGCACCAGGGTTGGTGTGAGGAGACGGAGCCCCGGGGGATTGGCAAGAAAACACGAGGGAAGGCCAAGATGGTGGACTGGCGTACCCGCTTTCCCGAGCAGTATGCCGACTGGCAGCGCGGAGGCCAGTTGGTAGAGTCGGACGCCCCGGACAGCATTGCGTACCTGCGGCGCTTCCAGGAGGAGTACGGCCACCGCGATTTCATGAGGCCAGAGAGGGTATGCACTTCTAAACCTGCATTATTTTGATTATACAATTTAAAACTACCTTATAATTTATACACGTGTACAGGATGGGAGGAACACCCTAATTGACCAGCTGCAGGGGCAGCTGGCGAGCACGGAGGTGCAGCTGATCGAGGCATGCACGGCTCTCGAGACTCTGGTAACTTCTTAAAGAAGTACATACCTTTGCTTTGTTTAACTTACCATGCACTGACATCCTTTGCCTTATAGCGTGCCGCACAGTTGACGGGTGAGCGTGCCGACACAGCGGGTGCCTATTCCAGTAGGGGTGCCCCAGCTCCAGAGGTGGCGTCCCTCCAGCAGCAGTTGTCTGCAGCGGTGGAGCGTGTTGAGCTTGCTGAGCATGACCTCCTGGCACGGGTGAGTACTTTAAATTAGATAATCATTCCAAATGTTTCTTTGTACTTACCTGTGGCCGTTACTTGTGCAGAGTGAGGAGCTCCGGGATGCCCTGGCCCATGAGATGGACACGGCTGCTGAGCTGACGCAGCTACAGTCCCAGCTGACTCAGAGGGAGCCCGAGCTTCCTCGGGAGGTGGCCGAGCTGCAGGCGTCGCTGTCACTGGAGCGCCGCGACCTGGAGAGGCAGCAGGCCCGCTGGGAGCAGGAGCGGAGCCGCTGGGAGCAGGAGCGGAGCCGCTGGGAGTTGGAGCGTCGTGACCTGGTGCAGCAGTGCGTGGAGGCGAGGACCAGCCAGGGGGTCGCGGAACACCTACTGAAGGCGTCCGAGGAGAGGTACCGGCGCGGACGAGAGCGTGCGAGAGAGCAGGGGCGAGCCAGCGCCTACTCGGGTAGTATTCTGGCGACTTCCTCCCAGTACGAGAGGAATGTTCGGGATGCTACAGCGGCACAGCGCTCGACCGGCTCACGGGCGCCGATGGGGCCTCCTGCCTTGCCCACTGTCACGGAGCAGGGTGAGGCGGAGAGCAGTCGTCAGGCTGGACCTGCAGAGGGAGGCGACGAGAGTCAGCTTGCCTCACCTTGAGGTTGTACTTTTATTTACCTTTTGATGATGTCGTGCGTAATGGGGTACTTTCATGATGTACTCGGGTTCGGCTCCTGTCTTAGCCATATATATATATATATATATATATATATATATATATATATATATTATATATATATATATATATATACATACCTTCGCGCCTTTGCGACTTGGCACCTGAAATGTCTTGAACAAACAAGTCAAATACTTGTTCCGACTCAGCCCCTTGCATATGTAAATACTTGCTGAGCTTTGGGGATTTGTCAAGGGGCTAAGCCTTTATCAAAATAAGACGGAAAAGAAAGGTAAGCAATTTTTAAACATGCAGTTATACTAAAAGAAAGGAAGTGCACAAGTATGTTTACAAGATGTACAAATCGGTGACAATAGACAATAAGAAAATTTGTTTGAATTTTGATAAGATATTTGATTTCTTTGAATTTTTGATAATATTATATATTTTTTTGGATTTTTGAAATATGCAATTTTTTTATTTTTGGAGATATTCAATTTTTTTGGATTTTGGTATTATTCAGATTTGTTTGGGTTTTGGAATATTAAAAAAAATTGGGTTTTGAAATATTCAATTTTTTGGGTTTTGGAATATTCAATTTTTTTTTGGTTTTGAAATATTCAATTTTTTTTTGGTTTTGAAATATTCAATTTTTTTGGGTTTTGGAATATTCAATTTTTTTTGTTTTGAAATATTCAATTTTTTGGGTTTTGGAATATTCAATTTTTTTTGTTTTGGAGAGCGCGGTATACTAATCTTTCAATTATTCGGATGTCAATCTTAAAAACCGTTGACTGCTCTTAAATGTGTCTAGGCATGGATTAGACGTGCATAAAGGTGCCTTGACCTGAGGCGACTTTTGGCGATGCCCTCTTTAGTCGATCTTTGCCTTGCTTAGGTGTTAAGGCAATATCCTGAGAAGGAGAGAAGAATTCTTAGGAAGTCTGCCAGTAATCCGGGCAACCGGGGAGACACTCTATTGGTTGCTTTTTATACTTAGAAAAAGGTTCGAGTTTAACTTGGCATTTTGGGGTTTTAGCATGCATACGACCGGGTCCATTTGGATCTCCGCGGGGACTTTGCCGCTCTTGACATGCTTCGTGTTTGATTTGGCCCCTTTATCTGGCTCTTTTGTGAGGGTTTGGATTTTCATTGATCCTCCTCTTTCCCCTTTTGCCTTGATTGATCCTTTTCTGTGTTTTACGCAACCTTATGAGGTCAGTCTCACTGGTCTTCTTTCTTACTGACAAACCGAATAGGAGAAAGAAACGGATATTGCCTTAAAATTATAAACATGACATCGACCTTGTTTAAATTCTGCGCCTCTGGTTTTCTCAGGAAGGCGTGTAAGTGTGTGAGTGTCTCCTTCCTTGACTAACATATTAAGAACAGGAAACGGAAATTAAACATAACACCCTTCAAATTTGGGGCTTGTATACCATGCAAAAATTTTCCTTTTCAGATAGTAGTAAACTAAGGGTAGTATTTCTTGAGATGAAGACCATTCCAAGAGCGGGAGAGTTCCTCACCCTCTGCATTGATTAGTTTATAAGCATTGCCTGAATAAGCTTGGCTTATAACATATGGCCCTTCCCAATTTGGTTGGAGCTTGGATCTGGGACCACCAGGTTTTATAAAATTTCTCTTAACGACCATCTCACCGATTTTGAATTTTCTCTCAACGACTCTCTTTTGGTAAAAACGTGTGAGTTTATTCTGATATGCTCTCATATGCTCGGCGGCAACCAAACGCTTCTCATCTAAGAGTTCCAACTGTGCAAGAAGTGACTCGCGTCGCTCATCAATTGGTAATTCTTTGTCAAGCTGAACCCTTAATGATGGAATAAGGATCTCATATGGTACTACTACCTCCATTCCGTAAGTGAGAGCAAACGGTGTTTGTCCTGTGGGGGTACGGATTGAAGTGCGGTAAGCCCATAGAGCTTCCACGAGTTTTTTCGGCCAGTCTGAGAATTTATTAATCTCACACGTCTTCTTTATTATTTTAATGAGAGTTTTGTTTGTGGCCTCTACCTGGCCATTGCCTTGCGGATAATAAGGTGATGAATGATGCAATGCAATCTTATACCTGTTGCAGAGATCACGGAGTTCTTGAGAGATGAACTGTGGTCCATTATCGGTAATCATAGCCTCTGGTATACCAAACCTGGTGATGATGTTCCTCATGATGAATCTGCAAACGGTTGTGGCTTTAATCTCTGCATATGCTTCGGCTTCTGCCCACTTGGTGAAATATTCCGTTGTTGTGAGAATAAAAGACTTTATTTTGGTTTGGGAACTAGGATCACCAAGAGGGCCGATGATATCGAAAGCCCACATAGCAAAAGGCCATGGCGAGAACAACGGGTGGAGTGAAGAAGAAGGAGCATGAATTTTGTCGGCGTGCAATTGGCATTTGACACACCAGCGGACAAAGAAAGAACAGTCCTCTTCTAGAGTGGGCCAGTAAAAGCCTTGCCTAAGAATCTTCTTAGCAAGCATCTGGCTGCTCACATGGCCTCCACAAACACCCGAGTGAGCCTCTCTGACCACCTTAGGAGCTTCATCTTCATCTAAACAGCGAAGCAAAACACCGGAGAAACTTCTTCGGTAGAGCATATTTCCGATTACCGTGTATTTCTGAGATATCCTTCTGATGGCCTTCCTTTCTCCGGAAGTGGCTTCTACAGGGTAGGATTGATCTTTGCAATATTCAGCTATCTCATAATACCACGGTTTCTCCTCGTCTTCCAATTCTTTTTCGAGCTCCACTAACATGACCTCTGTTCTACTCCTTGCTTCCTCTCTCATCAACAGATCTTCCTTAACCCAGAGGAACCTAGGATCCAAGTAGAAAGGAATTTGACGGCGTTCGATCTGAATGCTGTCAAAGTCACCAGAATAATTCATGTGCATAGTCGCACCAACCGTGGCAAGGGCGTCAGCCAAAAGGTTTTGGTGACGAGGAACATGAACAAAGACAAGCTTGGTAAACAACTTGGCATAAGCCGAAGCAAGTTCTTGATACGGCTTGAGCTTGGGATCAAGAGTTTGGTATTTGGTGAGCACTTGGCGGATGACCAATTGGCTATCACCTATGATCCAGAGACGCGTCACACCATAATAACGGGCGAGTTCCAAACCAGCCAATAAAGCTTCGTATTCAGCGATATTTTGGTGGTAGGGAATTTAATTTACAAACTCGCGAAATAGTGACACCCTCTGGAGACAATAGAGCTACCACAATGCCTGCTCCAAAAGAGTTTAGAGCCCCATCAAAATATAATGTCCACATGAGATTGGAATGATTAAGAGACATTAATTCTTCATCCGGGAGTTCTGAAATGACTGGATCAATTCTAGGTAATGGGTGATGAGCAAGGTGCTCGGCTATAGCGTAGCCCTTGACAGCCTTTTGTTGGATGTAGGTAATTTCAAATTGGGAAAGAAAGCGTTGCCAACGTGCTAATCGGTCGGTTAAGACAGATTTCTGAAGCAAGAACTTGATTGGATTCATTCGAGCAATTAGATGCACTGTGTGGGCAAGAAAGTAGTGCTTCAATTTCTGCACTACCCATACAAGCGCGGCACAGGTCTTTTCTATTAAATTATATTTCTGTTCACAAGGATTAAGGAGTTTGGACAGGTAGTAAGCTGCCCTCTCTTTGCCTTCTTCGTCCACTTGCGCAAGAACAGCTCCTACAGAATCTTCTAGAACAGAAATATAGAGAATGAGAGGCTTGCCTGGTATAGGCGGTCTCAAGACAGGCGGATTAGTTAAATAATCCTTAAGCTCGTCAAACGCTGCCTGCCACTTCTCATTCCAGCAAAATTCAACCCCTGGCTTGGTGAGGTCATAGAAGGGCCTACACCTTTGGGAATGTTGGGAGATGAATCGGCGAATATACTGCAACCTCCCGATTAATCCTCGAACTTCTTTTAAATTCTTGGGAGGGAGCATCTCTTTTATTGCCTTCGCCTTATCTGGATCAATCTCTATGCCTCTCTTACTCACAATAAATCCTAACAACCTTCCTACTGACACACCAAATATGCATTTCTTGGGGTTCATTCTTAAATGATATTCTCTGGTTCTTTGCAAAACCTTAATAAGAACCCCGGCATGCTCAACTGCCGATTTGGATTTTCTTGGGATATTGTAACCTCGATGCCTTTTCATATTCTAACTGGACCATGCTCTGATACCAACTGTAACAACCCTAGATATGTATGCCCAATAAGGCTCCATATCCAGATCTATCTCTCGTTAACGGACCGAAGTCTCGCAAGGGACAGTTGTAAATTGTTATATGCAGATATGAGCACATGTACTTTCTTGTGTCTTATACTGTTGTGGTTGTCTTTTATATTCTTACTACGTCGCGCGATTTTCAGATCTTTGTGGATCCTTGCTTAGCGGGTTTGGTGGCCAATGTGTGGCCCATTAGTCTGTGTTTCAGGTGTTCTTGTAGGTTGTGAGGCTTTGTGGGTCAGCAGGTTGGGCCCAAAGTGCTCACAGGTTTTCCGCCTGTGAACGTGACAGGGGTGTGCGTCACGTTCAGAACGTGACAGCCCTGAGTGTCACGTTCAGGTTGCCGCTGTGAGGCGGTCATTTTCTGTATGCGCGTCGTGTGTCGCACACTGGGCGGCTTGCTGACATCGTCAGTGGGAAGGCGACGGCCTCCTATGATGCGTCCAGGTCGCAGTAGAGGGCTACGTCGCATTCCCAACTGTACTGTGTTTTAAGTTTATGTTGGACAAACAGAGCTCCAGTGAGCTCTGCTCGGCTAGGGGAGGTTGCTGCGGGGATTCTCAGGGCGATTCGACGATTTGGCGGTGTTTTTGGTGTGGTCTCACCGCGAGGATGTCTCATGGAGCGGGGGAGATGTCGTGCCGTGGTTGGTTTGCGTGTTCTTCGCGAAGGTAGGGAGATTCCACCTCGTTTTACTGCGTGGATTGCGTATGGTGCATGTTTAGATTGTTTATTGCTTTATAAACAGTAGATACCATGTTAGGGCAATCAAATAAGCATGAAAAACAGGTTGAAACATCATTTAGGGCAATTTGCATGGAAGATCTGGAGAAGGGTTTCCGGATTAGGGTTTTGCCTGTGAAGGCGATGGCCTAGGGTGTCGCATTTAGAACGCGACAGCTCGACCCGTCGCGTTCTGCTCTTGAACGCGACATATCGAAGGGCCGTGTTTTGAAGGTGACCAAGGACCCTGTCGCGTTAAGGGTCCCAGGGGCTATATGTTTATGCATGGTTATATTGTTATCCGATTATCATTATGCGTTGTGCGTGGCTTTGGTAATCGGTGCATTGGCACCTGTAACGCTCTTTGAGCGTGCTGTTCATATAGTGGACATGTTGTTCACGTAATTAGCATGTTGTTTATATGGTAGATGTGTTGTTTACGTGGTTGGCATACTATTTACGTGGTTTAAGCGGTGTGTTTAAGGTTGGTTTGTGGTGACTGGGTAGTGAGGTTCCAGCGTGAACCTAGCTTACGGTCTTGTAATGCCTATATAGATTATTTAAGATGGTTTAAGTAGTAAAGTAAGTGTAGAGTAAATGTTAGCGTGTGGTTATTAATGTTTAGCATGTATTATGTTTAGACTGGCAATGGAGGTCATGAGATGACCAATGACTGGCCAGGATATTATTGGTTAATGTAATTCATGTATGTGTCTGTATAGGCTAGCTTGTAGGTCACAGTGACCGGGGGCAAGCTATTCCTGACACTTATACGATGGTTTGTAATAAAGAATATATATGTATATATATTGTGGTTTGTGTGTTGCCGAGTTTGATGGTCCGACGCCTATTCCGGAATACCTCTTCAATTAGGTACCCCAGGTCTTGTGTGAGCCAGGCACGTGTGTTTGTTGTGCTCGGGGTTTGTCCCGGTACTATGTGTGTCGTTGAGGTCTGCGTCGTCTTTCTGGACACCCTCACTCCTGTGTTTGAGTTGTACGTCCGCCTAAGGAAAAGATGACTGGGGGCAGCGACTTGTGTTTGTGGGTGTGCAGTCGCTTGTAGCGCGCTCGTGGTTGGGGGTATGGACACCAGTAGATGTACTGGTCCCAGCTAGTCATGTGTTTCCAGTGCCTCACTTTAGGTAGCTCGGTCCGGAGTCCCTAAAGGTGCCAGGCGATGTTTATGCACCCATATCTACGACCTGGGGATGAGTTCTCGCGTCGAGTTGAACACGACTTCCGATCATCGTGACAGGCCGACTCCGTGTGGTCGCCCCGCCCGGGATTCACGTAATCGAGGGAGACGTTACTACTGGAAAACCATGGAAATGGGGAGATCGTCGACTGGAATCACAATTTTGGACTGCGAAACGAAGGTTTTTTGACCCCGAAATGATGCCTTATCGCCTGAAGCAATAAGGGGCGACGAGCGCCTCTGAGTGTTGATTCCGAATTGGGGTCTTATAAGTGATTCCGATAACCGAGCTGAACGTTATGCCAGTTTGAGCGAAGGGGTGTCCGTATACGATCGAACCGGCAGCCCGCGACCACACTCCCGAAGAGGAATTTGCGAGCCGGACAGAAAATCTTTGAATCTGACCTTGTGTCGACCGGGTAGAAGTGCCGATTCAGAATTGGGGCCTCGCGGGCAATTCTGATCGCCGGGCGAACAAATATCGACGTCTTACCCACGAGACACGACAATCGGTGTACTAGTACACACGCTCCATTGTGGGATTTCGGCCTCAGAATGGAATTCCACAAAACCAGCGTCCTATCAAGCGTCTCTGAGTGTCGATTTCGAATTGTGGTCACATAAGCGATTCCGATACCCGGGTGGAAAGTTATGCCCAGTTCTTTCGCTGAAGGGGTGAGAATAATCCTAAAGGGGTGACTATATCGGTGATGTTTGTGCACCCATATCTACCACCTGAGGATGAGTTCTCACGCCGAGTTGAACACGACTTCCGATCGTCATTATAGGCCGACTCCATGTGGTCATCCTGCCCAGGATTCACGTAATCGAGGGAGACGTTATTGGTGGAAAACCGTGGAAACAGGTAGATTGTCGACTGGAATCGCAATTTTGGACTGCGAAATGAAGGTTTTTCGACCCCGAAATGACGCCTTATCGCCTAAGGCAATAAGAGGCAATGAGCGCCTCTGAGTGCTGATTCTGAATTGAGGTCTTATAATCGATTCTGATTACCGAGTTGAAAGTTATGCCCGTTTGAGCGAAGGGGTGCCCGTATGCGATCGCATCGGCAGCCCGCGACCACGCTCTCGGAGAGGAATTTGGGTACCAGATCGGAAATCTTCAAATTCGACCTTGTGCCGACCGGGTCGAAGTGCCGATTCGGAATTGGGGCCTCGCGGGAAGGTCCGATTGCCAGGCGAACAAATATTCGCGTCTTACCCACGGGGAACGACAATCGGTGTGCTAGTACACACGCTCCACTGTGGGATTTCGGCCCCGGAATGGAATTCCGCGAAACCAATGCCCTGTCAACCGCCTCGGAGTGCCGAATCCAAATTGTTATCACATAAGCGATTCTGATACCCTGGCAGAAAGTTATGCCCAGTTCTTTCGCTGAAAGGGTGAGAATAATCTGGAAGGGGTGACTATGACTATATCGGCGATGTTTTTGCACCCATATCTACGATCTGGGGATGAGTTCTCACACAGAGTTGAACATGACTTCCGATCGTCGTGACAGGCCGACTCCATGTGGTTGCCCCGCTCGAGATTCACGTAATCGAGGGAGACGTTACAGCTGGAAAACTGTGGAAATGGGGAGATCGTCAGCTGGAATCGCCATTTTGGACTACGAAACAAAGGTTTTTTGACCCCAAAATGATGCCTTATCGCCTGAGGCAATAAGAGACGATGAGCGCCACTGAGTGCTGATTCCGAATTGAGGTCTTATAATCGATTCCGATAACCAAGCAGAAAGTTATGCCCGTTTGAGCGAAGGGGTGTCCGTATGCGATCGCACCGGCAGCTCGCGACCACGCTCCTAGAGAGGAATTTGGGCGCCAGACCAGAAATCTTTGAATTCGACCTTGTGCCGACCGGGTCGAAGTGCTGATTCGGAATTGGAGCCTCGCAGGCAGTTCCGATCGTCGGGCGAACAAATATCCGCGTCTTACCCACGGGAAACGACAATCGGTGTACTAGTACACACGCTCCGCTGTGGGATTTCGGCCCCGAAACGGAATTCTGCGAAACCAATGTCCTGTCGACCGCCTCGAAGTACCGAATCCGAATTGTGGTCACATAAACGATTCCGATACCCGGGCAGAAAGTTTTGCCCAGTTCTTTCGCTGAAAGGGTGGGAATAATCCGGAAGGGGTGACTATGACTATATCGGCGATGTTTTTGCACCCATATCTATGACCTGGGGATGAGTTCTCGCGCAGAGTTGAACATGACTTCCGATCGCCGTGACAGGCCGACTCCGTATGGTTGCTCTGCTTGAGATTCACGTAATCAAGGGAGACGTTACTGCTGGAAAATCATGGAAACGGGGAGATCGTCAGCTGGAATCATAATTTTAGACTGTGAAACAAAGGTTTTTCGACCCCGAAATGATGCCTTATTGACTGAGGCAATAAGGGACAACGAGCGCCACTGAGTGCTGATTCCGAATTGGGGTCTTATAATCGATTCCGATAACCGAGCGGAAAGTTATGCCCGTTTGAGCGAAGGGGTGTCCGTATGCGATCGCACCGACAGCTCGCGACCACGCTCCCGAAGAAGAATTTGGGCGCCAGAACGGAAATCTTCTAATTCGACCTTGTGCTGACCGGGTCGAAGTGCAGATTCGGAATTGGGGCCTTGCGGGCAGTTCCGATCGCCGAGTGAACAAATATCTGCGTCTTACTCACAGGGCACGACAATCAGTGTACTAGTACACATACTCCGCGGTGGGATTTCGGCCCCAGAACGGAATTCCGTGAAACCAGCGTCGTGTCGACCGCCTCGAAGTGCTGAATCCGAATTGTGGTCACATAAGCGATTCCGATATCCGAGAGGAAACTTATACCCAGTTCTTTCGCTGAAGGGGTGAGAATAATTTGGAAGGGGTGACTATGACTATATCGGCGATGTTTTTGCAACTATATCTATGACCTGGGGATGAGTTCTCATGCCGAATTGAACACGACTTCCGATCACCGTGACAGGCCGACTCCGTATGGTTGCCCCGCCTGGGATTCACGTAATTGAGGGAGACGTTACTGCTGGAAAATCGTGAAAATGGAGAGATCGTCGGCTGGAATCGCAATTTTGGACTGCGAAACGAAGGTTTTTCGACCCCGAAATGACGCCTTATCGCCTGAGGTAATGAAGGGCGACGAGCACCACTGACTGGTGATTCCGAATTGCGGTCTTATAATAGTTTTCGATAATCGAGCGGAAAGTTATGCTCGTTTGAGCAAATGGGTGTTCGTATGCGATCGCATCGGCAACCCGCGACCACGCTCCCAGAGAGGAATTTGAGTGCCAGACTGAAAATCTTCGAATCCAACTTTATGCCGATCGCGTCTAAGGGTCGATTTGGAATTGGGGCCTCGCGGGCAGTTCCGATCGTCGGACGAACAAATATCCGAGTCTTACCCACAGGGCACGACAATCGATGTACTAGTACACACGCTCAACTATGGGATTTCGGCCCCGAAATGGAATTCTGCAAAATCAGCATTTTGTCGACCGTCTCGGAGTGTCGATTCCGAATTGTGGTCACATAAGCAATTCCGATACCTGGGCAGAAAGTTATGCCCAGTTCTTTTGTTGAAGGGGTGAGAATAATCCAGAAGGGGTGACTATATCGGCGATGTTTGTGCACCCATATCTACGACCTAAGAATGAGTTCTCGCGCCAAGTTGAACACGACTTCCAATCGCCGTGACAGGCTGACTCCGTGTGGTCGCCCCGCCCAGAATTCACGTAATCGAGGGAGACGTTACTACTAGAAAAATGTGGAAATAGGGAGATCGTCGGATAGAATCGTAATTTTGAACTGCGAAACGTAGGTTTTTTGACCACGAAACGATGCCTTATCTCCTGAGGCCATATGGGGCGACGAGCTCCTCTGAGTGTCGATTCCGAATTGGGGTACTATAAGCGATTTTGATAACCGAACGGAAAGTTATGCCCGTTTGAGCGAAAGGGTGTCCGTATGCGATCGCACTGGCAGGCCTCGACCACGCTCCAGGAAAGGAATTTGGGTGCCAGACTGGAAATCTTCGAATCTAACCTTGTGCTGACTGGGTCGAAGTGCCGATTTGGAATTGGGGCCATGCGGGCGGTTCTGATCACCAGGCGAACAGATATCCACGTCTTACCCACGGAGCATGACAATCGGTGTACTAATACACATGCTCTATTGCGGGATTTCGGCCCTAGAACGAAATTCTGCAAAACCAGCGTCCTATTGACCGTCTCAGAGTGCCGATTCCGAATTGTGATCACATAAGCGATTCCGATACCCGGGTGGAAAGTTATGTCCAGTTCTTTCGCTGAAGGGGTGAGAATAATCTGGAAGAGGTGACTATATCGGCGATGTTTGTGCACCCATATCTATAACCTGGGGATGAGTTCTCGTGCCGAGTTGAACACGACTTCCGATCTCCGTGATAGGCCGACTCCGTGTGGTCGCCCTGCCCAGGATTCACGTAATCGAGGGAGACGTTATTGCTGGAAAATCGTGGAAACGGGGAGATCGTCGGCTGGAATCACAATTTTGGACTGCGAAATGAAGGTTGTTCGACCCCAAAATGACGCCTTATCGCATGAGGCAGTAAGGGGCAATGAGCGCCTCTGAGTGCTGATTCCGAATTGGGGTCTTATAATCGATTCCGATAATCGAGCGGAAAGTTATGCCAGTTTGAGCGAAGGGGTGTCCGTATGCGATCGCCCTGGCAGCCCGCGACCACGCTCCTGGAGAAGAATTTGGGTGCCATACCGAAAATCTTCGAATTCGACCTTGTGCTGACCGGGTCGAAGTGCAGATTCGAAATTGGGGCCTCGCGGGCAGTTCCGATCGCTGAGTGAACAAATATCTACGTCTTACTCACGGGGCACGACAATCAGTGTACTAGTACACACTCTGCGGTGGGATTTTGGCCTCGAAACGGAATTCTATGAAACCAGCGTCGTGTCGACCGCCTCGGAGTGCCGAATCCGAATTGTGGTCACATAAGCGATTCCAATACCCGGGTGGAAAGTTATACCCAGTTCTTTCGCTGAAGGGGTGAGAATAATCCGGAAGGGGTGACTATGATTATATCGGCGATGTTTTTGCACCTATATCTACGACCTGGGGATGAGTTCTCATGCCGAATTGAACACGACTTCCGATCGTCGTGACAGGCCGACTCCGTATGGTTGCCCCGTCCGGGATTCACGTAATTGAGGGAGACGTTACTGCTGGAAAATCGTGAAAACGGAGAGATCATCGGCTGGAATCACAATTTTGGACTGCGAAACGAAGGTTTTTCGACCCCGAAATGACGCCTTATCGCCTGAGGTAATAAAGGGCGACGAGCACCACTAAGTGGTGATTCTGAATTGCGATCTTATAATAGTTTCCGATAATCGAACGGAAAGTTATGCTCGTTTGAGCAAATGGGTGTTCGTATGCAATCGCACCGGCAACCCACGACCACGCTCCCAGAGAGGAATTTGGGTGCCGGACTGGAAATCTTCGAATCCGACCTTGTGTCGATCGCATTTAAGTGTCGATTTGGAATTGGGGCCTCGCGGGCAGTTCCGATCGTCGGGCGAACAAATATCCGAGTCTTACCCACAGGGCACGATAATCGGTGTACTAGTACACACGCTCAACTGTGGGATTTCGGCCCCGAAATGGAATTCCGCAAAATCAGCGTTTTGTCGACCGTCTCAGAGTGTCGATTCTGAATTTTGGTCACATAAGCAATTCCGATACCTGGGCAAAAAGTTATGCCTAGTTCTTTCGCTGAAGGGGTGAGAATAATCCGGAAGGGGTGACTATATCGGCGATGTTTGTGCACCCATATCTACGACTTGAGAATGAGTTCTCGCGTCGAGTTGAACACGACTTCCAATCGCCGTGACAGACTGACTCCGTGTGGTCGCGCCGCCCAGAATTCACGTAATCGAGGGAGACGTTATTGCTAGAAAAATGTGGAAATGGGGAGATCGTCGGATAGAATCATAATTTTGAACTGCGAAATGTAGGTTTTTCGACCCCGAAACGATGCCTTATCGCCTGAGGCTATATGGGGCGACGAGCTCCTCTGAGTGTCGATTCCGAATTGGGGTACTATAAGTGATTTTGATAACCGAACGGAAAGTTATGCCCATTTGAGCGAAGGGGTGTCCGTATGCGATCGCACTGGCAGGCCTCGACCATGCTCCCGGAAAGGAATTTGGGTGCCGGACCAGAAATCTTCGAATCTAACCTTGTGCTGACTGGGTCGAAGTGTTGGGGGACAACACTCTGACCAGCAACAACTCTCTCACACTACCCACTCGTAGATACCAGAGAGAGATAGAAGGAGGTATGAAGAAGAACACAGGAACACAAGATTTTACGTGGTTCGGAGGCAAGAAGCCTTCCTACATCCACGGCCACAGCAGCTATCAATACTTCTTCTCCAAGAAAACACACACACATACAAAGAGGACAAAACCCCCCTTTATATACTAGGAGGAAAGGGCGCCACAATCGAGACACACAAGGGCAAAAGTGTCCTGTCTTTGAATCGCCTCAGAACTGCAAAGTCCTGTCCTGGCAAGAGGGAGTCGAATGCTTCATATTTGACATTCGACTGCATGAGTCGAATCCTTCATGCTGACATTCGACTGCATGAGTCAAATCATTCACATCTGACATTCGACTGCATGAGTCGAATCATTCACATCTGACATTAGACTGCATGAGTCGAATCATTCAATCGACTGCTTCATTTCTGACTTCGGCTGTGGCAGTCGAATGCTGAGTCCACCTGACCCCTTATAGAGATCTGCTTCAGAGTTCGGGCTCCACATTCTAACACGAAGTGCCGATTTGGAATTGGGGCCATGCGGGCGGTTCTGATCACCAGGCGAACAGATATCCACGTCTTACCCACGGGGCATGACAATCGGTGTACTAATACACATGCTCTGTTGTGGGATTTCGGCCCTAGAACGAAATTCTGCAAAACCAACGTCCTATTGACCGTCTCAGAGTGCCGATTCCGAATTGTGATCACATAAGCGATTCCGATACCCGGGTGGAAAGTTATGCCTAGTTCTTTCGCTGAAGGGGTGAGAATAATCTGGAAGAGGTGACTATATCGGCGATGTTTGTGCACCCATATCTATGACCTGGGGATGAGTTCTCGTGCTGAGTTGAACACGACTTCCGATCTCCTTGATAGGCCGACTCCGTATGGTCGCCCTGCCCAGGATTCACGTAATCGAGGGAGACGTTATTGCTGGAAAATCATGGAAACGGGGAGATCGTCGGCTGCAATCACAATTTTGGACTATGAAACGAAGGTTTTTCGACCCCGAAATGACATCTTATCGCCTGAGGCTATAAGCGGCGATGAGCGCCTCTGAGTGTTGATTCCGAATTGGGCTCTTATAATCGATTCCAATAACCGAGCGAAAAGTTATGCCCGTTTGAGCGAAGGGGTGCCCGTATGCGATTGCACCGGCAGCCCGCGACCACGCTCCCGCAAAGGAATTTGGACGCTAGACCGAAAATCTTCGAATCTGACCTTGTGCCGATCGGGTCAAAGTGCCGATTCGGAATTGGGGCCTCGCGGGCATTTCCGATCGCAGGGCGAACAAATATCTGTGTCATACCCACGGGGCACGATAATACACACACTCCGCTGTGGGATTTCGGCCCCGAAACGGAATTCCGCGAAACCAACGTCCTGTCGACCGTCTTGGAGTGCCGAATCCGAATTGTGGTCACATAAGCGATTCTGACACCCGGGCGGAAAGTTATGCCTAGTTCTTTTGTTGAAGGGGTAAGAATAATCAGGGAGGGGTGACTATATCGGTGATGTTTGTGCACCCATATCTACGACTTGGGGATGAGTTCTCGTGCCGAGTTGAACATGACTTCTGATCGCCGTGACAGGCCGACTCCATGTGGTCTCCCCGCCCTGGATTCACATAATTGAGGGAGACGTTACTGCTTGAAAACTGTGGAAACAGAAAGATCGTCGGCTGGAATTGCAATTTTGGACTGCGAAACGAAGGTTTTTTGACCCCGAAATGACACCTTATTGCCTAGGGCGATAAGGGGCAACGAGCGCCTCCGAGTGCTGATTCTGAATTGGGGTCTTATAAGCAATTTCGATAACCGAGCGAAAAGTTTTATCAGTTTGAGCGAAGGGGTGTCCGTATGCGATCGCACCGGCAGTCCGCGACCACGCTCCCGGAGAGGAATTTGGGCGCCAAACCGGAAATCTTCGAATCCGACCTTGTGCCGACTGGGTCGAAGTGCCGATTGGGAATTGGAACCTCGCGGGTAGTTCCGATCGTCGGGCGAATAAATATCTGTGTCTTACCCACGGGGCAGGGCAATCGATGTACTAGTACACACACTGCGTTGTGGGATTTCAGCCCCAGAACGGAATTCCGCGAAACCAGCGTCATGTTGACCGTCTTGGAGTGTCGAATCCGAATTGTGGTCACATAAGCGATTTCGATACCCAGGGCGGAAAGTTATGCCCAGTTCTTTCGCTGAAAGGGTGAGAATAATCTAGAAGGGGTGACTATATCGACAATGTTTGTGCACCCATATCTATGACCTGGGGATGAGTTCTCGTGCCGAGTTGAACACGACATCCGATCGCTGTGATAGACCGACTCCGTGTGGTCACCCCGCACGGGATTCACATAATCGAGGGAGACGTTACTGCTGGAAAACTGTGGAAACAGAGAGATCGTCAACAAGAATCACAATTTTAGACTACGAAATGTAGGTTGTTCGACCCCAAAATGACACCTTATCACTTGAGGCAGTAAGGGGCGACGAGTGCCTCTGAGTGCTGATTCTGAATTGGGGTCTTATAATCGATTCCGATAATCGAGCAGAAAGTTATGCCAGTTTGAACGAAGGGGTGTCCGTATGCGATCGCCCCGGCAGCTCGCAACCACGCTCCCAGAGAGGATTTTGGGCACTGGACCGGAAATCTTCGAATCCGACCTTGTGTCGACAGGGTCGAAGTGCCGATTTGGAATTGGGGCTTCGTGGGCAGTTCCGAACGCCGGGCGATCAAATATCCGCGTCTTAACCATAGAGCACGACAATTGGTGTACTAGTACACACGCTCCGCTGTGGGATTTTGGCCCCAGAAAATAATTCTATGAAACCAGCGTCTTGTCGACCGTCTCGGGGTGCCGATTCCAAATTGTGGTCACATAAGCTATTCCGATACCTGGGTGGATAGGTATGCCCAGTTCTTTCATTGAAGGGATGAGAATAATCCGGAATGGTTGACTATATCGGCGATGTTTGTGCACCAATATCTACGACCTGGGGATGTGTTCTCGTATCGAGTTGAACATGGCTTCCGATCGCCGTGACAGGCTGACTCCGTGTGGTCGCCCCGCCCGAGATTCACGTAATCGAGGGAGATGTTACTAGTAGAAAACTGTGGAAATGGGGAGATCATCGGTGGGAATCGCAATTTTGGACTGCGAAACGAATGTTTTTCGACCCTGAAATGATGCCTTATCACCTAAGGCAATAAGGGGCGACAAGCGCCTCTGAGTGCTGATTCCAAATTATGGTCTTATAAGCGATTCCGATAACCAAGCAGAAAGTTTTGCCAGTTTGAGCGAAGGGGTGTCCGTATGCGATCGTACCGGCAGCCCGCAACCATGCTCCCTGAGTGGAATTTGGGTGCCAGACCGGAAATCTTCGAATTCGACCTTGTGCCGACCGGGTCAAAGTGTCGATTCGGAATTGGGGCCTCGTAGGCAGTTCCGATTACTGGGCGAACAAATATCACGTCTTACCCACGGGGCACGACAATCGGTGTCCTAGTACACACGCTCAGCTGTGGGATTTCGGCCCCGAAATGGAATTCCACAAAACCTGCATTCTGTCAACCGTCTCGGAGTGCCGATTCTGAATTGTGGTCACATAAGCGATTCCGATACCCGAGCGAAAAGTTATGCCCAGTTCCTTCGCTGAAGGGGTGAGAATAATCCAGAAGAGGTGACTATATCAGCGATGTTTGTGCACCCATATCTACGACCTGGGGATGAGTTCTCGTTCCGAGTTGAACACGACTTCTGATCGCCATGACAGGCCAACTCCGTGTGGTCGCCCCGCCCGGGATTCACGTAATCGAGGGAGACGTTACTGCTTGAAAACTGTGAAAACCGTGAAAATGATGCCTTATCACCTGAGGCGATAAGGGGCAATGAGTGCCTCTGAGTGCTGATTCCGAATTGGGGTCTTATATGCGATTCCGATAAACGAGCGAAAAGTTATGCCCGTTTAAGCGAAGGGGTGTCCGTATGCGATCGCAACAGCAGCCTGCGACCATGCTCCCAGAGAGGAATTTGGGTGCCAGATCAGAAATCTTCGAATCTAACCTTGTGCCGACTGGATCGAAGTGTCGATTCGAAATTGGGGCCTCGCGGGCAGTTCTGATCATCGGGCGAACAAATATCCGCTTCTTACCTACGGGGCACGACAATCGGTGTACTAGTACACATGCTCCGCTGTGAGATTTTGACCCCGAAACGGAATTCTATGAAACCAACGTCCTATCGATCGTCTTGGAGTGCCGAATCCGAATTGTGGTCACATAAGCGATTCCGATACCCGAGCGGAAAGTTATGCCCAGTTCTTTCGTTGAAGGGGTGAGAATAATTCTTTCACGTCCCAAGAATTACGCAGCGGATAATATTTTGGATAGTTCGAGTCGATATTTCGAGACGTGAACAGTCGGTAAATAAGCCTCTAACTAGCACACACTTAAATGTATAACAACATGCATCAGAATAGAGCCCAATATTGAACTCAACGGAAATTGTATTCAAATCTCATATTTGTTTTCAAAGGAACTAATACATGACTAAGACTCAATAAAAGAAAAGTACATTTATTCCTCACTACCTACTACATGAATCTAACACTCAAAGCAACTAACTATAGCTAGACACATAGTTGGAATGCTCATCACTCGGACGCATTCCCATCCTCGACTTGCTCCTTTTCTTGAATTTCATAGTCACCTAGAATGGTTAAAAGTATGGAAGGATTTATATCTCAATGTGCGGGCAATGATATAAGTGATTAGCAATTTAGAACTAGGTAAGCACGATGATTGTCATGATATGCATGTACGAATAAAACTCATTAAAACATGATACATGAACAAGCTAGATAGAGCGATCATGATAGAGCAAGGTCTAGAACAGTATAACGAGCAAGATGGTATCAATAGTGTGGCATGTAACAAGCACGCAAGATATCACTTAAATTTCAATAATTACAGGATGGCCATATCATGCAAGCAAGCAAGCACGAGCACGAGCACGATCATGTAACACTAATCAAGCACGAAGACACTAATGTACACCAAGGAAAGATCCACCTTGAAATGCACACTAGGACACGTGTATGTGGTTATTGTGTCTAGCATTCAACACGCAAGTACTCCCAGTGCAGATGCAACGCCAGTAATCATTATATCCCATGGTTAACAGTATATTTATTACTCTCCGTCATTGGAGCTAGACTGGAGCCCTTAGACACTCGCTGTGCCCGGTCAGCATCTCATTTCAATTTTTAAATGTAGATACCCACAGTCATTAATAATGGCCAATGAGAGTTTCAAGATGTAAGCATGTATAATGTCATGTTCTTGATGATGATGAGAACAAGTAATAAGTAAATGTGAACATGATTCCATGATACCATAGTCAAGAGATAATTTCGTCAGTATAACGGTATAATTTATACTTTAGTTCACTCTTCACATTAATGGCTTTAAGTCTAGATTTTAAATCACATTCACGAGAACAAGAGAAGAAAGGAAGTGCACGCTATCTCCAGGGAACTTCAATGGTATAACCAACTCGGTCTCCATGAGGGAATCCACGGAGTACGGAGAATTACGGAGGTCTTAGAGAAAAGGTCGTTTGTCTGTCGATACGGAATGACCAACAGAGAGCTTCCAATCCCCTAAGAAAGGCTGCCTAGATGTGCAAGTGTGTAGTGAACACGTGTCTCAATCCGCAATCCATCGGTTTCAAACTTGCGGAAAGAACTTAAAAAGATAACATGAGATGAAACTATGAACTTTAACTAAACATTGTTTGCAATATTTTAAGATGACAATTATCATTTTAACAAGCTAGAACAATAAGATGAACAATTCACTAGTTGCATGAATGGGTCATATCATTTAAAGAGCAATTAGAATAACATTCATGTAGTTATAGATTTTTCAATGGGTTAATTGTCTTTAAGCCATTAAACAAACCCCATGAAATGACCAGAACAGAGACATGCAATTGATGATCTCCATACCATGTTAAACAGTCCTCGGGTAAGCCTTGAAATACGCGTCCGACACAGTGGACGCACTTCATAACAGTGTGTACAGTCGATACACAGCGTATTGTGAAGAAGTTAAATCGCGTCCACCTATGTGGTCGCATTTAACCTTGAATCGCGTCGGGTCATCCCAATGCGTTCATGAAAATCATTTAAAGTAGAAATATAAAAATCAGCGAAAATCTTGGGTGGGAAAAACATATGAATTGCGTCATATTTTACCGTCGTGTTTTAGAGTCTTTCTGACAGGTCCACGGTACACAATTTTAGGCACTGGACACGCCCTAAATTGCGTCGCCATGGGCGGACACGTTTATGAAGCTCTGTGAATCGCATCGCTTGGACTGGACGCGATTCAACCTTCGTCCCAAAAACGCAGAAAACACAGGAACACATGTGCTTGATCTATGCAATACTTAAATCTTCTAAACTATGGCTTTTAGGACAAAAGTGTTAACATGAAAGTTGTTGGGAACATGGAATAGGAGAGAACTATGGTTTTAGAATAATTTAAAACGAACTCAGGATGCGCGAAAAATCGACATGAATATAAAAAGTTCTTTACATGTGCGACTTCGGAAAAACGCTTATAACTCAAGATGTACTCAATGGAATTCGATGAAACAACTTGGAAATGAAACTAGACTCGATGCTCTACACATTAGTATATGCTTTGTTAAGATTTTGCCTGAGAAAACCTACCTTCTTGGTCGAAGAAGTTTCGTTCTCCAGACAGTCCTTGTTCAGAACACTTGTTGGAGAACGCCTAATATGCCCGGTCTACTGCATGAAAATTGGGCATTCCAGTTGGGTTAGGAACTAGACTTGACCCTCTTTCCAGGGGTATAAGTCTTGCATGATGTGGTTTAGGTTTGGCCTACTTTGGTCGACTCCAAGTTGACTGTTCGCACAGGTCGAAGCAAACGCATTGGCGAAGAAGAAGGGCTTGGTGTGCTCGATCTCCTACTCCCCAGCCGCCAAGAACTCCTCCACATGACCCCAACAAGATGTAAAACTCGTCCCCTAGGGTTTTGTGGAGAGTATTTATGATCTAGGGCTTTTAGATGTCCTATTGCATCAAGGAAGGAAAAGTTGCAATTTTGGCATGCCGCCTTCCATGTTTTGAAGATCTCTCCCTCCATTGGAGTGTCTTGGTCATCAAGCAACCTCCAAGGATGGCTAGGCACGAATTTGGGTTGCCAAGAGAGCATTATTGCCTCCAATTTTACCCTAATTACCTCCTTCCATTTTCAGCTCAATTAGGGTTGCGAATTTATGGGTATTATTCATGCTCCATTTGATTCTTGGGCCAAAAGTGATCCATTGGCCCAATATCAATAATGGGTCATCAATATATAATGTTGGAAGTCTTTCCAACGTGTTTATTTAATTTATGGTCATATCATATTTCCGTGTTAACGATTTTCTGACATTGTTTTCTAATTTGGATAATTTGTCACAATGTGACGTACGCTTGGCCAATCAGATTTTTCGTTGCACGAATTTCTTTGTGGAACATTTAAGAATGATATTTGGGGTTGATTATAATTTTCACGGAATTTTCCGATGTGTTCTTGCATGTACAATAGTGGTACGTATGTTTTAAACACTTTGATATTATGGAAATCATTTATTTCCATTTCTTAAAAAAAAAAATTTCCGGGGTGCTACAAATCTGGAATGGGTGACTATATCGGCGATATTTGTGCACCCATATCTACGACCTAGAGATGAGTTCTCGCGCCGAGTTGAACACGACTTCCGATCGCCGTGACAGGCTGACTCCGTGTGGTTGCCCCGCCCAGGATTCACGTAATCGAGGGAGACGTTACTGCTGGAAAACTGTGAAAATGGGGAGATCGTCGGCTAGAATCGCAATTTTGACTGCGAAACGAACGTTTTTCGACCTCGAAATGACGCCTTATCACCTCAGGCGATAAGGGGTGACGAGCGCCTCTGAGTGCTGATTCTGAATTGGGGTCTTATAAGCAATTTTGATAACCGTGCAGAAAGTTTTGTCAGTTTGAGCGAAGGGGTGTCCGTATGCGATCGCACCGGCAGCCCGCGACCATGCTCCCGGAGAGGAATTGGGCGCCGGACCAAAAATCTTCGAATCCGACCTTGTGCTGACCGAGTCGAAGTGCCGATTCGAAATTAGGGCCTCGCGGGCTGTTCCGATCGTCGGGCGAACAAATATCCGCATCTTACCCACGGGACACGACAATCTATGTACTAGTACACATGCTCCGCGGTGGGACTTCGTCCCCAGAACGGAATTCCATGAAACCAGCGTCCTATCGACCGTCTCGAAGTGCCGATTCTGAATTGGGGTCACATAAGCGATTCTGATACCCGGGCGGAAAGTTATGCCCAGTTCTTTCGCTGAAGGGGTGAGAATAATCCGAAAGGGGTGACTATATCGGCGATGTTTGTGCACCCATGTCTATGACCTGGGGATGAGTTCTCGTGCCAAGTTGCACACGACTTCCGATTGCCGTGACAGGCCAACTCCGTGTGGTCGCCCCGCCCGGGATTCACATAATCGAGGGAGACATTACTACTGGAAAATTATGGAAACAGGCAGATCGTCGGCTGGAATCGTAATTTCAGACTACAAAATGAAGGTTTTTCGACCCCGAAATGACGCCTTATCACCTGAGGCGATAAGGGGCGACGAGCACATCTGAGTGCCGATTCCGAATTGAGGTTTTATAAGTGATTCCGATAACCGAGCGAAAAGTTATACCCATTTAAGCGAAGGGGTGTCCGTATGTGATCACAGCCTGCGACCACACTCCTGGAGAGGAATTTGGGCGCCAGACCAGAAATCTCCGAATCCAACCTTGTGTCGACCGGGTCGAAAGGCCGATTTGAAATTGGGGCCTCGCGGGCAGTTCTGATCATCGGGCGAACAAATATCCGCTTCTTACCTACGGGGCACGACAATCGGTGTACTAGTACACATGCTCCGCTGTGAGATTTTGACCCCGAAACGGAATTCTATGAAACCAACGTCCTATCGATCGTCTTGGAGTGCCGAATCCGAATTGTGGTCACATAAGCGATTCCGATACCCGAGCGGAAAGTTATGCCCAGTTCTTTCGTTGAAGGGGTGAGAATAATTCTTTCACGTCCCAAGAATTACGCAGCGGATAATATTTTGGATAGTTCGAGTCGATATTTCGAGACGTGAACAGTCGGTAAATAAGCCTCTAACTAGCACACACTTAAATGTATAACAACATGCATCAGAATAGAGCCCAAATATTGAACTCAACGGAAATTGTATTCAAATCTCATATTGTTTTCAAAGGAACTAATACATGACTAAGACTCAATAAAAGAAAAGTACATTTATTCCTCACTACCTACTACATGAATCTAACACTCAAAGCAACTAACTATAGCTAGACACATAGTTGGAATGCTCATCACTCGGACGCATTCCCATCCTCGACTTGCTCCTTTTCTTGAATTTCATAGTCACCTAGAATGGTTAAAAGTATGGAAGGATTTATATCTCAATGTGCGGGCAATGATATAAGTGATTAGCAATTTAGAACTAGGTAAGCACGATGATTGTCATGATATGCATGTACGAATAAAACTCATTAAAACATGATACATGAACAAGCTAGATAGAGCGATCATGATAGAGCAAGGTCTAGAACAGTATAACGAGCAAGATGGTATCAATAGTGTGGCATGTAACAAGCACGCAAGATATCACTTAAATTCAATAATTACAGGATGGCCATATCATGCAAGCAAGCAAGCACGAGCACGAGCACGATCATGTAACACTAATCAAGCACGAAGACACTAATGTACACCAAGGAAAGATCCACCTTGAAATGCACACTAGGACACGTGTATGTGGTTATTGTGTCTAGCATTCAACACGCAAGTACTCCCAGTGCAGATGCAACGCCAGTAATCATTATATCCCATGGTTAACAGTATATTTATTACTCTCCGTCATTGGAGCTAGACTGGAGCCCTTAGACACTCGCTGTGCCCGGTCAGCATCTCATTTCAATTTTTAAATGTAGATACCCACAGTCATTAATAATGGCCAATGAGAGTTTCAAGATGTAAGCATGTATAATGTCATGTTCTTGATGATGATGAGAACAAGTAATAAGTAAATGTGAACATGATTCCATGATACCATAGTCAAGAGATAATTTCGTCAGTATAACGGTATAATTTATACTTTAGTTCACTCTTCACATTAATGGCTTTAAGTCTAGATTTTAAATCACATTCACGAGAACAAGAAGAAAGGAAGTGCACGCTATCTCCAGGGAACTTCAATGGTATAACCAACTCGGTCTCCATGAGGGAATCCACGGAGTACGGAGAATTACGGAGGTCTTAGAGAAAAGGTCGTTTGTCTGTCGATACGGAATGACCAACAGAGAGCTTCCAATCCCCTAAGAAAGGCTGCCTAGATGTGCAAGTGTGTAGTGAACACGTGTCTCAATCCGCAATCCATCGGTTTCAAACTTGCGGAAAGAACTTAAAAAGATAACATGAGATGAAACTATGAACTTTAACTAAACATTGTTTGCAATATTTTAAGATGACAATTATCATTTTAACAAGCTAGAACAATAAGATGAACAATTCACTAGTTGCATGAATGGGTCATATCATTTAAAGAGCAATTAGAATAACATTCATGTAGTTATAGATTTTTCAATGGGTTAATTGTCTTTAAGCCATTAAACAAACCCCATGAAATGACCAGAACAGAGACATGCAATTGATGATCTCCATACCATGTTAAACAGTCCTCGGGTAAGCCTTGAAATACGCGTCCGACACAGTGGACGCACTCATAACAGTGTGTACAGTCGATACACAGCGTATTGTGAAGAAGTTAAATCGCGTCCACCTATGTGGTCGCATTTAACCTTGAATCGCGTCGGGTCATCCCAATGCGTTCATGAAAATCATTAAAGTAGAAATATAAAAATCAGCGAAAATCTTGGGTGGGAAAAACATATGAATTGCGTCATATTTTACCGTCGTGTTTTAGAGTCTTTCTGACAGGTCCACGGTACACAATTTTAGGCACTGGACACGCCCTAAATTGCGTCGCCATGGGCGGACACGTTTATGAAGCTCTGTGAATCGCATCGCTTGGACTGGACGCGATTCAACCTTCGTCCCAAAAACGCAGAAAACACAGGAACACATGTGCTTGATCTATGCAATACTTAAATCTTCTAAACTATGGCTTTTAGGACAAAAGTGTTAACATGAAAGTTGTTGGGAACATGGAATAGGAGAGAACTATGGTTTTAGAATAATTTAAAACGAACTCAGGATGCGCGAAAAATCGACATGAATATAAAAAGTTCTTTACATGTGCGACTTCGGAAAAACGCTTATAACTCAAGATGTACTCAATGGAATTCGATGAAACAACTTGGAAATGAAACTAGACTCGATGCTCTACACATTAGTATATGCTTTGTTAAGATTTTGCCTGAGAAAACCTACCTTCTTGGTCGAAGAAGTTTCGTTCTCCAGACAGTCCTTGTTCAGAACACTTGTTGGAGAACGCCTAATATGCCCGGTCTACTGCATGAAAATTGGGCATTCCAGTTGGGTTAGGAACTAGACTTGACCCTCTTTCCAGGGGTATAAGTCTTGCATGATGTGGTTTAGGTTTGGCCTACCTTTGGTCGACTCCAAGTTGACTGTTCGCACAGGTCGAAGCAAACGCATTGGCGAAGAAGAAGGGCTTGGTGTGCTCGATCTCCTACTCCCCAGCCGCCAAGAACTCCTCCACATGACCCCAACAAGATGTAAAACTCGTCCCCTAGGGTTTTGTGGAGAGTATTTATGATCTAGGGCTTTTAGATGTCCTATTGCATCAAGGAAGGAAAAGTTGCAATTTTGGCATGCCGCCTTCCATGTTTTGAAGATCTCTCCCTCCATTGGAGTGTCTTGGTCATCAAGCAACCTCCAAGGATGGCTAGGCACGAATTTGGGTTGCCAAGAGAGCATTATTGCCTCCAATTTTACCCTAATTACCTCCTTCCATTTTCAGCTCAATTAGGGTTGCGAATTTATGGGTATTATTCATGCTCCATTTGATTCTTGGGCCAAAAGTGATCCATTGGCCCAATATCAATAATGGTCATCAATATATAATGTTGGAAGTCTTTCCAACGTGTTTATTTAATTTATGGTCATATCATATTTCCGTGTTAACGATTTTCTGACATTGTTTTCTAATTTGGATAATTTGTCACAATGTGACGTACGCTTGGCCAATCAGATTTTTCGTTGCACGAATTTCTTTGTGGAACATTTAAGAATGATATTTGGGGTTGATTTATAATTTTCACGGAATTTTCCGATGTGTTCTTGCATGTACAATAGTGGTACGTATGTTTTAAACACTTTGATATTATGGAAATCATTTATTTCCATTTCTTAAAAAAAAAAATTTCCGGGGTGCTACAAATCTGGAATGGGTGACTATATCGGCGATATTTGTGCACCCATATCTACGACCTAGAGATGAGTTCTCGCGCCGAGTTGAACACGACTTCCGATCGCCGTGACAGGCTGACTCCGTGTGGTTGCCCCGCCCAGGATTCACGTAATCGAGGGAGACGTTACTGCTGGAAAACTGTGAAAATGGGGAGATCGTCGGCTAGAATCGCAATTTTGACTGCGAAACGAACGTTTTTCGACCTCGAAATGACGCCTTATCACCTCAGGCGATAAGGGGTGACGAGCGCCTCTGAGTGCTGATTCTGAATTGGGGTCTTATAAGCAATTTTGATAACCGTGCAGAAAGTTTTGTCAGTTTGAGCGAAGGGGTGTCCGTATGCGATCGCACCGGCAGCCCGCGACCATGCTCCCGGAGAGGAATTTGGGCGCCGGACCAAAAATCTTCGAATCCGACCTTGTGCTGACCGAGTCGAAGTGCCGATTCGAAATTAGGGCCTCGCGGGCTGTTCCGATCGTCGGGCGAACAAATATCCGCATCTTACCCACGGGACACGACAATCTATGTACTAGTACACATGCTCCGCGGTGGGACTTCGTCCCCAGAACGGAATTCCATGAAACCAGCGTCCTATCGACCGTCTCGAAGTGCCGATTCTGAATTGGGGTCACATAAGCGATTCTGATACCCGGGCGGAAAGTTATGCCCAGTTCTTTCGCTGAAGGGGTGAGAATAATCCGAAAGGGGTGACTATATCGGCGATGTTTGTGCACCCATGTCTATGACCTGGGGATGAGTTCTCGTGCCAAGTTGCACACGACTTCCGATTGCCGTGACAGGCCAACTCCGTGTGGTCGCCCCGCCCGGGATTCACATAATCGAGGGAGACATTACTACTGGAAAATTATGGAAACAGGCAGATCGTCGGCTGGAATCGTAATTTCAGACTACAAAATGAAGGTTTTTCGACCCCGAAATGACGCCTTATCACCTGAGGCGATAAGGGGCGACGAGCACATCTGAGTGCCGATTCCGAATTGAGGTTTTATAAGTGATTCCGATAACCGAGCGAAAAGTTATACCCATTTAAGCGAAGGGGTGTCCGTATGTGATCACAGCCTGCGACCACACTCCTGGAGAGGAATTTGGGCGCCAGACCAGAAATCTCCGAATCCAACCTTGTGTCGACCGGGTCGAAAGGCCGATTTGAAATTGGGGCCTCGCGGGCGGTTTCGATCACTGGGCAAACAAATATCCACGTCTTACCCACGGGGCATGACAATCGGTGTACTAGAATACACGCTCCATGGTGGGATTTCGGCCGCAGAATGGAATTCTGCAAAACCAGTGTCCTTTCGATCGTCTCGGAGTGCCGATTCTGAATTGTGGTCACATAAGCGATTCTGATACCCGGCGGAAAGTTATGCCATGTTCTTTCACTGAAGGGGTGAGAATAATCCGGAAGGGGTGACTATATCGGCGATGTTTGTGCACCCATATCTACGACCTAGGGATGAGTTCTCACCCCGAGTTGAACATGACTTCCGATCACCATGACAGGCCGACTCCGTGTGGTCGTCCCGCCTAGGATTCACGTAATCGAGGGAGACGTTACTGCTAGAAAACTGTGGAAACAGAGAGTTCATCAACTGGAATCACAATTTTGGACTGTGAAACGAAGGTTTCTCGACTGTGAAATGACGCCTTATCACCAAAGGCTATAAGAGGCAACGAGCGCCTCTGAGTGTCGATTCCGAATTGGGGTCTTATAAGCGATTCTGATAACCGAGCGGAAAGTTATGCCCGTTTTAGTGAAAGGGTGTCCGTATGCGATCGCACCGGCAGCCTGCGACACGCTCTCGGAGAGGAATTTGGGCACCAAATCATAAATCTCCTAATCCAACCTTGTGTCGACCGGTTCGAAGTGCCGATTCAGAATTGGGGCCTCGCAGGCGGTTTCGATCACCGGGCGAACAAATATCCACGTCTTACCCACGGACTCGACAAACGATGTACTAGTACACACGCTCTGCGGTGGGATTTCGGCCCCGGAATGGAATTTCACGAAACAAGCGTTCTGTCAACCGTCTCAGAGTGCCGATTCTGAATTGTGGTCACATAAGCGATTCTGATACCCGGGCAGAAAGTTATGCCCAGTTCTTTCGCTGAAGGGGTGAGAATAATCCGGAAGGGGTGACTATATCGGCGATGTTTGAGCACCCATATCTACGACCTGGGGATGAGTTCTCGCGTCGGGTTGAACACGACTTCTGATTGCCGTGATAGGCCGACTACTTGTGGTCACCCTGCCTGGGATTCATGTAATCGAGGGAGATGTTACTGCTAGAAAACCATGGAAATGGGGAGATCGTCGGCTGGAATCGTAATTTTAGACTGCGAAACTAAGGTTTTTCGACCCCTAAATGACGCCATATTGCCTGAGGCGATAAGGGACGACGAGCGCCTCTGAGTGCAGTTTCCGAATTAGGGTCTTATAAGTGATTCCAATAACCGAGCGGAAAGTTATGCCAGTTTGAGCGGAGGGGTGTCCGTATGCGATCGCACCGGCAGCGCGCGACCACGCTCCCGGAGAGGAATTTGGCCGCCGGACCAGAAATATCTGAATCCAACCTTGTGCCGAAAGGGTCGAAGTGCTGATTCAGAATTGGGGTCTTGCGGGCGGTTCCGATCGCCGGACAAACAAATATCCGCGTCTTACCCATAGGGCACAACAATCGATGTACTAGTACACACGCTCTGCGGTGGGATTTCGGCCCCGGAACAGAATTCTGCGAAACCAGCGTCCTGTAGACCGTCTCGGAGTCCCAATTCTGAATTATGGTCACATAAGCGATGCTGATACCCGGGCAGAAAGTTATGCCCAGTTCTTTCTCTGAAGGGGTGAGAATAATCCGGAAGGGGTGACTATATCGACGATGTTTGAACACCCATATCTACGACCTGGGGATGAGTTCTCGTGCCGGGTTGAGCACGACTTCTGATTGTCGTGATAGGCGGACTACCTGTGGTCACCCTGCCCGGGATTCATGTAATCGAGGGAGATGTTACTGCTAGAAAACCATGGAAATGGGGAGATCGTCGGCTGAAATCGTAATTTTAGACTACAAAATGAAGGTTTTTCGACTCCAAAATGACGCCTTATTGCATGAGGCAGTAAGGGGCGACGAGCGCCTCTGAGTGGTAATTCCGAATTGGGGTCTTATAATCGATTCCGATAACCGAGCGGAAAGTTATGCCAGTTTGAGCGAAGGGGTGTCCGTATGCGATCGCCCCGGTAGCCCGCGACCACGCTCCCGGAGAAGAATTTAGGCGCCAGACCGGAAATCTTCGAATTCGACCTTGTGCTGACTGGGTCGAAGTGCAGATTCGGAATTGGGGCCTCGTGGGTAGTTACGATCGCCGAGTGAACAAATATCTATGTCTTACTCACAGGGCAGGACAATCAGTGTACTAGTACACACACTCCGCGGTGGGATTTTGGCCCCGAAACAGAATTCTGTGAAACCAGTGTCATGTCGACCGCCTCGGAGTGCCAAATCTGAATTGTGGTCACATAAGCGATTCTGATATCCGGGTGGAAAGTTATGCCCAGTTCTTTCGCTGAAGGGGTGAGAATAATCCGGAAGGGGTGACTATGATTATATCGGCGATGTTTTTGCACCTATATCTACGACCTGGGGATGAGTTCTCATGCCGAATTGAACACGACTTCCGATCGCCGTGACAGGTCGACTCCGTATGGTTGCCCCGCCTGGGATTCACATAATTGAGGGAGACGTTACTGCTGGAAAATCGTGAAAACAGAGAGATCATCGGCTGGAATCACAATTTTGGACTGCGAAACGAAGGTTTTTCAACCCCGAAATGACGCCTTATCGCCTGAGGTAATAAAGGGTAACGAGCACCACTGAGTGGTGATTCTGAATTGCGATCTTATAATAGTTTCCGATAATCGAGCAGAAAGTTATGCTCGTTTGAGCAAATGGGTGTTCGTATGCGATCGCACCGGCAACCCACGACCACGCTCCCAGAGAGGAATTTGGGTGCCGGACTGGAAATCTTCGAATCCGACCTTGTGCCGATCGCATTTAAGTGTCGATTTGGAATTGGGGCCTCGCGGGCAGTTCCGATCGTCGAGCGAACAAATATCCGAGTCTTACCCACAGGGCACGATAATCGGTATACTAGTACACACGCTCAACTGTGGGATTTCAGCCCCGAAATGGAATTCCACAAAATCAGCATTTTGTCGACCGTCTCGGAGTGTCGATTCCGAATTTTGGTCACATAAGTAATTCCGATACCTGGGCAGAAAGTTATGCCTAGTTCTTTCGCTGAAGGGGTGAGAATAATCCGGAAGGGGTGACTATATCGGCGATGTTTGTGCACCCATATCTACGACTTGAGAATGAGTTCTCGCGCCGAGTTGAACACGACTTCCAATCGCCGTGACAGGCTGACTCCGTGTGGTCGCCCCGCCCGGAATTCACGTAATTGAGGGAGACGTTACTGCTAGAAAAATGTGGAAATGGGGAGATCATCGGATAGAATCATAATTTTGAACTGCAAAACGTAGGTTTTTCGACCCCGAAACGACGCCTTATCGCCTGAGGCTATATGGGGCGACGAGCTCCTCTGAGTGTCGATTCCGAATTGGGGTACTATAAGCGATTTTGATAACCGAACGGAAAGTTATGCCCGTTTGAGCGAAGGGGTGTCCGTATGCGATCGCACTGGCAGGCCTCGACCACGCTCCCGGAAAGGAATTTGGGCGCTGGACCGGAAATCTTCGAATCTAACCTTGTGCTGACTGGGTCGAAGTGCCGATTTGGAATTGGGGCCATGCGGGCGGTTCTTATCATCAGGCGAATAGATATCCACGTCTTACCCACGGGGCACGACAATCGATGTACTAATACACATGCTCTGTTGTGGGATTTCGGTCCTAGAACGAAATTCTGTAAAACTAGCGTCCTATTGACCGTCTCAGAGTGCCGATTCTGAATTGTGATCACATAAGCAATTCCGATACCCGGGTGGAAAGTTATGTCCAGTTCTTTCGCTGAAGGGGTGAGAATAATCTGGAAGAGGTGACTATATTGGCGATGTTTGTGCACCCATATCTATGACCTGGGGATGAGTTCTCGTGCCGAGTTGAACACGACTTCCGATCTCCGTGATAGGCCGACTCCGTGTGGTCGCCCTGCCCATGATTCACGTAATCGAGGGAGACGTTATTGCTGGAAAATCGTGGAAACGGGGAGATCGTCGGCTGGAATCACAATTTTGGACTACGAAATGAAGGTTTTTCGACCCCGAAATGATGTCTTATCGCCTGAGGCTGTAAGCGGCGATGAGCGCCTCTGAGTGCTGGTTCTGAATTGGGCTCTTATAATCGATCCTGATAATCGAGCGAAAAGTTATGCCCATTTAAGCGAAGGGGTGCCCATATGCGATTGCACCGGCAGCCCGCGACCATGCTCCCACAAAGGAATTTAGACGCTAGACCGAAAATCTTCGAATCTGACTTTGTGCCGATCGGGTCAAAGTGCCGATTCTGAATTGGGGCCTCGCGGGCATTTCCGATCGCAGGGCGAACAAATATCTGTGTCATACCCACGGGGCACGATAATCAGTGTAGTAGTACACACACTCTGCTGTGAGATTTCGGCCCCGAAACGGAATTCCGCGAAACCAACGTCCTGTCGACCGTCTCGGAGTGTCGAATCCGAATTGTGGTCACATAAGTGATTCCGATACCTAGGCGGAAAGTTATGCCTAGTTCTTTTGTTGAAGAGGTGAGAATAATCAGGGAGGGGTGACTATATCGGCAATGTTTGTGCACCCATATCTACGACTTGGGGATGAGTTCTCGCGCCGAGTTGAACATGACTTCCGATCGCCGTGACAGGCCGACTCCATGTGGTCTCCCCGCCCGGGATTCACGTAATTGAGGGAGACGTTACTGCTTGAAAATCGTGGAAACGAAAAGATCATCGGCTAGAATTGCAATTTTGGACTGCAAAATGAAGGTTTTTTGACCCCGAAATGACACCTTATCGCCTACGGCGATAAGGGCGATGAGCGCCTCTGAGTGCTGATTCCGAATTGGGGTCTTATAAGCAATTTTGATAATCGAGCGGAAAGTTTTATCAGTTTGAGCGAAGGGGTGTCCGTATGCGATCGCACCGGCAGTCCGCGACCACGCTCCCGGAGAGGAATTTGGGTGCCGAACCGGAAATCTTCGAATTCGACCTTGTGCCGACCGGGTCGAAGTGTCGATTGGGAATTGGAGCCTCGCGGGTAGTTTCGATCACCGGGCGAATAAATATCTGTGTCTTACCACGGAGCAGGGCAATCGATGTACTAGTACACACGTTGCATTGTGGGATTTCAGCCCCGGAACGGAATTCCGCGAAACCAGCGTCCTGTTGACCGTCTTGGAGTGCCGAATCCGAATTGTGGTCACATAAGCGATTCCGATACCCGGGGCGAAAAGTTATGCTCAGTTCTTTCGCTGAAGGGGTGAGAATAATCTAGAAGGGGTGACTATATCGACGATGTTTGTGCACCCATATCTACAACCTGGGGATGAGTTCTCGTGCCGAGTTGAACACGATGTCCGATCGCCGTGACAGACTGACTCCGTGTGGTCACCCCGCACGGGATTCACATAATCGAGGGAGACGTTACTGCTGGAAAACCGTGGAAACAGAGATATCGTCAACTGGAATCACAATTTTGGACTGCGAAATGAAGGTTGTTCGACCCCAAAATGACGCCTTATCGCCTGAGGCAGTAAGGGACGACGAGCGCCTCTGAGTGCTGATTCTGAATTGGGGTCTTATAATCAATTCCGATAATCGAGCGAAAAGTTATGCCAGTTTGAACGAAGGGGTGTCCGTATGCGATCGCCTCGGCAGCCCGCAACCACGCTCCCATAGAGGATTTTGGGCGCTGGACCAAAAATCTTCGAATCCGACCTTGTGTCGACAGGGTCGAAGTGCCGATTTGGAATTGGGGCTTCGCGGGCAGTTCCGATCGCCAGGCGATCAAATATCCGTGTCTTAACCATAGAGCACGACAATTGGTGTACTAGTACACACGCTCCGCTGTGGGATTTTGGCCCAGAAAAAAAATTCCGTGAAACCAGCGTCTTGTCGACCGTCTCTGAGTGCCGATTCCAAATTGTGGTCACATAAGCTATTCCGATACCCGGGTGGATAGGTATGCCCAGTTCTTTCGCTGAAGGGATGAGAATAATCCGGAAGGGTTGACTACATCGGCGATGTTTGTGCACCAATATCTACGACCTGGGGATGTGTTCTCGTACCGAGTTGAACATGGCTTCCGATCGCCATGACAGGCTGACTCTGTGTGGTCGCCCCGCCCGAGATTCACGTAATCGAGGGAGGCGTTACTACTAGAAAACTGTGGAAATGGGGAGATCATCGACTGGAATCGCAATTTTGGACTGCGAAATGAATGTTTTTCGACCCTGAAATGATGCCTTATCCCTAAGGCAATAAGGGGCGACAAGCGCCTCTGAGTGCTGATTCCAAATTGTGGTCTTATAAGCGATTCCGATAACCAAGCAGAAAGTTTTGCCAGTTTGAGCGAAGGGGTATCTGTATGCAATCGTACCGGCAGCCCGCAACCACGCTCCCTGAGAGGAATTTGGGCGCCAGACCGGAAATCTTCGAATTCGACCTTGTGCCGACCGGGCCAAAGTGCCGATTCGGAATTGGGGCCTCGCAGGCAGTTCCGATTGCTGGGCGAACAAATATCACGTCTTACCCATGGGGTACGACAATCGGTGTCCTAGTACACATGCTCAGCTGTGGGATTTCGGCCCCGAAATAGATTTCCACAAAACCTGCATTCTGTCAACCGTCTCGGAGTGCCGATTCCGAATTGTGGTCACATAAGCGATTCCGATACCCGAGCGAAAAGTTATGCCCGGTTCCTTCGCTGAAGGGGTGAGAATAATCCAGAAGAGGTGACTATATCGGTGATGTTTGTGCACCCATATCTACGACCTGGGGATGAGTTCTCGTGCCGAGTTGAACACGACTTCTGATCGCCATGACAGGCCAACTCCATGTGGTCGCCCCGCCCGGGATTCACGTAATCGAGGGAGATGTTACTGCTTGAAAATTGTAAAAACCGTGAAAATGAGGCCTTATCATCTGAGGCGATAAGGGGCAACGAGCGCCTCTGAGTGCTGATTTCGAATTGGGGTCTTATATGTGATTTTGATAACCGAGCGAAAAGTTATGCCCGTTTGAGCGAAGGGGTGTCCGTATGCGATCGCACCGCAGCCCGCGACCACGCTCCCAGAGAGGAATTTGGGTGCCATATTAGAAATCTTTGAATCTGACCTTGTGCCGACTGGGTGGAAGTGTCGATTCGGAATTAGGGCCTCGCAGGCAGTTCTGATCACCGGGCGAACAAATATCCGCTTCTTACCTACGGGGCACGACAATCGGTGTACTAGCACACATGCTTCGCTGTGAGATTTTGACCCCAGAACGGAATTCTGTGAAACCAACGTCCTATCGACCGTCTCGGAGTGCCGAATCCGAATTGTGGTCAAATAAGCGATTTCGATACCCGAGCAGAAAGTTATGCCCAGTTCTTTCGCTGAAGGGGTGAGAATAATTCTGTCACATCCCAAGAATTACGCAGCGGATAATATTTTGGATAATTCGAGTCGATATTCCGAGACGTGAACAGTCGGTAAATAAGCATCTAACTAGCACACACTTAAATGTATAACAACACGCATCAGAATAGAGCCCAAATATTGAACTCAACAGAAATTGTATTCAAATCTCATATTTGTTTTCAAAGGAACTAATACATGACTAAGACTCAATAAAAGAAAAGTACATTTATTCCTCACTGCCTACTACATGAATCTAACACTCAAAGCAACTAACTATAGCTAGACACATAGTTGGAACGCTCATCACTCGGACGCATTCCCATTCTCGACTTGCTCCTTTTCTTGAATTTCATAGTCACCTAGAATGGTTAAAAGTATGGAAGGATTTATATCTCAATGTGCGGGCAATGATATAAGTGATTAGCAATTTAGAACTAGGTAAGCACGATGATTGTCATGATATGCATGTACGAATAAAACTCATTAAAACATGATACATGAACAAGCTAGATAGAGCGATCATGATAGAGCAAGGTCTAGAACAGTATAACGAGCAAGATGGTATCAATAGTGTGGCATGTAACAAGCACGCAAGATATCACTTAAATTGCAATAATTACAGGATGGCCATATCACGCAAGCAAGCAAGCACGAGCACGAGCACGATCATGTAACACTAATCAAGCACGAAGACACTAATGTACACCAAGGAAAGATCCACCTTGAAATGCACACTAGGACACGTGTATGTGGTTATTGTGTCTAGCATTCAACACGCAAGTACTCCCAGTGCAGATGCAACGCCAGTAATCATTATATCCCATGGTTAACAGTATATTTATTACTCTCCGTCATTGGAGCTAGACTGGAGCCCTTGGACACTCGCCGTGCCCGGTCAGCATCTCATTTCAATTTTTAAATGTAGATACCCACAGTCATTAATAATGGCCAATGAGAGTTTCAAAATGTAAGTATGTGTAATGTCATGTTCTTGATGATGATGAGAACAAGTAATAAGTAAATGTGAACATGATTCCATGATACCATAGTCAAGAGATAATTTCGTCAGCATAACGGTACAATTTATACTTTAGTTCACTCTTTACATTAATGGCTTAAGTCTAGATTTTAAATCACACTCACGAGAACAAGAGAAGAAAGGAAGTGCACGCTATCTCCAGGAAACTTCAATGGTATAACCAATTCGGTCTCCATGAGGGAATCCACGGAGTACGGAGAATTACGGAGGTCTTAGAGAAAAGGTCGCTTGTCTGTCGATACGGAATGACCAACAGAGAGCTTCCAATCTCCTAAGAAAGGCTGCCTAGATGTGCAAGTGTGTAGTGAACACGTGTCTCAATCCGCAATCCATCGGTTTCAAACTTGCGGAAAGCACTTAAAAAGATAACATGAGATGAAACTATGAACTTTAACTAAACATTGTTTACAATATTTTAAGATGACAATTATCATTTTAACAAGCTAGAACAATAAGATGAACAATTCACTAGTTGCATGAATGGGTCATATCATTTAAAGAGCAATTAGAATAACATTCATGTAGTTATAGATTTTTCAATGGGTTAATTATTTTTAAGCCATTAAACAAACCCCATGAAATGACCAGAACAGAGACATGCAATTGATGATCTCCATACCATGTTAAACAGTCCTCGGGTAAGCCTTGAAATATGCGTCCGACACAGTGGACGCACTTCATAACAATGTGTACAGTCGATACACAGCGTATTGTGAAGAAGTTAAATCGCGTCCACCTATGTGGTCGCATTTAAACCTTGAATCGCGTCGGGTCATCCCGATGCGTTCATGAAAATCATTTAAAGTAGAAATATAAAAATCAGCGAAAATCTTGGGTGGGAAAAACATATGAATTGCGTCAGATTTTACCGTCGTGTTTTAGAGTCTTTCTGACAGGTCAACGACACACAATTTTAGGCACTGGACACGCCCTAAATTGCGTTTCCATGGGCGGACACGTTTATGAAGCCCTGTGAATCGCATCGCCTGGATTGGACGCGATTCAACCTTCGTCCCGAAAACGCGACGCGCGCGTCGCGCAGGCTGCTTGATCTATGCAATGCTTAAATCTTCTAAACTATGGCTTTTAGGACAAAAGTGTTAACATGAAAGTTGTTGGGAACATGGAATAGAGAGAACTATGGTTTTGGAATAATTTAAAACGACCTCAGGATGCGCAAAAAATCGACATGAATATAAAAAGTTCTTTACATGTGCGACTTCGGAAAAACGCTTATAACTCAAGATGTACTCAATGGAATTCGATGAAACCACTTGGAAATGAAACTAGACTCGATGCTCTACACATTAGTATATGCTTTGTTAAGATTTTGCCTGAGAAAACCTACCTTCTTGGTCGAAGAAGTTTCGTTCTCCAGACAGTCCTCGTTCAGAACACTTGTTGGAGAACGCCTAATACGCCCGGTCTACTGCATGAAAATTGGGCATTCCAGTTGGGTAGGAACTAGACTTGACCCTCTTTCCAAGGGTATAAGTCTTGCATGATGTGGTTTAGGTTTGGCCTACCTTTGGTCGACTCCAAGTTGACTGTTCGCACAGGTCGAAGTAGACGCATTGGCGAAGAAGAAGGGCTTAGTGTGCTCGATCTCCTACTCCCCAGCCGCCAAGAACTCCTCCACATGACCCCAACAAGATGTAAAACTCGTCCCCTAGGGTTTTGTGGAGAGTATTTATGATCTAGGGCTTTTAGAAGTCCTATTGCATCAAGGAAGGAAAAGTTGCAGTTTTGGCATGCCCCCTTCCATGTTTTGAAGATCTCTCCCTCCATTGGAGTGTCTTGGCCATCAAGCAACCTCCAAGGATGGCTAGGCACGAATTTGGGTTGCCAAGAGAGCATTATTGCCTCCAATTTTACCCTAATTACCTCCTCCTATTTTCAGCTCAATTAGGGTTGCAAATTTATGGGTATTATTCATGCTCCATTTGATTCTTGGGCCAAAAGTGATCCATTGGCCCAATATCAATAATGGGTGATCAATATATAATGTTGGAAGTCTTTCCAACGTGTTTATTTAATTTATGGTCATATCATATTTCCGTGTTAACGATTTTCTGACCTTGTTTTCTAATTTGGATAATTTGTCACAATGTGACGTACGCTTGGCCAATCAGATTTTTCGTTGCACGAATTTCTTTGTGGAACATTTAAGAATAATATTTGGGGTTGATTTATAATTTTCACGGAATTTTCCGATGTGTTCTTGCATGTACAATAGTGGTACGTATGTTTTAAACACTTTGATATTATGGAAATCATTTATTTCCATTTCTTAAAAAAAAAAATTTCTAGGGTGCTACAAATCTGGAATGGGTGACTATATCGGCGATATTTGTGAACCCATATCTACGACCTAGAGATGAGTTCTCGCGCCGAGTTGAACACGACTTCCGATCGCCGTGACAGACTGACTCCGTGTGGTTGCCCCGCCCAGGATTCACGTAATCGAGGGAGACGTTACTGCTGGAAAACTGTGAAAATGGGGAGATCGTCGGCTAGAATCGTAATTTTGGACTGCGAAACGAACGTTTTTTGACCTCGAAATGACGCTTTAACGCCTGAGTCGATAAGGGGTGACGAGTGCCTCTGAGTGTTGATTCCGAATTGGGGTCTTATAAGCGATTTCGATAACCGAGCAGAAAGTTTTGTCAGTTTGAGCGATGGGGTGTCCGTATGCGATCGCACCGGCAGCCTGCGACCACGCTCCCGGAGAGGAATTTGGGCGCCGGACCAGAAATCTTCGAATCCGACCTTGTGCTGACTGAGTCGAAGTGCCGATTCGGAATTGGGGCCTCGCGGGCAGTTCCGATCGTCGGGCGAACAAATATCCGCATCTTACCCACGGGACACGACAATCGGTGTACTAGTACACATGCTCCGCGGTGGGATTTCGTCCCCAAAATGAAATTCCACAAAACCAGCGTCCTATCGACCGTCTCGGAGTGTCGATTCTGAATTGTGGTCACATAAGCGATTCTGATACCCGGGCGAAAAGTTATGCCTAGTTCTTTCGCTGAAGGGGTGAGAATAATCCGGAAGGGGTGACTATATCGGCGATGTTTGTGCACCCATGTCTATGACCTGGGGGAGTTCTCGTGCCAAGTTGAATACGACTTCTGATTGCTGTGACAGGCCAACTCCGTGTGGTCGCCCCGCCCATGATTCACGTAATCGAGGGAGACGTTACTACTGGAAAAACGTGGAAACAGGCAGATCGTCGGCTGGAATCGCAATTTCAGACTATAAAATGAAGGTTTTTCGACCACGAAATGACGCCTTATCACCTGAGGCGATAAGGGGCGACGAGCATCTCTGAGTGCCGATTCTGAATTGAGGTCATATAAGTGATTCCGATAACCGAGCGAAAAGTTATACCCATTTAAGCAAAGGGGTGTCCGTATGTGATCACACCGGCAGCCTGCGACCACACTCCCGGAGAGGAATTTGGGCGCCGGACCAGAAATCTCTGAATCCAACCTTGTGCCGACCAGGTCGAAAAGCTGATTTGAAATTGGGGCCTCGCGGGCGGTTTCGATCACCGGGCGAACAAATATCCACGTCTTACCCACGGGGCATGACAATCGGTGTACTAGAACACACGCTCCGTGGTGGGATTTCGGCCGCAGAATGGAATTCTGCAAAATCGGTGTCCTTTCGACCGTCTCGGAGTGCCGATTCTGAATTGTGGTCACATAAGTGATTCTGATACCCGGGCGGAAAGTTATGCCATGTTCTTTCACTGAAGGGGTGAGAATAATCCGGAAGGGGTGACTATATCGGCGATGTTTGTGCACCCATATCTACGACCTAGGGATGAGTTCTCACCCCGAGTTGAACATGACTTCCGATCACCGTGACAGGCCGACTCCGTGTGGTCGCCCCGCCCAGGATTCACGTAATCGAGGGAGACGTTACTGCTAGAAAACTGTGGAAACAGAGAGTTCGTCAATTGGAATCGTAATTTTAGACTGTGAAACGAAGGTTTCTTGACCCTGAAATGACGCCTTATCACCAAAGGCTATAAGAGGCAACGAGCGCCTCTGAGTGCCGATTCCGAATTGGGGTCTTATAAGCGATTCTGATAATCGAGCGGAATGTTATGCCCGTTTTAGTGAAGGGGTGTCCGTATGCGATCGCACCGGCAGCCTGCGACCATGCTCTCGAAGAGGAATTTGGGCACCAAATCAGAAATCTCCTAATCCAACCTTGTGCCGACCGGGTCGAAGTGCTGATTCAGAATTAGGGCCTCGCGGGCGGTTCCGATCTTCGGGCGAACAAATATTCACGTCTTACCCACGGACTCGACAAACGATGTACTAGTGCACACGCTCTGCGGTGGGATTTCGGCCCCGGAACGGAATTTTGCGAAACCAGCAATCTATCGACCGTCTCAGAGTGCCGATTCTAAATTGTGGTCACATAAGCGATTCTGATACCCGGGCAGAAAGTTATGCCCAGTTCTTTCGCTGAAGGGGTGAGAATAATCCGGAAGGGGTGACTATATCGGCGATATTTGAGCACCCATATCTACGACCTGGGGATGAGTTCTCGCGCCGGGTTGAGCACGACTTCTGATTACCATGATAGGTCGACTATCTGTGGTCACCCTGCCCGGGATTCATGTAATCGAGGGAGATGTTACTGCTAGAAAACCATGGAAATGGGGAGATCGTCGGCTAGAATCGCAATTTTGGACTACGAAACTAAGGTTTTTCGACCCCGAAATGACGCCATATCGCCTGAGGCGATAAGGGACGACGAGCGCCTCTGAGTGCAGATTCTGAATTAGGGTCTTATAAGTGATTCCGATAACCGAGCGGAAAGTTATGCCAATTTGAGCGGAGGGGTGTCCGTATGCGATCGCACCGGCAGCGCGCGACCACGCTCCCGGAGAGGAATTTGGCTGCCGGACCAGAAATCTTTGAATCCAACCTTGTGCCGACAGGGTCGAAGTGCTGATTCAGAATTGGGGTCTTGCGGGCGGTTCCGATCGCCGGTCAAACAAATATCCGCGTCTTACCCATAGGGCACAATAATCAGTGTACTAGTACACACGCTCCGCGGTGGGATTTCGGCCCCGGAACAGAATTCTGCGAAACCAGCGTCCTGTCGACCGTCTCGGAGTCCCGATTCCGAATTATGGTCACATAAGCGATTTTGATACTCGGGCGGAAAGTTATGCCCAGTTCTTTCGCTGAAGGGGTGAGAATAATCCAGAATGGGTGACTATATCATTGATGTTTATGCACCCATATCTACGACCTGGGGATGAGTTCTCGCGCCGAGTTGAACACGACTTCCAATCGCCGTGACAGGCTGACTCCGTGTGGTCACCCCGCCCGGGATTCACGTAATCGAGGGAGACGTTACTGCTAGAAAATAGTGGAAATGTGGAGATCGTCGACTGGAATCACAATTTTGAACTGTGAAACGAAGGTTTTTCGACCCTGAAACGATGTCTTATTGCCTGAGCAATAACGATCGACGAGTGCCTCTGAGTGCCGATTCCGAATTGGGGTCTTATAAGTAATTCCAAAAACCGAGTGAAAAGTTATACCTGTTTGAGCCATGGTTCGCCCGTGCCGCCCAAACCGGGGCGGCACGGCGTACCGCACCGTGCCCGGGTGAAAGCGGCACCCGGGCACGGTCGGGTCGGTATGGGTTAATTTTTTTTTCATAACTTTTTTCATATTAGGTGTATTAAAGTGATGTAAATGATGTCCAATTAAGATAAAAATTTAAACATAGGTTAATTAAGAGATGATACAAATTATAGTAATTTTAATTTAATTTTTTAAATTATTTTTTTATCAAGTAAAAATTATCCTAAAAATTAGTAAATCGACTTAATCTCAACATCTAAGGAATCTAATGGTGTCTAATTGAGATGAAATTTCAAACATAAGCTAATTAATATGTGATACAAATTGTAATAATTTTAGTTTAATTTTTTAAATTAATTTTTTGTCAAGTAAAAACTGTTCCAAAAATCATTAGGTCAACCTAATCTCGACATCTATGCATCAATAACTCATGATATTTATATTTTTATAATCAGTATATTTTTTTAGTAATTATGATGACTTCATATTTGACTTTATTTTCGAAATCAAATATCATCCCGTTGAAGTACGTGCATAGAGAGTTTGTCGTACCGCGACAAACTCTGTGTGCACTTAAGTTGTCTAATTAGTGTCTAATTGAGATAAAATTTCAAAAATAAATTAATTAAGAGATAATACAAATTATAGTAATTTTATTAATATATGGGATTAATTAACATTAATAAATGATAGCTCAATGTCATACTCAGAAGTGCGCGCTCCGACAGGGCGACATCAAAAAACTGTAATGAAAATAAATTTTGAGAACACCATAATTTTCAAAAAAATGTGGTGATATCAGAAATATAAATATCCGGAATTGTTGACGTACGGATTTCGATATTAAGCCGATGCAACTATTTACCGGGTGATTTTTCACCCAGTGTAAAATAAATTTTAAAAATTAAACTAAAATCACCATAATTTGTAAAACCATTACATTAGCTTATATCTAAAATTTCAACACAAATAGACATTATTTGAATGAGTTTACAAGAGGAGAATGGGTTTCAACACAACATGTCAATTTTCCACCGTATCTCAACGGTACGATACAGTTCGATACGTACCGTGCCACAGAAAATGCAGTACGATCGATCCGATCGGTACGGCGAACCTTGGTTTGAGCGAAGGGGTGTCCGTATGCGAACGCACCGGCAGCCCACAACCACGTCTCTCGGAGAGGAATTTGGGCGCCAGGCCGAAAATCTCCGAATCCGACCTTTTGCCGATCGTGTCGAAGTGTCGATTCGGAATTAGGGCCTCGCAGGCAGTTTCGATCGCCGGTCGAATAAATATCCGCATCTTACCCATGGGGCATGACAATCGGTGTACAAGTACACACGCTCCGCTATGGGATTTCGGCCCCGAAATGAAATTCCGCGAAACCAGCGTCCTGTCGACCGTCTTGGAGTGTCGATTCCGAATTGTGGTCACATAAGTGATTCCGATACCCGAGCGGAAAGTTTTGCCCAGAATTCTTTCGCTGAAGGGGTGAGAATAATCCGGAAGGGGTGACTATATCGGTGATGTTTGTGCACCCATATCTACAACCTGGGGATGAGTTCTCGCACCGAGTTGAACACGACTTCTGATTGTCGTGATATGCAGACTACCTGTGGTCACCCCGCCCGGGATTCACGTAATCGAGGGAGATGTTACTGCTAGAAAACCATGGAAATGGGGAGATCGTCGGCTAGAATCGCAATTTTGGTCTGTGAAACTAAGGTTTTTCGACCCCGAAATGATGCCTTATCGCCTGAGGCGATAAGGGACGACGAGCGCCTCTGAGTGCAGATTCCGAATTAGGGTCTTATAAGTGATTCCGATAACCGAGCGGAAAGTTATGCCAGTTTGAGCGAAGGGGTGTCTGTATGCGATCGCACCGGCAGCGCGCGACCACGCTCCCAGAGAGGAATTTGGCCACCGGACCAGAAATCTCTGAATCCAACCTTGTGCCGACATGGTCGAAGTGTTGATTCAGAATTGGGTCTTGCGGGCGATTTCGATCGCCGGACAAACAAATATCAGTGTCTTACCCACAGGGCACAACAATCGGTGTACTAGTACACACGCTCCGCGGTGGGATTTCGGCCCCTGAACGGAATTCTGCGAAACCAGCGTCTTGTCGACCGTCTCGGAGTCTCGATTCCAAATTATAGTCACATAAGTGATTCTGATACTCGGGCGGAAAGTTATGCCCAGTTCTTTCGCTGAAGGGGTGACTATATCAGCGATGTTTATGCACCCATATCTACGACCTGGGGACGAGTTCTCGCGCCGAGTTGAACACGACTTCCAATCGTCATGACAGGCTGACTCCGTGTGGTCACCCCGCCCAGGATTCACATAATTGAGGGAGACGTTACTGCTAGAAAACAGTGGAAACGTGGATATCATCGACTAGAATCACAATTTTAAACTGCGAAACGAAGGTTTTTCGACCCCGAAACGATGTCTTATCGCCTGAGCAATAACGGTCGATGAGCGCCTCTGAGTGCCGATTCCGAATTAGGGTCTTATAAGTAATTCCGATAACCGAGTGAAAAGTTATACCTGTTTGAGCGAAGGGGTGTCCATATGCGAACGCACCGGCAGCCCGCAACCACGCTCCCGGAAAGGAATTTGGGCGCCAGACCAAAAATCTCTGAATTTGACCTTTTGCCGACCGCGCCGAAGTGTCGATTCGAAATTAGGGCCTCGCGGGCAGTTCCGATCGCCGGTCGAACAAATATCCGCGTCTTACCCACAGGGCACGACAATCGGTGTACAAGTACACACGCTCTGCTGTGGGATTTCGGCCCCGAAATGAAATTCTGCGAAACCAGCGTCCTGTCGACCGTCTTGGAGTGTCGATTCCGAATTGTGGTCACATAAGTGATTCCGATACCCGAGCGGAAAGTTTTGCCCAGTTATTTCGCTGAAGGGATGAGAATAATCCGGAAGGGGTGACTATATCGGTGATGTTTGTGCACCCATATCTATAACCTGGGGATGAGTTCTCGCGCCAAGTTGAACACGACTTCGGATCACCGTGATAGGCCGACTTCGTGTGGTCGCCCAGCCTGGGATTCACGTAATCGAGAGAGATGTTACTGTTGAAAACTGTGGATATGGGGAGATCGTCGGCTAGAATCGCAATTTTGGACTGTGAAATGAAGGTTTTTCGACCCCGAAATGACGCCTTATCGCCTGAGGCTATAAGGGGTGATGAGCGCCTCTGAGTGCCTATTCCGAATTGGGGTCTTATAAGTGATTCCGATAACCGAGCGGAAAGTTATGCCCGTTTGAGCGAAGGGGTGTCCGTGTGCGAACGCACCGGCAGCCCGTGAACACGCTCCCGGAGAGGAATTTGGGTGCCAGACTGGAAATCTCTGAATCCGACCTTGTGCCGACCGGGTAGAAGTGCCGATTCGGAATTGGGGTCTCGCGAGCGGTTCCGATCGCCGGGCGAACAAAGATCTGCGTCTTACCTATGGGGCACGACAATCGATGTACTAGTACACACGCTCTGCTGTGGGATTTCGGCCCTGGAATGGAATTCTGTGAAACCAGCGTCCTGTCGACCGTCTTGGAGTGTCGATTCCGAATTGTGGTCACATAAGCGATTCCAATACCCGGGCGGAAAGTTATGCTCAGTTCTTTCGCTGAAGGGGTGAGAGTAATCCGTAAGGGGTTACTATATCGACGATGTTTGTGCACCTATATCTACGACCTGGGGATGAGTTCTCGTGCTGAGTTGAACACGACTTCCGATTGCCATGACAGGCAGACTCCGTGGGGAAGTCCCGCCTGTGATTCATGTAATCGAGGGAGACGTTACTGCTAGAAAACCGTGGAAACGTGGAGATCGTCGGCTGGAATCACAATTTTGAGCTGTGAAATGAAGGTTTTTCGACCCTGAAACGATGCCTTATCGCTTGAGTCGATAAGGGGCGACGAGCGCCTCTGAGTGCCGATTCCGAATTGGGGTCTTATAAGTGAGAACGATAATCGAGTGAAAAGTTATGCCCGTTTGAGCGAAGGGGTGTCCGTATGCGATCGCACCGGCAGCCCGCGACCACGCTCCCGGAGAGGAATTTGGGTACCGGACCAAAAATCTTCGAATCTAACCTTGTGCCGACCGAGTCGATGTGCCGATTCGGAATTGAGGCCTAGCGAACAATTCCGATCGCCGGGCAAACAAATATCTGCATCTTACCCACGGGGCACGACAATCGATGTACTAGTGCACACGCTCCGCAGTGGGATTTTGGCCCCGGAAAGGAATTCTGCAAAACCAGCGTCCTGTCGACCGTCTTGGAGTGCTGAATCTGAATTGTGGTCACATAAGCGATTCTCATATCCGGGCGGAAAGTTATGCCCAGTTCTTTCGCTGAAGGGGTGGGAATAATCCGGAAGGGGTAACTATATCGGCGATGTTTGTGCACCTATATCTATGACCTGGGGATGAGTTCTCGCGCCGAGTTGAACACGACTTCCGATCACCTTGACAGACCGACTCCGTGTGGTCGCCCCGCCTAGGATTCACGTAATCGAGGGAGACGTTACTGCTAGAAAAACGTGGAAACGGGGAAATCGTCGGCTAGAATCGCAATTTTGAACTGCAAAACGAAGGTTTTTTTACCCCGAAACGACGCCTTATTGCCTGAGGCTATATAGCGCGACGAGCACCTCTGAGTGTCGAATTTGAATTGGGGTCTTATAAGAAATTCCGATAACCGAGCGAAAAGTTATGCCCATTTGAGCGAAGGGGTGTCCGTATGCGAACGCACCGGCAGCCCGTGAACACGTTCCCGGAGAGGAATTTGGGCGCTGGACCGGAAATCTCCAAATCCGACCTTATGCCGACCGGGTAAAAGTGCCGATTCAGAATTGGGGCCTCGCGGGTGGTTCTGATCGCCGGGCGATCAAATATCTATGTCTTACCCATGGGGCATGACAATCGGTGTACTAGTACACATGCTCCGTGGTGGGATTTCGGCCCCGAAACGGAATTCTGCGAAACCAGCATCCTATCGACCGTCTTGGAGTGCCGAATCATCTGGAAGGGGTATGTAGCAACCGTGATTTTTAAGATCATAAATAAAGTAAAATTTTTAATTTATAAATGAGATAAATAGATTTAATTAAAATAAATGAGAAATAAGTGAAATAAAAGGGAATTAAACCAAGCCCATTAAGTTAAATCAATAATGGGTTGTGTAAATGGCTCAAATACAAAATAATGGGCCTAATTAAGATGAGCCCATTATGGGATGGGAATAATTATCCCAATTTCGTATGTAATTAATTAATAAATAGTAAAGGGTTAAGATAAATACTAAATAACCCATATTTATCCAACACAAGAGCCACATCCCATCCTAACCCTTTGGCCACAAAATTAGGTCTCTTCCCTACCCATTAGGTGGATAAATGGTGGAAAAATAGGTGATAAATATGAATTTTCGTAGTTGGAAGAGAAGAGGAGAGTTTTAGGTGTTATGGACTCTATTAGCTAACAAAACCACCCCAATTCGTCCCCACCAAACCCTAGACTATGGTTGGAGCTCTGGGAAACGAAGGGGAGGCGTTCTAGACGAAGGAGCTTGGAGAAGAAGGCTTGAAGCAAGGGATTTCCATCTTATTTTCGTCATAAACCCTAGTTCTTCTTACAGCAAGCAAAGGTAGGTAATCTCTCAAGCTAAATTCGTGAAATTTAAACCCTAGGTAGACCATGCACCCCTCTTCGAAAGCCCCGTGATTTCATCCTTTTTCGTTCATACATGAGGGCGAATTAAATGTTCAAACTTCTGTTGATATGTTGTGCCCAAACCTCCATGATCGCCTTACATCTCTGAATCTACTTATCCTCATGTCTTGAATTAAATACCATAAATACTACTTGAAGCTAGGGTTCTAACGAACCCACTTTGCCCAAATTCCATTGAGCATGCTATGCGAATTAAATCATTTTCTCTATATGTGCATGTTCTAGGTTAACGAAATTTAACCTGTCTAAAGCATGCCTTACACGAATCTGTTCTCTAATTAATCATGTCCAGTGATAGATCCATATGTCTAGTTTCATTTAAAATTGATTTCATGAATTTTGAAGCTTTCTGTGATTATATATCGATTTTTAAAGTGACTGATATCATGATTGGAAGGGATGGAACCCACCCAAAAAGGGGAAAATCTCCTTTTCTGGCCTCGGGCGGCCTTCTGGTGTCGCGACGGCCCGATCCGCCGCGATACTACAGGGGGTCGCGACAGCAAGAACCATCGCGATCTGAACGCAACGGGTCGACATGTCGCGACCTAGCCCCGGTTCACCCCAGCGCCCGGTTCAGCAGAACGCGACCGGACGTCGTGTCGCGACCTGATTGCGACCGTTAACCACGTCGCGACCTGAACGCACAATCCAAGGGCGTCGCGATGACCTTAACATGACACCCATGTGCGTCGCGACCTGACTGTTGCGGTCAGAACCCTGATTTTACCATTATAACCCTGCTATTTTGCCATATTAACCATGTTTACCCTTAATTAAGTTCTGTCATGAGTAATTTCGACTTATTAATTAATAATGGGCAATATTACATGAAAACTATATGTACAACCATACATGCTCTCTTGATTTCTATACACTTGCACACACTAAACATTAATGATTGTCATGAGACCTTTATAAAATATTCAATAATATATCTGGAAAATAAGTGTAACACTTCACTTACATTCCCTATTTTAAATAATTACACTTGTCTTCGATTTAATCACGTGATTTGAATACCGTGATCGTTTCCCTCGGCCTTCGAGCATTCGAGGCACGACAAACCTCAGTTTCTACACACTCTCTTGGCATGGACCACCTCTCCATCGGGAATACTCTCGACTAAACCAGGGACTCCTTGTCAAGGCCTCCGTAAGTCTTCTTGACTTTGGCGCACGTCCTTAGCCAACGAGCTGGTTGTACCCTTAAAAACCTGTTACACCCCTAGGGATCAGTACGATCCAAACGGCCTTAGTGTTTCTCTCTTACCTTGAGTTCACGTCGGACCACCTGACCCGTGCTCACGGCACGGCTAGTGGGCGGATGTGATTTCTACCAAACTACCGGTACCCAACCTGGTGCCGTGCAACTGTTACTATCGTGGCTTAACGTTGTTTTACGATTATACCCCTATCTCATCTACTTTCTCGTTATTCTCATCTGTTCACTTTCACTTTGTACTCTCATCTATTTCGTCTATTACTCTCATCTCTTATTGGTACTCTAATGGCCATACAATTGATTGTCTATAATAACAAACAAGTGCTATATGCCAGTGCAATAGGGCCCGATCGGGTCCTGGGGAGAGTGCCCGAAGAGTGCCATTTCCTTGCAAGGGTTATATGATCAGGATGTGTACGGCATGCATCCAGTGCCATTTAATACTATCACAATTAAACTATGACAATCAAAGTGCAATCTATTCAAGTGCTATCGTTACATGTTAATTCGTTACATGGCCAGTTCTCTACTTTACATGTTGTGCTATTTACCCTGTACTAGCGTTATCGTTCTCTTGCTATCGTTACTTTACTCTACTTGTCTCTCTCTCTCTCTCTAGTTAACCTGCCTTTAAGATATTAATCATTTAAACTATGTTTGTTCTCGTGAGATATTAAGTCCTACTGAGCGTTATTCGCTCATCCTGCATATTTATTTCATGTGTTCAGGTGAGTCGGATGGTGACCACACTCACGAGGATGGGACTGATGAGGATGTTGCTCAGGAGTGACCCGATCAGCTACCATGGCGTAGTAGATAGTTAGTTTAGTAGTAAATCAGTCAGTATGTATTAGTTAAGTTTGAATAAAGAACTTTGCGCCCTAGTTATGGCTCTGATAGATGGATTGATATAATAGTTAGGTCATGATGTTTGATGGAACGTTAATGAATTTGGAGGTTATTTGATATTATTTGAATTTTGTAATAGTTTGTCATTTATTTCTCGCTCTGTACTATTTAATAACTATAATTCTGCTCCGATATTCTACGTCGGGGCGTTACAGGGTAACTATATCGGTGATGTTTGTGCACCCATATCTACGACCTGGGGATGAGTTCTTGCGCCGAGTTGAACACGACATCCGATCGTTGTGACAGGCCGACTCTGTGTGGTCGTCCCGTCCGGGATTCACGTGATTGAGGAAGACGTTACTGCTAGAAAACCGTGGAAACATGGAGATCTTCGGCTGGAATCGTAATTTTAAACTACGAAATGAAGGTTTTTCGACTGCAAAACGATGTCTTATCGCCTGAGGCAGTAAGGGGCGACGAGCGCCCCTAAGTGCTGATTTCGAATTGGGGTCTTATAAGCGATTCTAATAACCGAGCGAACAGTTATGCCCATTTGAGCGAAGGGGTGTCCGTATGCGATCGCACCAGCAACCCACGACCACGCTCTCGGAGAGGAATTTGGATGCCGGACCGGAAATCTCTAAATCCGACTTTGTGCCGACCGGGTCGAAGTGTCGATTTGGAATTGGGGCCTCGCGGATGGTTCCGATCACCGGGCGAACAAATATATGCATCTTACCCACATGGCACGACAATCTGTGTACTAGTACACACGCTCCGCCGTGGGATTTCGGCCCCGAAATGGAATTCCGCAAAACCAGCGTCCTGTCGACCGTCTTGGAGTGTCGATTCCGAATTGTGGTCACATAAGCGATACTGATACCTGCGCGGAAAGTTATGCCCAGTTATTTCACTAAAGAGGTGAGAATAATCCGGAAGGGGTGACTATATCAGCGATATTTATGCACCCATATCTATGACTTGGGGATGAGTTCTCGCGCCGAATTGAACATGACTTTGGATCACCGTGACAGGCCGACTCTGTGTGGCCGCCTCGCCCCGGATTCACGTAATCAAGGGAGATGTTACTGCTTAAAACCATGGAAACAGGCGATCGTCGACTAGAATTGCAATTTTGAACTGCGAAACGAAGGTTTTTTCGACACCAAAATGACGCCTTATCGCCTGTGGCGATAATGGGCGACGAACGTTGTAGACGATGCTTTTTGTTTCCCCTTTTTTAGGGGAACTCCGAGCATACGGCCCACAAAGAGGGATGATAAATGGGGGATGAAGAGATCGTGATCGCCAGGTACACGAGGGTACCAAATGGAAGATGCACGCGCGAGGGGGTGCGAATGGAAGGGTGATTGTGGAATACCTGTTGGAGCGTGGGGGAGATTGCGCGGAGATGTGGGTTCCTCTTCCTCTACGAGCACGGCCGACCGTGGTAGAGGGCATTTTTCCTTGTTGATTACCCTGAAAAATAATACAAATAAAAGAAGGGGATTAGCCACATGTGTAGTATACAATCCTAAACAAATGAAATGAAGTGAAAGAATGGCATGGGGAACGACTTACCATGTGGTGGCTTTTAAACCCCTAAAAATGTAGGGGTGTATTTGTATGCATGCATGTGTGTGTGTGTAAAAAGGAGTATAGGAGATACGTGGGGGCCCGGAGGAGGTAAATGAAAAGAGCCACATGGGGCCCGGGGGAGATGAAATGAAAATAAGAAAGGAGAAAGGGGAGGGGGTGCTTCCCCAAATGTTGATGGCGCAGTGGTGTTGCCAACTGGACAGACAGAGGAAGACGAGGAAGAAGCTCCTGCCTCGCTCCGATGCACGTAAAGAGGACGGCACTCCGAACTCCGAGGAACGAGGGCGTCGAGTCGCCAGTCCGGCAGGGCTCTACCATGGGGAAGTCGCGGGAAGAATCCGGCAGGGCTCCGCCACTATGAGTGGACCCCCTGCCCCCCATGGGCCAGGAGTTGAGACGGGAATCCGGCAGGGCTTCTCCGCTCTGAGTGGACCCCTTTTATAAATGACCCTCGGGGGTCTATTTATAGGCAACACAGATTCAAATGATCACGTCGGGTACAACGGACGCAACTTTCAAACTAAGTCGCGTCTGGTCCGGACGTCGCGATTTACAAGTCAATCTGATTTGACAATGGATGATGATTACGGCCTGTGACCACCTTCAGAAACACGTCAGGATAGTATGCTGCGATTTGGGAGCGCCGCATAGTCGCATCGGGGATGGCCGCCGCGTTCTTGAAACGCGTCGACCTACCCCGCCGCGACTTCATTTTGGCACGTGGGCTCATAAATGCGACGACTTCTGGGGTCTAGGGGTACGGGTACAGGACCTAATCGCGTCAGCACGAACGAATGTGATTCAGAGATTTCCTCAGAATTCGAAGTACGGTCGCTCGAGTGCGATGACTTTTGGGGCCTAGGGCCTAATCGCGTCGGCATGGTCCGACACGTCTCTGATGTGAAACGTGTCGGCCAGACACGTCACAATAAGACATTTCCATATTTTATTTATAAAAATCCTGTCAAAACCGACATTAGAATTGTGTCACCTATAGCGGACGCGTTCATGAAGTCACAATGGGCAGTTTTCGTAAATAAAATAAGGAAATTCCTTGTCGCGTCGCTGAAGACCGTCGCGACAAGGACCCTTTGGCCTAGTCGCGTCCAAGATGCCCGGCGCGATAATGGAAATCAATGGAATCGTGTCCACCCTGCCGGACGCGTTTCAGAACATGTCCCCCGGACCCGTCGCGACTACATGAACGCGCCCCGAAGGCCCGTCGCGACTTGAAATGAATGCCTACATTGCCCGGCGAGCCTTGGAAATGGAGGGGAAGCATCGGGGAAGAATGGGTGAGATTCGAAAATATTGAAAAAACTACTCTTGCAAGGCAATATGAGGGCCATTTATGGCATTATGGTGCAATATGAAATTTGCTCGCAGTGGAGTCGAATTCGCATGTCTACAGCTGCCACGCCTTGGCGTCTGCTTTGCAGGGGAGCGAAGCGAAGGGACACGAAGTGGAGCGTAATGGGGTGAATGGAATGAAATGGAATGAAAGGAGTGAAGCGTAGCGAAGTGAAGTGTAGCGGGAGCGGACTGAAAAGTAGACGCCAAGGTGAAAAATATACATGCATAATCGTCGGGACTGCCACCTGATAAGAGTCCTTGACCAACACCCAAGGAAGTCACCACTAGAAAGAAGACTTAAAGAAACAACTGTTTGGATTGGAAAGGAAAGTGTGCGCACGAGGGGCACGACAGGAGGTGCGTACGAGGTACACGAAGGAAGGTGCCACGTGGGGCACAAAGGAGAGATCAACTTCCAGCGAAGGGGAAGTACCTAAGGACATGATCCGTTAGGTTGCACCATTGGGGCGTCTGCCACTGCCGTAGGTGGATCTACGGGAGAGATCAACTTCTAGCGAAAGGGAAGTTCCTAAGGACATGATCCGTTAGGTTGCACCATTGGGGGCGTATGCCACTGCCGCAGGTGGATCTATGGGAGTAGAGACAAAATGAGGGGGATAAATCCAAACAGAGGGTTCTTAAGGAAATCAGCCTGGAGGCGACAACAAAGGGAGTTGGGTACTTGACCCGGATTGGAATATTTCAAATTGCTTTCGAGATTTGAAGCGAGAATGGCTCTCAAGTTGCATTAGAAGAGTGGTTTCCCACGGTGATTTCAATATGCATGTATGTTGGGCTAAAAGGAAAAATAAGGATAAAGAGGGAGTAGACAATAATCAAGGATATTATTGCTACGATAGCGTTGAGTCAGGACCGAAGGTTTATGCATGGGTCCGTTGTCCTCAGGTGCCAAGCGTAACGGCCTATCCATGCGGCTAAGGATCTACTGGGATGATCATTGTTTTTGTTAAAGGGGAACTCAAATCCTAGATTCCTCAGAGCCACAAGGTCCTTGATGTGCTCTAATGGTATACTATATAGATAACTTGATGGTGGGGACAACAGCAGCCTGATGTAGCGCCAGATGAGGTAACTCGAATCCTGTTGTAACACCCCGACGCGGAATATCGGAGCGGAATTACAGTTATTAAATAGTACAAAGCGAGAAATAAATATCAAACCATTGCACAATTGGAATAATATCAAATAATCTCTAATTTCATTAATAATCCATCAAATATCTATTACATCCATCTATCAGAGCCATAACTAGGGCCCATAGTACTTTATTCAAACTTAAACTAATACATATTGACTGATTGACTACTAAACTAACTATCCACTAAGCCATGGTAGCTGGTCGGGTCACTCCTGTGCAACATCGTCGTTCCCATCCTCGTGAGTGTGGTACTCGCCATCCGGCTCACCTAAACACATGAATAAAATACACAGGATGAGCAAATAACGCCCAGTAGGACTTAATATCTCATGGGAACAAGCATGTTTTAAATAATTAATGTCTTAAATGGCAGGGTAACTAAAGAGTATAGTCATGTAGAGCAAGTAACGATAATGATAGAACAATAGCACTGGTACAGGGAAAATAGCACAACGAGAACGATAATGGAATGGCCATGTAACGGTAATAACATGTAACGGTAGCACTTGAATAGATAGCACTTTGATTGTCATAGATTAATTGTTATAGTATTAAATGGCACTGGATGCATACTATACACATCCTGATCATGTAACCCTCGCGAGGAAATGGCACTCTTCGGGCGCTCTCCCCAGGACCAAACTGGGCCCTATTGCACTGGCATATAGCACTATTTGTTATTTTAGACAATCAATTGTATGGCCAAATAGAGTACCAAGAAGAGATGAGAGTAATAGACGAAATAGATGAGAGTATAGAGTGAAAGTGAACATATGAGAGTAACGAGATAGTAGATGAGATAGGGGTATAATCATAAAATGTCGTTAAACCACGATAGTAACAGTAGCACAGCACCAGGTCGGGTACCGGTAGTCTGGTAGAAATCACATCCGCCCACTAGCCATGCTGTGAACACAGGCTAGATGGCTCAGCGTGATCACAAGGTAAGAGAGAACTCACTAAGACCGTTTCCCTAGGGGTGTAACGGGTCTTAAGGGTACAACCAGCTCATCGACTAAGGACGTGCGCCAAAGCCAGGAAGACTTACAGAGGCCTTGACAAGGAGTCTTTGATCCAGTCGAGAGTATTCCCGATGGAGAGGTGGTCCATGCCAAGAGAGTGTGTGGAAACTAGGGTCCATCGTGCCTCGAGTGCTCGAAGGCCGAGGGAAACGGTAACGATGTATAAAACGCACGAGTAAAAATGAAAACAAGTGTAATTATTTAAATAGAGAATTTAAGTGAAGTGTTACACTTAATTACCAGATATATTATTGAATATTTTAATAGGTTTTATGGCAAATATTAATATTTAGTGTGTGTAAGTGTAAGAAATCAAGAGAGCATGTATGATTGTGCATATAGTTTTTAAATTAATTAATTTCATGAAGATATTATCCATTTACAGATAACATGTCTAATTAGTCATAACAACACTTAATTAGGGTTAATCAGAGTTTAATTGACATAATCTGGAAGGGGTGACTATATCGGCGATATTTGTGCACCCATATCTACGACCTGGGGATGAGTTCTCGTGCCGAGTTGAACACGACTTCGGATCGCCGTGACAGGCCGACTCCATGTGGTCGCCCCACCCCGGATTCACGTAATCGAGGGAGACGTTATTGTTTAAAACTGTGAAAACGGGGAGATCGTCGACTAGAATCGTAATTTTGGACTGCGAAACGAAGGTTTTTCGACCCTAAAATGATGCATTATCGCCTGAGGCGATAAGAGGCGACTAACGCGTCTGAGTGCCCATTCCGAATTGGGGTCTTATAAGCGATTTCGATAACCGAGCGGAAAGTTATGCCAGTTTGAGCGAAAGGGTGACCATACGCAATCACACCAGCAGCCCGCGACCACGCTCCCGAAGAGGAATTTAGGCGCCGTACTGAAAATCTCCGAATCCGACCTTGTGTCGACCGGGTTGAAGTGGTGATAAGGAATTGGGGACTCACCGGCGGTTCCGATCGTTGGGCGAACAAATATCAGCGTCCTACCCACGGGGAACAACAATCGATGTACTAGTACACACACTCCGCGGTGGAATTTCGGCCCCGAAATGGAATTCCACGAAACCAACGTCCCGTCGACCGTCTCCGAGTGCCGAATCCGAATTGTGGTCACATAAGCGATTCCGATACCCAGATGGAAAGTTATGCTCAGTTCTTTCGCTGAAGGGATGAGAATAATCTGAAAGGGGTGACTACATCGACAATGTTTGTGCACCCACATCTACGACCTGGGGATGAGTTCTCGCGCCGAGTTGAACATGACTTTCGATCGCCGTGACAGGCTGACTCCTTGGGGTCACCCCGCCCGAGATTCACGTAATCGAGGGAGACGGTACTGCTAGAAAACCGTAGAAACGTGGAGATTGTCGACTGGAATCGCAATTTTGAACTGTGAAACGAAAATTTTTCGACCGTGAAACGATGCCTCATCGCCTGAGGCGATAAGGGGCGATGAACGCCTCTGATTGCCGATTCCGAATTAGAATCTTATATTAATTTAGCCAAAAGATCCGGATTGTGGACGAAGGGAGAATCTGAATTTTTTACCCATTTTTATATTTTTTTTTCTTCTGACAAATAGAAGCAGAATAATAAACGATATCAATAAGTTAACAAAATCGGTGCCAAAGTTTCCCCAATTTATTAGGATTAGAAGATTTAACTTTACATCCAAATTCCCTACGTCTCTTTTTCACTTTCAAATAAATAGATGAATTTTACCTGACAATAATCAGATTTCGAATTCCGATGATCAAATCAGAATCGGAATGTAATTATCTGAAGCTAAGGTTTCTCATGAATATTAATTCACACCAAAAGGATAAACATGCAAATATGAATCTACGTTAGATCTTTGCACAATTTTCACATTAAGAAGGGTATTTACGCAAGAAGCCAAGTTAGAAAGAGACCTGCGCAAAAGTTCCACCAAAGCTTGTAAAATTCTCAAACACATTTCATAGACCTATTTCAAATTAAATTCTCATGACAACATTCCTTCAAATGGGTCCCTGAAATCTTCTTTGATAATGATCATTCTAGCCTCCACAACTGTGATTCCTGGGAGTTTTTACATCAGTTTTTTTTTTGTTTTTTTGAAAGATACACAGCTTGTTATATTCCATACCAAATCTGATCACATGTTCCAAAGAGGCAACACAGACCATAAAGCACAAACAACTTGGAGATGGATCTGCACAGCCACACAACATGTGAAATCTTCAGAAAGCAAAGGTTTTTCGTGTCTGCAACCAGTTTCTTTAAAGGATTTAAAAGAAACAAGCGTCAGAAGCCAATCTAAACTGTGGACTTGTATTTTTTTTCTTTTTTTTTTTCTTTTCTTCCTCCCTCGTGACGACTGACCCAAGCAACAACAGTAGAGATCTGTGTCTTTAAACTGACGAACCTTCCTCAGGAAGGTACTGGTACAGAGTTTTAATGGATCAATATGAAAATTATGAATGCAGGGTGACCATCTTTCCAGCGTTTGCTAAGCTGCCCTCTAATTACTCCTCTGGACGATGCCATTCTCCATCAGGTATTCTACAAACTCATCAATCAGATAGGGCCAGGCGCCCTCGGCGTCGTAGTTGGACATTGCAGAATCAACCGTCTGTAGATAACAAGCAAAATGAAAAAGATGTAACATCAATGATAATTTTCCCTTTCTTTCTTTTTCCATTTTTTTTTTGGGTGGCGGGGGGGGCGATGGTGTACTTCATTTTTCTATGATGTTGAGAGGAGATGAACTTTAGCATCTTGGAAATGCTGCAAAAGTGTATCTAAAAAGGATGAGATTGAACCAAATCTTTTCAACAAGTATAAGACAAGCGCTGTTCTATGAGTCTAATGAAGCAATCTGATGTGTGCTATTACCCAACCAGCAGTATACTATCCAATTTTTGAATGGAAACTTTCTCCTTCTATAACCCGAATTGATGATGACGGTCCTTGCCCCTTCATCCATTCAGCCTACTTGCTTCTTGGGGATCATATGCCTACCTTACTTGCCTACTTGATGGAATAAAGTGGTGTCCAACTTCTGAACGAAAACTTTCTCTTCTTTTTTTTTTTTTGAAAAGTGGATGGTACCACAAGTATATACTCTCTTTCCTATTACAAGCAGAGAAATGTTACAAGTAGATATGTTTTCCAAGATTATTCAATTTGGGAAGAGTTTCTTTTGAAGGAAGGGGTTGTTAGAAGCTATATTGAGAGGAATAATCGAGCTCTACAGATTAGTATGAAGAAAATGGGCAGGGGGATGGAATAAACTTTTGGGAAAAGAAGGTGGACTCCATCACGAACAATAGACTGGAACCAAGGGCCCTCCTTGCAGATGATCAACAGAGAAATGCTACATACCAGATTTTAATGTGTCGTATAATGTTTGCTAAGAGCCAGAAAATGTGATATGATGAAAGCAAGCACATTCCAAGAACACAACGGACCAAGTGTATTAATTCTGGCATTTGTACGTTCCTGAACCTCATTACAAACCGTCAGTAAGCAACTGGAGCTTAAATCAGTGATGAATTTCCGTGGTAATTATTATCAAATCCACAATACTGTTCTTGTATTTCGTTCAATAGAAAATGCTCTATTAAGGCCCTCTTCTATAGGTTAGAAGACAATACAACTAGGGAAGGTCTTTGTTCCCACGTTATGATGACCACACATTTATGCAGCTCCATAGAATTAGATGTTGGCAAAAAGCTGTCCGGCAGAATTTTCTTGAGAATATTAGAATAATCAGGAGAAACCAATACGGGAGGGGCAGGAACATATTAGCTTTCTCCAGGTTATGAAAGTGCAACCTCATTTTTAATGAAAATTGAAATCCTAATGAATTACATTTGAATGTATCTGTTATTCTTCTCCTTAGGATTCATGCACATGAAAAATGATGCTGCTTGGGAATCAAGAACCAAGAAATGATACACATACTCAGTGTTAGACTGTACCTTTGCAAATTCCAATAGCTGAGACCATGTGTCCCTTGAGATTGCTTTGTTATGTCTGACCTGAACCCAAAATAATTATTCAACATGATGATACAGATTAGAGCAAGAGTTTTCTATGTGCTCAGATCCAGAAGAACAAACAACTTCAATAACATATGTGCGAAGTCAAATCTAAATGTTTTCCATCCAATTTACTGGATCAAATGATAGTGCTTGAAGCACAAAATATATGTTTGCATAGAGAAGTGTGCATTAAAATTTTCTGAGGTAGCATTTCTTTACCTGTAAGAACTGGCACCAATGGTCGACTAGAGCCCAATGCTTTTCGGCAAAGAGTAACTGCCACATGCCAATAGCTGTGTCCAATGCCAAGGATTTTTGACCCTAGGTTCATATAAAGCAGTAAATAAGTTTACATGGTGAAATTTTGAAAGAAAATTCGGTCAATCATGCCTGTTTTCAACATTAACAATGGAATTTTGCCTTGATCAAATATACTAGAAAAAAAAGAATTATTCAATTTGATTAGATGCATGAAGGTAAAATCGAGAAGAAATTAATGTCAAGTAGAGCAACAACTTGCATAAAAAGCTATAAGTAGTGGAAATAGTAAAAACAAGCAAATAACATTGACGCAAAGAGGAATTTCCCATCCCTCATCAATTGCACTACCTTTATTTATTTTGAATAAAATGAGTAGTACAATTTATCCTTTTTTTTTGGGGGGGGGGGAATTAAAGCTGAGGAAATCTCATCTTCTTTTCGAGGCCTTGTATACTCAGGTTCCACAGTATAAAAGAATTCATTTCATGTGGAATTCCATAATAATAAAGATCCAATGGGATATAACTTGGATTCCACAAGGATGATGAAAGTTTGAAAAGAATAGTGACATAACACCAACTTTCGCTTCACTTTCTGGGCTGAACACCACACCCCTTTCACAGTCATCCTTGTAGTTATGTTGAGTCTTCTAGATTTCTCAGAATTCTACACTATCAAGAAGATGACACTCTCAATTGCAGAGCCTTAGCTGAACTTTATGGAATATTGAATATACATTAAAAGAACAGTTTCTGTTCCAGCTTGCTCATTGAAAAAAAAATCTCTATAATCAATAGCAGGAGGGAAAAGAAATATATAGAATCATTCAGTAATTCCATCACAACTAGGGATCTAAGCTCCTTCAGAATCATTGTTTTTACCACATCCCAAGCAAATCAAATGGGAAGGCAAAGCATGGAATAGCAATCCTAAAGAGACGGTGAACTGTCTCTTCGTAACTGCCCCTGGAAAATGTTCCTGCAGTATGGCAACTTCACACATGTAACAGTAAGCTTTCTCCTCAAGGCTTCAATTAAAGGATTTTCTCCTTCTGAGGGAAGGAGGAGTGAAGAATAAAAAGCACCCAAACAAGCAGTATTTTCAGAACAGCGATCCTCCGAGAAGGAGAAGCAAAAGCCCAAACGGGAAGGGAAAGGCTCAGTTTTCCACCAAAAAAGGACAAAGAAGAGACCTCATACCTTCTCCTTTGCCCACCCGAAAGCAAAGTTGTATATCTCACGAAACTTTTCTGAGTAATGAGAAAGACACAGAAAAAGGACAATTTAACATCAAAGATCCACTGAAGTATCAGGCATGTATTTTGGAACAGTCTACTTATCAGCATATGCATTCAAGTTATTTTGTAGCACAGAACTGTGCATTCTTACAAAATGTACACATACGTTCATCTTTCAGCTCAGCTCGCATCGATGGTATTTTGTCGCGAAATTTTTCAAGTGAATCAACCCTGCCATGCAAATGTTTTGCTTTCAGGCAAGACATTATTCAAATGATGGAAAACTAGGAATAATTACACCACAACAAGCAAATGAAGGTTAAACAAGTTGAACTTCTTTGTTCTCACCCCAATGACTGCAGTCCACCAATAAACTCCTGACGAGAAAATTCACACATAGTAGCAGCTTTCATATGCCAGGACACAACTAGCTGTTGTAATGGGTGAAGCCAAACCAGTAAGTATGTTAGCTCAGTCTAATACAATTCCTACAGTTGTCATATTCTGGGCTACAAAAAGGAGCTAGAGAAACAAATAAATCCCCAAAGATAAAGGGACTTAAAATTCAGCCAGTCCATGCATGCTATAATGTGCATGGGCAGTGCTAATGTTCTAGCTGCGTTTTACTGAATACCTATCAGTAGCAATTGTGGAAGGGGAAAAAAAAAAGGAAATTTGAAACATGCAAAATATAACCAACTTCATTATGACACACATTTCAGAACAAAACGAAGTGGGAAAAGAATCTCTTATGGGAGATTTAGGTGAGAGGCAACAAAGCCAGGGTGTCCAGATGCATACAAGACGTATATGTTTTAACGCTATAACAATCTTCAAGAAAAGCCCACCGCATTCTTGCTCAATTGGACCATCACATTGTTTAATAACTTAAAAAATAGATTCAGATCAGAAGACATGCTTATGACTTATGATATCAAGTAATAATTAAAATGAGATGTTCAGGGCTTGCACAAGCTTTACAATATGCTTTCCCATTAGACAAGACAAATAAAAAGGCCTCAGAATTCATGATGTACGTACCATGACAATATCTTGAGGATCCACCTGGAAAGACCAAAGATTTTATGACATTAGAAAAGTATCCAATCACTTAAGAAGCAAAAGGCAAAGAATTTTAAGTTGAATAAACAACTCCTTAAAATAAAAATATATAAAAACTTCAAAGGACAAAATTAGACAAGCAAAACAGCAGCCCACAGATTATGTTGTGTTGCTTTTTATGTATTACAGCATGACAAATGCATAGTGTTGCAAGATCTTTATCAATAACGGTGAATCTTCACAACCAAAATAGTCAAGGAGAGGGGATTTTTCAGATACAGGTGAGAGTCAGACTACACCACCAGAATTGCAACAGCTGATAAATGAAGATTTCCAGTCTAACCCAATCCAAAGGAAAACTAAATTATAGTCCAATGGAAAGCAGCCTCAGAAGTCAGAACATTGTTGCCCCCACAAAAGAAAACGTTACACATATCACTATAATGGGTGCACTCAGCTATTTTGAACATCAGGCAGGAGGACATTGCAAACACATCAGATATTTGTAAATGAAATTTTGAACACTTTGCATCTCCAGAATCCAGATTACTAAATGGATTGCCTGCATGGCTGTAGAGTCATGGACTTCTGAAGACCCAACAAACTTTATGCATGGTTACATACACTATTTACCCTTTTGTTCCTAGGTTCATATTCTCTTGGTCTGAAGGCGGCCACTGAGATGTTTAGACAGGACTGACTTCCCAGGTAAATACTTTTACTCAGATGGTACTGAACTAAGGATGCCAAGGAAACAAACATATCATGTAAGTGGCATTCCATGAGCAAGCATCTGGGTTCCAGACATCATTTCTTCACAAGATTGTTGAAACAAAATAGAGCTGCAGAAAGGGAATATCTCAACTATGAGTAATAAGATAAGAATATAGTGCCTACTGAGTCTGCAGTACATGTTCAATGTAAAGGGTAAAAGAGAAAAAAGGGTCAATAAGAAGATACCTGAAGATCATTGCAAAGAAGTGCAATGCCATCAGCCAAAATCATATCCACATAAGGGTCTGCAAAAATTTGCTAGATTAGATAGAAGGCAAGACACACCCTATTCATTCCAACACAAGAACACAATGACAATATCACTCTTAAGAATCGGAAAAAAAAACACAAACACAGAGGACTTTGATTTCTGACTTGAAGTCAACATTTAGAAGTGGCATCGGATAAAATGATAATTGAAAATCAATTCTGTGACAAGATTCCAGTGACGCATATCTTATCATGTATGAACAAAGGAATGAACTATTTAATCTCAGAGGACTTTGATTTCAAGAATTGGAGGGGAAAAAAAACATTGCTAGCTTACATAGGAGGCAAGTATTCATTGCCAATACAAGAACACAATGACAATATCACTCTAAGAATTGAAAAAAAACACACAATCACAGAGGACTTTGATTTCTGACTTGAAGTCAACATTAGAAGAGGCATCGGATAAAAGAAAAATGCTTAGTGACATGCATTTCAGTTGCAAGAGGGCTCATAAATACTTGGGTTGGACAAATAAAACCTAACTTGGACTCATAAAATGATGTGTCAGGGTTGGACCATCCTAGGTGGACCAATGGGAGCTCCCTCTTGCAACTGAAATGCAAGTGTACTCTTGCACTAAGCATTTCTCCAGATAAAATGATAATTGAAAATCAATTCTGTGACAAGATTCCAGTGATACATATCTTATCACCTATGAACAAAGGAGTGAACTATTTAATCTCAGCTTGAAAGTTCTGGGTTATGGAACTTAGTGGAAATACATGATACCAGTTTGTAGAAGGTTACTCTCCACCAAAATTCTGGGCAGGTAGTTGCCGGCAGATGTAGCCATTGCCAGAGTAGAGGACCAACTGGGAGTGGGGGAAGCGGAAGGAAAACTGGGGGCATTATGATATTTCAACTCAAACCGCCTGCTTCTGGGATAGTCAACCAAGTGGTGAGCATAGCTCTTGGCGGGCATGTCTTCGTAGGGCAATTGAATATTTGGAAGCCCAAGGATAACATTTGGAAAAGTTTAGAGCAAGCTGCAGATTCAAATGATTTTTTTGGATGGTGGCCAAAGACCAAAATCCATTAAAACAATAAAAGAATTATGAAGGAAAAAGAAACTCTACCAAGCCAGTAGACTCCAACAAACAGAAGGGTTAAAAATTGAAACCCCTTACACTGATACAGATAAATTGAATACCACAGTCTAGAAATGAGCGTATAATTACTAAGCTGCAGATTCAAATGACTGGAATCTCTTCTGCAACATGTCCAAGTGGTATCAAAGATATCTAGAGAATAGCTACCACAATGTTAAAAAAAATACTTTCCACCCTAATGTAGAATTTTCTGATAGAAGCTTCAATCTATGTGATAAGCAAAGAAAACATAATAAAATTTGTGTTTCTCAAAAGAGAATAATTTTGGGACATAGGTTTAAAATGGATTAGCTAAAATCAAATTTCAGTTCAGAACGATATTTTAATGGTCAGAGACTCAACTCAGAGAAGTACTAAGTGTTGGGTAGTGCGAAAGGAACACATTAACAAAATGTATGTAGCAAAGATGAGGATGCTAAGATGGAAGTGTGGTAAGACTAAGAAAGATAAGATTAGGAATGAGTGCTTTCCTGAGGACTTGATAGCTCCAATTGATAGGAAAATAAGAGAAAATAGACTTAGGTGGTTTGGAAACGTGTACCGTTGCCCAAACTCGGCGCCGGTTAAAAGATGTGACCAAATTTTAGTGGATGCCAGTAAAAGAGTTAGGGGAAGGCCTAAGATGAGATGGTGGGATGTTATTAGGAAGGACTTTGACTTCTTAGGTTTAAACATGAATATAGCACTTGATAGAAATATTTGGCGGCAAAGGATTCATATAGCCAACCCCAAATAATGGGATAAGGCTCTGATGATGATGATGAAACTCAACTCAGAGCAGACTGTTCTCTGATGCACATCTGATGGATAACATATGTTTATAAGTTTATTCTCCAGTTGGAAACCAGACCATAATCAAAGAATGATGTCAACTCTAGGAACTATCCGACTGATGCACTAACATTAGATGGATATCAAATAAATGCAACTTCGTTGGATGGGGGTGGCAGGCTGATGGTGTTAAATCTGCAGAAGCCTCCTCCAAGAACACACACACACACACACAGTGAACCAACAACTTTCTCTGCTTTTCCAATGTGGGCCTACCAGTTCATTCCACATCCCAAATCCAATTATCCAAACATAGCGGTAGCTCCACACCATGGTGATTCATGCTTCCATGCTTTCACTTCCGCATCTGGGTAACGCTTTCCTAAGGGTAGCACTCTCCTACTGTCCAACTCATGACTGTGTCAGTATAATCTGGATCTGAGGTGTTCACTTTTTTAATGGTATAGCAACCATTTAAAGGTGCATTGAGGTTCAATAATTTACCCAGCGATCCATCTATCTAAAGTTTATTAGCTGTTTGGTGATCCATGGATAAATTACCGTCCAAATGCTTAGTCCTCAGATCCTGCTCCACAATGAACACTTGACACTAATTTCCAACATCTGTTTCTTCTAATTGCCATGAAAACACTTTGATCAGATATAGTAGGATTCCTAGTCCACTCTTCCAAGAAGAAGGCTTTTATATCCCCTTGACAGTGATTGATGATGAGATCTTAAGGAGGTGCAGTATTCCTAACGGTTTTCCGAATCGGGGCGAATCAGTGCGAATCAGGGGAAACCCGATCCCTGATTCGCCCCGATTCCCTTTCTATATATATGTATATATATATATACACAAATGCTGGGGTGCAGCCCCGCCGCACCCCAGCTGCTGCCGCTGGATCGCCATCCAGCGGCAGCAAACACTGCGCACGCAAGTGGGGTACGGCGCCCGCCGTACCCCAGCATCTCTCTCTCTCTCTCTCTCTCTCTCTCTCTCTCCTCTCTCTCTCTCTCTCTATATATATATATATATATATATATATATATATATTATCATATTTGTAATATATGTTATACATTATAAATATGATATATTACATATATGTATTTAATCAATATAAATGTGTCTGAAATATGATATACATAATATATATATATATCATATGATATACTATATATATAATATATATATACCCATACGAATCGGTCCGATTCCCCATCAAGAGATACCCGATTCGCCTTCCGATTCCGATTCGACAAACCATGCTCCTAATGTCCAAATTGAGGGAAAGTGAGGCAATTTTCTAGGCCCTAGAAGATGTCAAATCATCATCATCATCAGAGTCTTATCCCATTATTTGGGGTCGGCTACATGATTTTTTTCCCACCAAATTTTTTTATCAAGTGCTATAGTCGTGTTTAAACTCAAGAAGCCCAAGTCCTAATAACATCACATCATCTCATTTTAGGCCTTTGTCTAGCTCTTTTACTGGTATCCACTAAGATTTTGTCACATCTTTTAACCGGCGCCGAGTTACGGCGACGGTGCACGTGTCCAAACCACCTAAGTCTATTTTCTCTCATTTTTCTATCAATTGGAGCTATCCCCAAATCCTCACGGAAGCACTCATTCCTAATCTTATCTTTCTTAGTCTTATCACACATCCATCTCAGCATCCTCATCTCCGCCACACACATTTTGTTAATGTATTCCTTTCGCACTGCCCAACACTCGGTACCATATAATAAAACAGGTCTCACTGCTGTTCTATAAACCTTGGAAGATGTCAAATACTCTAGGGAAAAAAATCTGGAGGCGGGGATTCAAAATGACTGGCCAAAGATGGCACAAAAAAGGCATTTATCCCATTTCATGTGCTAAGTTAAGAACCAGAAGAAGGACAGTGTAATGCCTTTGTTTGTATTAAGGTCATCTTGTCTTTGGTGGATTGAGTCTGTGCCATTGGTGCTGTTGAACAAGATCTATTCTTGGGCCAGCCTTTAATTTGGGGTTGAATTGTTTGTGTTGGGAAGCATTGTTGGGACTGAGAAAGAGCAGTGGAACCCAATGGACTTTATTTTTGGGGTTCTGGAACTGTGATTATACCATGTGGTTCTTTGAGTTGTAAGCATACATATTACAATCAGATTTCAGAATGTAATGCATTCATGAGGTTTCTAGCTAATAATGCAAACACCTTCCTGGCTTCCCTTCAACAAATTTAGAAGGAAAAAAAAAAAGCTAGTATTAAAAACCGAAGAAGAAATTAGGTGAATAGTAAATGCTCGGAATGACATGCACGTTTCCAAAAAATCCAATTTTTGCACGGTCAGGGTGGCAAAACATAATGAGTGAAACAGTGTTGGCAGGAAATTGATTATCGTAATAGATAGGATAGGTATACATACAGTTTTATTTCTTCTATCTTTTGCCTGATTAACAGGTACATTATTAATGATGCAACTTAGAGTATCTAATCAATACAATTTTGTACGAGGTCTGGGACTAAGATTCTAGGAAGATAAACTCACTTACACATAAATGAAAAATGTGAGCAATTCAGTGAGCATATAACACTTGCCTTTGTATCTCTTATAGAGCTCCTCAAGCTGTCTAGAGTCAGTGACTGCCCTAATTTGAGGCTGGCTGTAGAAAAAGTCAAAGGCGCCCTCCAGATGCCAATCACTAGCCTTTAATGCTTGAAGAGCAATCTTGTCACTGTACTTGGAAATAAAATGACCTATAAGTATTCTTAAGCTGCAGAACCATATAAAATGAAGTGATACTAAATAGAAGATCAAAATTTTGAGAACAACATCCTAAAACATGAGCAAATCCACATGGAAAGACACACCATACATATATCATAAAGCCACAATTGTTTCCTCTTGCAAGCCATTCTAGATTCCAGTATTTAATTTTATTTTTACCGTCAGTCCTTTTGGCACTACTCTTTTTGATGCCGCAGATGACCCCGTTCATGTTTTTGATAATATGGAGAAAACATAGCAATATCTTTGTCCGTTTTCATACACTTGGGCAACCTTAAAACAGATTGTGAAACTGGGTGACCTCGTACAGAGCAGGATGCCCAGATCACTATTGTGAACAAACAATAAGCAAAGCATGGACTAAAGAAACTACCAGAACTCTAATAAGAAAAGAGGTGAGAAAATGCCAATAGAGTGCTAAACTCAGCATCACAAACAAAGAGATAAGCAAACTATGCAACTCATAAAGGAATCCACCATCAGTCAAACTAACAATTAGGAAATGGACTTCAGCTTCCTTACTACTACATGTCCAAACACAGATATAGACGCCCTAACTAGACTAGACTACACAAAATAGAATGATCAATGAAAAATAAGCTTTCCCAAGTTATTAGACAAGATTATTCATAAACTGGATGCGATTTGATGGGAATCAATTTTAAAAACCTATAACAGCTCAACTTCTACAAGTGTCCAGGTAAAAGAAAAATGGGTAAGTATTCACTATGAAGGGATTTGATGCATTACCATGCAGATTATGAGAATATCCATAACCAACAATCCAGTTTTCAGCAATAATCAGTATGAACCTAATGTCATTTTATTTCAAGTAGTGAACTATTAGCAATCTAGAAACCTCCCAAAAATTATGCCTTCTCTTGATAGCTAGAATAGAAGAAAGATGCAAGAAAGATTTTTAAAATAGTTTAGTATACTCCTGGTATATTTACAAATGATAATTCACAGAATATGGATTAATTGTCACTTTTCAACATTTAAGAACACTGTAGACCTTGTACCTTAATCATCCCACAGAAATAAAGTGAAAATGACTGGGTTTCAGCCTAACTGTGAATGGACATTTAAAAAAAAAACTGTGAATGGTACCAGCAAACATTTAACACTGTAATAGCCATCCTACAAGCAACAATAAAGCCAAAATGATAAGATTCCAACATATTAGAGAATGATACCAGCACCTTTTCACATTCTTAACTCAAAGAGGCTTATATTGTTGTACAATACAGTACAGACTTTCCTTACCTAAAACTTTTTCAGATAAAGCCTTTCCATCTCTATTCTAACTTCCATGATTACTTATGGAAATTATGGTGATCAATCTTTGAGTATAACATGCATATTAATTCAACCTCATACCTCTGTTATTTTGAGTGTCATGTTACTTTTGTTCCTAGGGAGGATATGCAACATATATTAAGTATCCTTTAACCAGCTTAGTTAAGTGTTATGTAGTGTCAAAGGATCGCTCTACTAAATGCAAATATCCATTCCATGTTTATCTGAACGCTTCTCCAGAAAAGACTATATGAAGAACCAGCTAGACATCATTGCACAAAAAATTGATAGAATCTATGAAATAACTGAAAAAATGTGAAATAACGTAGAAAAAAAACAAGGATATATGACAGGGAGGATGGGTGGAACAGAATCTATGTGCCCGAACTGTCTTACTGGGGAGTGGGAATTGTAACATTGAAGAAAAGGGCCCCCACAGTAGGAGGGATCGAAGATGCTACTCTGATTAAAGCGTGCAACATTGAAGCATACACATGCAGCAAAAGTAAATCGTCTACTGATCTTTTTTTTCCTATTTTAGTTTTTCACCTAAAAAAGACTCGTATTCTGGCCATGAATCATAGGTCAACTCTAAAACATGGAGCAGAAAATAGGGATGATTAAAACAGATGCACAGTGGTGTTTATGAAGGGGGATACCTGGCTCCAGTTATCGCCATGAATTGCTGGATTTTGTCGCGGTGACCCCTGCCCAACTTATGCTGAAACCCAAGAAGGCAATTTACAGTGTTACCCGAAACTGAGGAATATCAAGAACCTCAAAAGCCTAGCATGTGAAGTTGAGTCATCATCCAATGAGTCAACCAAATTCTTTACCAAAGAGAAGGATAAAAAGACAACAGATGAAGCCAATTGTTGGAAACAACAAATAAGCAGAACGAACCACTTTCGGAAGAAGAAAGACGAATTCAGCGATGGACTACAACCCTGAAGTGATGTACAATGCAGGCTAAAAAAGTGGGAAAATGGAAAGAGGGACAAATTCAGCTCTCGAACCAGAAAAATTAGTAAAAACAACACAGAACCCCATCCCTTACAGGAAAACCAAAAAAAAAAAAAAAAAATCAAGGTGGGTGGGTAGAAGTCACGTTCAAGAGACAAGAATTGAGCTGCCAAAACAGCAGGGGAGAAAAGGAATGAAACTTGCAACAACAACACTCGAAACCCACAAAACCACAAATCATCCAGAGCCCTTGTGTACAAGCAGAAATATTTGCATCCCCAGGAATCTACAGGCGGCTCGAAACCATCAAAGATCGAAACTTTACACCGAACCCAGGAACCCAGGAGCAGATGCTAACCATTTTGAGCGGAGTGGGGATGGAAAGGGGAGAGAGAGAGAGAGGGGAGGAAGTTAGGGCTGCAGAGGGGGGCGGCTTTTCCTCCCTCCACTCCTTTCTCCTTGTACTCTCTCGTTCCGCCCCCCTTGCCCAGTTGCCCCCTTCCACTCTTCTTGTTTGGGCCTTTCTCCTGCGGCTTTCCGCTCCTCGCCTTCCTGATTAATTAGAGCGCTCACTGAAAAGCTGGATATTTTCAAATGCATACTTTCTATTTCTTCTTATACATATATACTCTTCGAATTCTTTGCATCTATTTATTTCTCCTTTTTGAGTCAAGGTTGGCCGACTCGTTTGACTCGATTGTGTCGAGTTTTTCAGGAGATATTATGGTACGATACGTACAGCATCGATCCACCTACTCCCCACCATCAGCTTCCCCGTCCCCGCGTCCTCCCCCTTCTGTGTCTACCTAAACCGCCCCACCCACCACAACGTCTTTGTCTCGATTTCTTCTCCGAGTTCCCCCGCACCCTCTCCCTCCTCTACCAGAATCCCATCGCCCGCGCTATCGTCCTCTCCACTTGTGGCCCCCACTTTTGCGTTGGCATCGACTTCACCTCCCTCGACGGTGGCGCCGACTTTCGGTTCCCCCCCCCCTTCCCCTCTGTCTCACCCCCACTCCACGCTGAAGGTGGCGTGTAGTCACGGCGAAGTGGTTGCAGTGCGCTCACGATGCTCGACGGCAGCGCGTGACGAAAGAGATTACAGTAGCGCGATGTGGAAGGCTCTAATTGCCCCTCTCCCCCTCTGTCTCCCCCCCCCCCCTCGATCGCCCCTCCCCCTCTGTCTCGCCCCCCCCCCCCCCCCCCCTCCTTCCAATCAAGGTTTGGCGCATCGCCGATTCGGACCGGATCGGGATTATCCTGATCCGATCCGATTCGGGCGGATCGAACCGATTCGGTTCGATCCGCTTGGATTCGGCCAGAACTTGGTCCTGTTCAGGCAGGGTTCACTGGACTCATGATCTTGTTCAGGCAGGGTTGTCAGGATCTGCTTATTTACCTGAATATCATTTAAGTAAATGTTATAATTTGTTGTTTCATTTACTTAAGATATACATGTAAATAAGGAAGTACCCCCCATTTGAATCCAATAAAAATATCAAAAAAATTATATCTCTTACCAATAAAAAGTCAACTCTCCCATCGAAGAACAAAATCGCGATTTTGGTGATTTTAGCGAAATGCTAACTTTTTAATCTCTCATAATTTGGTCTATCTAAAAATTTGATAATTCAAATAAACCATATGGAACACTAAAAATCTAAAGTCCGGTAAAAAAAGTCAAATGTGCATGTGACTTCTCCAAGGGAGCCGCTCTCCTACTGACAGCACTTAGTCTGCTCGATGCATCTCAGGATTTGGTCAAACTTAAGTTATCATCACTTAAACTCATGAGAATTTTCACTTTCTAATTGAAAAGAAACTAGAAAGTGACAATTCTTATGAGTTTGAATGATGATAACTTAAGTTTGACCAAATCTTGAGATGCCTCGAGCAGACTAAGTGCTGTCAGTAGGAGAGCGGCTCCCTTGGAGAAGTCACATACACGTTTGACTTTTTTTACCGGACTTTAAATTTTTAGTGTTCCATATGGTTTATTTGAATTATCAAATTTTTAGATAGACCAAATTATGAGAGATTAAAAAGTTAGCATTTCGCTAAAATCACCAAAATCGCGATTTTGTTCTTCGATGGGAGAGTTGACTTTTTATTGGTAAGAGATATGATTTTTTTGATATTTTTATTGGATTCAAATGGGGGGTACTTCCTTATTTACATGTAATATCTTAAGTAAATGAAACAACAAATTATAACATTTACTTAAATGATATTCAGGTAAATAAGCAGATCCTGAACCCCTGCCCGAAGAGGATCCTGAGTCCAAAGAACCCTGCCTGAACAGAACCAGGCGAATCGGACCGAATCGCGAATCGGACTTCCCTGATCCGCACCGATTCGCCCGAATCGGTCCGATCCGATCCGGCACGCCAAACCATGCTTCCAATCACCCCCCTCTCCTCTGGTCACCCCCCTCCCCCTCCTCGTAGCACCCCTCCATGTTCGCCCTTCCCGACCCGACTGTGTCAGGGATTAGGAAGTCTCTGACACAGTACGATACAACTGTACCGTACCGATTAGATGCGCAACATGGAAAACCGTGCTTTAAGTAGACCGAAGTTTATGTAAAAATCTATCTTAAATTGATAATTGTATATATAGTTATCACTTGTCGAAAGTAATTATCATAAATACCTGGTCTCTCCGAATACCTAAAGAATATTTCATATTTTTTTTTCTGGGTCACCATTTAATAACTGTAAATGTTAATAAAAATGATGAAAATATATATATATATATAATTATATATATAATAAGTAACTTATTTAGTTTCAGACCCCCCATCGAAATTCCAAAACGTTAATCTCACCTTTGGTGCTCCTCCTCTTGTTAGTTCATTTATTTTACAGGGGGTGTTCATAAATTAATTGGCTCAGTAAAAAAAAATTGAATAAATAAAATATTAGGTAAATTAATTAGAAGTCTCTGACTGTAACATGAAGGTCTTTACTGTAACAGGGTTTAACGTATATTGTAACAGGTGATAACATTTACTGCAATGAGTTCCAACTCTGTTAGGGACTAATAAATAAGTCAAAAATTTGATAGGGACTCCTAATTAATTTGCCCTAAAATATTTTATATTCTTAATTATAACATATATATTATAAAATACTGATAATAAATAAAATATGTATTGACAAATTCGATTATTTTGCTAACGAACTGGCTGTGGCATGCATATCCTTCGCAAAATTCGCAAGGACATAATTAAAAGATTAAAAAAAGGGGTTTGTAACTATACCCTTACAAATATTAATTTTTGTATGTATATCTTTGATATATATCAATTGTCTGAAATACTTTTGATCCACTGTAATGGTTGCGGCCCTATATTTATATGGGTATACATACAATAGTTTTTATATAAATTGTTTTTACATATATACTCTTATAAGTGTATAGCCGCAACTATTGGTTACAGTATATTACAGATATTTTAAATAATTGATATAAATTATATATATATATGTGTAAAAAAATATGGATAAGAATATACATACTAAAAAGTCAAGAAAACAAGTAAAAAAGGACAAGAATGGAATCTAACCGTCGGATTTGCCTGCGATGCTTCGAAGATATTACGAGGGGGTGCCACTGCGCCGGGCCTGGCGTTAAGGCGTGGGGGGGCAGGACAGCGTCAGTTGGTGAAGTTTGACGTCTTCGCGAGCTAAGCTATCTTGGTGTGGTCGTGTGTTTTTGGCAGCTGCGGCGGCGTGGGCAGCTGTCCACATCACAGCCGTCAAGTCAGTGGGACGAGGATCCGAGCTGGCGACGGGGAATCCACCCCCTGATCAAGCGGCTGCCAAATGCCCTGCCGGCTTCGTACGATTGGGATGAGTACGGGGCTGACGTCATGCAACTTCGCCAGCCACCCACTCCACTCCAGCATGGTTTTTTCTTAAAGTTAGAAGGTAATTAGGATTTTTAACTTGCGGGGTGCAATATATTATATTAAAAAGGGTCTTATGATTGCGGTGGGTCATGTCGGCATTGTATTGACAGGATTTGATATAAATATTTTTTTATTCTTTATAATAATAAAAATTAAAATTTATTAAAATAAAATATCAAGTAAAATCCAATTCAACTGGGTTGCCCGAACGGCCGAGCTCGTTGGGCAGCACCATATTTGCGCGGGACCCGCAACAGGGACGCTGCCCAACAGGACAGCGCCAACTCAGTTGTCCGAGCAAATCGCACGCTCAGGCGGCCGGACGCACAACATCTCTCATTCAACTGGGTACAATAATGATTACTTTTATGTCCCATATCTTGTTGAAATTTGTGACTAGCTGATAGTTCTTAAGTTACAAACGTTTTAGGGTTTGTTATAATCAACATCAAAAAGATGTTAACTGAGATATATGAGTAATATTTGCTTCATATTTGAATGTGCACCAAATGTCTAAACTCGTATCTTCCATAATTGATCTATATAAGACAAGTCTAATTAAACCATATTTTCAAACGAGAACTTTTTAAATATCTTATCACAGATGATTATTGTAACTCTTTAAACACCCTAGACCCTAACCAAATCCTACTCTTATAGATAAAACATATGTTCAGAAGTTTGGTATCTCATGCATGCAGTTCTTTAATCATCGGGTGTGTCCGAAGTAGGACAAGTTAGCATTCTCAAAAGAAATGGGGAGATACAACTACTTCATTGTGAAGGTATACCTGACAATTTATTTTAAAGATCATAGACATCACAAGAACTACAATATTACAATCCATGTGGAAGGTCTCAACAGTTTTGAAGAGATTTTGCCGCTAGTAATATTTTTGAGTAATATTTTGTATCAATATTTTTTATACTCAGCACAATTATCAACACTCACATAAAATGTGACTCTTACATCATCATGATACAAAGGCCACCCCAATATGAGTGTGGGTAATAATACCAACACTTCCACTTATCTTTTTCCAATACTTATCACACACATGTAACAAATGATGATGACAAAAGCACACCTCCATATGATTGATCCTTTAATGTTTTCAACAAAAAAGTATGCATCTCATTTCTTATCACCCCCATATGAAATAATTATATGGTGAAGTACTACTTCCATCCACATTTCCACAGACACAAAAAAGATGAGTCCCACAATATATTGTTGACTGAAACCCACCCCATCGTATGAAGGCGAGCCGCAGGCGTGACAGACAGCCGCATGTGTTTCTCTCTATCTTTTGGCTGCATCACATAAACACTCACTTTCACATGTGCATGGTGAATGCATTTTTCAGATAGAAGAACCAGATGCCCGCTAAAGTCCCCGAAGTGTAAGTTGGATTCAATGCAAAGCAAGTAGCTAGTGAATCAACAGTCCAGCCGACAAAATCAACTCCGCAAGAACCACGGAAAGGAATAGAATATAACACGTCAAAAAATTCTCCACACAGAAGAAAGCGAACAAAAGTCGAAGAACATGGGGTTCATTCACTCGAGCACCCTGCAGATTACAAGTTGGAAGAACCGCATGGGAAAGGTAAATCTATTGAGCTAAAAGTTGGTGAGTGGGGGGCAGCCCGTGGAAACCTTGTCTGTACACTTTGCCAAATTTCTCGCGCATCATTTTGTAACCTTTTCGTTCTGCCTATTCATCAACATGGCACATTACTGTAGTATCCTCATCATCAGCATGCTTCATTACAAAAATGAATCAATATAAAAGGGGAAAAAAAGGAAATATGGATATGCTGTGGTTAAACACGAAATATGCACATAAGTAGATGACCTAAGGAGGATGAGAAGTATAACACAGACGGGAGAGATCAAAACTACTCCTGGACCAGAAGACCATCTAGAAGTGGCTGCTCCGGATGTACATGCCTGCCAAGATTTTTCCCATCTTTATGATGAGGTCTGCAAAACAACAAAAGCAAATAAATTCCATTGTACCATGAAATTCATAGATACTACTCTTGTTATCTTGAATACAAGCCAGATCAACCCACTATACTAACTAGATCAATAATAATCATCATCATCATCAGAGCCTTATCCCATTATTTGGGGTTGGCTACTTACTAGATCAATAATAATGAAGGTCAAACCCTCACAAGCAGGGAAAAAAGGAATAAGGGACAATGAGGGGGTTTAGTACTCTTCAACAAAAATAACTTCACTTGTCGATGATACCTAGAGAGAAATAACATGCAAAAAAGGTGAATTTTGTTTTTGTTGGGAGGTAGCCAGAACGTTTGGTTACAGTTCATTCAAATAAAAGACAAACGAAAGCAGTAGAGTAGGAAGAAAAATGATGAAGCATAAGAAAGGGGGGAAAAAACTCTCCACTGAGAAAGTAGAGCGACAGTTACAGAGCTACTGAACAAATGACCTCCATCCAAGTACAGAGTTCCCCCAAAGGATGAGGTTCATCACTATTAGGTTTACCAAATTTTGCCAATCCCTTACCAATTAATTGCTCTCCTCAAAATACCAGAAGTGGAGTAGAAGTCCCCACTAAACTTCCTTGCATTTCTCTGTATCCATGTTGCCCATAAAATCGCTGCAAAAATTCTGATACAATCCATCATATGGACGTGAGCTGGTCTTCTGTTGACCCACCACCTCAATAGAGAGTGAAGATCCGATGGAATATCATCCCATATGACTCTGATAATGCCGCAAGCCCAAAAAAGATTATTAACAGACTCCTTATACATGCCGCAGCATGAACATGTAGAGTTATCAATTATGAAAAGCTTCTTAATCCTGTCAGCTGTAGGAAGTCTCGAGGTTGCCACCTTCCAAAGAAATAATTAAGTTTTAGTAAGTAACCCCCTTTCACCAAAGGAGTTTGTACCATCATAAATTCAGTCCTCTGTCGCACAGCTAACAAGACAATGACTTGACTGAAAAATGGCCATAGCCCTCACATTTCCATTTACTCTCATATCGGCCAGGGCCAATCCCATCCAAATCGGGTCGATTCCCGATCCAAATCAGCCAGAATCGGTCAGATTGGCCTGGATCAGTCATGGCTGATCCGATCCAGAATCCCTGATTCTCCCTTCCATGTTAATCACAATCCTCAGATAATGTGTGATAATTGGATAAAATCTGTTGCAAATTTATGTAATCAGTCATCTAGGAATCAGATACGTTCCTTTGGAATGAAGCACCCAGTTCCCAGGCCCTCCATCTTCATAAACAAATCTGACAGTCCTCTTCTGAAACTCGGAGAGCTTGTATAAAGTTCGGGACCACTTAGGCAGAGGAACTTCTAAACACCATGCATCCTCCCAAAAGAATATATTCCCGCCATCTCTCAACTGCAAAACAGTTGAAGCTATATAAACTTCGAGAAATGCTTCCAGCCTATTTGTTCCTCCTTTTTTTGCTATTTGTCACCCTTATCCACTAAAGATGACAAATAAGTTATTAAGCTGGCAAATAGGCCTAGATGGGTAGTAAAGCATTTCTCTATAAATGTCAGCAGTTTTAAGAATTTGCTTCCAAATAGGAGAGACAGAATTGACGAGTTTGGTTCAATATTCCACCTTCCCTTGCCTTTAAAATATTTAATTCTAACAATCTTTCCCCAAATTCCTTCATGTTCATTACCAAGCCTCCATAGCCATTTGGCAAGCATAGTTATGTTGAAGCTTTCAATCGGAACAATTAGTAAGGCGCAAATATTTCCATTCTTTCCTCAGCTCCAGACAAAAGCACTTCTAATTCTCAAAATTCATCTGATGACCTTCTTAGGCATCTAAAATATTCAAATGATAGTTTGCAATGGCTGACATGACAGATTTTTAAAGGATCCATCTACTCACTATCGGAAAGGAAGTTAGCTTTCCATCCTTCAAGCCTCACCTCAAACTTCTTTATCAGTTGGTTCCATAACTTGGCATGAATTTTCTATCTGATAATGGTAACCCACAATACTTGATAGGAAGATTAGATCCCTTACGACCTATTGTTGCTCACAATAATTGGAACTGCTAACGTAATGACAGTGAAAATCTAGAAGAGTAGAAGTAGATAACAAAGGACATATGGGATTTTGAAGCAAACCAAAATTAGTAAAGTTAAGCACACAATGAGGACAAAGATTCAACGGGGAGAGAATGTATCTTGTAACCCAGAAGTGCCGGTATCGATGAGACCATTTACTAGGTAAGTAACTACAAGATGAATGTGGCTATATGGGCATGTTATCTCAAGAACTTCAAGCAGTGAGGTAGGGCAGGTGGACAAATGACAGAGAAAGCATGAATATTGACACATCAATGTTCATCCAGCAGAAGAGTGAACTCATATAACAGCGACTGCAATTAGGTATTTGTCATTCATTCTTATCAACACCACCGAGAAGTGTTTAAAGACTGCAGTCTTGGCATTGTTTCAGGTTTGCACAAGTATTTTGTACACAGCCATTCATGATTAGGATCAAATGGTTGAAAAAACAGGCACCATGTGTACATCAATGCATAATTTTTAGGAAATGCTTATTACTTATTTCCTGCCCGGGGATCATTGAATCAGTGACAACAGTTTTTAAATGCTATGAAGCAACATTTGCAAAGCTGGCAGCAGACTGGAGGGCCCTAAATCCAGCAAAACTCATGAGTTCAAATATTCGTAACCTGAACTCATGATTAATGACTAACCATAGATGACCTCATTGAAAGCACGGAAGAATCATGTGCGGGAATAGAAACAACAAGACCTTACGCTAGGCGATTGGAGTTCCACTGTTGCTGGATCTTTAGTTTCCTACAAAATAAAAGAAATGTATCATGAACAGCATTTTAATTTGAGAAGAAATATACTGGTGTTGTTCTGCTGTTTACCTCAATCAGCAAATCTTTCCTAGTGATCAAACCAATAACATGAGAAGCTCGAGGGACTACAAATATATGCCTCAAACCCAGCTGTCGGAAAAGATTATACACCTGAATGGTAAAATACTTTAAAGATTAGACCTGTATCACATGACATGTAACACTCAGAGAAATCAAATGAAATCAATATCTTTGGATATTCTTCAAGATTACCTTAGCCAACGACATATCTTCTGGCACAATATACGGGGAAGGATTAAGAAAAGGAGCAAGATCTATGTACATTTCCAGGTCGCCATCACTCAGCTGGATATCCTCTATGGATATTCCTTTGCTTGAGATTGGCTTCACAAAATCACTAAAGTTGTGCCTAAATAATCAAATTTCAACCAGTTAGTGTGAAAAATTACCAGAATTGCAAAGGAAAGATGAACATGAAGATACCACTAACCTGATTGACACAGATCCATTCGAAGGATAAGGAGTACTCTGAAAATCTATTTTAGACTGCAGGAGTACCAACAAGTGACTGCACCAAGGAAAAAAAAAGTCCAAATTGACCATTTTAATATAACCATGGTAAGGGTTAAAGAGCTGCTATCACATTAAAAAGTAAGAAACAATAACACGTAAATGAGAAACAAGTTCAAGTAGTACCTCCTAAGGATTATCCCAATAACAAGCGACTCCCCATTTCTACCATGATCTACGACCTGCATCCAATAAAGAACATAATTCTTCTTAAGCATTGTGATTTAATCCATGTCTCCAGAAACAAAAATGATACAGCAACTCACAGGGAAGCCATTATGTTTATTGCTACGTAGCATGGAAACTATGTCTGAAACTCTTACAACACGGGGAAGGCACATAACCTTGCATACATCAGAGGAAGTGGTTAATTGTGAGTTGCCAACAGTAATCAAGGGTCCGAGAACTGTTTTTAAACTAAAAAAGAAAGTCAACCTTCTGATCCTTGCAGGCCTCCTTTGCTTTTATATGACGCATGTACTGTTTAGGTCTAGATTCGAGTAGGGGAATGCCCCTCAAATGTGCTTGTACTTCATACAATCCTTCATTGAAAACATCACCAACAGCCTGTGAAGAAGTAATTCACATAACCGCACTAGAGCATGCGTGAAATGGCAAATTCAAATCAAATGGAATCATTTACCTTTGAGATAAGAAGAACAAGCATGATAAGTGGTAAGAGCTTCAGATTGTTTGTAATTTCTACCATAATGACACAAAGGGAAACAGTCATCCGCATAGAACCACCAAGGAAGGAGGCAGCACCAAGTAGCGCATATCTGTTGCAAGAAAGGTGGTAAATGAAAATGATAGATAGCATAGAAAACTATTACAAATATTTGGTTTAGTAGGAGTTATGGACAACAAGGCTAAACAAAAAAGGAATGGTGATAGCTGTTTAGGAATGGTAGCAGCTGTGACATACATGGTAAAAGGACAAACTTTGTGTTAAACTATAAAAATTAACCATTATGTTCTGCATTACGAATGCCTACAAAATAAATGAAGTTACTTGATCCTATAAACTCGGAAAAATGACAGTGTTATTTACACAATGGCTTCAAATACATGAATGACCTTGCATATTTCGGAACATAAATACATGTACGTACATACATATAACTTGGGAAGACATCTGTCCTATCACATGGATTATACAACTCGAATCCAAAGATTCTAGATGTTGCACTGCATTTGATAGCCAGCAAATTTCTTACCCATTAAATATGACTGGTTAGAGGCATAAATGAGGTTTGATAACCAGCAATAAAATCAGCTATACTCTAGGATACAATTCCTTGCTCTGAACTGGCCCAGACTGATGGAATGAGACATGTTGCACATGAAGAATTATAGGTTTGTCAAGCCTTATTGCATGTTGCCAGCTTCAGTATCTGATTATATATCTATGTCCATGTGGGTTGACCATCTATCCTCCATATATCAAAGGTGACCTTTTGACCATTTACAGATCATTTTACTTCCCCACTTTCTACACCGATTCAAAGACCCAAGTTCCTCCTAATAGAAGTTCAAAAATACAAATGGGTGGATGAAATATACGAAAGACTTAAAGAAGTGGATAAATATTTTTTTTTTGAAAGTGGGTAGTACCGCAAGTATATTAAAATTAAAGAGAATGTACAAGTGGATAAATAAGTTGGTGTGTCAGTTCAACCAAAATCACATAATGCTAGTTTATCAAAGGTGGTCATGCATTAACACAAAAGGGAGTTGGAGTAGGAAAGCAAAAACTCACGTTCCCTCTTCAACATTAAGTTTTTGGTAATATTTGACGACAAACATCCCAACTAGCCTACCATATGTTGATCCAATCATTATTCCAGGAATAAACTGACCAGCTGGTACAGCAGTACCAAATGTCACAACCGCCAAGGAATAAAATACAACCTGCAGAATAGAATTCAAAACTGGTTTATTTTTTAAAAGAAGGAACCAAGGGAACATAAGTTACAGTAATGTGTAGCCAAAATGTGTCTGATGCCACATTCTTAAGCTGCACTGCAATGTTAAAAATATTAAATCATCAAGACTAATTCCACAAATTACCCTGCAATCTCATCCCTATAATCACAAGAAGTTTTTGCATTTTTTCCCACTCTTCATTAATAACAGAAAGGTATTATAGATACCAAAAAACAGATACCACAAATAAAGAAGTCTGAAAAGAAGGTAAGAGAAGGAAAATCAAGAGGAGGTCAAGGGAATAACTAAAGATAAAATAAAAATAAAAGTAGAACCCTACAGAGATTGTAGGAAAATGAGGTGAAAGAAGCAACAAATAATAATAATAATAATAATAAAGAGTAAACATTCTCCAGTTGTGCCAGTTGGCAATAATCTTCGACTCCATGTGGATAAGCTCAGGACTCCTCAACCAGATCTCTGCCTCTTTCACTGCTCTTTTTAGTATATCATAAGTAGAGTTGCAGTCCCCTCTGAATCTTCTGGCATTTCTTTGGTTCCAAAATGACCAACAAGGCGGCCAAGTAGAGACTCCAAGAAGTTTTTGCATTCTATCCCTATAACCTAACCTAATTACATATGGTTCCCTGTAATCCTGATATCACCTAAAATCCTCTATCATTCTAAAATATGTTTTTGCTGGAGTCTAGCATTTATCCTTTCATGTCTTTGCTTTATTCTTCAAGAAAGAAAAGAAGGGAGGAGAGTGAAGATGCAAGATGATGGGAGAGGTTGCTCCATCCCTCTGGAGCATGGATGGCAAAATCGGGTCGGGGTGCTGGGTCAGACCCAGCCAACCCCGACCTGAGTCGGATCGGAGGATCCGCCCGACTCCATTGGAGTATGGCCGATCTAAGAACAGCCAGGTTAAAAAATGATAAAAAATGAGAAAAAATCACGGAAAAATTCTTAAAAAACATATAATAATAGAACATTTTGGGTATATCCATAGTCTAGTTGCACATATGTTCATATTACAATACAGAGCAACGATAATTATGATACCTTATTTACCTGAACATCATTAAGTAAATGTTATAATTGTAGTTTCATTTACTTAAGATATTACATGTAAATAAGGAAGTACCCCCCATTTGAATCTAATAAAAATATCAGAAAAATTATATCTCTTACAAATAAAAAGTCAACTCTCCCATCCAAGAAGAAAATCGTGATTTTGGTGGTTCCATCAAAATAGCGACTTTCTAATCTTTCATAATTTGACATATATAAAAATTTCATAATTCAAATAAACCCAATAGAATACTAAAAATCTAAAGTCCGGTAAAAAACGTCAAACGTGCATATGACTTCTCCTAGGGAGCCACTCTCCTACTGACAGTACTTAGTCTGCTTAAGACCTCTCAGGATTTGGTCAAACCTAAACTATCATCACTCAAACTCATGAGATTCAATTGAAAAATCTCATGAGTTTAGGTGATGATAACTTAAGTTTGACCAAATCCTGAGATGCCTCAAGTAGACTAAGTGATGTCAGTAGGAGAGTGGCTTCCTTGGAGAAGTCATATGCACATTTGACTTTTTTTACCGGACTTTAGATTTTTAGTATTCTATTGGGTATATTTGAATTATGAAATTTTTAGATATGTCAAATTATGAAAGATTAGAAAGTCGTTATTTTGATTAAACCACCGAAATCGTGATTTTCTTCTTGTATGGGAGAGTTGACTTTTTATTTGTAAGAAATATGATTTTTTTGATATTTTTATTGGATTCAAATGGGGGGTACTTCTTTATTTACATGTAATATCTTAAGTAAATGAAATTAAAAATATAACATTTACTTAAATGATGTTCAGGTAAATAAGATAACTGGACGGGATCAGACGTGGCTAAGGTAAGCTGAGGGAATCGGGCTAAAGCAGATGGAAAATAGGTGGAATCGGATAGAGTCGGAATCCAGTCCGATTCCATCCAATTCTGCTCGATCCACCCCGATCCCACCTTACATAGTGGGTGGGTCATCATCCCCCCCCCCAAAAAAAAAAAACCGGGTCGCCATAGGCCGATTCCAACCCTAGTCGGCCGATTCCGACCCGGATCGGCCGACTTTGCCATCCATGCTGTAGATCCAACACCCCTAACTTTGCCATCCATGCTCGCCAACACCTCTAACAAAGCTGGCTCATGTTTTACTTTTCTTCCTCTTTTTTTTTTAGGGGGGGGGGGTGGCATAGAGAGAGATGAAGGCTGTTGTTTCAGTAATATAAGGTTTTATTATTCTTTTCCTTAGGAGGAGGGATAATCTAAAAAATGATGCCATTTTGAATGTGAGCTGTCGAGAACAATGTTCTAATTTAGGGGTTATATTGAAAAAGTAAAGAAAAGGGAAACTATATGAACTGGATTGTAGAAACTTCAAACATAAAGGCAAGCAAAACAAAAGGATAAACAGCTAAAGAGCAGACATGAACGATATTCCTAGCACTCAGCAGCATGGTTTCCCATGATACCATAAAGCATAGCCAAAGTCATGCATTCAGGGAAGAGGATAGAGAAGGATTTCATACCAAAAATGTCAGAAGACTTTGAGCACTATACTCATGAAAAGTTTTTGCACTAAATAAATTGCGTATCGCATCATCCTGCATAAAATGTTAATCATTTAGAAAAGCAATCAAACTAGCAACTACTTTAGCATGTAAAGACAAAAAGGGTAACAGTCGAGCTTACCAACCTGAGTATTAAAAAAGATGGTTGCCAGATCATTATATTCATTTCCTTTTGAGCAATAAAACTGTACAGCAGTAACAACAGTTCAGAAAGAATTATAAGGAAGATCAAAACATATAAGGGATAAATATGCAGCAGTTCCAACAAGAAAACAAAAGAGATCCATCCAAAGTACTGTCCTAGATTTGGACTCACATCAACATAATTCCCATCTAACCCAGGTGCATGAGGGCATTCAATGTTCGCATTAGCTTCAGAAGTAGGACAAGGGCTGCATTTTCTTAGGAGCGGCAAACCGAAGGAAAGAATAGATGTTATCAGAGAGATGAGGCATACTTCAATTATCTGCAGTGACAGCATAACTTATAGGTGTCATGTAAGAAAATAAAAGATAGCAGTAGTAAGCATCCACATTCAAGATTCAGAGGAACAACTATGTCCATTGCAAACCTTTACTCTGTCTCCCTTCTTATGCAAATACTTTCTACGCCAAGATGTTATATAAAGAGTGAGCTGATTGAACAAGGCCCCTGAAAACAAACACCGAGGTCTCATTTATGATGAATAGCAGACTAGATGACCAAAATGATTTAGACTACCGACCAAGAAGACCACCAATAACACCAATTATTGCCATGGGCAACATTTCCTGGAATGAATAATCCTCTTGACCACTGCATAGAAAATATATAGTGATTAGAGCGGATTTCCGCATATGTTGAAGATATGAAAATACTGTTGAAGAGAGGAGATGGGAGTACAACCCAGATATGTCCCAGATGATAAAGCCACCAGAGCCAAAGTGTCCACAGTTTCCATCCTTGCACCACCCCATGGCAGAACGTACAACAACTGCGACAATGGCAGATGTAAAGAAGACACGCCACATAAGCTGGCTCCTCCACCTACAAGAATAAACAGCAAGCGTAAGCATGAAATCTATAGACAATTAAGACTTCTTGAAATATTTGTGTTGGCAATAGAGCCATGCATAAAGAACACACTTCAAAAATTTTACACACTAGTTTAACTTCATAGTAAGCCACCATTGTTCCTAAATGGTTAACTCAATGCAACAGAAAGTGATACAAGACAATTTATACTTTCCTCACTGTCTTTCATACTTTTTTAACTAGAAGTTTGTGTGACAAAAATAAGTTCTAATTAATACAATTATCCAAAGCCACATTAACATCTGCAGTTCATTGGGGGCCTTAGATTGGTGTGTTGTGTGGTCAGGCTAACTCAAAAAATAGGGAAAGTTCAACAAGTCAGAAGCTCACTTCAAGAGACATGAACTGAAAAAAAAAATCTCAGTTGGCGTGAAAACTAATATCGAATAGGCTAGGAAGAAAAACAAATCCCTCCCCATGAAATGCATTATTTTTCATCTTATTTACCTTTTGACTTGAAAGGATTGCTTATATGCCTACAATATCACCATGGACCAACATCTGGCCATCCCAACACATTGATTGCTAAAGGCCTTGTTCTTGCTTCATTTATGTTCTTCATCCACTTCCAACTCGTAAACTGTACACCCTTTGTATTTGTAACAGAATGGATATCATGACATGACCCCATTGTCTATGTGTTCTTTTTCTAGCATTTACTCTTCCTTTTTTTTGTGGGGGGGGGGGGGGTCTCATAGAACCAACCATTGACACCTATAGTATGAGTGAAAAAGTTAATTGCACTACAAATAATTTACAGCTTGCACAAAGCAACAATAAATAATTCTGTTTCTACATCATCATAACCACAAATAACAATATTGATATGCCAGTATCAATGTTTAAGAATGCTTCAAAAACCATGTCTTTAGAACATTTTTACCATGATGTGATTTCTTCCAAAGCAAAGAGGACACCCCCAACTGGAGCTCTAAAAGCAGCAGCAACTCCAGCTGCACATCCACAAGTTACCTTTGCCAAAATTAAAAAGAATTGAAGAAGTATAAGATGATCTCTTAATCCTAAATTATTACTATAGAAATCAGGAAACAGTTGCATCAAATTAGAACAAAAGAGAGTTCAATCAAGGAACAAAAATAATTCTGCAAAAATGTTCCCTAAAATTGCATCTTCATTCTTTAAAGTGTTATGATCATCTCGCAGTCAGTTCAAGCACCCACATGTACAAATGATCTCCGCGATGCATAGTGGTTAACCTCAGCCACACTCAAAAGACATTTAAAGACTGTTTGCTACTCAGGTAAAGACAAGATCACATTTTAGATATTTCTCTTGGCCAATAAAAAGGGCACTATCAAGAGTAAGAGAAAAAAAAGAGGTTAAATTGATTTAAATCATGTGAAAGTAAATGATCATCCAAAAACACAATCTATGTCGTATCCATGCTTGCTATATAACTAAACCAAATAAACTTTCAAATTCAAAGTGTTTTGGTTTATCCATGCTTGCTATATAACTAAACCAAATAAACTTTCAAATTCAAAGTGTTTTGGTTAATAATGGTGACGAACTCCCAGGGTAGTTGAGCACAGGGTTTGGCGTGCCGGATCGGATCGGCCCGATTCTCCCGAATCGGGGCGAATCATGGAAAACCCGATTCTCGATTCCATCGATTCGGTCCGATTCGCCTCATATATATAATATTATTATATCATATTATAATATATATATACATTATAAATATCATATATATGATATATTATATATATATTATATATTATACCTATGAGGATCGATCCGATTCGGATCGATTCGGGTCGATTCGGGGGGAATCGAATCGGATCAAGGAAAATCCGATTCGCCTCCCGATTCCGATCCGGCAAACCTTGGTTGAGCAATCAATAACAAAGGTAACATCCTCTACATGTTTGATATTTTTGGGTAAAAAAAGGGATTTCTGCATATTAGTCTCTACAAACTTAGTTAATTGCCGATTAGTCCCTCAAATCTGACTATTGTTATACTAGTCCCTCAAAACTATTATAACCTAGATTATAATATCAACAGCTATCATGAAATGACATTTCAGGAGAGTCATAGGGTATCTTAATTAAGCACTCATTAAGAACAAAGGCTATAAACTAATGGCATCTACTGGACTCACATCAGATATCAAATGGCTAAGCACTGGAAAAGTACTATCAGAAAGATGTTAGATCACACTTGATGATGCAGAACATGACATATTCACATCTGCATAGAGGCATTTTCCAGAAAAAAATGGAAAGAGATACCGAAAGCCATAGCATAGGTTAGTTTTGATGACCTGAAAAGTCCAGTGCAAAATGTTGGGAAAAATTACTACAAAATGCTCATGAATAATAACTATTTGCTTGCATGTGATTTCGTTTGGCAAATTGCTTACACCTCAGTAACAAATCAAGAGAATGGTTCAATTTACATGTATAGAACCAAAAGGTGTAAAGTGTAAACAAAGACAAAAGTTGGCACCACAATAACTCAAGCCAACAAGAAGAACTGTCCATCTTGGAGGTAGTCCAACTTGAAACTTTAGCATTTTAACCACACATTCAAATCATTGTCATACCTGTCCAGCTCAAGTAATCTACACAGCTGAGATGGTATGACAAGTAACAATTTTATTGAAAATCAGTGGGCATTGGTAAGTTATTTAAGGAAAACAGCTCATCAAAAAGAGTGGAGAATGGGTCTCTAATAATGGCTTAATTATGAAACATTTTCTAATTAGTGGCTTACATCACATAATATCCTATAGAAAATTGGGCACCTTAATAGTTGCTCCCAACTTAGTGAAAAACTTCTCATACTATCAGCAGTATACTGACACTAAGACCCATGAAGAGGTCACCTGATGAATCAGTAGAGATCATCAGATACATAAATGATATGTACAAGTAAGACGCTGACTTCTGTACTTCAAAATTTAAGCACCATGTGTTCATTGGTTATGATCAGTCTTTTGCTAGAGTATTCGCATAACTATATTAAATAATCAAGGCATCCTAAGAAGACTCAGTTCAAAAAGCAGGATCAGAGGAAGAAAAGATACAAATCAAATGTTTATCATGATATCATCTATGAGTTAACCTGTGGAACACTTAAAAAGGAAGAGATGAAGACATGAAATACAAGATCATCAAACACCCCACATAAACGTATCCACTAACTGCCACTGTCCAGATGAACACAGCAACTCACAAGGTCTCGGCGATCCCGATCACTCTGGAATATGGGCAACAACTTTGAGCTTAAGTGATACTTTGTGGATCCACCCTGAGCACATCAGTGACATTAAAAATATCAATATGACAAAATAGAGCAAATGATATTCTGCATAACTTCATGACATTCTCTGAAATTGAATTGCTTCCTTCAGAAAAAGGAAAAAAAAAGGCACAATTCAATGAGCTGAAAAACAATATACATATATATATATAGGGAAAATCGTTGCGTGGGCTTTTTTTTTTTTTGCTGGCCATTGGATGGCCAGCGCTGGCCGCACCCCAGCACTACTCTCTCTCTCTCTCTCTCTCTCTCTCTCTCTCTCTCTCTATATATATATATATATATATATATATATATATATCCAACCCCAACATTACTCTCTCTCTCTCTCTCTCTCTCTCTCTCTCTCTATATATATATATTATATATATATATATATATATATATCCAACCCCAACATTACTCTCTCTCTCTCTCTCTCTCTCTCTCTCTATATATATATATATATATATATATATATATAACAAAGATTGATATAGCAAAGATTGATAGAAACTTAAAGAAAAGTTTTATAGAACGGCAGTGAGACCTGCTTTATTATATGGTACCGAGTGTTGGGCAGTGCGAAAGGAATATATTAACAAAATGTGTGTGGCAGAGATGAGGTTGTTGAGATGGATGTGTGGTAAGACTAAGAAAGATAAGATTAGGAATGAGCACTTCAGTGAGAATTTGGGGATAACTCCAATTGATAGAAAAATGAGAGAAAATAGAGTTAGGTGGTTTGGACACATGCACCGTCGCCCTAACTCAGCGCCAGTTAAAAGATGTGACAAAATCTTAGTGGATACAAGTAAAAGAACTAGGGAAAGGCCTAAAATAAGATGGTGTGATGTTATTAGGAAAAACTTGAACTTCTTGAGTTTAAACACGACTATAGCACTTGATAAAAATTTGTAGCGGAAAAGAATTCATGTAGCCGACCCCAAATAATGGGATAAGGCTCTGATGATGATGATTGCAAAGATTGATGATGAATATAGCATCTAGCACCACTAGAAGAAATAAGCTTATACTTCACTTGTAGAAAGTGCTCTATGGAAATATTTCTCTTTGTGAAAAAAAAAAGATTGAGGAGAAACATGTGGAGTTTCAAACTTGGACACAAATGGGATAATAAATTTGCAGATCTTGTAGGGTTACGCAGGTGCATCATTTATTAGTAAATGGATACATTTGAAACAACGCACATCATTTTGTTTATTCATTCCCACATACTCTTCTACCAACATTGACTATTTCAACTTGTTTTAATTCTGAAAGGTGTAAAACATATGGCAGTTAACATGAAGTTTGATGAAATCTGGTCAAGCATGAATGACCTCTCTTTCTCCAAAAAACTTTTTTTTTCTGAAAATATTTGCAATATCATTAGCATGCCTCTAGGGTTGCTCGGGATGCTGAGGGCCTTTTTGCTGGGATTTGTAATAAAGTCAAGGAATGGGCATCTATTGTTTGTAATGTGAATCAGTCGAATTCTACTCTTTTTGTTTTGTTGGGGGGATAGAGCTTGGCTATCCATACGATGATGGATGGCGGTGTATAGGCGGGCTGGGCAGTTTTTTGGGGCCCTTTTGTAAGTCTATATTTGTACATACTTTCTCATTTCATTAATATACTAGTGGTACTATCTACTTTTTTTAAAAAAAATCATTGGTATGTCTAAATCCTTGGTGAAGTATTTTGTACATCTATCCTATGCCGAAAGTAGACAAATGAATGCTGTACCTGTTGTCAAGTAAATAGCTTGATGCCAGCTTCTATTCTTGATGATCAACCATAGGACAGAACAATGACATGTCCATGTGAAGAGGCACATGAAGAGAGAATCCTATGTGCACATTGTCCAACATGGAGGATAGTGTGGCAGAACTGGTCAAAGCAGGCTTAAGATGCCTGCTTGAACCCACAGATGGTCCGAAAAAGATGGCAAACATGCTGAGATGAACAGAGAAACCAAAAATAAATATCGAGTTGATAGAAAGGACAACCATGGATATTTCTTTTCCTTTTTAATACCAAGAGTAAACCCACCCACCCACCCCAAGTATCAAGCCTGAATCACTAGTAGCTCAAGCCATGGGGAGGCCAAACATCTCTTAGGTAGTGGGCCCCTTCGGCCTAGCAAAGTCCATGTGGTCGGAACCCACATCAACATCAGGTTAGTATCCATCCTTCTAGTATGTCCACAGTGGGAGTCACTACTTCAACCTCATGATTTCCCGTGAAGTGGATATCCAACTCTCCCACCCCAAGGAATAACCATGAATTATAAAACAATAAATGTGCAAATTGAAGAGGTCATTTAGGCCACCAAAGCAAAGGTCTACTCCTAGTCAATGCCATAGTCCTACTACATAAACCAACTAGATGTTACTCACATGTTCAACAGCTACTCTATAGAAAAAACACCAACTTTGGGTGGAACTAGATCCAAGTCCATCTATCTTGAAGAGCTTGGAGCTCGGCCTGCAGCCTGCTTGTCCATAGGTCTGAAGCTCATAATGAGTGGGAAAAACGGCAAGGAGGGTATGAAAGTATGGAGATCAAGAGTCAGAATAACAAAATTAAAGTAATTAGGAAAGTTCAATCCTGAAGACGATATAGCCTATCTGGTAAAAGGAGTTTCAGTCTCTTCAGACTGAACCTTAGAAGAGACCAAATAATGATGAGATGGTGGTCAGCAGCCATAGCTGTCACAAAAGGGAGGCAGTAGCAATAGTGGCCCATGTTGGGGAGTCCAAAAGTAAATGGCAGCATCAAGGCAGGCAAGAAATCTATATAGTTGTGGGAGGCCTCGGTGTAGCCCAGATGCATGACAGCAGCTGCACATGGCATATCAACAACTTGACTCCAACACCTTGTTGGAAGAGTGGGACTGAAGAAATGCTACATGATATTAATTGAGGGCAGTATACCTGACATAGGGCATTCCCTAGAATTCAACAAACCTAGTCTGTATACCTGGCGTACATGTAGAATTCCAACAAGGTGAAAAAATAAGAAGAAAAGTATCCCCTTATTGATGTCTCATGTACGTATAGAGGTCTTTGGTTGAGAAGATGGCTGTCAAAAATCTTCTTGGTGAGTGGATTGGTAACAAAAGTCTCTCCAACAACAAGCCAATTTGGGAAAGATCTGCCTCAGATTGATGACAAAAAAAGTTTTGCTTAACAATAAACCTAATTGTTTCCGGAAGGAGTTTGGAGGACTGTGTAGCCTTCCCAAAGATGACAGTGGTTTTAACTCCATTAACGGGAGAGTTGCAGGAAATATGATCTATATGAGGACTATTTGAATTGATGGTCACAAAGGTCAGCTATCTTTTTTTCTTAAGTGGATAGTACCATGTGTATATATTGAGAAGAAGAGAGAGAATGTACAAGTATAGGTGCGCCAAAAACCCAGAAAAGAACTAATCCCCAGCACCTATACAGCAAGAAGACACCAAGACTGTGTAAAGAACTCTAATCTCCCACAGTACCCAAAAAAAGAGATAGCATAAGGCTTATGTTTGACTAGGCAAGAGCCCACTCCTTAACCCTATCCCAGATGAACTGAGCCAACACCTCCTCGGGCCGGGACTCCCTCCTAAAGATCTGGTGATTATGCTCCCCCCCACACCGCTATCTTGATGTCCTAATGTTTGAAATACAGATAACTAATATTTACTGATGTGCTGTCTGTACCAGGGTTTACTTTTGTGCATGATCTTTCCATGGAATTTTAAGCTATGAATGGCGAGGTATACTGATGCAGCTGAGATTGCTTGACATGGCATGTGACCTGGAAGAGGGAAAACTGACAGCAGGTGTTACAATTTTCCACAAGTGTATTGCGATGAAGGGGCTATATGCATATATGTAATAAAGATGTTATCTGCTACAGTCCCTACTTAAACACAGGCAAAAGGATGACTCTCAAAGTAGTTTCCATCCCTGCAGGAGGCATCTTTTCGTCCTCCTCTCTCCCGATGCAACAAAGGAGTTAGTTTTGGGTTTGGTGAAATTTGGTTTTTGGATTCCTTGGTTTGGTTTTTATTTTGACTGGAGATTTTGTTCTAAATTATAGCTAGCCAAGTCTGAGACAGAATCTGTGTTAAGAAGAGACATATGGGTAGAGGCCCTGACCAATTATGTAACTTGGATGATACAGTAAATAGACATTGTGCAAAGAACAGATCTGAAACCAACTGGGACATGAAAATGTTTGACTATGGGCTGAAGGTGTTGCATAATTAATCTAAAATTGCTCATGAAATTTGGTTTAAACAATTGGAGAAGGTCCATTGGCATTCAAATCCATTAGAATCAGTCTCTGTCAAAACCCATTAATACTGTTTTTTTTCAAGGAAACCAAAGTTGGCTACATTTCATTTATATGGAACCTATTAAAACTGGTTTAAGTCTGTTCCCTCAGATTATGCTCGGATTGTACAAACCAAAGCAGAAAGTCCAACAGGAAATGAGAGGGAGACAGAAATAGATCAAGTGAAGAGAAGGATTAGAGAATGAGAGTAACTGAAGGAGAGTTGTTCCAAGAAACAGAGGAAGAAAGCAAATATGAGATGATTGGGTTAAGGGATATGCAAAGATGGAGACATACTTGTCAAGGCACCAAGGTGCCCAAGGCATTTTGGGGTCCTTGATCACCTAAGCACTTAGGCACCTGCCTAGACGATGCTTAAGCATCCAAGGTGGTGTCCAATGTGATATCTCTCCCCCTATATGGAATTAAATATCTAAAGGTATATAATTCATGAATAATCAAAATGCAATTATGCAATAAAAATGTTAATATGGCATTATAAGTAAAATTAGAACATAATATTCACTAAAAATATTAAAAGCATAATACATTAGATGGTTCTAGAACAATTAGGAATTTGTTAACATTTAATGCCTGTGACAATGTTCAAAATCATTAGATTGTGAACAGTGTTGGAATATAGAGTTTGAGGCCCTGAATTCTCCAATGTGCAGGTACACACACGCGGATCAACCTCATAGGATCCAAGCCGCCCCAAGGCACCCAGGCAGGGCGGGCCAAGGCCCCCATCTAGGCGCCACCTTGGGGCACCTTTTTGGATCCCCATAAGGCAGACCTTCGCCCAGCCCTCAATTGGGCACCTTCCTGCCTACGCGGACGCCTTGACAACTATGGATGGAGAGGAATAGATAGCATGTATTTCCTTGAACATAAGACTTCAAGTACATTAAATGACTCAGTCTATCTAAAAGTAAGAAAATTGTCATGAGGCGTGACTGTTACCAAACTATTCCAGAATAGTTATAGGAAGACTTAATAACCCTTCATCTACTAAAGGCACAAACAACTGACAAAAAGTTTAATTTTAAGAAAGCTTCTTGCCTGCCCAAGTAGAGAAGCAATACAAGCACCAGTATGTACAAGTGGTCCTTCTTTACCTAGAGCAAGCCCACCTCCCACTGAACCAATGCTTCCAAATATCTGAAATCAGTGGGAAAGAATGGCTGAGTACAGGAAGCTGGCAATTAAGATTTAGGGAGGGCATGCACAGTAAAGTAAGTAATAAGACAGATAATACCTTTCCAATCAATGTCCTGAAAAGAAGGATTCCATGTGTATCGACTCCTGCATATTTTATTGATCATCACAATTTTCAGAATAAATGCATAATTTTCGGAAGCAATGCATGTTCAGTACAATCAAATAGATCAACCTAAATGCTTACCATTCAAGTAACCTTTAATTTCTGGTATACCAGATCCTGCCGCCGCAGGTGCAAAATTTGTAACAATAAATACAGAAGAAAGGACCAGGGCCAAGTTGAATAACACGTACACCAACAAGCCCGCAAAATATGAGTGCTTTATTATAGAGAAAGTGACAGCAAATTTCCATCCAGAGAAGTTCTCAACAGCCAGGTTAATAAAGATTGCAGCTAACCCAGTGCCTGAAAGCATAAAATGCAAAAAGTACAGCCACCTTGTTATCAATTCAACAAGAAAGAATATAACAAGCATTATTTTAAAAATAAAAAGGGTAATTAATGTGGAAAATATAAAAGGCGTGTGCACAATTCAACTAAAAAATGAAAAAAGCTTTTTAGAGCCAGCCAATAAAATGGAGTAGAGAAGTCCGTGATAGGACAGTTACCAGGTGAACATCATGTAAAAGGCTGCTGTTTGTAGTTTATCACGCAACTGGATATGAAATCCTGAAAGTTTGCATGGCAAGGAATAAGAAGATAATTGTTTTCCAAGTATGGTCACCTCAAACTATGTTTTCCAGGATGGTCTTTGAAAAAAAATTTCCAGGTTGCTGCAATTTTAGACTAGCCATATGCTTTGGTGAACAGCTGTCTACTGCGAAGATGATTCTTTCACAAAAATTCTTCTCAGATATGTCATTCCAAAGCCATTTGCTTTGGCAAATAAAGTGGGCCACTCATTCCTACTTCATTTCAAGTTTCCAACAGATGTTTCTGGGAGACGCAATAAATATTCTGCTACGAAAAAGGTTCAGTATAACAACCGGGGTCCAGGGAGCTAGCTAACAACGATTTATACAGTAATCAAACAAGCTATGCAATAGGATGCAGAGATGAAGAGAACTGTCAACTGACCCTCGCCAAACTTAATTTTCACTTAAAATGTGAAACTAAACATATCACAGAAGGCATTACAGCGCTGCAGCAGGAGGGGAACTTACCAATGCCGACCAGCAACGACAAGACCCATTTGAGCAAAACGTAGTATCCCACATAAAGCTTCCCTCTCTGTGCCTGTACTCCCCGGAGAAAAGGAGAAAACAAACGTCAAAGGAGCAGTAACATAACAACTAGCCGCGATTTTTTTAACAGCACGACGAACGGCATCAGAACCCCAAAACAGACCACCCCCCCCCATCCGGACACCCACTGACCTGCTCTTCCCGGTACGCGAAATTCTCGATCACCTCATAATCCAGGCTCTCCACTCCGTCTCCGTCGCTCGCCCCACGGGAGGGCCCCGCCTCCCCGCCCTCCGGCTCCTCCGATCCCGGCAGCCGCGACCATCTGAGCCTCCCCGTCTCGATCCCATCCCGCAGGTGGCCCGGCATCATGGTTCCCTACAGGCACACGCTCCCTTCCCCGCAAAAGGGGGAGGGAAGGGGATCACAGAACCCGGCGGATCAGCGCAGAAGCCCTAGGCGCGCAGAGAGGACCGTTACCGAGCCCCTCTCCTTCCGGCAGACCACGCGATCCCCCGAGCCACACACCATAGAACGTCTCCACCGATGGCGGTAGAGAGAGATAGGAAGAGGGATCCAGAGAGAGAGGGGGAGGCAGAGAGCTGTTGCACGGTAGAGAAGGTATAGAGTGTGGGCGTCTGCTGGAAGCAGAGAGAGAGAGAAAGAGAGAGAGGAAGCGGAGGTGGTGGTCTGTAGAGAGAGAGAGAGAGAGAGAGAGAGAGGTGACGTGGTCATTTCCTTCCTTCTTCGTTTGGTGGGGCCCAACGATAGATGACTGTTAGGGGAAACCACGGCGACTCTTCAAACGGCGGAGATCTTTCACGTGTTACGATGTCTTGCGGGACAACAGCAAGAGGCATGTGTTTTTCGTTAGGGATTTTTTTAGTTCTAGACCCCTGCATTCCTTCCTAATTAGAAAACAGACCCTACAATCCATCTATTTATTAATAAGTTCTCAAAATTTCAGACGTTATGTAAAAAAACTCCTAGCTTATTTGGAAATGACGCTAATACCCTCTCCTGCCTCCAACACCCACCCCGCCGCCCCCTCCTCCCCCTGAATACCCTTTCTTAAAAATATCTTGTCGCAAATATGAAACATGCGGAATATATCGTCTCGGTTAATTTCGTCCATCGAATGTTTCTCTTTATTTTTTATTTTTATTAACTTAATAATTTTATATGAAATTGTCCTTACTATTATTAGTATTTAACCTGAGGGTAAAAATATATCATTTCCTAATTTCGAGATATTAATCAAAGGGTAAATATGATTTTTTTTCTCATCAATTATTCTAATTCATGATTACATAGATAGAAATTAACTCCATTTTACGAGACCATTGCATATCCACAGTGTTAACACTTTCGCAAATGATATTTTTATTAATACTTTTAATAAAAATCAGCACATTTGATATTTTTTCTCAAAATAATCGTGAAAAGGAAATGTGGGGGGCCAACAAATTATTCGAACAGTTCGCGAGATCATGTAGAGTATGTTTCTCTGTCGCCTCATCTCGTGTGAGTTTTGGCGAGGGAGACAAGGAACACGTGAAAATTGGAGGAATCCGGACGCAATCGGATCCAGTTGCGGATCGGGAGAAGATGGGTCCTGAAAAAAAGCAACACAACTCTCCTAGGCAAGATCCAATATGAATATTCTCTATATTCGTTACGTGTGAACGTCCGAAGGATGGAAACTACAAGAGAAAAGAACCGCAGTTGAATCGATTGATCGGTAAGATCTCCTATCTTTAAATAGGAGATCTCTAGTTCAATTAAAAGGGGTGTCTTTCTATCTTACATGTAGTTTTGGAGGTGTGTAAGATTAGAATTTTTTTCAACTAAGTGGGATAAGATAATGAGTACATAAAAAATAAGGACTGTAAGATCTTAACATTGATGTCCACAAGTATTAATCTCTGAACCTACAAAAGTCACACGGGTGGGAGTTCCTCATCACTAAAAAAAAAAAGATGGAAACTATGCTTCTATCACTCGCCATTTGTACATGTATACAAGTCCGATCTCAAAGGTTTTCATAGACCTACCTTTTAGATGCTCAAGCTTGGAACTTGGATGTTGCGATAGTTGAAAGGAATAGATATTTGCTTTTAGTTGAAGTAGACCCAATGTACAAAGACAATCAATCTCGAGAAGAATAGTTTATGAGCGACTCTCTGACAGTCAAGCTAGTTTACTTGACTTAACTTTGGCCCGAGAAAGAGAGATAAGAGTGGAGATAAAGAGTGCAGAGTTAGATGATATTTTGGTCGACACATGTCTTCCTCCTCCCCCTTTTCTCGTGTCTCTTGGACTTTTCTTGAAGGGTGCCAAGTGGGAGAGAAAAATCGGATATCCGATAAGGAACTAAAGTTCCATGAGAAATGCTAGTTGGCTGAGCAGTCAGACAAATGATTTACCCGACCAATCTTATCAATTGACCGATGCACAGATTTCACATACGCACCATCCAATGACAGGACTGACAAGCCGTGCACCCAACATTTCTCAAGTTCCTTTACGTGCCCTTCTTCCTCTCTCTTCCTTCTCCTGTGGGCCTCAGGTCGGCTGCAGTGAATAGATTCTTTTGAACTCAGCCCAGTATCACATGCGCAAGTGGATTATGGAGTGATTTGATTTAGAGAGATTAAATTTTTAGTTCCTACAAAATTTCACTTTTAATTTTCATAACTTGACTGTTTAGTCATAAATCTAAGAAACTTTACTTACTCTTTTCAAAGTTTATCATCTAATTATAAAATTATGAAAGGACCCTAAGATGACCAATTTCAACGTAAGTTAAAATTTTGGATTCATAACTACACAGTCAAATTACAAGGATTAAAAAACAACCGAGTGAGGATACAGAGACTAACAACTAAAAGACTCAAAAAATAATGCTGTAAGTCAAGCTTTAATAACTTTGCATATCATATACATAAATACATTAAAATAGGAGGGAAAAAATCATGTTGTGGACTACAATTTTGGATCATGCATGTGCTTTTTTATTTCACGCACAAAATGGGTTTTTAATTTATTTTTTTTTTGTGAGAAATTCCTCTGTCAAGGCAAATAGAGGAACATCATATTAACCATTCCAGTTGGTACATTTTGTCACGGCCAAAGAGTCTCATATGAAGCTTCGATCCTACGGCCAGTGATTCCAGCACAAATTACAGCATATTTTTGTTAGCATCAAGTTGGTAATAAAACCATATGAGAATTTTTCTTTTTTTTAGAGTAACTTTGCTACCTGTCTAGGAAGAGATTGGCTCGTAGCTCCCAGTCCCCACCCACTCTGGGATCTTTTCTGTCATTCTGTAGACAAATCTATTTGTCTAGAGAACGACAAATATTTATCCAAATAGTATGGAGAGTAATGGTCAAACTTGAGGCTTGTGCACCTCCTACGCAGACCAATCCCATCCTAAAGCTAAAAAGTATTTATCTACGAGCAAGACTTCATGTCGGCACATGATGCCTGCCCATCCCAGATCAAAGGAGATGAACTCCACAGCACATTAATGACTATAAAATTCACCCCAATTGTGTCTGAAACGCGTAGGGGGTGGACACCGCATGGCGGGCTGCAAATATTTCTCTCTGTCTACTACAAAAGCAAACTGCAAGGCTACAGCCTCAAACAGGCAAAAGAAGTAAAAGATGGGAATGTAATCGCATTTAGGAACTGTCTGCTCTTGAGGAAGTGGAGGCTCAGAGGTTCTGCCTTGCCCTCTACTCCTATGAAGGTTAACCTCTCTTTAACATGAAAAGGCAAATTAAATACAAAGACAAAGATGGGCATTTTTATGTGCAATGATACTGATTACAAAAGAACAACCTTATTCACAAACGTCAGACAAAAACTTCATGGTATCCATCCCAAAAATGAGGCACAGAGGGAATAACATAACCCCAATCTCAGCAGAAGGATTCAAATGGTATAGGTGCACATTGCTTCCTACCTGTCGTACTTTGGGGGGCTTGGGGGCGGAGCTAGGGCTTTTCGCCAAAGAAGAGTGTATGGTCTAACCGCTGTCCATTGGTGCTTCAGTCCCTGATGCAGTATTGTTGTTGGTGCCGACAACTCTCTGCTCACTCCTCATCCCAGCGCCGAAAACAAACTCGTTAGAGTTGATGTTTGGGTAAGTGCGATCGAAGATGGATGACGAAGTTGGCTGATTGAAGGTTGGAAGAGGAGAAGCGTCAGTTGTTGCCCTGACGAAGCCGAACCCAAATGATGGGAGTGAGTCAGCTGCAGAGTTCTGGACTTGATTCGCTTCGTTTGATCCAAAGATCCTCTGCTCATAATCGAGCAACTGCTGATAAACAACTGCAATGCATGAATAAGAATCAGACGAACAAAAGCGGAAAAATAGGAGAAGAAGAGAGAGTTCGTAAGGAGAGCTGATGATCTCCATCTGACCAGACCAAGAATAATGTAAGACCAAACATGGAAGAAATCAGATGTCAGAGAGCTCCATCCATCTGGGCCCTGGCAGAATTGGAACTAACAACCGTCTCCAAGCACTAATCAGAAAGATTTGGCACAGCAGACAGGACTACTGATTGCTCGTCAAGAAACATTGATTCTTTGCCAGACAACATTCATGTTTACGATCGAATAGCAAAACCACCAATAGACTACAAAAATGAACATGTATGGGGTAAAAAATCATCCTATCAGGGAAGGTCATCAACATAGTTCTAGCATGTGTCAGATAGTTTCCCCTTTACCGTCGGACAAAGGGGCAGTGGAAACTAAAATCAGCTGGAAGTCAGCGAACAGATGGGTTAAACTAGCACTTAGAATTTATCTAACAGGAAGAGAGCTGTTTCTTTGTCTTCTCAGAATAATTATGTGAAACAAATCCCCAACTTCACGTACCTGGAGATAAGTCAACTGATGGCCTTCTCTCCTTCACCCAATGGTGTCCTTGGACAAGCCTCCATCCCTTGGACTTCATCAAGTAGGCTATCACAACGGCTGGTGACCTGTTCAAGGGGTCATCAAATGTTACTATGGCAAACGCCATAATACTAGCGAAGTCCACAAAAAAGTGTTGCTAATTCATCAACCACTCACCTGCTTCTCCCTGACATGCAGTGGACAAGCACACGTGCCCTATCCTTCTCACATTGCTCTGTACAAAGGTTAATAAGGGCCTTTAAATAAACTAATGTCAAAAAAAGACTCTCCAGACGTGCCAAATTCAATGGAATTCATTTATCCCACAACAAATGCCACCAAATATCTTGACAGAGGGTGGAACACACAGTAGCAAGAACAAATATGAGTTAAAACCTTGTGGAAATTTGACCATCCTGTTCTATTTTAATTTCATGTACTCCAAGGAACATGCACAGGCAAGAAAAGCTCAACAAACCAAAAAGATGCCAAAAGGTACAGCCATATCCTTATCTGTGCTAATGTTATTGTCCTCTTATCCTAATGCAATTATCTATATCTTTATGGACAAAATATAGCTGTTCTAACTCATCTTGTCACTTAAAGTTTGACTTGCAGTTGCTCATTGGCAGAGAACATTTACAATTGCTTTTAAGTGACCATGGAGCTTTGAGTGTCAACATTTCTTTGGTATCTCGTATTACTCCGAAAGTACACACTGAACTTACTATTCCATTGGCGAAGAAAATTGTTACCCAAGTATTAAGCATAGTCAACTTCTCATTATTTTTCTCATAGATAATGCTAACCCAGGTATCAAGAGCACTAACCTCGTATCACCACTTTCTTACTCTCCTCCTGCAGGCCTCAGGCCCTCAACCCCAGGGAAAGAGCACTCTAGCCACATAGATTCCTGACTCAAGAGCACCTCCAGTAAATACTTAATACTTCATTTTGTCATTAGACCAACTAGATTTTAACAAAGATCACAAGATTTCAATAAAATTCTGAAGGAATGGAGGATGCTAGAAGAATGAAGAAAAATTGTTGTGGTTCCTTTCTATAAAAACAAAGGGGATATTCAAAGTTGCAATAATTATTGTGGAATTAAACTTATGATCATATTGTGAAACTTTGGAAAAGAGTAACCGAGAAACGTATCTGATGTATGACTACTGTATCAGAAAATCAGTTGGGTTTTATGTCGAGCAGATCCATGGTTTGTCATGGCGGGGCGAATCGGCCCGAATCGGAGCGGATCAGGGGCGGGCCGAGTTGTGATCCGCATGGATCCGCCGCCTGGCCGCGAATCGAGTGGATCCGATGCGATCCGATCCGATTCGCAGATCCGCCACGATCCGATCCCTAATTCGCCCCGATTCGTCTGATACCTCTTCAGGCAGGGTTGTCAGGAGTCAGGGCTCAGGATCCTCTTCAGGCAGGGTTGTCAGGATCCCCTTATTTACCTGAATATCATTTAAGTAAATGTTATAATTTGTTGTTTCATTTACTTAAGATATTACATGTAAATAAGAAAGTACCCCCCATTTGAATCCAATAAAAATATCAAAAAAATCATATCTCTTACCAATAAAAAGTCAACTCTCCCACTGAAGAAGAAAATCGCGATTTTGATGATTTTAGCGAAATGCTAACTTTTTAATCTCTCATAATTTGGTCTATCTAAAAATTTGATAATTCAAATAAACCATATGGAACACTAAAATTCAAAATCCGGTAAAAAAAGTCAAACGTGCATGTGACTTCTCCAAGGGAGCCGCTCTCCTACTGACAGCACTTAGTCTGCTCGAGACATCTTAGGATTTGGTCAAACTTAAGCTATCATCACCTAAACTCATGAGATTTTTCACTTTCTAATTGAAAAGAAACTAGAAAGTGACAATTCTCATGAGTTTGAGTGATGATAGTTTAGGTTTGACCAAATCTTAAGAGGTCTCAAACAGACTAAGTACTGTCAGTAGGAGAGCGGCTCCCTTGGAGAAGTCACATGCACATTTGACTTTTTTTACCGGACTTTAGATTTTTAGTGTTCCATATAGTTTATTTGAATTATCAAATTTTTAGATAGACCAAATTATGAGAGATTAAAAAGTTAACATTTCACTAAAATCATCGAAATCGCGATTTTCTTCTTCGGTGGGAGAGTTGACTTTTTATTGGTAAGAGATATGATTTTTTTGATATTTTTATTGGATTCAAATGGGGGGTACTTCTTTATTTACATGTAATATCTTAAGTAAATGAAACAATAAATTATAACATTTACTTAAATGATATTCAGGTAAATAAGGAGATCCTGACAACCCTGCCTGAAGAGGATCCTGAGCCCTGACTCCTGACAACCCTGCCTGACACACATACATAAATATAATATATATAATAATCATATGCGAATCGGACCCGATTCGCCTCGATTCTGGGCGAATCGGATCGCATCAGGGCGAATCTGATTCGCCCCGAATCGGCGATACGTCAAACCTTGAGCAGATCTACTACAAAAGCTATTTTCTTATTACGGCAGTTAATGGAGAAGCATAAAGAGATGAGAAAAGATTTACATATAGTTTTTCTTGATTTGGAGAAGACATATGATCGAGTACCGAGAGAATTGATTCAGTGCACACTAAGAAAGAAGGGAGTGTCTCAAGGATATGTTGACTTGGTAGTTGGTTCAATATATGCATGAAGGTGCTACTACTAGTGTGAGAACTATTGTTGGAGGAACTTGTGAATTTCCAATCACTATATTTGCATCAAGATTCTGCACTAAATTCGTATCTCTTTACTTTGGTTATAGATGAAGTAACAAAACAATTGCAAGGTGATATCCCTTGGTGTATGTTATTTGCAAATAATATTGTCCTAACTGATGAAAGTATTGATAGTTTAAATGCTAAGTTAGAAAGTTGGAAGCATGTTTTAAAGTCTAAAGGTTTTAAAATTAGTAGGAGCAAGTCAGAATTTATGCATTGTAATTATAGTAATGAGAAAGTGTTACAGAAAAATATGGTTCTAATTAATGGATAAAACATTCCTAAGGGCTAAGAGTAGTAACTTTCGGTACTTAAGGTCTATCATTCAAGAGAATAGGAAGATTTATGACGATGTTGCATATAGGATTAAGACAACAGGTTAAAATGCACAAGTGCGTCAGGAGTTCTATGTGACAAAGGGAAATTTTATAGAATAGTTGTGAGGCTTGCTTTGTCATATGGTACTGAGTGTTGAGCAGTACGAAGAAACACATTAACAAAATGTGTGTAGTAGAGATTAAAATGTTGAGATAGATGTGCGTGGTAAAACTAAGAAAGATAAGATTAAGAATGAACGCTTCCGTGAGGACTTGAGGATAGCTCCACTTGATAGTAAAATGAGATAAAATAGACTTCAATGATTTGAACACATACACCGTTGCCCTAACTTGGCGTTGGTTAAAAGATGTGACCAAATCTTAGTGGATGCTAGTAAAAGAGCTCGGGGTAGGCCTAAAATGGCATGGTGCGATGTTATTAGGAAGGACATTGGCTTCTTGAGTTTAAATACGAATATAACATTTGATAGAAATCTTTGGTAGAACAAGATTCATGTAGCCAACCCTAAGTAATGGGATAAGGCTCTGATAATGATGATGATCACAAGATTCCTTGCACTCTTTTAATACTTCCATGTCCTCTGATATTTTCTAGGAGCTGTTGTAAGTACTCTGCAGTGGCAAGCCCACAAGTTGAAAGACTACTGCATTGCAGCACCAAGTTCAGTTTGCTCAGGTTCTAGATGTATTAAGACCAACTCCCTCCCCGTCTCGCCTCCATTAAGGCAGTCCTCTTCACTCTTTAAATGCACATCAGAAGTTGAACACAATGATAAAGGGTATACTAGAATTATGGAAGAATCAAATAGAAAATAAACACAAAACAAAGAGCTTGGCGAAGGGTACACCAGAAAGACAAAAGAAGGATGCATGCAGTATGTCTATGACAGTCGAGAAAAGTATTCAACTGCAGATGGGGGAGCCAACCATAAAATATGTAGATGAAATAACTTAATTTCTAAGCAAGCTCTAAGACATATTCTAAGATAAGCCACCATCTAGAACCACTTTACACCAAATTCCTGGGAAAGACTTTTGAAACTACTATGTATGATGTATGACCATCTCGAGATCCATTTTAAATTACTTCTTACATGAAGAAATTTTCTCAAAAACCAAACAATAAGATTCAACCAGACATTAAATATTTTGCACTTGCCATTCCTTTGACACATCTAACCAATGTGTCATCTCATCAAATTGTACATTGTTTGAAAAATTATTTGCTTTTATAAGTTGACCAATATTCTGGATTCAATAGTGAAGCAAAGAAAACATGGTTACCACAATCTGCTCTGGTGAGTCCCATGTCTACTCGCCTTCATAGTTGAGATGTAAAAATCATGAGTTAAGCATTTAAATGTCCGTATGAATTAAATGGCTCATTAGAGTATAAATAATATCTCACATGAAATGCATACCAAAAACCAAGGAAGAAGAAAGCAGAATGGTGCATAACACATTGGTGTAGCCTGTCACAGTGTCAGGTGACTCTGGTCTAACTGTAACTCAATAACTTGGCAAACCGAACATCAGTCTATTGTCTTAAAAGAGAGGTTGTAGACACCTAGGTGCTCAGCCTAAATGCCTTGGGTTGGCATTTAAATGTTACCAACTCATCTTTTACCTCAAATGTAATTTCATAAATGTCTTAAAATTAAGTTGCATGACAAGTGTTGCATCAAGAAATGTTATGGACAACCAGGAATAAAATACGAAAATTACTTCATTATCCCATTTTTTATAGCCGTCCAAGCAAGAAAATTGTGATCTGCATTAACCTTACATCAATAAACAGAAGAAACAAAAAGTAAGAGGAAATTACCCAATCGCATGGGATCTTCGCTGATTTAAAAAAAAAAATCGTCTCACTTTCTATAATCATATATAACTAAATCAGATGGGATCTTCATCACACTTTCTATGGTCTGTCATATACTCTGGTCAGACTCACGACCGGTGCACGTTGTATGCTTGCACCTTTTCTCACTCTAAAGTGATTTTTTTGACCTTTTTATACAAAAAAAGGACTTGGATAAACATATCTAGAGTCTGATAATTTTAGGCTTTCCTCCATTGCATGCAGTTCTAACATTTCTTCACGTTAAGCCTAAATCATTGACAGGCAACAATATTAGGAATAACCTCATGCCACAACAACATGAATTTCAAGTGCTCCCCACCCCTTGAGGTACCTTAAGTCAGTTACTTAGTATTGTATATTTTCATAAGAGAATTAAGTCACATACCTCACATGAACGTGCTTCATTAATTCAAGCTGAAATGGAATATAACTGAAGCAAATTCCATTTCCTTACTGAGATTAAATTGGCTTTCATGTTACAAATAAATGTGAGGAGGGAACTTGTACACAGTAGATGAATGTCCACTGAAAAAGGTTATTTCAAGGAAGTAAAGAAAACTACCTAGAAATTGGAAGGCATCATCAAATTGCAAAGTCTTGTCATCCTGAAGGCAGTGGTATGTGAAAGAATTCTTGTATAGATTTTGACAAGATGGCACAGTCTGCAAAATGCAAATACACAGAGAGCAACATAATGACATAAGAATTTTGATATTCAAATAGTTGCCTCTTTTACAAGAAAGCACAGAAACATAAGCATTATACTGCATATGAAGATATACAACAACATTTTTAATGGCCTCAGTTTGTTCTTCACAAGAAGAAATAAGGTATAATGCCCCTAGTGGTGATAAACTCACACAAATAGACTATTGGAAAATGGACTTCTAGATTTTTTTTCAACCAATACAATCTGTCATACTTGGGAATTGGCTCCTTTTTCGGTGGAAGTGGCCAAAGGGCAATTTAGGGATTAGCTCCTTGACCCCAGTGTTTACAATTAACTGCCCCTTCTTCTTCCAGCTGGAAAATAGACCTTCAGTTTACCTTGAAGGAAATTATTTTATCTGTTCTGGTGGCTCATGAATACTTTTTTTCCCTCAAACAACGCAGAGGGAAAGGGTTAGTTTTGAAGCTGGACTTTGAAAAGGCTTATGATAAGATTAATTGGCTTTGTTTGCTTCATGTTTTGGAGAGGATGGGTTTCAGTGAAAAGTGGATTGGGTGGATCAGAGCTTGTGTTTCTTCGGCTACCATTGCTGTCCTCATCAATGGTAAGCCATCAGCATGGTTTCTTGGTGGCTGTGGCCTTCGGCAGGGTGATCCTCTATCCCAGTTGCTTTTTGTGTTGGTGGCAAGTGTGCTGGATAGGATGTGGGAGAGGGTGGAGGCGGCTGGTCTTCTTGCAGGTATTCAGGGGGTCCGCAATGGTAGATCCATCTCTCATTTATAGTATGCTGACGATACTATTCTTTTCCTAGCTGAGGGGGAGCATATGCCTTTTATAGTGAGATTTTTGCTTGAGCTGCTAGAGGAGATTTCTGGGCTGAAAGTAAACTTTAACAAGAGCCTTTTGATTGGGGTAAATATGGAGGAGTTTGCCTTGAAGAAAGTTTCGACAGTGTTGGGGTGCAAGACGGGATTTTGCCTATCTTGTATTTGGGCCTTCCACTTTCTCCTAGTGTGAAGAGCTTCAGATTAGCTCCCCATTATGCAGAGGTTTAATTCAAGGTTGGCGGGCTGGAAGGAGAAGTCCTTGTCATATGGCGGTAGGTTGATCTTGTGTAGCTCAGTGCTAGATAGTCTTCCAACATACTTTTTGTCTGTGTTCAGAATTCTCAAATAGATGGCTAAGCAATTGGAAGGCATCCGGTACAGATTCTTTTGGCATGATAGTAGTGGCAAAAGTAGAGATTGGCATGATGTGACATGGGGGAGAGTAACCAAGAGCAAGGAACAGGGTTGTTTGGGGCTGAAGCACATCTAGGATTTCAATTTGGCTTTGCTAGCTAAATGGCTGTGGAGGCTAGGGGCAGGTGAGGACTGCTTGTGGGATACTATCATTAAGCAGAGGTACTTCCAGAATTCCAGAGTTTGGGATTTACCTCATTCCCTGAGGTCCATCACTTCCCCCCTTGTGGCGGGGTATCACATATTGTTCTTGTGGATACTAGGCCCTTAGTGGGCAATGGAGAGTTGGCGCTATCCTGGAGGGATACATGGTGCGGAGAGCTCCCGTTTTGTGTGGAATTCCCCGACCTTTTCCAAGTGCGTCAGCTCCTCTATGCTTGGTCTCTCGGGTGCTTGATACTTCCCTCCCTAGGAGGGTCTGGGCACCTACGTTCAGGAGGAGTTTGCATCAGCTTGAGATCCGGCAGCTGGAGGGTCTGCTTGTCCGCCTGTCCTCCTTTTCACTCTCCGACTCTATGGACTGTTGAACGTGGAGATGGGATAAGGGCAGTGCTTTCACAGTGAGATCAACTTATCAGATCATTTCGGATGGTGGGCTGCGTCATGGGTTTCCCTATCAAGTTTGGAAGACCAAGAGCCCGCTAAAGGTGAAAATTCTTACTTCGAGAATTTCCCATGAATGGCTACCCACTAGGGATAGACTATTCCGCCTCTTCCCGGTGCTGCTCTTATGCTCGGTTGGTGTGGGAGGTGATGGCGGGTACTACTCGAGGAGAGCTTTCTCATGATGGTGATGTGCTTTCTTTTATGCTTAAGTGGAGGAGGCGCTGGCCGATCAAGGGGACAGCACTATATGGTGGATCATTCTTCACGCTACACTATGGATGATTTGGACGGAGAGAAATAACCGTATCTTTCGTAGGGCTGCCAGAGATGCTGAACATCTTTTTGACATCATTTGTAGTAGGGTGAAAGAGTGAGCGGTCAAGTTGTGTAATGTGAATCATCTTAATTTGCCCCTTTTTGCTTTGTTAGGGAGGTAGATAAAGGTTGTGATGGGAGTGGGCGATCATGCTATGTGTAGGTGGGCCGTGCAGCTTTTTGTGACTTTTGTAGAGCCTATACTTGTACATTCTCTCTTCTTTTTTATTTATAAATCAGTGGTACCATCCACTTTTTCAAAAAAAAAATATTTTATCTGTTGGAGGAAAATAGATTCATCCTCTTAAATATCTTGTTACATTGAAAATGTCTAGGTCTTAACATCTCATGGGAGAAATACCCACAGATCTGAAAAAGATAACATAAAATATATTAACGCATATTGGTTGTCTCAAGTCTCAACTTCGTGGACTTCCTAGAAAGCAATCATACTTGCTTCTTACCCTCCTACTAGAATGCCACATACCTTAGGAGGTGCCTATTCCATACAAAAATTTGCCGCCTTTGGAAATGCATAAATAAGTCGCAATAATACCATATGGGGAAGTGGGGGAATATTAAGTTTTTGATGATTCGAAAACAAAACATAGTATTGTTGGAAATATGATCAAGATAATGTGTGTGTCATCCTCAAAACATAGGAACTAAGAGGATAGAAACTACACTACATAAGGACCATTTTGGAATCCACCGATATGAGATATATCTCGACACCCCCCACCCCTGCCGGCCCCATATAGGCCAAAGGTCACATGGATCTTAATGGGATGACGTGAGGCTCAAAATCAGGAGAATATGATCTACTCTGATACCATGTGCATGTCACCCTTAAAAATCTAGGCATTGAGGGTGTTGAATTTCTCACATTTGTTTTTGATGATTACAAAACTAACTCATTTAGTGGTCTAACTTGGTTGTCAAGCATGTTTACGAGTGGACGATTGCAAGTTCTAAATTGTTGCTTTGAAAAAAATCAAGACACACAGAAAATAGCTCGTGGTGTTTTATGATGGTTGGACACCATATGACAGACTATATAGCACATACTGAGATTCTATTTCCAAATCTTAACTTCCCAGTTTTGTATTTCACCCAAGCAAGGAAGGCTGTTTCTAGGATGGATATAAGAACAAGATGGTGGGGCTTCTTAAGATTTTTGAGCCTCCATCAATAAGAAAAATCAAAGAAATTTTGGGCTGCTGCAGTAGAGGCTCTTGAACAAGACATATCTTCCAAGAATTCAATGAACTCTCAAGCTTTGCCCGTGGGAACGTGAAGGAAGCATGCTCTACTCATTCTCCATCAGACTTGCTCTCTAAAAGCCCAACTTTTGTTGTATTTTGTGTGTTCTTTTATGCGGGATCTCTAGTTGAGATGTGCTTTGAATCTTCTTCCCATAAGGGAGATGAATATGATTATTTGATGTTTATGATTTGTGGTTGTAATAGGTAAACGAGCACCTTTGTGTCTAATGGGTTTGAGGTGAGCTGGCGTCTTCATGTCTAGTGGGATTGTGATGAGCTAGTACCCTTGTGCCTAGTGTAAGTGAGAGGTGTTCTTGCACCTTGATGTCAACGGAGTTGTAATAGGCAAACTAGCATCTTGGTGTCTAGTGATTTAGTGGTAGTCCAAGGAAGTCCTGGAAAGTGGATGTAGAGGCAGCCTTACGTTGAGGTTGTTGCCGAACTACTTTAAATTGTGTGCCTCTTTGTGTGATTGTCAATAACTCTCACTTCATTTCTCCACGAATAGCTTGATTTAGGGTAAGAGTATCTAACGTTCACAACTTCCCACCATCCATTATTATAGCAAAAGAGAATTCATGCCCTGGTGATTTTGAATAACCGATAGAGGTGTCAGCATTTGTCTACAATAGTGAAAGTTTTGACTCTCGCAGAATTTAACGCAGTGTCTTCCCAGATCCGGAAGAATTGATAACGGCCACTAAAGATTCTAGTGTTCGAAGTACAGCCCAAAGCCTCAAATGCATTTCCAAGTGCTACCCAAGGGAAAACCTACCCATTTTCATCTTGCTTTAGCCTCGAAAAGAAGTTTTCTCATTCCCATGCATGAGAACAAAAGAAACTGATACAATCCGCCTCTCTTGAACACTTTCCTAGCCAACTAGACGCCTCCTTTCAATTTTCCCCTGCGACTCCGTACAAGATTGCCGTCTTAGGGGCAAACTAGTCGCTAAAATGTGTTCCATTGAGAAGAGGAATACTCAAATTAGACGGTTCATCCGCTGCCTAAGTACATCTACATCCACATCCAGTTATCAACCTTACAGTCACCAACAGCAAAATTAATCAGAAAATTCAGCTCGAGCGTTCCATCACAAAGCAAAAATCGAACGGGGATAAGGATTGAACAGAAACCCGGTCCTCGCGTCAGAAAAGCCATACGGTAAGGGCCATTCGACTCACATTGAGTATTCGGGAGATGCCCTGCGTCTTGAGAAGCTCCCCCCGGGAAGCGTTGTCGTAGCTGCCGAGGTAGAGGAATCCCCCAAGGATCTCCGAGGGGAACGCGCTGCCCCCTTGCTGGGCCGGCGCCCCCTCGGCCGTCGGCGCCGCCGGCGCCGCCCGGTGCCCGCACACCCCGCACACCTCCCCCTCCTCGTACCTGTGGTAGTGCCCGCACACCCCGCACGGGTTCTCCCTCTCCCTCTTCCTCATCCCCCCCTATGCCCCCACACACCACAGCCCCAACCCCAACCAGCGCCAGCAGCAACACCCAACCCCCCGCCCCCTCCCACGACCGCGAGATCGAATCTGCCCCGGGCTACCTGTCCGCGCGTATCGGCGGGCGGCGGGGTTGGGATCTGGAGATGTCCGGACTCTCGGATTCCCACGCGCGGAGGCGGCGGCGAGGGGGAGGGCTTGCTGCTGCGGCCCGGAGAGCGACCTCACATGCAGGCTTCCCTGATGAGAGATGACGACGACCGGGGGAGGGGCGCCGGCTTATTTATGTGTCATCAGTGTGGAGGCTACGGTAACTGGATTCCTGCGGCTTACTTGACAGAGAAGGAAGGGGCGGCGCAGGGCCTTCGGATCGGACGGCCACCGGTCGGCGCCGGCTCGAGTTTGATGAAGTGGGAGGCCTCATCTGCCTTATTTTGGATTAACTTTATTATAGGATAGAGGATATTATCTAATAAATTAATTAAAAGTTCTTATTTATAATAGAAAGAGTTTTTATTATAATAAGACTTAATTTGTGTTATAGATAACGTATGTTATAATGAGGTGAAAATCTAAAAATAAGTTTAAAATTAATAGGGACTTCTAATTAATTTTTTCTATTATCTATCATATATCATCCACATTTAAGTGTGTGTTTTTTCCCTCTATGTGTGTTATTTGTTTTTTGTATTTATGAAAAATATGCAACTAAAGCTAAAGGGTGGTGATAGATATTCTTTTATTTGTTTATTAGTTCATGTGTGTATATATATAGGAAATTTGTTGTGATGTGTTGTGTGTTTTTTCTCAGTGCATTATTTGTTTTTTTGTAATTTATTAAAAATATATGCAATTAAAGTTAAAAGGTGGTGATATATATTCTTTTATTTATTTATTAGTTCATACATATATATAGAGGGAAAGAGAGAGAATTTATTGTGATGTGTCGTGTGGTTTTATCCGCTGGCTAAAATACGGATAAAATACGGATTTAATGTGGCGAAGTCACGGTAAATAATCTGATCGCGAGATCAAATAGTGTTCTAACATCGTTAGCGGGCCTTTGTTGCCCCACTTCGTGTTGGCAAAATTTTTATTATAATATTTTCTAGTTTGAGATCATCAAATCTAAGTTATTCGTCTCAATTATTTAATTTAAAATTAAATAGGTAAAATGAGAGTGATAGAGAGATAATGTAGCGTGACATCATTCCTCGTGTCTAAATAACAAAAACCACATCCATATATTATCCAATAGGGTTAAAATTTTATGATAAATGTTTATCAGATTTATCATCCTTCTCTATTCGTGTTTAAAATTTATCTTTTATAATTATTGTAATGATCGAAAATTGTTCGACTAGACGAGCTCTTAAATTTATTTGTTTGAAGAAGAACGCCAATGTCGCTTGCAAGACAAGAGGAACAATCAAGAAGCCCACGAACAGTCTAAAATAAAGCCACCTAAACACCTAAGGTAGAGAGCTGACCAAGATATGGGAGAGGGGAGGAGGTGAAGTGAAAGGATTTTTTGGCTTGTGGTCGCGTCAAAAATCCGTAAGGTCGGGTTGCCCATTTTAAGTGTTCATTAAAAAAGCCACAAGTGTGTATTCTCTATTTTTTCAGTCGTGTAAATGAATTATTCAGGGATAGGGGAAGTTGGCGTTGTTTCGAGATTGTTGAGTGGATCTCCATTCTCTGACTTTGTAAGTGAACGGTGGTATATAAGGGCATATGAGAGTCTTCACAGGGTAAGGTTGCTCTTTGTCTCTATGGATTGGAGGGGTCTTAAATACTTATCTTGTGTTTCCTAGCTATATGGATGGACCGTCCAGGATTAAGGGAAGTTAACACCGTCATGCATGGGTTTGTGGGGGAGAACACGTGACCTCCCCCTTCCCATCCAAAGAATGTCTTTGTCGACTCTAGACGGCGCGGACTTGTGGAGAAGAGGGAGCCCTGGCCAGTACTTGCTGTAGAAGCATGTTGTGTCACCATCAAGTTATGCCGCGTGTGGTTGAGACATGTTGAGCGGTAGAAATGAGTTGTCATGAGGCATACAAGTGGGGCCACGTCGTGGCCTTAGAAGGCCGAAGACTCAAGGTTGAGTTGGTCCGAAAAGTTGAAGCAATATTGAGATCGAGACCACGTACAAGACTACAATAGGTGTGATGGTCCAAATGTGTGCCATCCTCAGCCTCCTCAAGTTGGTAGATCAATTGGTTGGGTTTAGATGGGCCAACCCAACTTTCTCTTCCTCAATTATAATAAATTAAAATAATTTAAACATATGTTATTAGAATATTAATTAGGCATCTCCACCCATGCTCGCTGCTCTCATCTTACATGCAAAGAAAGTAGAGTGAGAGAGAGAGAGAGAGAGTGTGTGTGAGGGCATACAAGAGGTGAATAAATAAATAAGTATATTATAAGGTTGATCGAAGTCAACCGTAGTTTAATTTGCAGATGTTGACAGTAGATCAATGTAAAGTTACATTGAAAAGTATAGGAGACTACAAAAAAATATAAGATGCATAGTTATATATATCCCACACAACCATAGAGAAATATACTAAAAGCAAGAGGTCCCGAGTTCGATTCCTGGGGGGGGGGGATTTACCTGATTTACATGCAATCCTCGAGGTGTGTAAATCCGGGGTTTTTCTGGTCAAGTGGGGTAAGGACAATACGGGTATACGGAAAGTAGGAGCTGCCAAGTCCTGACCTTGGAGTTCACGAACACCAATCCTTGAGTCCGCAAAACCACACGGGGCGGGATTTCCTCGTTATCAAAAAAAAAAACCATAGAGAAATATACACCTGTAATTATCTAAAGAAGCATAGTCTACACAAACAAAGTTCCCAATCAACTCATATTAGTTAGTCAATATTTGCAGAAGATGGGGAAAAAGGTGCATGCGCATAAAAGTAGACATAAAATGTAAAATTTGCAAAAAATATTTCGATTGGATGGTCAATTATGGAATAGTCCGTTCGTATTGATACATTTTTTATTTATACCTTTGGTATGTCTAACTCAATTATACTTGATTCTATGTCGACTTAGCCAAAAACTTGTATAGATTATTCCACGTAAATGACACGTGCATAGAATATTCCAAGAGGGAAGAGCTCTTGACACGACAGTTCCAAAGAAAGGTGCGAAGAAACGAAAAGAAAAACTTGCACATGAAGGAGATTTGCATAAAAATGTGTTAAGGGTGGTTATTAGACAAATAATTCGTGTTAAATAATTATGAGATTGTTTAACCAAGGTTCGTCGTACTGACCGGATCGACCGTACCGTATTTTTCATGGTACGGTAAGTATCGAAGTGTACCGTACCGTTGAGATACGGTGGAAAATTGGCAAGTTGTGTTGAAACCCATTCTCCTCTTGTAAGCACATTCAAATAGTGTCTATTTGTGTTGAAATTTTAGCTATAAACTAATGTAATGGTTTTACAAATTATGGTGATTTTAGTTTAATTTTTAGAATTTATTTTATACTGGGTGAAAAATCACCTGGAAAATAGTTGCATCGGCTTAATATCGAAATCCATACGTCAATAATTCTGGATATTTACATTTCTGATATCACCACATTTTTTTGAAAATTATGGTGTTCTCAAAATTTATTTTCATTACAGTTTTTTGATGTCGCCCCGTCGGAGCGCGTATTTCTGAGTATGACATTGAGCTATCATTTATTAATGTTAATTAATCCTCATATATTAATAAACTTACTATAATTTGTATCATCTCTTAATTAATTTATGTTTGAAATTTTATCTCAATTAGACACTAATTAGACAACTTAAGTGCACACAGAGTTTGTCGCGGTACGACGAACTCTCTATGCGCGTACTTCAACGGGATGACATTTGGTTTCGAAAATAAAATCAAATATGAAGTCATCATAATTATTAGAAAAATGTACTAATTATAAAAATATAAATATCATGAGTTATTGATGCATAGATGCCGAGATTAGGTTGACTTAATGATTTTTGGGACAGTTTTTACTTGACAAAAAATTAATTTAAAAAATTAAACTAAAATTATTACAATTTGTATCACATATTAATTAGCTTATGTTTAAAATTTCATCTCAATTAGACACCATTAGATCCCTTAGATGTTGAGATTAAGTCGATTTACTAATTTTTGGGATAATTTTTACTTGATAAAAAATAATTTAAAAAATTAAACTAAAATTATTATAATTTGTATCATCTCTTAATTAACCTATGTTTAAATTTTCATCTTAATTGGACATCGTTTACATCACTTTAATACACCTAATATGAAAAAGTTATGAAAAAAAAAAATTAACCGAGCGGACCGAACCGAACCGGTCCGGTCCGTGGTGTGCCGCTGCGGTACCCGGGTCACCCCAATGGGGGGTCACCCCAATGGGGTGACCCGACCGTGCCCGGGTGCCGCTTTCACCCGGGCACGGTACGGTACGCCCGTGCCGCCCCGGTTTGGGCGGCACGGGCGAACCATGTGTTTAACCTAAAAAACCAACATTTTTTAATTCAAATATTATATTTTTATGAGAAATAGTAGGTAAGTACCGCATGCCTACCATAGTGTCATGCGTTGTGAGATACTAATGGTTGTTGCCGGTGGCTAGTTATTATTGAAAAAAATATTTTATATTTTGTTGGGGCACTTATATTAGGGGTGTGAACTGGACCGGGCCGGCTCGAAGGCCCGGCGGCCCAATCCGATCTAACACGGGCTTGGGTCACAATTTTTCATCTTTTTTTTTTTAAATTGAGCCCGGCCCGGTCTAAGACTGGGCTGACTTCGGGCTTCAGCCGGCCCAGCCCGGGCGGCCCGTTGGCCCGATTTTCAGCACCCCCGCTCTCTCGCCATGTCCGCACTGCTGTCGCGTCACCCCACGCCGCTGCTGCATCTGATGCTGTTGCACATGCTGCCGCACCTGATGCCGCTGCTGCGCACTTATTACACGTGTTGCCGCTGCTGCCGCTACTATTGCACCTGCTGCCGGGCCCGACCGAGCCTGGGTCGGGCTGCAAAAATTTACCCTGAACCGGACCAATTTTCAGAAAATCGGGCTTTGGCCCTGGGCCGGGTTGGACCTAAGCCGATCTCTTAGAGATCGGGCTGGACTTGGACTTATTCAGACCCGACCCAGGTCCGACTCATTGACACCCCTAACTCATATTCGTTAACACAAGTAGATGTGAGCACTGTTGCTATAATAACAATGTCACTCACCCATTTGTATCTATAGACGGACAAGCACGTAGACACTTCTGTGTGTTGAGTACAAAGAATTTCTCTTGTTCTTATGTTCTGCCATTCTCACGACACAACTGACAGAGATTTAGATCTACGTTATTAAAATATATATCTGACAGTTTTTATGTACATTTTAAATATTATCTTAAGATAAGAACAAAATCAATTCTTTATCTCTAATTTGCATCATTTAATTTAATAAAAAAAACTTTGAAAGAAGAACCTGGGTCCGTTTGTTTGCACGAAAAATCCGGGTGTGGAAGTAGTTTTCAGGAAAACTTAACTTTTTATGTCATTTGTTATCCTGTAAAAGCAAAATTTGGAAAACCAAATTCTAATATGGCCGGATTTTGGCATCCGCGCAAAAAGCACGGATGCCATTTTTCAGAAGCTTTGTAGTTGCGGCTGCCCCATTTGCCCAACCCATGTATATACACTATTCATTCAACATGAATTTTTATTTTTGTTCCAGTCATTTAAATAGTATTTGTCAAATTTAATTATTTTTATTAGTTAATTTATTTTTCACTTTTTTATTAAAATATATGTAGAATACTATTCATTCAAATTATATTTTTATTTTATTTCTCCTATTTTAAATTATATTTGTCAAAGTTACTTATTTTTTATTAGTTATTTATTTTTTATTTTTTTAAAAAATATTAAAAATAAAAAATAAAAAATAAAAATTTTGATAAATAGTGTTAATACACAAAGAGTATATGACTCTCTCTTATTTGAGTAGATCATAAGATCTCATACTCCTCCATACAACTTTATATTTTCCTAACAACCAAATAGATAATTACGTTTTCATTTTCACGTAAAAGTTATTCCGTGAAAAACTATTTCCCTCTGAAACTGTTTTACATGCAACCAAATGGACCCTAAGTCAATTCCTAATTTTTCTCCGACCTAAGGCACCACGATATCACACGAACATGGATATCTATAAAGGGTTGTTTAGTATTAAAATAAATCGATGATAAATTGAAGATAATTTTAAAATTTTAAAAATATTTTTAAAATTTTGAAGATATCATCATTTTATTTCCGATCTATTTCAATATCAAACAAGACATAAAAATCCATGATAAGTTGCATTTCATTCCAAGATTCCCGGCCTAGTTGCATTTTTTTCCAGCTATTCATCTTTATCGTTCCATTTTCTACTTACAAAAGCTACTGTTCTTAAGTGGGTTTTTTTAAAGAGAAATATTGATTGCAAAACACGTCTTATAATAAATTGATATGAATTATTTGAAAAAATAATCATATTAATTGAGAGTGACAAGACTGCTCTTTCTCTTTCTCACAATTAATATAATTATTTGTTAAATAATTTATATCAATATTATTATAAAATTATGTCTTGCAATAAATATTTCTCTTTCCAAAATAGTTCATTTGTCTACTGCTCCTTAACTTATGTCTCAAAGAGAACTTCGAAAAATGCGATGGTTGAGTTTATAAGATAAGATATGCTACCTGTTTTTTTTTTTCGTTTTTGAGGTTCTTGCCATATGACAGGGCACAGTTATAAAAAAAATAAAAATAAAAACTCGGATTTGAATCATTGGCTTCTCCTACACCACCCCACCCCAATACTAATTGACACATACTCAATTAGTGTTACGTGTTCTATTTTTTTGTTTCCTATTTTTCTATAAATAAAAAAGAATTACCACATAAATTTAATAATAATCTTCGCATTGAAGCAATACCTAGAAAGCGTTTATGAGATATTATAAAAAAAAAGGTGTCGCACCTAACGTTTTAAGACCCCCCAAGTTCACCCTAATCTAGATTAGGGTTTGGTTAACATTAAACCCATTTTATTAAATAATATTTTCATGCCTAATGAAAAGCATAGATAGACATTTTATATTTTTCTTTCGTGGAGAAGGGTGAATGTGTAAAGACAGTTATTTAAATGAACATGAGACATTAGAACATAGCATGTAGATATTCCCAATTGACCCAAATATTTCAAATTCAAATGATATCGCCGAAATAAAATTGCATTAGAGGTCATCTATTGTGACGCAAATCATAATAGAATACAATAAAGTAATATAATTTTATATATTTAAATATATAAGCACGTTATAAATTTTTTTGATTTAAAATATCATTGAGATGAGATGTAACACCTCATATAAGAATATGTTAAATAGACTAAATCAGTAGACTACTAACAACTCGGACTAGTCATTTTTAGAATTCGAGAAGGAAAAGAATTCTGAAGTTATGCGTGCTCAGTTGAGAGTAGTCCCACGATGGATGACCTTCTTGGGAAGTCTATCAACTATCATAGTTGTTAGGTCAGTTTGCTGGTTAGGTCGTCACATAAGAAATTTGTACTCAGAGAAATCCTTAAAACCATGGGTACTATCATGGAAAAGGTATCTGCCTAACATATATAGGTAGCAAATAACTTTGTTTATATAAAGGGAGAATTAATGGTTGATCTCTGGCAAAGATCTAATATTATTTTTAGGTCCCTGTCAGGTTTTCTTACGCCGTCCAATTTCTGCTTTATTCGGAATTTATTTTTAGGTTATTTCCATTAACTCTTGTTATCCTCTTTTTGCTAAATGACAATTCTACCTCTAGCGATTGTTTCACCTCCAAAAGTGTGTAACTGCGTAAGTATGCACTTATAGAGTTATATATGTAACTAAGTATGCACTTACAGAGTTACATATGTAACTGTATAAATATGTAAATCAAGTAACTAGGTAAGTATGTAATTACATACTTATGCAGTTACATGTGTAACTCTATAAGCACTTAATAACTACATAGAGATTTACAGAAAGAAGTATTTACTTAGTAAAAAGTAATAGTTACATATTTATGGAGTTATACATGTAAGTTTGTAAGTACTTTCTAAATAGTTATAGAGTTACAGGGAGGAGCACTTACAGACAGACTTTCGTAGAGTAAAACTAAGTAATTACATGCTTACGTAGTTACACATTTAACTGTATAACTACTTCATATCTTGTTACACAGTTACAAGAAGACGTACTTACAAACTTAAGATGTAAAAAACTATGTACTTATAGAGTTACATATATAACTCTATAACTACTTACACATATAACTCTGTAACTACTCCACACTTTGTTACAGAGTTATATGTGTAACTCTGTAAGCATGTAACTATTTACTTTTAGGAGAATTACTAACCAATGGGCTTAACTTTCCGCCCGGGTATCGGAATCCTTTATGTGACCACAATTCGGAATCGCCACTCCGAGACAGTCGACAGGACGCTGGTTTCGCTGAATTCTGTTCCGGGGCCGAAATCCCACCGCGGAGCATGTGTACTAGTACACCGATTGTTGTGCCACGTGGGTAAGATGTGGATATTTGTTCACCCAGCGATAGGAACCACCCGCGAGGCCCCAATTCCAAATCGGCACTTCGACCCGGTCGGCACAAGGTCGGATTCGGAGATTTCCGGTCCGACGCCCAAATTCCTCTTCGGGAGCGTGGTCGCAGGCTGCCGGTGCGTTCGCATACGGACACCCCTTCGCTCAAATGGGCATAACTTTCTGCTCGGTTATCAGAATCGCTTATAAGACAACAATTCGGAATCGGCACTCAGAGGCGCTTATCGCCCCTTATAGCCTCAGGCGATTAGGCGTCGTTTCGGGGACGAAAAATCTTCGTTTCGCAATTAAAAATTGCGATTTTAGCCAACGATCTCCACATTTCCACGATTTCTAGCAGTAACGTCTCCCTCGATTACGTGAATCCCGAGCTAGGTGACCACACGAAGTCGGCCTATCACGGCGATCGGAAGTCGTGTTCAACTCGGTGCGAGAACTCATCCCCAGGTCGTAGATATGGGTGCACAAACATCGCCGATATAGTCACCACTTTCGGATTATTCTCACCCCTTCAGCGAAAGAACTAGGCATAACTTTCCGCCCGGGTATCGGAATCCCTTATGTGACCACAATTCGGAATCGCCACTCCGAGACGGTTAACAAGACGCTGGTTTTGCTGAATTCCATTCCGAGGCCGAAATCCCACCGCGGAGCGTGTGTACTAGTACACCGATTGTTGTGCCACGTGGGTAAGATGTGGATATTTGTTGGCTCGACGATAGGAACCGCCCGCGAGGCCCCAATTCCAAATCGACACTTCGACCATGTCGGCACAAAGTCAGATTCAGAGATTTCCAGTCCGACGCCAAAATTCCTCTCCGGGAGCGTGGTCGTGGGTTGCCGGTGCGATCACATACGAACACCCCTTCGCTCAAACGGGCATAACTTTCAGCTCAGTTATCAGAATCGCTTATAAGACCCCAATTCGAAATCGGCACTCAAAGGCGCTCGTCACCTCGTATCACCTTAGGCAATGAGGTGTCATTTCAGGGTCTAAAAACCTTCGTTTAGCAGTTCAAAATTGTGATTGCAACCGACGATCTCTCTGTTTCCACGGTTTTATAGCAGTAACGTCTCCCTCGATTACGTGAAACCCGGGATGGGCGACCACACGGAGTCGGCCTATCATGGTGATCGGAAGTCGTGTTCAACTCGGCGTGAGAACTCATCCCCAGGTCATAGATATGGGTGCACAAACATCGCTGATATGGTCACCCCTTCCGGATTATTCTCATCGCTTCAGCGAAAGAACTGGGCATAACTTTCTGCCCGTGTATCGGAATCGCTTATGTGACCACAATTCAGAATCGGCACTCCGAGACGGTCGATAGGACACTGATTTTACGGAATTCTGTTTCGGGGCTGAAATCCCATAGCGGAGCGTGTGTACTATTACACCGATTGTCGTGCCCCGTGGCTAAGACGGGGATATTTGTTCGCCCGGCGATCGGAATCGCCCTCGAGGCACCAATTCTGAATCGGCACTTTGACCCGGTCGGCACAAGGTCAGATTCGAAGATTTCTGGTCCAGCACCCAAATTCCTCTCCGAGAATGTGGTCGCGTGCTACCTGTGCGTTCGCATACGGACACCCCTTCGCTCAAACAGATATAACCTTTCGCTCGGTTATCAGAATCGCTTATAAGACCCCAATTCGGAATCAGTACTCAGAGGCGATCGTCGCCCTTTATTGCCTCAGACGATAAGACATCGTATCGGGGTCGAAAAACCTTCATTTCGCAGTTCAAAATTGCGATTCTAGCTGGCGATCTCGACGTTTCCACGATTTTCTAGTAGTAACGTCTCCCTCGATTATGTGAATCCCAGGCGGGGCGACCCCATGGAGTCGGCCTCTGATGGCGATCAGAAGTCATGTTCAACTCGGCGTGATAACTCATCCCTAAGTCATAGATATGGGTGCACAAACATCGACCATATAGTCACCCCTTCCAGATTATTCTCACCCCTTCAGCGAAAGAACTAGGCATAACTTTCCGCTCGGGTATATGAATCGCTTATCTGACCACAATTCGGATTCGGCACTCCGAGATGGTCGATAGGACGCTGGTTTTTGCGGAATTCCGTTCTGGAGCCGAAATCCCACCGCGGAGCGTGTGTACTAGTACACCAATTGTCGTGCCCCGTGGGTAAGATGCAGATATTTGTTCGCTCGACGATCGGAACCGCCCGCGAGGCCCCAACTCCGAATCGGGACTTTGACCCTGTCGGCACAAGGTCGGATTCAGAGATTTCTGGTCCGGAACCCAAATTCCTCTCCGGGAGCGTGGTCGCGGGCTGCCAGTGTGATCGCATACGGACACCCCTTCGCTCAAATGGACATAACTTTCCGCTCGGTTATCGGAATCGCTTATAAGACACCAATTCGGAATCGGCGCTCAGAGGCGCTCGGGGTCGAAAAACCTTCGTTTTGTAGTTCAAAATTGCATTTCCAGCCGATGATCTCCACGTTTCCACGGTTTTCAAGCAGTAACGTCTCCCTCGATTACGTGAATTCCAGGCAGGGCGACCCCACATAGTCGGTCTGTCACGGCGATCGAAAGTCGTGTTCAACTCAGCGTGAGAACTCATCCCCAGGTCGTAAATATGGATGCACAAACATCGCCGATATAGTCATCCCTTACGGATTATTCTCACCCCTTCAGCAAAAGAACTGGGCATAACTTTCCGCCCGGGTATCAGAATCGCTTATGTGACCACAATTTGGATTCGGCACTCCGAGACGGTCGACAAGACACTGGTTCCGCAGAATTTCATTCTGGGGCCAAAATCCCACCGTAGAGCGTGTGTTACTGATTGTCGTGCCCCATGGGTAAGACGCGGATATTTGTTCGCCCAGCGATTGGAACCACCCGCGAGGCCCTAATTCTGAATCGGCACTTCGACCCTGTCGGTACAAGGTAGGATTCAGAGATTTCCGGTCCGGCGCCCAAATTCCTCTCCGGGAGCGTGGTCACTGGCTGCCGGTGCGATCGCATACGGACACCCCTTCGCTCAAACAGGCATAACTTTCCGCTCGGTTATCGGAATCGCTTATAAGACCTCAATTCGGAATCGGCGCTAAGAAGCACTCGTCGCCCCTTATACTCTCTGGGATAAGGTGTCGTTTCAGGGTCGAAAAACCTTCGTTTCGCAGTTCAAAATTATGATTCCAACCGACGATCTCCATGTTTCCATGGTTTTCTAGCAGTAACGTCTCCCTCGATTACGTGAATCCCGGATGGGGCGACCCCACAGAGTCGGCTTGTCACGGCGATCGAAAGTCGTGTTCAACTCGGTGCGAGAACTCATCCCCAGGTCATAGATACAGGTGCACAAACATCGCCGATGTAGTCACCCCTTCCGGATTATTCTCACCCCTTCAGCGAAAGAACTGGGCATAACTTTCCGCCCGGGTATCAGAATTGCTTATGTGACCACAATTCGGATTCTGCACTCAGAGGCGGTCGACAAGATGCTGGTTTTGCAGAATTCCATTCTGGGGCCGAAATCCCACCGCGGAGTATGTGTACTAGTACACCGATTGTCGTGTCCCGTGGGTAAGATGCGGATATTTGTTCACCCGGCGATCAGAACTGCCCGCGAGGCCCCAATTCCGAATCGGCACTTCGACCCTGTCGGCATTGTCGATGCGTTTTCTGCTCCTTTTTACGGGGGGACGAAGAACGGTCCACAAATAGTGGGGGATAAAAATAAAGGAAAATAGGCGTAGGAAGAAATGAAATGTGGTGTGTGGATATGGAGTGTGAAAGGCGTAAAACAAAGAAAAAGAAACATGATCGTCAGACACGCGAGGATGCCGAATGGTGATGCACAATGAAGGGTGCGGGATGGAAGGGTGATCGCAGTGTGTACCTTTTTGGAAGGCGGAGATTGTGCGGACGTGTGGATCCTCTCTTCCTCTACGAACACGGCCGGCCGTGGTAGATGGCGTTTTCCATGTTGATTACCCTGACAAAAGAGATAAAGAAAAGTAAAGAAAGAAGATTAGCCACGTGTGGTATCAAATCCTAAAAATAAAGAATAAATGAAATAAAAGACATGGAGATGTACTTACCGGATGGTGGCTTTTAAACCCCTAAAGAATGTGGGTGTGTGTAAAATGTATGCACGTGTGTGTGTTAAAAAAGGAGTACAAGGACCACGTGGGGTCCGGAGGAGATGAAAGTGAGAAGAAAAGAGAAAGGGGAGGGGGTACTTCCCCGAATAGACAGTATGGCGGCGTTGCCGGTACGGACGGAATGGAGGAAGAGGAGGAGGAAGATGTCGCCCGCCTCGCTCCGGGGTACGTGGTCGATGGAGAGGAAGACGGCTCCGAAGGAGGAAGGCACGGAAGGGGAGATGCTTCTCCTCGGGTTGGTGGCGAGACGGAAATCCAGTAGGGCTTCGTCGCTCTCGTTGGGCCCCCCTGAACAAATGACCCTCGGGTCCAATTTATAGGCAACAGATTCCTGAATCGCGTCCATACAGGAAGCCGCGATTATGAATTGAATCGCGTTCGGGCAGCAGGCCGCGATTAAGAAAGTCAAACCGATGTGACAGACACATCATGACTATGCTTTGAAATCGCGTCGGGTCAGGCCGCCGCGACTTGAATTGCGTCCGCCTGATCCGCCGCGATTTAGACTTGCATGGTTTTGAGGCAATCGGCTCATGAATGCGCTGTCTGCTGACGGGAGTTTTCGGATTTGACCTTCTAAATCGCGTCCACTGACAAGGATGCGATTCAGGGATTTTGTCATGATTACACGACGTGGCAACCTTAGGTCCGACGACTTCGTAGGCGTAGCCTTTTTGACTTTGAATCGCGTCTAATGAGTTGGACGCAATTAAACATGTGCTCATAAACGCGTCTGCCATGCACGATGCCTTCATGCCAAAAGCATGGTCGCGTCCTGCATGGCCGACGCAACAAGGTCGCGCCCCGTGAAGCCGTCGCAACGAGGTTCCTGAATCGCGTCCGCCTGTCTGGACGCCTTTCAATGAAGTTGCCTATGGGCCTTTTGTGAATCAAATTTAGCTTCCGGGGGTGCTGCGACCGAACCACATGGGGAAGCACTGAGAAAGAATGGGTGAGATCCAAAAATATTGGAAAAACACTCTTTTGAGGCAAAAGAGGGCCATTTATGGCATTATGACGCAATATGAAATTTGCCCGCGGTGGAGCCAAATTCACGTGTCTACAGGCACAAGGTCGGATTCGGAGATTTTCGGTCCGGCGCCCAAATTCCTCTCCGGGAGCGTCGTCACGGGCTGCCGGTGCGATCGCACAAGGACAACCCTTCACTCAAACGGGCATAACTTTCCGCTCGGTTGTCAGAATTGCTTATAAGACCCCAATTCGGAATTGGCACTCAGAGACGCTCGTCGCCCCTTATTGTCTCATGCGATAAGGCATCATTTCGGGGTCGAAAAACCTTCGTTTCGCTGTTCAAAATTGTGATTCCAGCCGATGATCTCCCTGTTTCTACAGTTTTCTAGTAGTAATGTCTCCCTCGATTACGTGAATCCTGGGCTGGGTGACCCCACAGAGTCGACCTGTCACGACGATCGGAAGTCGTGTTCAACTCGGCGTGAGAACTCATCCCCAGGTCGTAGATATGGGTGCACAAACACCGCTGATATAGTCATCCCTTTCGGACTATTCTCACCCCTTCAGCGAAAGAAATGAGCATAACTTTCCGCCCGGGTATCGGAATCGCTTATGTGACCACAATTCGGAATAAGCACTCCGAGACTGTCGACAGGACGCTGGTTTTGCGGAATTCCATTCTGGGGCCGAAATCCCACAGTGGAGCATGTGTACTATTACACTGATTGTCGTGCCCTGGGGTAAGACGCGAATATTTGTTCGCCCAGGCATCGGAACCGCCCGCGAAGCCCCAATTCCGAATCAGCACTTCGACTCGGTCGACACAAGGTTGGATTCGGTGATTTCTGGTATGGGGCCCAAATTCCACTCCGGGAGCGTGGTCGCGGGCTGCCGGTGCGTTCGCATATAGACACCCCTTTGCTCAAACGGGCATAACTTTCCGCTCGGTTATCGGAATCGCTTATAAGACCCCAATTCGGAATCGACACTCAGAGGCGCTCGTTGCCCCTTATCACCTCAGGTGATAAGGCATCGTTTTGGGGTCGAAAAACCTTCGTTTCGCAGTTCAAAATTGTGATTCCAACTGACGATCTCCACGTTTCCACGGTTTTCTAGCAGTAACGTCTCCCTCGATTACGTGAATCCCGGGTGGGGCGACCACACGGATTTGACCTATCACGGCGATCGGAAGTCGTGTTCAACTCGGTGTGAGAACTCATCCCCAGGTCGTAGACATGGGTGCACAAGCATTGCCGATATAGTCACCCCTTCCGGATTATTCTCACCCCTTTAGCTAAAGAACTGGGCATAACTTTCCGCCCGGGTATCAGAATAACTTATGTGACCACAATTCGGATTCGGCACTCTGAGACGGTCGATAGGACGCTAGTTTCGCAGAATTTCATTTCGGGGCCAAAATTCCACAACGGAGCGTGTGTACTATTACACCGATTGTCGTGCCCCATAGGTAAGATGCAGATATTTATTCATTCTGCAATCGAAACTTCCCGCGAGGCCCCAATTCCGAATCGGCACTTCGACCCGGCCGACACAAGGTCGGATTCGGAGATTTCCGGTATGGCGCCCAAATTCCTCTCCGGGAGCGTGGTCGCAGGCTGCGGGTGCGATCGCATACGAACACCTCTTCGCTCAAACGGGCATAACTTTCAGCTCGGTTATCGGAATCACTTATAAGACCCCAATTCACAATCGGCACTCAGAGGCGCTCATCGCCCCTTATCATCTCAGGCGATAAGGCGTCATTTCGGGGTCGAAAAACCTTCGTTTCGCAGTTCAAAATTGTGATTCCATCCGACAATCTCCACGTTCGACGATTTTCTAGCAGTAACATCTACCTCGATTACGTGAATCCCAGGTGGGGTGACCACACGGATTCGGCCTGTCACGACGATGGGAAGTCGTGTTCAACTCGGCATGAGAACTCATCCCTAGGTCATAGACGTGGGTGCACAAGCATCGCCGATATAGTCACCCCTTCCGGATTATTCTCACCCCTTTAGCGAAAGAACTGGGCATAACTTTCCGCCCCGGTATCGGAATCCCTTATGTGACCACAATTCAGAATCGTCACTCCGAGACGATTGACAGGACGCTGGTTTCGCTGAATTCCGTTTCGGGGCCAAAATCCCACAGCGGAGCGTGTGTACTAGTACACCGATTGTTGTGCCACGTGGGTAAGATGTGGATATTTGTTGGCCCGGCGATAGGAACCGCCCACGATGCCCCAATTCCGAATCGGCACTTCGACCCGGTCGGCACAAAGTCAGATTCTGAGATTTCCAGTCCGGCACCTAAATTCCTCTCCGGGAGAGTGGTCGCGGGCTGCCAGTGCGATCGCATATGGACATCCCTTCACTTAAATGGACATAACTTTCCACTCGGTTATCGAAATCGCTTATAAGACCCCAATTCGGAATCGGCACTCAGAGGCGCTCGTCGCTGCTTATATCCTCAGGCGATAAGGCGTCATTTCGGGGTCGAAAAACCATCATTTCACAGTTCAAAATTGTGTTTCCAGCCGACGATCTCCACGTTTCCACAGTTTTCTAGCAGTAACGTCTCCCACGATTACGTGAATCTCGGGCAGGGCGACCCTACGGAGTTGGTCTGTCACGGCGATCGAAAGTTGTGTTCAACTCGGTGTGAGAACTCATCCCCAGGTCTTAAATATGGATGCACAAACATCGCCGATATATTCACCCTTCCGGATTATTCTCATCCCTTCAGCGAAAGAAATCGGCATAACTTTCCGCCCGGGTATCGGAATCGCTTATGTGACAACAATTCAGATTCGGCACTCCGAGACGGTAGATAGGACGCTGGTTTTGCAGAATTCTGTTCTGGGGCCGAAATCCCACCGTAGAGCGTGTGTACTAGTACACCGATTATCGTGCCCCGTGGGTAAGACGCAGATATTTGTTCGTCTGGGGATCAGAACCGCTCGCGAGGCCCCAATTCTGAATCTGCAGTTCGACTCGGTCGGCACAAAGTCAGATTCGGAGATTTCCTGTCCGGCGCCCAAATTCCTCTCCGGGAGCGTGGTCGCGGGCTGCCGGTGCGATCGCATACGGACACCCCTTCGCTCAAACGGGCATAACTTTCCGCTCGGTTATCGGAATCGCTTATAAGACCCCAATTTGGAATCGGCACTCAGAAGCGCTCATCGCCTGTTATAGCCTCAAATGATAAGGCGTCGTTTCAAGGTCGAAAAACCTTCGTTTCGTAGTTCAAAATTGTGATGCCAGCCGACGATCTCAACGTTTCCACAGTTTTCAAGCAGTAACGTCTCCCTCGATTACGTGAATCCTGGGTGGAGCGACCACACGGATTCGACCTATCACAGCGATCGGAAGTCGTGTTCAACTCGGTGTGAGAACTCATCCCCAGGTCGTAGGCATGGGTGCACAAGCATTGCCGATATAGTCACCCCTTCTAGATTATTCTCACCCCTTCAGTGAAAGAACTGGGCATAACTTTCCGCCCGGGTATCGGAATCGCTTATGTGACCACAATTCGGATTCGGCACTCCGAGACGGTCAACAGGACGTTGGTTTCGAGGAATTCCGTTCTGGGCCCGAAATCCCACCGTAGAGCGTGTACTAGTACACCGATTGTCGTGCCCCGTGGGTAAGACTCGGATATTTGTTCGCCCGATGATCGGAACCACCCGCGAGGCCCCAATTTTGAATCAGCACTTCGACCCTGTCGGCACAAGGTCGGATTCGAAGATTTCTGGTCCGGCGCCCAAATTCCTCTCTGGGAGCGTGGTCGCTGGCTGCCGGTGCGATCACATACGGACACCCCTTCGCTCAAACGGGCATAACTTTCCGCTCGATTATCGGAATCGCTTATAAGACCCCAATTCAGAATCGGCGCTTAGAGGCGCTCGTCGCCCCTTATTCTCTCAAGAGATAAGGCTTCATTTCGAGGTCAAAAAACCTTCGTTTCGCAGTTCAAAATTGTGATTCCAGCTTATGATCTCCACATTTCCACAGTTTTCTAGCAATAACGTCTCCCTCGATTACGTGAATCCCGGGCGGAGCGGCCCCATAGAGTCGGCCAGTCACGACGATCGTAAGTCGTGTTCAACTCGGTGCGAGAACTCTTCCCCAGGTCATAGATACGGGTGCACAAACATCGCCGATATAGTCACCCCTTCCGGATTATTCTCACCCCTTCAGCGAAAGAACTGGGCATAACTTTCCGCCCAGATATCGGAATTGCTTATGTGACCACAATTCGGATTCGGCACTCTGAGATGGTCGACAAGACGTTGGTTTTACAGAATTCCATTCTGGGTCCAAAATCTCACCGCGGAGCGTGTGTACTAGTACACCGATTGTCGTGTCCCGTAGGTAAGACGCGGATATTTATTCGCCTGTCGATCAGAACCACCCCCGAGGCCCCAATTCCGAATCAGCACTTCGACCCTGTTGGCACAAGGTCGGATTCGGAGATTTCCGGACCGGCGCCCAAATTCCTCTCCGGGAGCGTGGTCGCGGGCTGCCTGTGCGATCGCATACGGACAACCCTTCACTCAAACGGGCATAACTTTCCGCTCGATTATCGAAATTGCTTATAAGACCCCAATTCAGAATCGACACTTAGAGGCACTCGTTGCCTCTTATTATCTCAGGCAATAAGGCGTCATTTCGGGGTCGAAAAACCTTCGTTTTGCAGTTTAAAATTGCGATTCCAGCTGACGATCTCCTCGTTTCCACAGTTTTCTAACAGAAACGTCTCCCTCGATTACGTGAATCCCGGGCTGGGCGACCACACATAGTCGGCCTGTCACGGCGATTAGAAGTCGTGTTCAACTCAGCGTGAGAACTCATCCTCAGGTCGTAAATATGGGTGCACAAACATCGCTGATATAGTCTCCCATTCCGGATTATTCTCACCCCTTCAGCGAAAGAACTTGGCATAACTTTCCGCACGAGTATCAGAATCGCTTATGTGACCACAATTCGGAATTAGCACTTCGAGACGGTCGACAGGATGCTGGTTTCGCAGAATTCTATTTCGAGGCCGAAATCCTACAGTGGAGCGTGTGTACTATTACACCGATTGTCGTGCCCCGTGGGTAAGACGCGGATATTTGTTCGCCCGGGGATGAGAACTGCACACGAGGCCCCAATTCCAAATCGAAACTTCGTCCCGGTCGGCACAAAATCGGATTCAGAGATTTCCTGTCCGGCGCCTAAATTCCTCTCCGGGAGCGTGGTCGCGGGCTGCCGGTGCGATCGCATACGGACACCCCTTCTCTCAAATGGGCATAACTTTCCGTTTGGTTATCAAAATCGCTTATAAGACCCAATTCAGAATCGGCACTTAGAGGCGCTCGTCACCCCTTACAGCATCAGGCGATAAGGCGTAGTTTCGGGGTCGAAAAACCTTCGTTTCGCAGTTCAAAATTGCGTTTCCAGCCGACGATCGCCACGTTTCCACGGTTTTCTAGCAATAACGTCTCCCTCGATTACATGAATCCCGGGCATGGGCGACCCCACGGAGTCGGCCTATCACGGCGATCAGAAGTTGTGTTCAACTCAGCATGAGAACTGATCCCCAGGTCGTAAATATGGATGCATAAACATCATCGATATAGTCAACCCTTCTTGATTATTCTCACCCCTTCAGCGAAAGAACTGGGCATAACTTTCCGCCCGGGTATCGGAATCGCTTATGTGACCACAATTCGGATTCGACACTCCGAGACGGTCGACAGGACGCTAGTTTCACAGAATTTCGTTCTGGGGCCGAAATCTCACCGTAGAGCGTGTGTACTAGTACACTGATTATCGTACCACGTGGGTAAGACGTGGATATTTGTTTGCCCGATGATCAGAACCGCCCGTGAGGTCCCAATTCCTAATCGGCACTTCGACCCTGTCGACACAAGATCGGATTCGGAGATTTCCGGTCCGGTGCCCAAATTCCTCTCCGGGAGTGTGGTCGCTAGCTGCCGGTGCGATCGCATACGGACAACCCTTCGCTCAAAGGGGCATAACTTTCCGCTCGGTTATCGGAATCGCTTATAAGTCCCCAATTTGGAATCGGCACTCAGAGACGCTCGTCGCCCCTTATTGCCTCAGGCGATAAGGCGTCGTTTTGGGGTCGAAAAACCTTCATTTCGCAGTTCAAAATTGTGGTTCCAGCTGACGATCTCCATGTTTCCACAGTTTTCTAGCAGTAACGTCACCCTCGATTACGTGAATCCCAGGCGGGGCGACCATACGGTGTCGGCCTGTCACGACGATCGGAATTCGTGTTCAACTCGGCTTGAGAACTCATCCCCAAGTCGTAGATATGGGTGCACAAACATCGCCGATATAGTCACCCCTTCTGGATTACTCTCACCCCTTTAGCGAAAGAACTAGGCATAACTTTCCGCCTGGGTATCAGAATCACTTATGTGACCAAAATTCGGAATGGCACTCCGAGACAGTTGACAGGACGCTGGTTTCGTGGAATTCTGTTTCGGGGCCGAAATCCCACGGCGGAGGGTGTGTACTAGTACACCGATTGTCGTGCCCCGGGGGTAAGATGGGGATATTTGTTCGCCCAGCGATCGGAACCGCCCGCGAGGTCCCAATTCTGAATCGGCACTTCGACCCGGTCGGCACAAGGTTGGATTTGGAGATTTCCGGTCCGACGCCCAAATTCCTCTCCAAGAGCATGGTTGCGGGCTGCCGGTGCATTCGCAAAAGGACACCCCTTCGCTCAAACGAGCATAACTTTCAACTCGGTTATCGGAATCGCTTATAAGTCCCCAAATCAGAATCGGCACTCAGAGGCGCTCATCGTTCTTTATTGCTCAGGCGATAAGGCGTCATTTTGGGGTCGAAAAACCTTCGTTTCACAGTTCAAAATTGTGATTTCAGTCGACGATCTCCACGTTTCCATGGTTTTCTAGCAGTAACGTCTCCCTCGATAACGTGAATCCTCGGCGGAACGACCACACGGAGTCAGCCTGTCACAGCGATCGGAAGTCGTGTTCAACTCGATGCGAGAACTCATCCCCAGGTCGTAGATATGGGTGCACAAACATCGCCGATATAGTTACCCCTTCCGGATTATTCTCACCCCTTCAGCAGAAGAACTGAGCATAACTTTCCGCCTAGGTATCAGAATCACTTATGTGACCACAATTCCTATTCAGCACTCCGAGACGGTCGACAGGACGTTGGTTTCACGGAATTCTGTTCTGGGGCCGAAATCCCACCGCAGAGCGTGTGTACTAGTAGACCGATTGTCGTGCCCCGTAGGTAAGATGCAGATATTTGTTCGCCGGCGATCGGAACCGCCCTTGTAACATCGCGTGTTTTTCGGATCTTTGTGGATACTTCGTTTAGTGTTGTGGAGGTCATACGTTGACCAATGTGGCTCGTGAATGGTGTGCGCGCGTGTGTTCGGGCTTATTGGGCCGTTAGTGCAGGTTGTAGCATCCCTCAGTTTTCATCCTGTCATCGCGACAGGAAGGATGTCGCATTCTTGAAGGCGACAGAGCGCTGTGTCGCGTTCATGTGACCGCTTTTAGCGCTGGACGTGCGCATGTGCGCCACGTGTCGGGCATTGGGGGCGTTAAATTTGGGAAGGCGACACCCTGTTGTGTCGCGATCAGGTGGCGACACACTGATGTGTCGCGTTCCGAACCGCTGTAGGTTTTTAAAGAACCCCAGCCAGACAGAACTGTAGGGAGTTCTGCTCAGCCGGGGGAGGAGCTGTTGAAGATTTCTCTGGCTATTTCGGGTGGAGAGCTTGGTATTCGGCGAGGTTTTGTTGAAGGGAGTTTGCGTGGAGCGTGAGGATCGCCGGGGAAGCACCATACCGCGTGTTCTTCGCAAAGGTAGGTGAATTCTTCCCGTTCCGGGGCGATGATCGGAGGAAACGAAGGATTGATCAGTTTAATGCTTTAATCACGTTAGATATCATGCCTAGGTTCTCATTAAAGCATGTAAACGACGAATTAAGGATGGTTTGTATGAGATTTTGGGGTGTTTGGAAGGAGAGAGCCCGATTAGGGTTTCTCCCCTGCGAAAGTGACAGGGGTACTGTCGCTATCACGAAGGCGACGGGTCAACCGGTCACGTTCATTTCTTTAAGGCGACCCATCGGGCTGTCGCATTATGAAGGCGACCCGAGCCTATGTCGCAACCGCAGTCGAGGGCTGTGTGTGTGCAAGGTTTATGTGATGTGATTATCCGATTATCATGGTTTGATGTGTTTATTAATATCGAACGGTGCATTGGCACTTGTAGTGCACTGAGTGCACGTGATTTCTGAGACTAGCATACAGAGTACGTAGTTAGCTAGTCGTATTTGTGGCTGCGTGGTGTTCACGCGAGCACTGTTAGGTTCACGTGTAGTGAACCATTGTTATGAGAGGTTTACGTGACGTTTCACGTGGTTTGTGTGTGACGTGCACGTGGTTTCTGTGTGCGTGTCAGGTAGTAGACGCCTACCGTGGTTACCTCTCCAGTTGGGTGCCCCAGGTTCTCTGTGAGCCAGGCTGTTAGCTCAGGATTTTGTCCCGGTACTTGTGTTGTACCGTTGAGGTCTGTGTCGTCTGACCTGGACACCCTCACTCTTGCATTTGAGTTGTACGTCCGGCTGAGGGAAAGACGACAGTGAGACAGTGACTGTCGTACTTGTCTTTTGGTCACTTGTAGCGCGCTCGTAGTTGGGGGTACGGACACCAGTAGTCAACACTGGTCCCCAGCTAGTCCTTTTCCAGTGCCTCACTCAAGCGAGCCCAGGCCAGGGTCTCTAGAGGTGTCAGGCATGGGCCTGCGACCGTGTGGTCTGCAGGTGGTGGTGTTTAGTTAGTCTCCACAGTTGCTTGTCTTTTCACGTGGAGCGGCAGCTGGACCTTTCATCCGTGGCTGCGAGACTGAGAGGTAGACCTGTGTTAGCTTGTCCGAGTCAGTCTCTGGTGTCACGAACCAGTTCACGTGGCTCGTGTTTGCCGGTCTCTAGTTTAGCTCGTACACTTGTACTGGTTTGCCATTTATTTATTACAGTTGTTTTACGTAGTTGGCAGACAGTGAGTACTTTTACAGCTTTAATATCTTGCTTAGTTGTTCTATAAATTGTTGGTACTGTTTACTGTTTTCGTACCTGTGTTTTGGTTTTGCTCGGGTTGGGGGAGTTCCCTACTGAGCCAATGACTAGCGAGGCTCACACCTACTCCCACAGGCGAGGGCGAGGAGGACGTTTCACGACCGTCATCCAGTTCAGGGCCGCGTCGTAGCGGTGCAGGGTCAGTACCTCCAGCAGTGTAGCTGTAGCAGTATAGCTAGTTGTTTACTTATTTTAGTTGTACCTCGGGGTATGCCCCAGGCTCTTATACTTTCTTTCAGTTTATGGAAGTTTGGCTATGTAAACTTGTAAAATATATATATGAAATGGTGTGTTCCTTTGTGTTTACACGGACTATGGTGTGGTATCCCTTGCGAGGCTACGGCCCGTTCGCGGGAGGCGGACTCATGTCAGGCTTGTTATTAGTTTAACAGGTTTGAATGAGGCATTCCATCACAGTTGGTATCAGAGCAAGGTCTGTGTTAATATAAAGGAATTAGAAGGTTACATAGCCTTATTTCCGGTCTTAGTATAATGCTGGTAGGGACCCTGGTTTCTGATAATTCATTGTTATGTTTTTGTTTGGTGTTTTGCTTGTGCAGAAATTTCTGAAATGGCTGATACAAGATATTGGGGTGGTGGAGGAGATGATCTGGAGGAGAGTACACAACGTATGATAGAAAGGATTTGGGAGAGCCTCACCGATATACGGATGAGGATGGATCATCAGGCGCCGGTTCCGCCGGTTGCCGCACCACCTGGGGTCGAAGGGGCTATACCTTTAGCTCCAGTTCCGCCACCGCCAGGAGTGGAGGTGCCTTTTGTAGCACTTGTGCCACCACCACCGCCAGTCTTAGCAGTAGAGGAGCCAGTGATGCAGGTGGAGAAGTTTCTGAGATTGCAGCCGCCTACTTACTCAGGAGGGCCGAATCCAGATACGACAGAACATTGGGTCCATGAGATTGAGAGACTCTTTACGACTATGAGGTGTCCGGCAGCGGACAGAGTGGTGTTGGCCACTTATCAGTTGAGGGGTTTTGCTCAAGAATGGTGGCGTCTGAAGATGCAGACCACTTTTGCAGGTAAAGTGGAGAGTGTTATCACCTGGCCGGAGTTCCTTGAGGTGTTCAACGATACCTTTTCACCTGTGCAAGTTCAGCAAGCAAAAAGGGAGCAGTTTAGGACACTCCAGCAAGGTGAGTCTTCTGTTTTAGAGTACCAGATGAGGTTTATGGCTCTCAGTCGTTATGCACCTTATGTAGTATCAGATAATTCTATGATGATTGAGTATTTCATTCGAGGTTTGAGGCCAGAGTTGCAGATTGTAGTGATACCGCTATTGTGCGGATCAGTTGAGGAAGCAGCCCAGAGAGCAGCTACTCTGGAAAGGGCAATTCGAACTCATCCAGTGAGCGAGTCAGGTTCGGGTAGTTTTCGGCTACCCCAGCATTCGGCAGGAGTTGGTAAAGGTAAAGCGCCAGCAGGACCTTCTTCATCAGGTTTTGGCAAGTGGGGCCAAAAATTAAAGCAAGTATTTAAGGGTAAAGGAAGAGGATGGGGAGGTCGACAGCAATTTCAGCAAGGTCGTGGTAGGCCAGAGGTGGAAGAGTCGCAGCAGAGCACTGCCAGGCAGCCTATTATTCCACCAGAGTATAGATGTTATAATTGCAATCAGCCGGGGCATTTGATTCGCAATTGCCCCTATTCGAGAGAGTATGGATATGGAAGAGGTGAGCAGCAGCCGCAGCAGTTTCAGCAGCCACAGGCAGGTCGTGGCAGAGGAGCACCGCAGCAGCGGGGAAGGGGCCGGGTTATGGCTATCACCCGAGCCCAGGCGGAGGCATCGAATATGATAGAAGGTACTTTACCTCTTTATGACTATTCATCAAGAGTCTTATTTGATTCAGGTGCCTCTCATTCTTTTATTTCCGAAGAGTTTCTAGATTGCATGGTTCATCCTTTAGAGGAAAAGTCTTGTGAGTTAGTAGTGGAGGTTCCCTCGGGTGAGTTTCTGCTCACTTCGAGCTATGTAGATGAAGCTCCTGTTGTGATCGAAGGGAACCAGATGCCGGGTCGGTTGTATGCCCTGCAGTTAACAGATTATGATATTATTTTGGGTATGGATTGGCTTGAGGCATATGGAGCTATATTTGATTGCAGAAAGAAGAGGATCAGGTTTTGTCATCCTAATGGTGCGGTATTTGAATACCAAGGTATGCCTTTTTATACCCCTAAATTTTTAATATCTGCAATTAGAGCTAGAAAGTTGATAAATGCTGGATGTGTGGCTTATTTGGCCTCGATGAGTCTGGTAGAGGCTAATCAGTCAGTGGAGGCAGTTCCCGTGGTTAGGGAATTTGTCGATGTTTTTCCTGAAGATTTGCCTGGTTTAGCTCCACACAGAGAGGTGTACTTTACCATTGAGTTGCTGCCAGGTACCATGCCGATTTCTAAAGTTCCTTATCGAATGGCACCAACAGAACTTAAAGAGTTGAAAAAGCAGTTAGAAGAATTGTTGCAGAAAGGGTTCATTAGACCGAGTCATTCCCGTGGGGAGCGCCGGTATTATTTGTGAAAAAGAAAGATGGTAGTTTCAATGTGTATAGATTATAGAAAGCTAAATGAAGTGACCATTAAGAATAAGTACCCGTTACCAAGAATAGATGATCTGTTTGATCAGTTATAATCAGCCAAGGTGTTTTCTAAAATTGATTTGAGATCTGGGTACCATCAGTTGAGAATCAAGGAAGATGATATAGATAAATCAGCATTCAGAACCAGATATGGTCACTATGAGTTTGTAGTTATGCCATTTGGGCTGACTAATGCTCCTGCAGCTTTTATGGATTTGATGAAAAGAATTTTTCATCCGTATTTAGACCAATTCATTGTGGTCTTTATCGATGATATTCTGATTTATTTAGCATCCGAAGAGGAGCATGTAGCTCATTTGAGGTTTACCCTGCAGTTGTTAAGGGATAATCAGTTGTTTGCCAAGTTCAGTAAGTGTGAATTTTGGCTGAAAAAAAATCCAATTCTTAGGTCATGTCATTTCAGCAGAAGGAGTAGCAGTAGACCCGAGTAAAGTGGAAGCAGTAATGAAATGGGAAGTGCCTAGAACAATAACTGAGATCAGAAGCTTCTTAGGGTTGGCAGGTTATTATCGGCGCTTTATTCAAGATTTTTCCAAGATTACAGCACCCATGACCAAGTTAACCAGGAAAGGTGTGCCTTTTGTGTGGTCAGGAGAATGCCAGAAGAGTTTTATGGAGTTAAAGAAAAGACTTACATCAGCACCTGTATTGGCATTACCGGCAGGAAGTTGTGGGTATGTGTTGTATACTGATGTTTCGCGAAGAGGGCTTGGCGCAGTGCTTATGCAACATGGCAAGGTAATAGCTTATGCGTCCAGGCAATTAAAGCCGGCAGAAGAAAATTACCCCACCCATGATTTAGAGTTGGCAGCAGTTGTGTTTGCCTTGAAGATGTGGAGGCATTATCTGTATGGCGAGAGATTTGAGATCTTTACAGATCATAAAAGCTTTAAGTATATCTTCTCGCAGAAGGACTTAAATCTCTGTCAGCGCAGATGGATCGAATATTTGAAAGATTATGATTTCAGTTTGGCTTACCATCCGGGTAAGGCCAATGTTGTAGCAGATGCCTTGAGCAGAAAGGCGTATGTAAGTCTGATGATGATTAAAGAGTGGAAGTTGTTTGAAGAAATAGTGGAGAACTCCTTGTATGTGCCCAGTAGTCAGCGACGGGCAATACTACCGGCTAGTGCTGTAGAGCCGTCATTATATTGGCAAATTGTGGAAGCTCAGAAAGCAGATGCAAGTTTAGCTGAGATTGTGAAAATGGAAGGAGTCACTATTGATGATAATTGTGTGGTTAGGCTCAGAGGCAGGTTATTTGTGCCAGTTGAAAGAGAGGTTAAGCAACGAGTATTAGAGGAAGCTCATAAATCCAGGTACACTATCCATCCGGGTAGTACTAAAATGTACCAAGATTTGAGGAAGCATTTTTGGTGGCCTCATATGAAAAAGGAAATAGCAGAGTTTGTTGCAAGATGTGCTGTCTGTCAGCAAATCAAAGCAGAGCATCAGAAGCCTAGAGGTCTATTGCAACCGTTACCCATTCCACAGTGGAAGTGGGATGATATTGCGATGGACTTTGTGGCATGCTTACCAAGATCAGTTCAAGGGCATAATGGAATATGGGTATTTGTTGATAGGTTGACCAAAGTATGCAGATTAGTAGCAGTGAGTATGTCTTGGACAGTGGACAGATTAGCAAAGGTCTATGTTGATAGAATTATTCCACTGCATGGAATTCCGAAGACTATTGTGTCTGATAGAGATCCAAGGTTTACTTCTGGTTTCTGGAGGAGTCTGCAGAAGGTAATTGGTACAGAATTGAGGTATAGCTCCGCTTATCATCCCCAGACGGATGGTCAGACAGAAAAGACTATCCAGACTATTGAAGATATGTTAAGGGCTTGTTGTTTAGTATGGAGAGGTAGCTGGGAGCATCATTTGGGAATGGTTGAGTTTGCCTACAATAATAGTTATCATACCAGTCTTGGGATGGCACCGTATGAAGCTTTATACGGCCGACCATGTAGAACCCCATTGAATTGGCATGAAGTGGGTGAAAGGCAGTTAGTGGGTCCTGAATTGATTCAGCAAACCACAAAGGTAGTAAAGTTTATTAAAGAAAAATTGCAGGCAGCTCAAAGTAGGCAAAAGAGCTATGCGGATATTCGGAGGAGACCACTTTAGTTTGAAGTGGGAGATTTTGTTTTCCTGAGAGTTTCTCCAAGTAAAGGTATTATGAGGTTTGGCAAGACTGGAAAGTTGAGCCCAAGGTATGTGGGACCTTTCCAGGTAATTGAAAGAATTGGGGAGACGGCTTATAGATTGGATTTCTCAGCAGATTTTGCGAATGTCCATGATATATTTCATGTTTCTATGTTAAGGAAGTGTATTGACGATCCAGCTCAGATAATCAGATATCAAGGTGGAGACCTAAGGCCGGATATGACCATGCCAGAATATCCGGTGCAGATCACTGGTTGGAAGAAAAAGAAGCTACGAAATAAGGAAATCAAGCTAGTTAAAGTGAAATGGGAAAATAGATTGGGAGGTGAGGATACCTGGGAATTAGCCGATGAGATGGCTAAAGGGTATCCCTATCTGTTTGAGTAAGATTTGATGTTTTTCTTTTTAGATGATAGTACTTGTAAAGATGTATGTATTAAAGTTGTTGGTATTTGAGTTGTGTTATGAATTTCGAGGTCGAAATTTCTTTTTTTAGATGATAGTAATGTAACGTCGCGCGTTTTTCGGATTTTTGTGGATACTTCGTTTAGTGTTGTGGAGGTCATACGTTGACCAATGTGGCTCGTGAATGGTGTGCGCGCGTGTGTTCGGGCCTTATTGGGCCGTTAGTGCAGGTTGTAGCATCCCTTGGTTTTCATCCTGTCATCGCGACAGGAAGGATGTCGCATTCTTGAAGGCGACAGAGCGCTGTGTCGCGTTCATGTGACCGCTTTTAGCGCTGGACGTGCGCATGTGAGCCACGTGTCAGGCATTGGGGGTGTTAAATTTGGGAAGGCGACACCCTGTTGTGTCGCGATCAGGTGGCGACACACTGATGTGTCGCGTTCCGAACCGCTGTAGGTTTTTAAAGAACCCCAGCCGGACAGAACTGTAGGGAGTTCTGCTCGGCCGGGGGAGGAGCTGTTGAAGATTTCTCTGGCTATTTCGGGTGGAGAGCTTGGTATTCGGCGAGGTTTTGTTGAAGGGAGTTTACGTGGAGTGTGAGGATCGTCGGGGAAGCACCATACCACGTGTTCTTCGCAAAGGTAGGTGAATTCTTCCCGTTCTGGGGCGATGATCGGAGGAAACGAAGGATTGATCAGTTTAATGCGTTAATCACGTTAGATATCATGCCTAGGTTCTCATTAAAGCATGTAAACGACGAATTAAGGATGGTTTGTATGAGATTTTGGGGTGTTTGGAAGGAGAGAGCCCGATTAGGGTTTCTCCCCTGCGAAAGTGACAGGGGTACTGTCGCTATCACGAAGGCGACGGGTCGACCGGTCGCGTTCATTTCTTTAAGGCGACCCATCGGGCTGTCGCATTATGAAGGCGACCCGAGCCTATGTTGCAACCGCAGTCAAGGGCTGTGTGTGTGCAAGGTTTATGTGATGTGATTATCCGATTATCATGGTTGATGTGTTTTTAATATCGAACGGTGCATTGGCACTTGTAGTGCACTGAGTGCACGTGATTTCTGAGACTAGCATACAGAGTACGTAGTTAGCTAGTCGTATTTGTGGCTGCGTGGTGTTCACGCGAGCACTGTTAGGTTCACGTGTAGTGAACCATTGTTATGACAGGTTTACGTGACGTTTCACGTGGTTTGTGTGTGACGTGCACGTGGTTTCTGTGTGCGTGTCAGGTAGTAGACGCCTACCGTGGTTACCTCTCCAGTTGGGTGCCCCAGGTTCTCTGTGAGCCAGGCTGTTAGCTCGGGGTTTTGTCCCGGTACTTGTGTTGTACCGTTGAGGTCTATGTCGTCTGACCTGGACACCCTCACTCTTGTGTTTGAGTTGTACATCCGGATGAGGGAAAGACGACAGTGGGACAGTGACTGTCGTACTTGTCTTTTGGTCACTTGTAGCGCGCTCGTAGTTGGGGGTACGGACACCAGTAGTCGACACTGGTCCCCAGCTAGTCCTTTTCCAGTGCCTCACTCTAGCGAGCCCAGGCCAGGGTCTCTAGAGGTGTCAGGCATGGGCCTGCGACCGTGTGATCTGCAGGTGGTGGTGTTTAGTTAGTCTCCACAGTTGCTTGTCTTTTCACGTGGAGCGGCAGCTGGACCTTTCGTCCGTGGCTGCGAGACTGAGAGGTAGACCTGTGTTAGCTTGTCCGAGTCAGTCTCTGGTGTCGCGAACCAGTTCATGTGGCTCGTGTTTGGCGGTCTCTACTTTAGCTCGTACACTTGTACTGGTTTGCCATTTATTTATTACAGTTGTTTTACGTAGTTGGCAGACGGTGAGTACTTTTACAGCTTTAATATCTTGCTTAGATGTTCTATAAATTGTTGGTACTGTTTACTATTTTCGTACTTGTGTTTTGGTTTTGCTCAGTGTTGGGGGAGTTCCCTACTGAGCCAATGACTAGCGAGGCTCACACCTACTCCCACAGGTGAGGGCGAGGAGGACGTTTCACGACCGTCATCGAGTTCAGGGCTACGTCGTAGCGGTGCAGGGTCAGTACCTCCAGCAGTGTAGCTGTAGCAGTGTAGCTAGTTGTTTACTTCTTTTAGTTGTACCTCGGGGTATGCCCCAGGCTCTTGTACTTTCTTTCAGTTTATGGAAGTTTGGATGTGTAAACTTGTAAAATATATATATGAAATGGTGTGTTCCTTTGTGTTTACACAGACTATGGTGTGGTATTCCTTGCGAGGCTACGGCCCGTTCGTGGGAGGCGGACTCATGTCAGGCTTGTTATTAGTTTAACGGGTTTGAATGAGGCATTCCGTCACAGCCCTAGAGGCCCCAATTCCGAATCGGCACTTTGACACTGTCGGCACAAGGTCGGATTTGGAGATTTCCGGTCCAGTGCCCAAATTCCTCTCCGGGAGCGTGGTAGCTTGCTGCCGGTGCGATCGCATATGGACACGCCTTCGCTCAAACGGGCATAACTTTCCGCTCGATTATCAGAATCGCTTATAAGACCCCAATTCAGAATTGGCACTCAAAGGCGCTAGTCAACCCTTATAGCTTCAGGTGATAAGGCGTCGTTTCGGGGTCGACAAATCTTCGTTCCGCAATTCAAAATTGCGTTTCCAGCCTACGATCTCCATGTTTCCATAGTTTTCTTGCAGTAACGTCTCCCTCGATTACATGAATTCCGGGCGGGGCGACCCCACAGAGTCGGCCTGTCACGGCGATCGAAAGTCGTGTTCAACTCGATGCGAGAACTCATCCCCAGGTTGTAGATATGGGTACACAAACATCACCGATATAGTCACCCCTTCCGGATTATTCTCACCCCTTCAGCGAAAGAACTGGGCATAACTTTCCGCCCAGGTAACGGAATCGCTTATGTGACCACAATTCGGGTTCGGCACTCCGAGACGGTCGACAGGATGCTGGTTTTCTGGAATTCCGTTGTGGGTCCGAAATCCCACCGTAGAGCGTGTGTACTAGTACACTGATTGTCGTGCCCCGTGGGTAAGATGCGGATATTTGTTCGCCCGGTGATCGGAACAGCCTGCGAGGCTCCAATTCTGAATTGGCACTTCGACCCTATCGGCATAAGGTCAGATTCAGAGATTTTCAGTCCGGCCCCCAAATTTCTCTCCGGAAGCATGGTCGCGGGCTGCCGGTGTGATCGCATACGGACACCCCTTCGCTCAAACGGGCATAACTTTCAGCACGATTATTGGAATCGCTTATAAGTCCCCAAATCGGAATAGGCACTCAGCGGCTCTCATCGTTCCTTATTGCCTTAGGCGATAAGGCGTCGTTTCGGGGTAAAAAAAAATTCGTTTCGCAGTTCAAAATTGTGATTCCAGCCGACGATCTCCACATTTCCACGGTTTTCTAGTTGTAACATCTCCCTCGATTACGTGAATCCCAGGTGGGGTGACCCCACGGAGTTGGCCTATCACGGTGATTGGAAGTCGTGTTCAACTCAGTGCGAGAACTCATCCCCAGGTCGTAGATATGGGTGCACAAACATCGCCGATATACTCACCCCTTTCGGATTATTCTCACCCCTTCAGCGAAAGAACTGGGCATAACTTTCCGCCAGGGTATCGGAATCGCTTATGTGACCACAATTCAGATTCGGCACTCCGAGATGGTCGACAAGATGATGGTTTTGTGGAATTCCATTCCGGGGCCGAATTCCCACAGTGGAGCGTGTGTACTAGTACACAGATTGTCGTGCCCCATGGGTAAGACACAGATATTTTTTCGCCCGACGATCAGAACCGCCTGCGAGGCCCCAATTCCGAATCAGCACTTCGACCCTGTTGGCACAAGGTCGGATTCAGAGATTTCCGGTCCAGCGCCTAAATTCCTCTTTGGGAGCGTGGTCGTGGGCTGCCGGTGCGATCGCATATGAACACCCCTTCGCTCAAATAGGCATACCTTTCCGCCCGGTTATCAGAATCGCTTATAAGACCCCAATTCGAAATCGGCACTCAGAGGCACTCGTTGACCTTCATTGTCTCAGGCGATAAGGCGTCACTTCGGGGTCAAAAACCTTCGTTTCGCACTTTAAAATTATGTTTCAGGGCTAGAACTCATCCCCAGGTCGTAGATATGGATGCACAAACATCGCCGATATAGTCACATCTTCCGGATTTCTGCCCGGATATTGAAATCGCTTATGTGACCACAATTCGAAATCGGCACTCCGAGACGGTCGACAGGACGCTGGTTTTGCAGAATTCTGTTCCGGGGCCGAAATCCCACAGGGCGTGTGTACTAGTACACCGATTGTCGTGCCCTATGGGTAAAATGTGGATTTTTGTTCGCCCGACGATCGGAATCGCTTGCGAGGCCCTAATTCTGAATCGGCACTTCGACCCGGTCGACACAAGGTCGGATTCAGAGATTTCCAGTCCGGCGCCAAATTCCTCTCCGAGAGCGTGGTCGCGGGATGCCGGTGCGATCGCATACAGACACCCCTTCACTCAAACTGGCAAAACTTTCCGCTCGGTTATCAAAATCACTTATAAGACCCTAATTCGGAATCGGCACTCTAAGGCGCTCAGTCCAAAATTGCGATTACGGCAGACGATCTCCCCATTTCCACGGTTTTCCAGCAGTAACGTCTCCCTCGATTACGTGAATCCCGGGCGGGGCGACCACACGGAGTCGGCCTGTCACGACGATCGAAAGTCATGTTCAACTCGGCGCGAGAACTCATCCCCAGGTCGTAGATATGGGTGCACAAACATAGCCAATATAGTCATCCCCTCCTGATTATTCTCACCCTTTCAGCGAATGAACTGGGAATAACTTTCCGCCCGGGTATCAAAATCGTTTATGTGAACACAATTCAGAATCGGCACTCCGAGACAGTCGACAGGACGCTAGTTTTGCAGAATTCCATTTCAGGGCCGAAATGCCACGACGGAGCATGTGTACTGGTACACCGATTGTCGTGCCCTGTGGGAAAGACGCAGATATTTGTTCGCCCGATGATCGGAACCGCCCTCGAGGCCCCAATTCTGAATCGGCACTTCGACCCGGTCGACACAAGGTCGGAGTCGGAGATTTCCGATCCGGCGTCCAAATTCCTCTGCGAGAGCGTGGTCGTGGGCTGCCGGTGCGATCGCATACAGACACCCATTCGCTCAAACTAGCATAACTTTCCGCTCAGTTATCGGAATCACTTATAAGACACCAATTTGGAATCGACACTCAGAGGCGCACGTCGCCTCGTATCGCCTGCGATAAGGCATCATTTCGGGGCCGAAAAACCTTTGTTTTGCAGTCCAAAATTGCGATTCCAGCCGACGAACTCCCTGTTTCCACGGTTTTCCAGCAGTAACGTCTCTCTTGATTACGTGAATACCGGGCGGAGCAACCACACGGAGTCGGCCTGTCACGGAGATCGGAAGTCGTATTCAACTCGGCGCGAGAACTCATCCCCAGGTCGTAGATATGGGTGCACAAACATCACCGATATAGTCAACCCTTCCAGATTATTCTCACCCCTTCAACGAAAGAACTGGGCATAACTTTCTGCCCGGGTAACGGAATCGCTTATGTGACCACAATTCGGAATCGGCACTCCGAGACGGTCGATAGGACGCTGGTTTAGTAGAATTCCGTTGCGGGGCCGAATCCCACATGGAGTCGGCGTGTCACGGGGATCGAAAGTCGTGTTCAACTCGATGCGAGAACTCATCATCAGGTCGTAGATATGGGTGCACAACATCGCCGATATAGTCACATCTTCCGGATTTCTGCCGGATATTGAAATCGCTTATGTGACCACAATTCGAAATCGGCACTCCGAGACGGTCGACAGGACGCTGGTTTTGCAGAATTCTGTTCCGGGGCCGAAATCCCACAGGGCGTGTGTACTAGTACACCGATTGTCGTGCCCTATGGGTAAAATGTGGATTTTTGTTCGCCCGACGATCGGAATCGCTTGCGAGGCCCTAATTCTGAATCGGCACTTCGACCCGGTCGACACAAGGTCGGATTCAGAGATTTCCAGTCCGGCGCCCAAATTCCTCTCCGAGAGCGTGGTCGCGGGATGCCGGTGCGATCGCATACAGACACCCCTTCACTCAAACTGGCAAAACTTTCCGCTCGGTTATCAAAATCACTTATAAGACCCTAATTCGGAATCGGCACTCTAAGGCGCTCAGTCCAAAATTGCGATTACGGCAGACGATCTCCCCATTTCCACGGTTTTCCAGCAGTAACGTCTCCCTCGATTACGTGAATCCCGGGCGGGGCGACCACACGGAGTCGGCCTGTCACGACGATCGAAAGTCATGTTCAACTCGGCGCGAGAACTCATCCCCAGGTCGTAGATATGGGTGCACAAACATAGCCAATATAGTCATCCCCTCCTGATTATTCTCACCCTTTCAGCGAATGAACTGGGAATAACTTTCCGCCCGGGTATCAAAATCGTTTATGTGAACACAATTCAGAATCGGCACTCCGAGACAGTCGACAGGACGCTAGTTTTGCAGAATTCCATTTCAGGGCCGAAATGCCACGACGGAGCATGTGTACTGGTACACCGATTGTCGTGCCCTGTGGGAAAGACGCAGATATTTGTTCGCCCGATGATCGGAACCGCCCTCGAGCCCCAATTCTGAATCGGCACTTCGACCCGGTCGACACAAGGTCGGAGTCGGAGATTTCCGATCCGGCGTCCAAATTCCTCTGCGAGAGCGTGGTCGTGGGCTGCCGGTGCGATCGCATACAGACACCCATTCGCTCAAACTAGCATAACTTTCCGCTCAGTTATCGGAATCACTTATAAGACACCAATTTGGAATCGACACTCAGAGGCGCACGTCGCCTCGTATCGCCTGCGATAAGGCATCATTTCGGGGCCGAAAAACCTTTGTTTTGCAGTCCAAAATTGCGATTCCAGCCGACGAACTCCCTGTTTCCACGGTTTTCCAGCAGTAACGTCTCTCTTGATTACGTGAATACCGGGCGGAGCAACCACACGGAGTCGGCCTGTCACGGAGATCGGAAGTCGTATTCAACTCGGCGCGAGAACTCATCCCCAGGTCGTAGATATGGGTGCACAAACATCACCGATATAGTCAACCCTTCCAGATTATTCTCACCCCTTCAACGAAAGAACTGGGCATAACTTTCTGCCCGGTAACGGAATCGCTTATGTGACCACAATTCGGAATCGGCACTCCGAGACGGTCGATAGGACGCTGGTTTAGTAGAATTCCGTTGCGGGGCCGAAATCCCACATGGAGTCGGCGTGTCACGGGGATCGAAAGTCGTGTTCAACTCGATGCGAGAACTCATCATCAGGTCGTAGATATGGGTGCACAAACATCGCCGATATAGTCACACCTTCAGCGAAAGAACTGGGCATAACTTTTCGCCTGGGTATCGGAATCGCTTATGTGACCACAATTCGGAATCGACACTCCGAGACGGTCGACAAGTTGCTGGTTTTTAAGAAAAAACCTTGGAATAGGGGAGATCGTTGGCTAGAATCGCAATTTTGGAGTGCGAAATGAAGATTTTAAGACCCCAAAAGGACGTCTTATCACCTGAGGCAATAAGTGGGCGTCGAGCGCCTCTGAGTGCCGATTCCGAATTGGGGTCTTATAAGCGATTTCGATAACCGAGCGAAAAGTTATGCCTGTTTGAGCGAAGCGGTGTCCGTATGCGATCGCATCGGCAGCCTGCGACCGCGCTCCCGGAGAGGAATTTGGGCGCCGGACCGGAAATCTCCGAATGCGACCATTTACCGACTGGGTCGAAGTGCCGACTCTGAATTGGGGCCTCGCGGGCGGTTCCGACCTCCGGGCGAATAAATATCCGCGTCCGACCGGAGGGTACGGCAGTCGGTGTACTAGTACACACGCTCCGGGGGGGATTTTGGCCCCGTAATAGAATTCTGCGAAACCAGCGCCTTGTCGACCGTCTCAGAGTGCCGATTCCGAATTGTGGTCACGTAAGCGATTCCGATGCATGTGCGAAAAGTTATGCCAAATTCTTTCGCTGAAGGGGTGGGAATAAACCGGAGGGGGTGACTATATCGGCAATGTTCGGGCACCCATATCCACGACCCTGGGAGGAGATCTCGTGTCGAGTTGAACACGACTTCCGATTGCTGTGATTGTGCGGCTCCGCGTGTGGGCTCCGCCAGCGATTCGCGTAATCGAGGGAGTCGCTACTGCCAAAAAACCTTGGAATAGGGGAGATCGTCGGCTAGAATCGCAATTTCGGAGTGCGAAACGATGGTTTTTAGACCCCGAAACGGCGACTTATTGCCTGAGGCAATGCGCCTCTGAGTGCCGATTCCGAATTGGGGTCTTATAAGCGATTCCGATAACCGAGCGAAAAGTTATGCCTGTTTGAGCGAAGCGGTGTCCGTATGCGATCGCATCGGCAGCCTGCGACCGCACTCCCGGAGAGGAATTTGGGCGCCGGACCGGAAATCTCCGAATGGGACCATTTACCGACCGGGTCGAAGTGCCGACTCTGAATTGGGGCCTCGCGAGCGGTTCCGACCCCCGGGCGTATAAATATCTGCGTCCGACCGGAGGGTACGGTAGTCGGTGTACTAGTACACACGCTCCGGCGGAAATTTTGGCCCCGGAACGGAATTCCGCAAAACCAGCGCCTTGTCGACCGTCTCGGAGTGCCGATTCCGAATTGTGGTCACATAAGCGATTCCGATGCCCGTGCGGAAAGTTATGCCCATTCTTTCGCTGAAGGGGTGGAATAAACCGGAGGGGGTGACTATATCGGCGATGTTCGGGCACCCTATCCACGACCTGGGGAGGAGATCTCGCGTCGAGTTGAACACGACTTCCGATTGCTGTGACTGTGCGGCTCCGCGTGTGGGCTCCGCCAGTGATTCGCGTAATCGAGGGAGTCGCTACTACTGCCAAAAAACCTTGGAATAGGGGAGATCGTCGGCTAGAATCGCAATTTCAGAGTGCGAAATGAAGGTTTTTAGACCCCGAAACGACATCTTATCGCCTGAGGCAATAGTGGGCGTCGAGCGCCTCTGAGTGCCGATTCCGAATTGGGGTCTTATAAGCGATTCCGATAACCGAGCGAAAAGTTATGCCTGTTTGAGCGAAGCGGTGTTCGTATGCGATCGCATCGGCAGCCTGCGACCACGCTCCCGGAGAGGAATTTGGGCGCCGGACCGGAAATCTCCGAATGTGACCATTTACAGACCGGGTTGAAGTGCCGACTCTGAATTGGGGCCTCGCGGGCGGTTCCGACCCCCGGGTGAATAAATATCCGCGTCCGACCGGAGGGTACGGCAGTCGGTGTACTAGTACACATGCTACGACGGGAATTTTGGCCCCGAACAGAATTCCGCGAAACCAACGCCTTGTCGACCGTCTCGGAGTGCCGATTCTGAATTGTGGTCACATAAGCGATTCTGATGTCCGTGTGGAAAGTTATGCCCAATTCTTTCGCTGAAGGGGTGGGAATAAACCGAGAGGGTGACTATATCGGCGATGTTCGGGCACCCATATCCACGACCTAGGGAGGAGATCTCGCGTCGAGTTGAACACGACTTCCGATTGCTGTGACTGTGCGGCTCCGCGTGTGGCCTCCGCCAGCGATTCGCGTAATCGAGGGAGTCGCTACTGCCAAAAAACCTTGGAATAGGGGAGATCGTCGGCTAGAATCGCAATTTCGGAGTGCGAAATGAAGGTTTTTAGACCCCGAAACGACATCTTATCGCCTGAGGCAATAAGTGGGCGTCGAGCGCCTCTGAGTGCCGATTCCGAATTGGGGTCTTATAAGCGATTCCGATAACCGAGCGAAAGGTTATGCCTGTTTGAGCGAAGCGGTGTTCGTATGCGATCGCATCGGCAGCCTGCGACTGCGCTCCCGGAGAGGAATTTAGGCGCCGGACCGGAAATCTCCGAATGCGACCATTTACCGACCGGGTCGAAGTGCCGACTCTGAATTGGGGCCTCGCGGGCGGTTCCGACCCCCGGGCGAATAAATATCCGCGTCCGACTGGAGGGTACGGCAGTCGGTGTACTAGTACACAAGCTCCGGGGGGAATTTTGGCCCCAGAACGGAATTCCGCAAAACCAGCGCCTTGTCGACCGTCTCGGAGTGCCGATTCCGAATTGTGGTCACATAAGCGATTCCGATGCCCGTGCGGAAAGTTATGCCCAATTCTTTCGCTGAAGGGGTGGGAATAAACCGGAGGGGGTGACTATATCGGCGATGTTCGGGCACCCATATCCACGACCTGGGGAGGAGATCTCGCGTCGAGTTGAACACGACTTCCGATTGCTGTGACTGTGCGGCTCCGCGTGTGGGCTCCGCCAGTGATTCGCGTAATCGAGGGAGTCGCTACTGCCAAAAAACCTTGGAATAGGGGAGATCGTCGGCTAGAATCGCAATTTCAGAGTGCGAAATGAAGGTTTTTAGACCCCGAAACGACATCTTATCGCCTGAGGCAATAAGTGGGCGTCGAGCGCCTCTGAGTGCCGATTCCGAATTGGGGTCTTATAAGCGATTCCGATAACCGAGCGAAAAGTTATGCCTGTTTGAGCGAAGCGGTGTTCGTATGCGATCGCATCGGCAGCCTGCGACCACGCTCCCGAGAGGAATTTGGGCGCCGGACCGGAAATCTCCGAATGTGACCATTTACAGACCGGGTTGAAGTGCCGACTCTGAATTGGGGCCTCGCGGGCGGTTCCGACCCCCGGGTGAATAAATATCCGCGTCCGACCGGAGGGTACGGCAGTCGGTGTACTAGTACACATGCTACGACGGGAATTTTGGCCCCAGAACAGAATTCCGCGAAACCAACGCCTTGTCGACCGTCTCGGAGTGCCGATTCTGAATTGTGGTCACATAAGCGATTCTGATGTCCGTGTGGAAAGTTATGCCCAATTCTTTCGCTGAAGGGGTGGGAATAAACCGAGAGGGTGACTATATCGGCGATGTTCGGGCACCCATATCCACGACCTAGGGAGGAGATCTCGCGTCGAGTTGAACACGACTTCCGATTGCTGTGACTGTGCGGCTCCGCGTGTGGCCTCCGCCAGCGATTCGCGTAATCGAGGGAGTCGCTACTGCCAAAAAACCTTGGAATAGGGGATCGTCGGCTAGAATCGCAATTTCGGAGTGCGAAATGAAGGTTTTTAGACCCCGAAACGACATCTTATCGCCTGAGGCAATAAGTGGGCGTCGAGCGCCTCTGAGTGCCGATTCCGAATTGGGGTCTTATAAGCGATTCCGATAACCGAGCGAAAGGTTATGCCTGTTTGAGCGAAGCGGTGTTCGTATGTGATCGCATCGGCAGCCTGCGACTGCGCTCCCGGAGAGGAATTTAGGCGCCGGACCGGAAATCTCCGAATGCGACCATTTACCGACCGGGTCGAAGTGCCGACTCTGAATTGGGGCCTCGCGGGCGGTTCCGACCCCCGGGCGAATAAATATCCGCGTCCGACTGGAGGGTACGGCAGTCGGTGTACTAGTACACAAGCTCCGGCGGGAATTTTGGCCCCGGAACGGAATTCCGCGAAACCAGCGCCTTGTCGGCCGTCTCGGAATGCCGATTCCGAATTGTGGTCACGTAAGCGATTCCGATGCCGTGCGGAAAGTTATGCCCAATTCTTTCGCTGAAAGGGTGGGATAAACCGGAGGGGGTGACTATATCGGCGATGTTCGGGCACCCATATCCACGACTGGGGAGGAGATCTCGCGTCGAGTTGAACAGGACTCCGATTGCTGTGACTGGGTGGCTCCGCGTGTGAGCTCCGCCAGCGATTCGCTTGATCGAGGGAGTCGCTACTGCCAAAAAACCATAGAATAAGGGAGATCATCGGCTAGAATCGCAATTTCGGAGTGCGAAACGGAGTTTTTTAGACCCCGAAATGACGTCTTATCGCCTAAGGCAATAAATGGGTATCGAGCGCCTCTGAGTGCCGATTCCGAATTGGGGTCTTATAAGAGATTCCGATAACCGAGCGAAAAGTTATGCCTGTTTGAGCGAAGCAGTGTCCGTATGCGATCGCATCGGCAGCCTGCGACCGCGCTCCCGGAGTGGAATTTGGGCCCCGGACCGAAAATCTTCGAATGCGACCATTTACCGACCGGGTCGAAGTGCCGACTCTGAATTGGTGCCTCGCGGGCGGTTCAGACCCCCGGGTGAACGGGTGAATAAATATCCGCGTCCGACCGGAGGGTACGGCAGTCGGTGTACTAGTACACACGCTCTGGCGGGAATTTTAGCCCCGGAATAGAATTCCACGAAACCAGCACCTTGTCGACCCTCTCGGAGTGCCGATTCCGAATTGTGGTCACGTAAGCGATTCTGATGCCCGTGCGGAATGTTATGCCCAATTCTTTCGCTGAAGGGGTAGGAATAAACCGGAGGGGGTGACTATATTGGCGATGTTCGGGCACCCATTTCCATGACCTGGGGAGGAGATCTCACGTTGAGTTGAACACGACTTCCGATTGCTGTGACTGGGCGGCTCCGCGTGTGACCTCCGCCAGCGATTCGCGTGATCGAGGGAGTCGCTACTGCCAAAAAACCTTTGAATAGGGGAGATCGTCGGCTAGAATCGCAATTTCGGAGTGCGAAACGCAGTTTTTTAGACCCCACAATGACGTCTTATCGCCTAAGGCAATAAATGGGCGTCGAGCGCCTCTCAGTGCCGATTCCGAACTGGGGTCTTATAAGCGATTCCGATAACCGAGCGAAAAGTTATGCCTGTTTGAGCGAAGCGGTGTCCGTATGCGATCGCATCGGCAGCCTGCGACCGCGCTCCCAGAGAGGAATTTGGGCGCCGGACCGGAAATCTCCGAATGCTACAATTTACCGACTGGGTCGAAGTACGGACTCTGAATTGGGGCCTCGCGGGCGGTTCCGACCCCCGGGTGAATAAATATCCGCGTCCGACCGGAGGGTACGACAGTCGGTGTACTAGTACACACGCTCCGGCGGGAATTTTTGGCCCGGAATGGAATTCCACAAAACCCGCGCCTTGTCGACCGTCTCGGAGTGCCGATTCCGAATTGTGGTCACGTAAGCGATTCCGATGCCCGTGCGGAAAGTTATGCCCAATTCTTTCGCTAAAGGGGTAAGAATAAACCGGAGGGGGTGACTATATCAGCGATGTTCGGGCACCCATTTCCACGACCTGGGGAGGGGATCTCACGTCGAGTTGAACACGACTTTCGATTGCTGTGACTGGGTGGCTCCGCGTGTGTGCTCCACTAGCGATTCGCGTGATCAAGGGAGTCGCTACTGCCAAAAAACTTTGGAATAGGGGAGATAGTCGACTAGAATCGCAATTTCGAAGTGCGAAACGAAGGTTTTTAGACCCCAAAACGACGTCTTATCGCTTGTGGCAATAAATGGGCGTCGAGCGCCTCTGAGTGCCGATTCCGAATTGGGGTCTTATAAGCCATTCCGATAACCGAGCGAAAAGTTATGCCTGTTTGAGCAAAGCGGTGTCCGTATGCGATCGCATCGGCAGCCTGCGACCGCGCTCCCGGAGAGGAATTTGGGCGCTGGACCGGAAATCTCCGAATGCGACCATTTACCGACCGGGTCGAAGTGCCGACTCTGAATTGGGACCTCGCGGGCGGTTTCGACCCCCGGGCGAATAAATATCCGCGTCCGACCGGAGGGTACGACAGTCGGTGTACTAGTACACACGCTGCGGCCGGAATTTTAGGCCCAGAACGGAATTCTGCGAAACCAGGGCCTTGTCGACCGTCTCGGAGTGCCAATTCCGAATTGTGGTCACATAAGCGATTCCGATACCCGTGCGGAAAGTTATGCCCAATTCTTTCGCTGAAGGGGTGGGAATAAACCGGAGGGGGTGACTATATCGGCGATGTTCGGACACCCATATCCACGACCTGGGGAGGAGATCTCGTGTCGAGTTGAACACGACTTCCGATTGCTGTGACTGGGCGGCTTCGCGTGTGAGCTCCGCCAGCGATTCGCATGATCGAGGGAGCCGCTACTGCCAAAAAACCTTGGAATAGGGGAGATCGTCGGCTAGAATCGCAATTTCAGAGTGTGAAACGAAGTTTTTTAGACCCCGAAACGACGTCTTATCGCCTAAGGCAATAAATGGGCGTCGAGCGCCTCTGAGTGCCGATCCCGGAGAGGAATTTGGGCGCCAGACTGGAAATCTCTGAATGCGACCATTTACCGACCGGGTTGAAGTGCCGACTCTGAATTGGGGCCTCGCGGGCGGTTCCGACCCCCGGGCGAATAAATATCCGCGTCCAACCGGAGGGTACGACAGTCGGTGTACTAGTACACACGCTCCGGGGGGGATTTTGCCCCCGGAATGGAATTCTGCGAAACCAGCGCCTTGTCGACCGTCTCGGAGTGCCGATTCCGAATTGTGGTCACGTAAGCGATTCTGATGCCCGTGCTGAAAGTTATGTCTAATTATTTCGCTAAAGGGGTGGGAATAAACCCGAGGGGGTGACTATATCGGCGATGTTCGGGCACCCATATCCACGACCTGGGGAGGAGATCTCGTGTCGAGTTGAACACGACTTCCGATTGCTGTGACTGGGCGGCTCCGCGTGTGACCTCCGCCAGCGATTCGCGTGATCGAGGGAGTCGCTACTGCCAAAAAACCTTTGAATAGGGGAGATCGTCGGCTAGAATCGCAATTTCTGAGTGCGAAACGCAGTTTTTTAGACCCCACAATGACGTCTTATCGCCTAAGGCAATAAATGGGCGTCGAGCGCCTCTCAGTGCCGATTCCGAATTGGGGTCTTATAAGTGATTCCGATAACCGAGCGAAAAGTTATGCCTGTTTGAGCGAAGCGGTGTCCGTATGCGATCGCATCGGCAGCCTGCGACCGCGCTCCCGGAGAGAAATTTGGGCGCCGGACCGGAAATCTCCGAATGCGACCATTTACCGACTGGGTCGAAGTACGGACTCTGAATTGGGGCCTCGCGGGCGGTTCCGACCCCCGGGTGAATAAATATCCGCGTCCGACCGGAGGGTACGATAGTCGGTGTACTAGTACACACGCTCCGGGGGGGATTTTGCCCCCGGAATGGAATTCTGCGAAACCAGCGCCTTGTCGACCGTCTCGGAGTGCCGATTCCGAATTGTGGTCACGTAAGCGATTCTGATGTCCGTGCTGAAAGTTATGTCTAATTCTTTCGCTAAAGGGGTGGGAATAAACCGGAGGGGGTGACTATATCGGCGATGTTCGGACACCCATATCCACGACCTGGGGAGGAGATATCGTGTCGAGTTGAACACGACTTCCGATTGCTGTGACTGGGCGGCTTCGCGTGTGAGCTCCGCCAGCGATTCGCATGATCGAGGGAGCCGCTACTGCTAAAAAACCTTGGAATAGGGGAGATCGTCGGCTAGAATCGCAATTTCAGAGTGTGAAACGAAGTTTTTTAGACCCCGAAACGACGTCTTATCGCCTAAGGCAATAAATGGGCGTCGAGCGCCTCTGAGTGCCAATTCCGGAGAGGAATTTCGGCGCCAGACCGGAAATCTCCGAATGCGACCATTTACCGACCGGGTCGAACTGCCGACTCTGAATTGGGGCCTCGCGGGCGGTTCCGACCCCCGGGCAAATAAATATCCGTGTCCGACCGGAGGGTACGACAGTCGGTGTACTAGTACACACGCTCCGGGGGGGATTTTGGCACCGGAACGGAATTTCGCAAAACCAGCGCCTTGTCGACCGTCTCGGAGTGCCGATTCCAAATTGTGGCATCGTAAGCGATTCCGATGCCCGTGCGGAAAGTTATGCCCAATTCTTTCGTTGAAGGGGTGGGAATAAACCGGAGGGGGTGACTATATCGACGATGTTCGGGCACCCATATCCACGACCTGGGGAGGAGATCTCGTGTCAAGTTGAACACGACTTCCGATTGCTGTGACTGGGCGGCTCCGCGTGTGGGCTCCGCCAGCGATTCGCGTAATCGAGGGAGTCGCTACAGCCAAAAAACCTTGGAATAGGGGAGATCGTCGGCTAGAATCGCAATTTTGGAGTGCGAAATGAAGGTTTTGAGACCCCAAAACGACGTCTTATCGCCTGAGGCATTAAATGGGCGTCGAGTGCCTCTGAGTGCCGATTCTGAATTGGGGTCTTATAAGCGATTCTGATAACCGAGCGAAAAGTTATTCCTGTTTGAGCGAAGCGGTGTCCGTATGCGATCGCATCGGCAGCCTGGGACCGCGCTCCCGGAGAGGAATTTGGGCGTCGGACCGGAAATCTCCGAATGCGACCATTTACCGACCGGGTCGAAGTGCCGACTCTCAATTGGGGCCTCGCGAGCAGTTTCGACCCCCGGGCGAATAAATATCCGCGTCCGACCGGAGGGTACGACAGTCGGTGTACTAGTACACAAGCTCCGGCGGGAATTTTGGCCCCGGAACAGAATTCTGCGAAACCAGCGCCTTGTCGGCCGTCTCGGAGTGCCGATTCCGAATTGTGGTCACATAAGCGATTCCGATGCCCGTGCGGAAAGTTATGCCCAATTCTTTCACTGAAGGGGTGGGAATAATTCCTAGGGGGTGACTATATCGGCGATGTTCGGGCACCCATATCCATGACCTGGGGAGGAGATCTCGCGCTGAGTTGAACACGATTTCCGATTGCTGTGACTGGGCGGCTCCGCGTGTGGGCTCCGCCAGCGATTCGCGTAATCGAGGGAGTGGCTACTGCCAAAAAACCTTGGAATAGGGGAGATCGTCGGCTAGAATCGCAATTTTATAGTGTGAAACGAAGGTTTTTAGACCCCGAAACGACGTCTTATCGCCTGAGGCAATAAGTGGCCGTCGAGCGCCTCTGAGTGCCGATTCTGAATTGGGGTCTTATAAGCGATTCCGATAATCGAGCGAAAAGTTATGCCTGTTTGAGCGAAGCGGTGTCCGTATGCGATCGCATCGGCAGCCTGCGACCGCGCTCCCGGAGAGGAATTTGGGAGCTGGACCGGAAATTTCCGAATGCGACTATTTACCGACCGGGTCGAAGTGCCGACTCTGAATTGGGGCCTCGCGGGCGGTTCCGACCCCCCGGCGAATAAATATCCGCGTCCGACCGGAGGGTACGACAGTCGGTGTACTAGTACACACGCTCTGGGGGGATTTTGGCCCCGAAACGAAATTCCGCAAAACCAGCGCCTTGTCGACCGTCTCGGAGTGCCGAATCCAAATTGTGGTCATGTAAGCGATTCCGATGCCCGTGCGGAAAGTTATACCCAATTCTTTTGCTGAAGGGGTGGGAATAAACCGGAGTGGGTGACTATATCGGCGATGTTCGGGCACCCATATCCACGACCTGGGGAGGAGATCTCGCGTTGAGTTGAACACGACTTCCGATTGCTGTGACTGGACGGCTCCGCGTGTGGGCTCCTCCAGCGATTCGCGTAATTGAGGGAGTCGCTACTGCCAAAAAACCTTGGAATAGGGGAGATCGTCGGCTAGATTCGCAATTTTGGAGTGCGAAACGAAGGTTTTGAGACCCCGAAATGACGTCTTATTGCTCGAGGAATAAATGCCCGTCGAGCGCCCCTGAGTGCCGATTCCGAATTGGGGTCTTATAAGCGATTCCGATAACCGAGCGAAAGTTTATGCCTGTTTGAGCGAAGCGGTGTCCGTATGCGATCGCATCGGCAGCCTGCGACCGCACTCCCGGAGAGGAATTGGGCGCCGGACCAAAATCTCCGAATGCGACCATTTACCGACCGGGTCGAAGTGCCGACTTCTAATTGGGGCCTCGCGAGCGGTTCCGACCCCCGGGCGTATAAATATCGCGTCCGACCGAGGGTACGGCAGTCGGTGTACTAGTACACACGCTCCGGCGAAAATTTTGGCCCGGAACAGAATTCCACAAAACCAGCGCCTTGTCGACCGTCTCGGAGTGCCGATTCCGAATTGTGGTCACATAAGCGATTCCGATGCCCGTGCGGAAAGTTATGCCCAATTCTTTCGCTGAAGGGGTGGAAATAAACCGGAGGGGGTGACTATATCGGCGATGTTCGGGCACCCATTTCCACGACCTAGGGAGGAGATCTCGCGTCGAGTTGAACAACTCTTCCGATTGCTGTGACTGGGCGGCTCTGCGTGTGGGCTCCGCCAGCGATTCGCGTAATCGAGGGAGTCGCTACTGCAAAAAAACCTTGGAATAGGGGAGATCGTCGGCTAGAATCACAATTTCGGAGTGCGAAACGAAGGTTTTTAGACCCCGAAACGACGTCTTATCGCTTGAGGCAATAAGTGGCCGTCGAGCGCCTCTGAGTGCCGATTCCGAATTGGGGTCTTATAAGCGATTCCGATAACCGAGCGAAAAGTTATGCCTGTTTGAGCGAAGCGGTGTCCGTATGCGATCGCATCGGCAGCCTGCGACCGCGCTCCCGGAGAGGAATTTGGGCGCCGGATCGGAAATCTCCGAATGCGACCATTTACTGACCGGGTCGAAGTGCCGACTCTGAATTGGGGCCTCGCGGGCGGTTCTGACCCCCGGGCGAATAAATATCCGCGTCCGACCGGAGCGTACGACAGTCAGTGTACTAGTACACACGCTCTGGGGGGGATTTTGGCCCCAGAACGGAATTCCGCGAAACCAGTGCCTTGTCGACCGTCTCGGAGTGCCGATTCCGAATTGTGGTCACGTAAGCGATTTCGATGCCCGTGCGGAAAGTTATGCCCAATTCTTTCGCTGAAGGGGTGGGAATAAACCGGAGGGGGTGACTATATCGGCGATGTTCGAGCACCCATATCCACGACCTGGGGAGGAGATCTCGCATCGAGTTGAACACGACTTTCGATTGCTGTGACTGGGCGGCTCCGCGTGTGGGCTCCGCCAACGATTCGCGTAATCGAGGGAGTCGCTACTGCCAAAAAATCTTGAAATAGGGGACATCGTCGGCTAGAATAACAATTTTTGAGTGCTAAACGAAGGTTTTTAGACCCCAAAATGACGTCTAATCGCCAGAGGCAATAAGTGGGTGTCGAGCGCCTCTGAGTGCCGATTCCGAATTGGGGTCTTATTACTGATTCCGATAACCGAGCGAAAAGTTATGCCTGTTTGAGCGAAGCGGTGTCCGTATGCGATCGCATCGGCAGCCTGCGACCGCGCTCTCTCGAGAGAATTTTGGCGCCACACCGGAAATCTCCGAATGCGACCATTTACCGACCGGTCGAAGTGCCGACTCTGAATTGGGGCCTCGCGGTCGGTTCCGACCCCCGGGCGAATAAATATCCACGTCCGACCGGAAGGTACGACAGTCGGTGTACTAGTACACACGCTCCGGGGGGGGGGGGGGGGGATTTTTGCCCCGGAATGGAATTCCGCGAAACCACCGCCTTGTCGACCGTCTCGGAGTGCCGATTCCCAATTGTGGTCACGTAAGCGATTCCGATGCCCGTGCGGAAAGTTATGCCCAATCTTTCGCTGAGGGGTGGGAATAAACCAGAGGGGGTGACTATATCGGCGATGTTCGGCACCCATATCCACGACCTGGGGAGGAGATCTCGCGTTGAGTTGAACACGACTTCCGATTGCTGTGACTGGGCGGCTCCGCGTGTGGGCTCCGCCAACGATTCGCGTAATCGAGGGAGTCGCTACTGCCAAAAAACCTTGGAATAGGGGAGATCGTCAGCTAGAATCGCAATTTTAGAGTGTGAAACGAAGGTTTTTAGACCCCGAAATGACGTCTTATCGCCTGAGGCGATAAGTGGACGTCGAGCGCCTCTGAGTGCCGATTCTGAATTGGGGTCTTATAAGCGATTCCGATAACCGAGTGAAAAGTTATGCCTGTTTGAGCGAAGCGGTGTCCGTATGCGATCGCATCGGCAGCCTGCGACCGCGCTTCCGGAGAGGAATTTGGGCGCCGGACCGGAAATTTCCGAATGCGACCATTTACCGACCGGGTGGAAGTGCCGACTCTGAATTGGGGCCTCGCGGGTGTAGACACTCGTTTTCGATCTATAAGTTGAGCACATTTTCTTGTTCATATCATTGATGTCCCAAATTGATCATCACTTTGGAGTCCTTCTTTGGCCCATCATGAGCCCATTCACCCTTAATTTCAAGCCCATTCTCAAGCCCATGGCCAAACACCACTTGAAACATCAAAACTGTGCAATCTGCCCAATCCTGTAAACATGCCTTCACTTTGAGAGCTCATAACTTCCTCATTTCTAATCCAAATTTGGCATGCCATACTATCATTTTATAGCCCTTTGAGTCTAGAATCCAACGCAACAAACGGCGCATCAATCCGATATCTGTGAAGAGAGTTATGACCCGTTTTGTGGACACTGCGCGCACTGCCCCTAGTGACGCGACCTGGTGGATGGACGCGACTAGAACACGGCCCCACGATCCGACGCGACAGCGCCATGCACGTAAACACATTTTTACGTGATTTTTGACCTCTCTCTCCATCCTAGAGCCTATCTAAAGTCCCTTTGAGTTTGATTACGACTCAAACCTCCTATCCTCATCCCTAGGGAGCCCCCAAGCCCATCCAAACTCTAGATAGACTCTCAAACTCTCCCACAACTTGGACTCTCTCTCTAACTCGGGATTGGACTCTATCTCTATCTAAAACACATCCTAAGACTCTCTAGGGAATAGAGGAAGGCTACCACCACGAGGAGAAGTCCCTGGAAGCTCTGCTCACGAGGTCCCATCGTCCCCAACACAGAGAAGAAGTTGTTCTTCCCATTTTCCTTCTTTCTCTCTCCTCTTTCTCTCTCATATCGCCTCCAGGACCAGCAGTACTTGCACGACTTGTGGAGATCGAACCAGGCCAGATCTCTTCAAGGTTTCTTCATCAAAGTTGCTCCCCACAGAGCCCTCTTCAACCTCGAAGTGGAATCACGTCGATTGGTGGCTTGTGCGAAAAGTTACAGCAGATTGATCTTCACTTTCTCTCTCATATCGAGATCTGCACATGCGAGATTATCGTCTCTTCCACAGTCCGAACCAGGCCAGATCTCTTCAAGATGTCTTCATGAAAGTTGTTCAAGACATCCTCCTCTATGACCTCCAACTGGAATCACATCAAAAGGGGTAGTATCTATTTAGTTTTGATTTTTACTTTCTTTTCCACGTTTTGCACATGAATACATGCTAGTTAGGGTTCCTCCCTCTCCTCTTCCATGATTTCTCCCCATGCATATTCCTCCCCACGTTTTCCTACTACCCAAGGGGTTTAAAAACCACCCCCCAGGTCCGTTCCCTCCATGCTCCACATCTTTCTTTCATTTAAGAATAGCTACTACACTTAACATAGTCTAACAGGGTTTTATTTCTTATTTTCGTTGTTTTGGCAGACACCCAAGCGAAGATCCACGAGCGGCTCTTGTCCTCTGGCCGGCCGGAGGAAGGGAAGGAGGTCCCACTCACCATCTCCCGCACTAGAAGAGAACGCGACGGAGGAAGGCGACGCGACAAGAAATGCGTCCACCAAGACTGACGCGTCCTCAGATTTCCCGCGTCCGTCATAACGACCGCGACATCAGGTATTCCTCTGTTCTCTTCCCCCTTTCCTAGAGTAGTTAGCCCGCATCATTATCTTTATTTGGCAATGCTCTAGGTGGCGATCACATCCTATTTTCCATGCTATCATATTTGGTATTCATGTCTGTGTTGAGGGGGGTACAATCCCTGTGATTACACCTTTTGGCGATCACGGTGGGACCTTCAGTGCTAGCTTCGCCGATTTTTCTTGTGTGCCTGCCATGATGATCTGTTTATGTGCTTAGTAGATACCCTGTTAGGTTTGTTCCTGTGTCTTTCTTATCCTTTTGTTCTCGGTTGTTAACGCGGCGCATCGCGCCGCCGCAATAGCATCGCGTCCATAAGGGCGGACGTGACTACAGGTTCGTGTTCTCCCTCTTCCTCATGTGTTGTTCCTTCACTGAAGGTGTATCCATGTCTTCCCCATGCTGTTTTGCTATGTATATTCGTGCTTCTGTCTGTTAGAGTCCTACTAGGGTTCGGGTTTTCCTTTTCTTTCTTTTGTAAGTTTTTGGGTTCTATCGCGGCGGGTCTTGAGGACGCTACCAGGTTGCGCCGTAGATGAGCGTCGCGTCTACAGGTACACTTTGTGTGTTATTGCTTTGATCCATGTGTCGGTTTCTGGGTGCTTCATGACCTCTACTAGATTGATCTTGTGATTTCATGCTCATATCATATGCTAGGTTAGTCTGTATGCTTTGTATTTGTGACTGACTGCTGTTTTTTGGGGCTCTGTTCATATCGCGGCGGACCACTCTGTCGCGATAGGGTCGCGGTGTATCTGGCCGCCGCGACTCTGCCCGAGATCCTGTTGGTCACCTTGCTTGATCATTCTTGTTACTTGTGCATACATTTTGGGCACTTAGGCCCTTGCATACGCTATTGATCCCATTGTCTAGGTTCCCCCTTGGTTGAGTGAGCCCTCTCACCTACGAGCACTCGTAGGTTGACTCGGGCCGCCTTCCGAGGACCTCCGTAAGTCCTCGTGACCGTACGCACGTTGCAGTTCACCGGGCCGGTTGTACCCGTTGCACCCCTAGTTCGAGCCATCTCCCCGTGTGAGTTGTGTATCCCCCTTAGTATCACCGGAGTACTTGAGTTCATACCCATTAGGGTCTTCTTTAGCCGAGTGTATTTCAATTAAATCAATCCATTAAAAGGCTAAGTGATAACCCTAAAATCCTAACGCTTATCATGTTAACTTGGGTGTTTGCTTGAGAACTCCCTTCTCGTCTCTTTCTTGTGTGATTGTAACTGTTGATTTGTATCTTAGTGTATCATTTTATTTCCCCATTTCTCATCCTCTCATGGATCCTTTCCACTTCACCTATCCCCCAACCTCTCCTCCTCATGTAGACCCCTTGTCTCATGAGTGTATTCCAAATTCGGCCCAGTCCAAGGCCTATCGGGCCGATGAGGGTGCCCATTTCCGATCTATTCCGTCGCCATCTTCTTCTAATGAGGCCGCTGAATTGGAGCGCCTCCTGCTTGAAATGGGCCCGGACCAGGTCCGTGAATTGTTGGCCACTTTTGCTCTACGGTCTTCTTCCAAGATGGGTCCAACAGGCCCACATTATCCTGCTCATTCTAGATCACCTCACATTGTCACTCCTGGATCGGGACATCCTTTTGCTCAGCCCACATCATTGCAGCCGGCCCATTATGCTCAATCTGGCCCAGACCTTGACTCTCGACTCCGCTCTCATTCCCAAGATGGCCCTCGCTATCCACTATCCACTTCGGCTCAGGACTTCCAATCCGAGTTCGAATCCATGAAGCGAGAGCTCAGTGACCTGCGGAGGCAGTTAAAGCCAAAACCTTCCTTCAATGATACTCTTCCTGATTTCTGTGGTCTCCGGATCCCTCCACCTTCTCAGCTCCCTATTTATCGCAAATTCAATGGGGTTGGAGACCCTTACATCCATCTGAAGGATTTTCTCTATGAGTCAGTGTCCTATCAACATGATCGCCGCTTACTGGCTTATCTTTTTAGGCGGTCATTAGACGGGCCCGCTCTGGAGTGGTTTTATTCCCTGCCTCTCAATGAAGCCGAGGATTTTGAAATTGTCAAGGCCAGATTCGTGCAGCAATATCAAGACCGGGCCGGGCCCGCGTATTCAATGGCCGATCTAGTGGCTGAGCAGATGAAGCCTGATGAAGAATTCACAACTTATGCTGGCCGGTGGCGTCAGATGTCCGCGCATGTCCAGATGCACATCCCAGAAGAGGAGAAAATCAAGCTTATCATTGCTAATGCAAGGCCCATGTACTGCCACATCCTGGCTATGAACAATATCACATCCATGCAACAATTATACAGCCGTGCTCGCTTTGTTAAAACCCAACTCCTTGACTCCCCCAGGCCATCCATGTTTGAGGCCCAACAACCGAATTCTTCATTTCAAGGGCCCACTTATGAGGGAGTCCAAACCCATGCCCAAGTTGATACCATCCACCACCCCACGCCTACCCACTCCACTAACCACCATGCACCTCCACCTTCATATAGCCAACTCGCCCCGCTTCCACAAGAACAACCACCTCGTCCATGCCGCAGCACCCTACCATCCACTACTGAGCCATCACGGCATTCACTTGGCCCAAAGCGAGCCCATTATCATCCGTTGCCCGAATCCCTCTCTGATGTCTTCACAGCCCTGATGTCCATCAATGCATTGCAACTCCCTCCAGAAAAGCCAAGCTGGGACATGACAGTGGACCGATCAGAATATTGCTTATATCATCGCCATACGGGGCATACAGTCGCAAACTGCTGCGAATTCCGGGATGTGATCTATAATCTAGAGCACAAGATAGATTGGGCAGAAATGCACAGGCTCATCCTACATTGTCAAGAAAAGAGAGCGGAACAAGACCAGGGGCAGCAGTCCTCCCCATTACAAGCAGCAGAACAGTAGCCCGAGCAGCCAGCAGCGCAACCAAGACAGCCAGCACAAGTATCAAGGCAGTCGTCATCTCCACCAGTTCAAGGCCAAAGGCACTTCTTTACTTATCCTCCAAGTGCACCATCCGCTCCGTCACAACCTCAACAACCCCCTCCACCAACCTTTACTCAGGCTAGCACCACCACACCTCCCCCCGACACCGCGCCACGACATGACGATAAGCTATCAGCTCGACGTATTGTGTCGGTACACCGTCGGTCATCTCCACCAACGCCGCAGCCCACTAATCCCTCATCTACTCTAAACCCTACATCCTTACCCATTGCCATTCTCTCTATGCCACCACCACCTATGCCTGAGCATACCACCATCACAACACCAAGGCCCGAGCAAGCTCCACTCACCTCTGAGCCCGAGCAAGAGTTTCCTACTCCCAAGAGTAAGGCTGCTTCAGCCCTGGAAATGGAACAGGAGCTTTCTCCGCACGAGCCTATCCTTGCCACCACCCAGTCACCTCACATCAAGCCCTCCGCATCCGACGAACCCACCATAGCCGCCATACATCCCATTACCACACCCCAATGGAGCGGGGGTGCATCACCAGCAGCATGCCTTGAAATTACTTCCCCTATGCAAGATGGACCGAGTAAAGGTAGCCCAGTTCTGGTCATGTATTTAGACCCTTACAACTACATCAGTCGCATGCCGGTCTATGTCCTTATCTCGAGTACATTCAGGAAGGATGAGCTTTCATCTCCTCAGAAGAGCACTGTCAAAAAGAGCTCCCAGGCCCTAGTGCCAACCAGGTCCAAAGCAGGGACGGTAGCCATTACGTTGCTGATTGGAAATGCTACCATTAATGCCATCATCACTCATCGCTCAGTTATTTTTCATATGGCTGGTCAAGAGAAGGGGTTCTCTACAAATGTCGTGCTATCTCACGCGGCTGCTAAGGCCATCATGAATCAGCTGTCACTCAAGGGGCAAGAAGTCACACTGCCCGAAGCATCCAAAGCCCTCCTTGCCATGTTTCAACCTGACCAGTGGCACATTGCTATATCACTGAAAACACTCAAGGTTTTGCCAAGAGTCCTTTGCAATTTGCCTCAGTCTGTCAGTCAGTTGACCGTGCTAGTGCCACCTATCACACTCCCAGAAGTCTCCCCTCTTCAACTGTCAAGGGAGTTGGTCTTCATGCCAGATTGTTAGGCCAAGATGCCGAGTCTCAAGTTGCTGGTACCACGCATCAAATTCCCATGGATCTACACTGTCCACTTGTCAAGGGAAACCCTCTCAGCAAAGGAGCCTATTTATGGCATTCCCCCATGGGTGTCTATAAAGGTTGGGTACACAAATGATAGCCAAGGGGCAAGTACACATACGACAACTATGGCAATTGAGGAGAGAGCCATGTGGCTGCGGAGAAGAGCGAGGCCATCTGCTGCTTGGTCCCGCTATTTGAGAAGACATGTTAAGATGAAACCGTCATACCTGTATGTGAGAGCGAAGAAGCTGTGGCGTCACAAGAAGCAATCTGCCAAGAAGCAAAGGAGGTTGCAATCAAGATTCAAATTCTACAAGAAAAATGTCGATCTCCCTATCCTCGCATCCTCTGACCTTGATCTTTCAATGCTACTCATCCTGGTGAATCTAGTTCCCAGAGGAGGCTCCCGATCTCTCAATCCTGGACTGGTGCCGCATTATTCCCCTCCTACTCCTTTAGGGTCTTTGGACCCTCACCTATCTCCTCCACCTGAGCCGCCCGATCACCCTCTGGGTACTCAGGGTTTCTTTTCACCTTCTCCACTTGAGCTCCTTGATTATCCTCTGGGTACTCAAGATACCTTTTCATCCTCTCCTCCTGAGCCACCCGATCACCCTCGGGGTACCCAGTTTCTCTCTCCATATCCACCTGGGTCACCTAACTTCCTTCCTAGTGCTCAGGGTTCCCCTTTTCCTCTTCCACCAGTGCCTCCTAATTATAGGTCAGGTCCACACTCTCCAGGAGCATCTGATTCCCCTCCTTCCACTTCTCCTTCTGATCCTCCATATCCTCCACCCTCCATTCTACAGTTCCTTCCTTTAACCCCTCTTGACCTCGGGTCCGACCCGATTCCTCCCTCACTACCTATTCGGGGTCCCGACCCTTTCTCTCACTGTTCCAGAGGTTTCAGTCCTCACTAACATTTTTTTCTCCTTTGTAAATCCTTCTTGTTTGAGGGTTTTTATCCCTCATCTTCATGTAGCATCATGTCTCCCTCTTGTTTGTGTTGAGTTGGCTCCAATTCTTGCTGACCCCTACTTTTCATAGTTTCCTGCAAATGAGCTAATTAAAATCAACCAAAATCAAGGTTCAAAGACTAATGCAGGTCGTTCTTTCAATAGAGGGGTCACATTGCGCACCAAATAACCATGCAAATATTTCTTTAAACACCAAACATCAAAGAGAGTCGTCTCAGTTCACAACAAGAGTGGTCGAGTCGGTCTTAGGTTTATTTTACTTCTGCAGCACTCAGGCTAGAGATTGCTCCGCGCTAGGGAACCGACATTCATTCCCTGTCATTAAAGGTCACCTTAAGCAAGGATCACCACACACTCACATGGCAACCTTAGTCGGCTCCTCTAGCAAACATCGCTGCTATTTAGGCCATACCTAGGTGGTGCAAAAGCTGTTCTCTTCTTTACTCGGTCGAAGTGTAAAGGCGAAAAAACTATTTGGGCAAGGCAACCAACCTAAGCACATCTTGATGAGAGAAAATCTCAAATAGGGACGGTCAATCAAGCCTGCAAAAGAAAAGAAAAATGAAAGAATGACAAATGAAAGAAAATCAAGGAATAGGGGCATGGCAAAGAGTGGCAGTATAGTTCCCCGCGGGACGCCCTTGAGCCCGGTCGTACGCATGCCCCAAACAAGAAACAGGCACAATAAAGTGACCAAAAGTTCCTCCTCAACAGATTGAATCTCTAAGGGGTGTGCTGTGGAAGGAAGCTAAGCCTAACTTGTCCTTTAAAGCTTGCACTAGACTTATCCCCAAAATTTCTTCTCTTTCTCTCTATAAGGCTGGGTCGTCTCCCGGGTATGGCCTTTGTAGTGGCACTGTAAGCTAGGGGCAACCATCTATAGGACGCCACCATCTTAATGCACATCCGACCTTTTTGGTGGTCTTTAATGAAAGGGGAATGAATGGGGACCCCTTGCCAGTAGTTTGATCTTGCTTTAGTGCTGTAGTAGCAAGGGTGAGTACCTTCCGTCTCATTTGCCTTTTTAGGAAGGGCTAACGTCGGCTTTAGGCGTTATTCAAAAAAAAAGTCCCAAAAAAATCAAATATTTTTAAAAATCTAAAAAAATCAAATATTTTTAAAATCTAAAAAAATCAAATATTTCAAAAAAAATCAAATATTATCCAAAATTCCAAAAAAAATCAAATATTGCCAAAAAAATCCCAAAAAATTAGATATTTCCAAAAATCCAAAAAATCAGATATTGCCAAAAATCTTAAAAAATAGATAATTTCAAAACTCCAAAAAAAAATCAAATGTTTTCAAACTAAAAATAACAAAAATGAGCAGATCTAATCATACATGTTAAGTGTGCAAGTACATTGGCTCCCAAGCATTGATCGCTCAGATCTCCACATTTCTTCATTGCTTTTGTCTGAGTCTTGCTCACATCATCTTTACGATCTGTCTCTCCTCCTCAGTCCCATCCATGATTTGAATTTCAAGCTTATTATCCCACCAAGTCCTTCCGAAGTCCCATACATATTCTCCTTTATCTGAATGGCTCCATGAGAGGACTCTCTATGTGTGAACCTGGCTATTCTTCAGTGCTTTGTTTCAATCATGTGATTGACTGAGTTGTTTATGCTTGTTGTTGTTAGCTTGTTTAGTGCTTTGTTTATTGCTTCATTTACACAAAAAACAAAAAAAAAATCAGAAAAAAGCAAAACCCAAAAAAATGGCGAGTTCTGCGCTCCACAGGTAAGTTCAGGTAAGTATCCCTAACCTTTCTCCCTTGCATTACTATATGGTACTTATGCTACTATATTATCTCAAGGACCGGCTGATTTTCAATGTGTTCTGGGATTTGAGTTCCCCTTCAACAAAAATAGTGATAATCTAGGTGCACATTGCTAATCGCTGGATATGCCGTTGAGTTAAATAAGTTTGGGAACGATGGATTCAGGCCTACACTACGGTTGCAGGTAGTTTCTTGACCCATTCTTATTCGACTTAACAATATTATCCTTGAGTATTTTCTATTTTCTCTTTTCTTTGCATATTGATTTGATGATTTCTTTTTATTTTAGCCCAGCATACATCATGTAGGACTTTGAGCGTCATGCCTCATGATTTGTCAAAGGTTGTTTCCCTGGTGGTGATCAATCAAGTTTAAGTTTCTTGAACAAGAAATCCTATTCCACTCACAATTTAAAGGTCTTCTTTGAACTAGTCACTTGGTCTAGTTGGCCCGTATGACTTCTGTCTGGAATTTACTCCCTCCATTCATCTAAATCAGCTTAAATATCCCCTGATCCGTCTTGGTTGCGAACCGCTCCCAGGCCTTGAGTCATCGTGACCCGCCTGGCACGCACATGTCCTCCCAAGATGAAACCTGCAGGCCAATCGGCTAGGGTACCTCTTAATCAAGAGGTTGATCATCCTTCTTTTGCTTTCCTTTTTGTCGTTCCAGACAGGAGCCGTCCGTGCTCGCTCTTCCTTGAGGTTAGTTTAGAGTCTTCCAGAGAATTTCTATCACTTATTGGTTGTGACGGGTGTCTCTTTACCTTGATGCCCACTTTTCAGTCCACTCTTCTTCATCCTCGCTCCATTCCATTTCATTACACTTCGCTCTCTTTCCGCTTCGCTCCCTTGCAAAGCGGGCATCAAGGAGGGGCAATCTGTAGACACTCGTTTTCGGCCTATAAGTTGAGCACATTTTCTTATTCATATCATTAATGTCCCAAATTGATCATCACTTTGGAGTCCTTCTTTGGCCCATCATGAGCCCATTCACCCTTAATTTCAATCCCATTCTCAAGCCCATGGCCAAACACCACTTGAAACATCAAAACTGTGCAATCTGCCCAATCCTGTGAACATGCCTTCACTTTGAGAGCTCATAACTTCCTCATTTCTAATCCAAATTTGGCATGCCATACTATCATTTTGTAGCCCTTTGAGTCTAGAATCCAACGCAACAAACGGCGCATCAATCCGATATCTGTGGAGAGAAGTTATGACCCGTTTTGTGGACACTGCGCGCACTGCCCCTAGTGACGCGACCAGAACGCGGCCCCACGATCCGACGCGACAGCGCCATGCACGTAAACACATTTTTACGTGATTTTTGACCTCTCTCTCCATCCTAAAGCCTATCTAAAGTCCCTTTGAGTTGGATTACGACTCAAACCTCCTATCCTCATCCCTAGGGAGCCCCCAAGCCCATCCAAACTCTAGATAGACTCTCAAACTCTCCCACAACTTGGACTCTCTCTCTAACTCGGGATTGGACTCTATCTCTATCTAAAACACATCCTAGGACTCTCTAGGGAATAGAGGAAGGCTACCACCACGAGGAGAAGTCTCTGGAGGCTCTGCTCACGAGGTCCCATCGTCCCCAACACAGAGGAGAAGCTGTTCTTCCCATTTTCCTTCTTTCTCTCTCCTCTTTCTCTCTCATATCGCCTCCAGGACCAGCAGTAATTGCACGACTTGTGGAGATCGAACCAGGCCAGATCTCTTCAAGGTTTCTTCATCAAAGTTGCTCCCCACAGAGCCCTCTTCAACCTCGAAGTGGAATCACGTCGATTGGTGGCTTGTGCGAAAAGTTACAATAGATTGATCTTCACTTTCTCTCTCATATCGAGATCTGCACATGCGAGATTATCGTCTCTTCCACAGTCCGAACCAGGCCAGATCTCTTCAAGATGTCTTCATGAAAGTTGTTCAAGACATCCTCCTCTACGACCTCCAACTGGAATCACATCAAAAGGGGCAGTATCTGTTTAGTTTTGATTTTTACTTTCTTTTCCACGTTTTGCACATAAATACATGTTAGTTAGGGTTCCTCCCTCTCCTCTTCCATGATTTCTCCCCATGCATATTCCTCCCCATGTTTTCCTACTACCCAAGGGGTTTAAAAACCACCCCCCAGGTCCGTTCCCTCCATGCTCCACATCTTTCTTTCATTTAAGAATAGCTACTACACTTAACATAGTCTAACAGGGTTTTATTTCTTATTTTCGTTGTTTTGGCAGGCACCCAAGCGAAGATCCACGAGCGGCTCTTGTCCTCTGTCCGGCCGGAGGAAGGGAAGGAGGTCCCACTCACCATCTCCCGCACTAGAAGAGAACGCAACGGAGGAAGGCGACGCGACAAGAAACGCGTCCACCAAGACTGACGCGTCCTCAGATTTCCCGCGTCCGTCATAACGACCGCGACATCAGGTATTCCTCTGTTCTATTCCCCCCTTTCCTAGAGTAGTTAGCCCGCATCATTATCTTTATTTGGCAATGCTCTAGGTGGCGATCACATCCTATTTTCCATGCTATCATATTTGGTATTCATGTCTGTGTTGAGGGGGGTACAATCCCTGTGATTACAGCGGGCGGTTCCGACCCCCGGGCGAATAAATATCCGCGTCCGACCGGAGGGTACGACAGTCGGTGTACTAGTACACACGCTCCGTGGGGGATTTTGGCCCCGGAACGGAATTCCGCAAAACCAGCGCCTTGTCGACTATCTCAGAGTGCCGATTTCAAATTGTGGTCACGTAAGCGATTCCGATGCCCGTGCAGAAAGTTATACCCAATTCTTTCGCTAAAGGGGTGGGAATAAACCGGAGTGGGTGACTATATCGGCGATGTTCGGGCACCCATATCCACGACCTGGGGAGGAGATTTCGCGTCGAGTTGAACACGACTTCCGATTGCTGTGACTGGACGGCTCCGCGTGTGGGCTCTGCCAGCGATTCGCGTAATCGAGGGAGTCTCTACTGCCAAAAAACCTTGGAATAGGGGAGATCGTCGGCTAGAATCGCAATTTCGGAGTGCGAAATGAAGGTCTTGAGACCCCGAAACGACGTCTTATCGCTTGAGGAAATAAATGCCCGTCGAGCGCCTCTGAGTGCCGATTCCGAATTGGGGTCTTATAAGCGATTCCGATAACCGAGCGAAAAGTTATGCCTGTTTGAGCGAAGCGGTGTCCGTATGCGATTGCATCGGCAGCTTGCGACCGCACTCCCGGAGAGGAGTTTGGACGCCGGACCAGAAATCTCCGAATGCGACCATTTACCGACCGAGTCTAAGTGCCGACTCTGAATTGGGGCCTCGCTAGCGGTTCCGACCCCCAGGCGTATAAATATCCACGTCCGACCGGAGGGTACGGCAGTCGGTGTACTAGTACACACACTCCGGCGGGAATTTTGGCCCCGGAACGGAATTCTGCAAAACCAGCGCCTTGTCGACCGTCTCGGAGTGCCGATTCTGAATTGTGGTCACATAAGCGATTCCGATGCCCGTGCGGAAAGTTATGCCCAATTCTTTCGCTGAAGGGGTGGGAATAAACCAGAGGGGGTGATAATATCCGCGATGTTCGGGCACCCATTTCCACGACCTGGGGAGGAGATCTCACGTCGAGTTGAACACGACTTCTGATTGCTGTGACTGGGCGGCTCTGCGTGTGGGCTTCGCCAGCGATTCGCGTAATCGAGGGAGTCGCTACTGCCAAAAAACCTTGGAATAGGGGAGATCGTCAGCTAGAATCGCAATTTCGGAGTGCAAAACGAAGGTTTTTAGACCCCGAAATGACGTCTTATCGCCTGAGGCAATAAGTGGGCGTCAAGCGCCTCTGAGTGCCGATTCCGAATTGGGGTCTTATAAGCGATTCCGATAACCGAGCGAAATGTTATGCCTGTTTGAGCGAAGCGGTGTCCGTATGTGATCGCATCGGCAGCCTGCGACCGCGCTCCCGGAGAGGAATTTGGGCGCCGGATCGGAAATCTCCGAATGCGACCATTTACTGACCGGGTCAAAGTGCCGACTCTGAATTGGGGCCTCGCGGGCAGTTCTGACCCCCGGGCGAATAAATATCCGCGTCTGACTGGAGGGTACGGCAGTCGGTGTACTAGTACACACGCTCCGGGGGAGATTTTGGCCCCAGAACGGAATTCCACGAAACCAGCGCCTTGTCGACCGTCTCGGAGTGCCGATTCCGAATTGTGGTCACGTAAGCGATTTCGATGCCTGTGCGGAAAGTTATGCCCAATTCTTTCGCTGAAGGGGTGGGAATAAACCGGAGGGGGTGACTATATCGGCGATGTTCGGGCACCCATATCCACGACCTGGGGAGGAGATCTCGCGTCGAGTTGAACACGACTTCCGATTGCTGTGACTGGGCGGCTCCGCGTGTGGGATCCGCCAGTGATTTGCGTAATCGAGGGAGTCGCTACTGCCAAAAAATCTTGGAATAGGGGACATCGTCGGCTAGAATCGCAATTTTAGAGTGCTAAACGAAGGTTTTTAGACCCAGAAACGACGTCTAATCACCTAAGGCAATAAGTGGGTGTCGAGCGCCTCTGAGTGCCTATTCCGAATTGGGGTCTTATAAGCGATTCCGATAACCGAGCGAAAAGTTATGCTTGTTTGAGCGAAGTGGTGTCCGTATGCGATCGCATCGGCAGCCTGCGACCTCGCTCTCGGAGTGGAATTTGGGCGCCGCACCGGAAATCTCCGAATGCGACCATTTACCAACCGGGTCAAAGTGCCGACTCTGAATTGGGGCCTCGCAGGTGGTTCCGAACCCCGGGCGAATAAATATCCGCGTCTGACCGGAAGGTACGACAGTCGGTGTACTAGTACACACGCTCCGGGGGGGATTTTTGCCCCGGAAAGGAATTTTGGCCCCGGAACGGAATTCTGCAAAACCAGCGCCTTGTCGACCGTCTCGGAGTGCCGATTCCGAATTGTGGTCACGTAAGCGATTCCGATGCCCGTGCGAAAAGTTATGCCCAATTCTTTCGCTGAAGGGGTGGGAATAAACCGGAGGGGGTGACTATATCGGCGATGTTCGGGCACCCATATCCACGACCTGGGGAGGAGATCTCGTGTCGAGTTGAACACGACTTCCGATTGCTGTGACTGGGCGGCTCCGCGTGTGGGCTCCGCCAACGATTCGCGTAATCGAGGGAGTCGCTACTGCAAAAAAACCTTGGAATAGGGGAGATCGTCAGCTAGAATCGCAATTTTGGAGTGTGAAACGAAGGTTTTTAGACCCCGAAACGACGTCTTATCACCTGAGGCAATAAGTGGGCGTCGAGCGCCTCTGAGTGCCGATTCTGAATTGGGGTCTTATAAGCGATTCCGATAAGCGAGCGAAAAGTTATGCCTATTTGAGCGAAGCGGTGTCCGTATGCGATCGCATCGACAGCCTGCGACCGCGCTCCCGGAGAGGAATTTGGGCGCCGGACCGGAAATTTCTGAATACGACCATTTACCGACCTGGTCGAAGTGTCGACTCTGAATTGGGGCCTCGCGGGCGGTTCCGACCCCCGGGCTAATAAATATCCGCGTCCGACCGGAGGGTACGACAGTCGGTGAACTAGTACACACGCTCCGGGGGGGATTTTGGCCCCGGAACGGAATTCCGCATCACTAGCGCCTTGTCGACCGTCTCGGAGTGCCGATTCCAAATTGTGGTCACGTAAGCGATTCCGATGCCTGTGCGGAAAGTTATACCCAATTCTTTCGCTGAAGGGGTGGGAATAAACCGGAGTGTGTGACTATATCGGCGATGTTCGGGCACCCATATCCATGACCTGGGGAGGAGATCTCGCGTCGAGTTGAACACGACTTCTGATTGCTGTGACTGGACGGCTCCGCGTGTGGGCTCCGCCAGCGATTCGCGTAATCGATGGAGTCGCTACTGCCAAAAAACCTTGGAATAGGGGAGATCGTCGGCTAGAATCGTAATTTCGGAGTGCGAAACGAAGGTTTTGTGATCCCGAAACGACGTCTTATCGCTCGAGGAAATAAATGCCCGTCGAGCGCCTCTGAGTGCCGATTCCGAATTGGGGTCTTATAAGCGATTCCGATAACCGAGTAAAAAGTTATGCCTGTTTGAGCGAAGCGGTGTCCGTATGCGATCGCATCGGCAGCCTGCGACCGCACTCCCGGAGAGGAGTTTGGGCGCCGGACCAGAAATCTCCGAATTTGACCATTTACCGACCGGGTCGAAGTGCCGACTCTGAATTGGGGCCTCGCGAGCGGTTCCGACCCCCAGGCGTATAAATATCCGCGTCCGACTAGAGGGTACAGCAGTGAGTGTACTAGTACACACGCTCCAGCAGGAATTTTGGCCCCGGAATGGAATTCTGCAAAACCAGCGCCTTGTCGACCGTCTCAGAGTACCGGTTCCGAATTGTGGTCACATAAGCGATTCCGATGTCCGTGCGGAAAGTTATGCCCAATTCTTTCGCTGAAGGGGTGGGAATAAATCGGAGGGGGTGACTATATCGACGATGTTCGGGCACCCATTTCCACGACCTGGGGAGGAGATCTCGCGTCGAGTTGAACACGACTTCCGATTGCTGTGACTGGGCGGCTCTGCGTGTGTGCTCCGCCAGCGATTCGCGTAATCGAGGGAGTCGCTACTACAAAAAAACCTTGGAATAGGGGAGATCGTCGGCTAGAATCGCAATTTCGGAGTACAAAACGAAGGTTTTTAGACCCCGAAACGACGTCTTATCACCTGAGGCAATAAATAGGCGTCAAGCGCCTCTGAGTGCCGATTCCGAATTAGGGTCTTATAAGCGATTCCGATAACCGAGCGAAAAGTTATGCCTGTTTGAGCGAAGCGGTGTCCTTATGCGATCGCATCGGCAGCCTGCGACCGCGCTCCCGGAGAGGAATTTGGGCGCCGGACCGGAAATCTCCGAATGCGACCATTTACCGATCGGGTCGAAGTGCCGACTCTGAATTGGGGCCTCGCGGGCAGTTCCGACCCCCGGGCGAATAAATATCCGCGTCCGACCGGAGGGTACGGCAGTCGGTGTACTAGTACACACGCTCCGCGGGGGATTTTGGCCCTAGAACGGAATTCCGCGAAACCAGCGCCTTGTCGACCGTCTCGGAGTGCCGATTCCGAATTGTGGTCACGTAAGCGATTTCGATGCCCGTGCGGAAAGTTATGCCCAATTCTTTCGCTGAAGGAGTGGGAATAAACCGGAGGGGGTGACTATATCGGCGATGTTCGGGCACCCATATCCACGACCTGGGGAGGAGATTTCGTGTCGAGTTGAACATGACTTCCGATTGCTGTGACTGGGCGGCTCCGCGTGTGGGCCCTGCCAGCGATTCGCGTAATCGAGGGAGTCTCTACTGCCAAAAAATCTTGGAATAGGGGACATTGTCGGCTAGAATCGCAATTTTGGAGTGCTAAACGAAGGTTTTTAGACCTTGAAATGATGTCTAATCGCCTGAGCAATAAGTGGGCGTCGAGCGCCTCTGATTGCCGATTCCGAATTGGTGTCTTATAAGCGATTCCGATAACCGAGCGAAAAGTTATGCCTGTTTGAGCGAAGCTGTGTCCGTATGCGATCGCATCGGCAGCCTGCGACCGCGCTCCCGGAGAGGAATTTGGGCGCTGGACCGGAAATCTCCGAATGCGACCACTTACCGACCGGGTCGAAGTGCCGACTCTGAATTGGGGCCTCGCGGGTGGTTTCGACCCCCGGGCGAATAAATATCCGCGTCCGACCAGAGGGTACGGCAGTCAGTGTACTAGTAAACACGCTCCGGCGGGAATTTTGGCCCCGGAACGGAATTCTGCGAAACCAGCGCCTTGTCGACCGTCTCGGAGTGCCGATTCTGAATTGTGGTCACATAAGCGATTCCGATGCCCGTGCGGAAAGTTATGCCCAATTCTTTCGCTGAAGGGGTGGGAATAAACCGGAGGGGGTGACTATATCGGCGATGTTCGAGCACCCATTTCCACGACCTGGGGAGAGATCTCGCGTCGAGTTGAACACGACTTCCGATTTCTGTGAATGGGCGGCTCCGCGTGTGGGCTCCGCCAGCGATTCCCGTAATCGAGGGAGTCGCTACTGCCAAAAAACCATGGAATAAGGGAGATCGTCGGCTAGAATCGCAATTTCGGAGTGTGAAATGAAGTTTTTTAGACCCTGAAACGACATCTTATCGCCTGAGGCAATAAATGTGCATCGAGCGCCTCTGAGTGCCGATTCCGAATTGGGGTCTTATAAGCGATTCCGATAACCGAGCGAAAAGTTATGCCTGTTTGAGCGAAGCGGTGTCCGTATGCGATCGCATCGGCAGCCTGCGACCGCGCTCCCGGAGAGGAATTTGGGCGCCGGACCGAAAATCTCCGAATGCGACCATTTACCGATCAGGTCGAAGTGCCGACTCTGAATTGGGGCCTCGCGGGCGGTTCCGACCCCCGGGCGAATAAATATCCGCGACCGACCGGAGGGTACGACAGTCGGTGTACTAGTACACACGCTCCGGCGGGGATTTTGGCACCAGAACGGAATTCTGAAAAACCAGCGCCTTGTCGACCGTCTCGGAGTGCCGATTCCGAATTGTGGTCACATATGCTATTCCGATGCCCGTGCAGAAAGTTATGCCCAATTCTTTCGCTGAAGGGGTGGGAATAAACCGGAGGGGGTGACTATATCGGCGATGTTTGGGCACCCATATCCACGACCTGGGGAGGAGATCTCGCGTCGAGTTGAACACGACTTCCGATTGCTGTGACTGGGCGGCTCCGCGTGTGGGCTCCGCCAGCGATTCGCGTAATCGAGGGAGTCGCTACTGCCAAAAAACCTTAGAATAGGGAAGATCGTCGGCTAGAATCGCAATTTCGGAGTGCAAAACGAAGGTTTTTAGATACCGAAATGACGTCTTATCTCCTGAGGCAATAAATGGGCATCGAGAGCCTCTGAGTGCCGATTCCGAATTGGGGTCTTATAAGCGATTCCGATAATCGAGCGAAAAGGTGTGCCTGTTTGAGCGAAACGGTGTCCGTATGCGATCGCATCGGCAGCCTGCAACCGCGCTGTCGTAGAGGAATTCGGGCGCCGGACTGGAAATCTCCGAATGCGACCATTTACCGACCGGGTGAAGTGCCGACTATGAATTGGGGCCTCGCAGGCTGTTCCGACCCCCGGGAAAAAAAATATCCACGTCCGACTGGAGGGTACGGCAGTCGGTGTACTAGTACACACGCTCGGCGGGGATTTTGGTCCCAGAACGGAATTCCGTGAAACCAGCGCCTTGTCGACCGTGTCGGAGTGCCGATTCCGAATTGTGGTCACGTAAGCGATTCCGATGCCCGTGCGGAAAGTTTTGCCCAATCCTTTCGCTGAAGGGGTGGGAATAAACCAGAGGGGGTGACTATATCGGCGATGTTTGGGCACCCATATCCACGACCTGGGGAGGAAATCCCGCGTCGAGTTGAACACGACTTCCGATTTCTGTGACTGGGCGGCTCCGCGTGTGGGCTTCGCCAGCGATTCGCGTAATCGAGGGAGTCGCTACTGCTAAAAAACCTTGGAATAGGGGAGATCGTCGCCTAGAATCGCAATTTCGGAGTGCGAAACGAATATTTTTAGACCCCGAAACGACGTCTAATCGCCTGAGGCAATAACTAGGCATCGAGCGCCTCTGAGTGCCGATTCCGAATTGGGGTCTTATAAGCGATTCCGATAACCGAGCGAAAAGTCATGCCCTTTTGAGCGAAGCGGTGTCCGTATGTGATCGCATCGGCAGCCTGCGACCGCGCTCCCGGAGAGGAATTTGTGCGCCGGACCGGAAATCTCCGAATGCGACCATTACCGACCGGGTCGAAGTGCCGACTTTGAATTAGGGCCTCGCGGGCGGTTCCGACCCCCGGGAGAATAAATATCCGCGTCCGACCGGAGGGTACGACAGTCGGTGTACTAGTACACATGCTCCGGGGGGGATTTTGGCCCCAGAACGGAATTCCGCAAAAACAACACCTTGTCGACCGTCTCGGAGTGCCGATTCCGAATTGTGGTCACATAAGCTATTCTGATGCCCGTGCGGAAAGTTATGCCCAATTCTTTCGCTGAAGGTGTGGGAATAAACCGGAGGGGGTGACAATATCGGCGATGTTCGGGCACCCATATCCACGACCTGGGGAGGAGATCTCGCATCGAGTTGAACACAACTTCTGATTGCTGTGACTGGGCGGCTCCGCGTGTGGGCTCCGCCAGTGATTCGCGTAATCGAGGGAGTCGCTACTGCCAAAAAACCTTGGAATAGGGGAGATCGTCGGCTAGAATCGTAATTTCGGAGTGCGAAACGAAGGTTTTTAGACCCCGAAACGACGATTTATGTCCTGAGGCAATAAATCGGCGTCAAGCGCCTCTGAGTGCTGATTCTGAATTGGGGTCTTATAGGCGATTCCGATGATCGAGCAAAAAGTTATGCCTGTTTGAGCGAAACGGTATCCGTATGCGATCGCATCGGCAGCCTGCGACCGCGCTCCCGGACAGGAATTTGGGCGCCAGACTGGAAATCTCCGAATGCGACCATTTACCTACCGGGTTGACGTGCCGACTCTGAATTGGGGCCTCGCGGGCGGTTCCGACCCCCGGGCGAATAAATATCCGCGTCCGACTGGAGGGTACGGCAGTCGGTGTACACTCACACGCTCCGGGGGGGATTTTGGCCCCGGAACGGAATTCCACGAAACCAGCGCCTTGTCGACCGTCTCGGAGTGCCGATTCCAAATTGTGGTCACGTAAGCGATTCTGATGCCCGTGCGGAAAGTAATGCCCAATTCTTTCGCTGAAGGGGTGGGAATAAACCGGAGGGGATGACTATATCGGCGATGTTCGGGCACCCATATCCATGACCTGGGGAGGAGATCTCGCGTCGAGTTGAACACGACTTCCGATTTCTGTGACTGGGCGGCTCCGCGTGTGAGCTCCGTCAGCGATTCGCGTGATCGAGGGAGTCGCTACTGCCAAAAAACCTTGGAATAGGGGAGATCGTCGGCTAGAATCGCAATTTCGGAGTGCGAAATGAAGTTTTTTAGACCCCGAAAGGACGTCTTATCGCCTAAGGCAATAAATGGGCGTCGAGCGCCTCTGAGTGCCGATTCCGAATTGGGGTCTTATAAGCGATTCCGATGATCGAGCGAAAAGTTATGCCTGTTTGAGCGAAACGGTGTCCGTATGCGATCGCATCGGCAGCCTGCGACCGCGCTCCCGGAGAGGAATTTGGGCGCCAGACTGGAAATCTCCGAATGCGACCATTTACCGACCGGGTTGAAGTGCCGACTCTGAATTGGGGCCTCGCGGGCGGTTCCGACCCCCGGGCGAATAAATATCCGCGTCCGACTGGAGGGTACGGCAGTCGGTGTACTAGTACACACGCTCCGGGGGGGATTTTGGCCCCGGAACGGAATTTCGAGAAACCAGCGCCTTGGCGACCATCTAGGAGTGCCGATTCCGAATTGTGGTCACGTAAGCGATTCCGATGCCCATGCGGAAAGTTTTGCCCAATTCTTTCGCTGAAGGGGTGGGAATAAACCGGAGGGGGTGACTATATCTGCGATGTTCGGGCACCCATATCCACGACCTGGGGAGGAGATCCCGCGTCGAGTTGAACACGACTTCCGATTGCTGTGACTGGGCGGCTCCACGTGTGGGCTCCGCCAGCGATTCGCGTACTCGAGTGAGTTGCTACTGCCAAAAAACCATGGAATAGGGGAGATCGTCAGCTAGAATCGCAATTTCGGAGTGCGAAACGAAGGTTTTTAGACCCCGAAACGACGTCTAATCGCCTGTGGCATTAACTGTGCGTCGAGCGCCTCTGATTGTCGATTCTGAATTGGGGTCTTATAAGCGATTCCGATAACCGAGCGAAAAGTTATGCCTGTTTGAGCGAAGCGGTGTCCGTATGCGAACGCATCGGCAGCCTGCGACCGCGCTCCCGGAGAGGAATTTGGGCGCCGGCCCTGAAATCTCCGAATGCGACCATTTACCGACCGGGTCGAAGTGCCGACTCTGAATTGGGGCCTCGCTGGCAGTTCCGACCCCCAGGCGAATAAATATCCGCGTCCGACCGGAGGGTACGACAGTCGGTGTACTAGTACACATGCTCCAGGGGGGATTTTGGCCCCGAAACGGAATTCCGTGAAACCAGCGCCTTGTCGACCGTCTCGGAGTGCCGATTCCGAATTGTGGTCACGTAAGCGATTCCGATGCCCGTGCGGAAAGTTATGCCCAATTCTTTCGCTGAAGGGGTGGGAATAAACCGGAGGGGGTGACTATATCGGTGATGTTCGGGCACCCATATCCACGACCTGGGGAGGAGATCTCGCGTCGAGTTGAACACGACTTTCGATTGCTGTGACTGGGCGGCTCCGCGTGTGGGCTCCGCCAGCAATTCGCGTAATCGAGGGAGTCGCTACTGCAAAAAAACTTTGGAATATGGGAGATCGTCGGCTAGAATCGCAATTTCAGAGTGCGAAACGAAGGTTTTTAGACCCCGAAACGACGTCTAATCGCTTGAGGCAATAAGTGGGCATCGAGCGCCTTTGAGTGCTGATTCCGAATTGGGATCTTATAAGCGATTCCGATAACCGAGAGAAAAGTTATGCCTGTTTGAGCGAAGCGGTGTCCGTATGCGATCGCATCGGCAGCCTGCGACCGCGCTCCCGGAGAGGAATTTGGCCGTCGGACCGAAAATCTCCGAATGCGACCATTTACTGACCGGGTCGAAGTGCCGACTCTGAATTGGGGCCTCGCGGGCTGTTCCGACCCCCGGGCGAATAAATATCCGCGTCGACCGGAGGGTACGGTAGTCGGTGTGCTAGTACACACGCTCCGGGGGGGGGGGGGGATTTTGGCCCCGGAACGGAATTCCTTGAAACCAGCGCCTTGTCGACCGTCTCGGAGTGCCGATTCCGAATTGTGGTCACGTAAGCGATTCCGATGCCCGTGCGGAAAGTTATGCCCATTCTTTCGCTGAAGGGGTGGAATAAACCGGAGGGGGGACTATATCGGCGATGTTCGGGCACCCATATCCACGACCTGGGGAGGAGATCTCGCGTCGAGTTGAACACGACTTCCGATTGCTGTGACTGGGCGGCTCCGCGTGTGGGCTCCGCCAGCGATTCGCGTAATCGAGGGAGTCGCTACTGCCAAAAAACCTTGGAATATGGGAGATCGTCAGCTAGAATCGCAATTTCAGAGTGCGAAACGAAGGTTTTTAGACCCCGAAACGACGTCTAATCACCTGAGGCATTAACTACGTGTCGAGCGCCTCTGATTGCCGATTCCGAATTGGGGTCTTATAAGCGATTCCGATAACCGAGCGAAAAGTTATGCCTGTTTGAGCGAAGCGGTGTCCGTATGCGAACGCATCGGCAGCTTGCGACCGCGCTCCCGGAGAGGAATTTGGGCGCCGGACCGGAAATCTCCGAATGCGACCATTTACCGACCGTCAAAGTTCCGACTCTGAATTGGGGCCTCGCGGGCAGTTCCGACCGCCGGCGAATAAATATCCGCGTCCGACCCGAGCGTACGACAGTCGGTGTACTAGTACACATGCTCCGGGGGGGATTTTGGCCCCGGAACGGAATATGTGAAACCAGCGCCTTGTCGACCGTCTCGGAGTGCCGATTCCAAATTGTGGTCACGTAAGCGATTCCGATGCCCGTACGGAAAGTTATGCCCAATTCTTTCGCTGAAGGGGTGGGAATAAACCGGAGGGGGTGACTATATCGGCGATGTTCGGGCACCCATATCCACGACCTGGGGAGGAGATCTCGTGTCGAGTTGAACACGACTTCCGATTGCTGTGACTGGGCGGCTCCGCGTGTGGGCTCCGCCAGCGATTCGCGTAATCGAGGGAGTCGCTACTGCCAAAAAACCTTGGAATAGGGGAGATCGTCGGCTAGAATCGCAATTTCGGAGTGCGAAACGAAGGTTTTTAGACCCCGAACGACCGTCTTAATCACCTGAGGCCTTAACTACGTGTCGAGCGCCTCTGATTGCCGATTCCGAATTGGGGTCTTATAAGCGATTCCGATACCCGAGCGAAAAGTATGCCTGTTTGAGCGAAGCGGTGTCCGTATGCGATCGCATCGGCAGCTTGCGACCGCGCTCCCCGGAGAGAATTTGGGCGCCGGACCGAAATCTCGAATGCGACCATTTACCGACCGGGTCAAAGTTCCGACTCTGAATTGGGGCCCGCGGGCAGTTCCGACCGCCGGGCGAATAAATATCCGCGTCCGACCCGAGCGTACGCCAGTCGTTGTACTAGTACACATGCTCCGGGGGGGATTTTGGCCCCGGAACGGAATTATGTGAAACCAGCGCCTGTGTCGACCGTCTCGGAGTGCCGATTCCAAATTGTGGTCACGTAAGCGATTCCGATGCCCGTACGGAAAGTTATGCCCATTCTTTCGCTGAAGGGGTGGGAATAAACCGAGGGGGTGACTATATCGGCGATGTTCGGGCACCCATATCCACGACCTGGGGAGGAGATCTCGTGTCGAGTTGAACACGACTTCCGATTGCTGTGACTGGGCGGCTCCGCGTGTGGGCTCCGCCAGCGATTCGCGTAATCGAGGGAGTCGCTACTGCCAAAAAACCTTGGAATAGGGAGATCGTCGCTAGAATCGCAATTTCGAGTGCGAAACGAAGGTTTTTAGACCCCGAAACGACGTCTATCGCCCGGGGCAATAATTGGGCGTCGCGCGCCTCTAAGTGCCAATTCCGAATTGGGGTCTTATAAGCGATTCCGATAACTGAGCGAAAAGTTATGCCTGTTTGAGCGAAGCGGTGTCCGTATGCGATCGCATCGGCAGCCTGCGACCGCGCTCCCGGAGAGGAATTTGTGCGCCGAACCGGAAATCTCCGAATGCGACCATTTACCGACCGGTCGAAGTGCCGACTCTCAATTGGGGCCGCGCAGGCGGTTCCGACCCTCGGGCGAATAAATATCCGCGTCCGACCGGAGGGTACGGCAGTCGGTGTACTAGTACACACGCTCCGACGGAAATTTATGCCCCAGAATGGAATTCCGCGAAACCAGTGCCTTGTCGACCGTCTCGGAGTGCCGATTCCGAATTGTGGTCACGTAAGCGATTCCGATGCCCGTGCACAAAAGTTTTGCCCAATACTTTCGCTGAAGGGGTGGGAATAAACCGGAGGGGGTGACTATATCGGTGATGTTCGGGCACCCATATCCACGACCTGGGGAGGAGATCTCGCATCGAGTTGAACATGACTTCCGATTGCTGTGACTGGGCGGCTCCGCGTGTGGGCTCCGCCAGCAATTCGCGTAATCGAGGGAGTCGCTACTGCCAAAAAACCTTGGAATATGGGAGATCGTCGGCTAGAATCGCAATTTCGGAGTGCGAAACGAAGGTTTTTAGACCCCGAAACGATGTCTAATCGCCTGAGGCATTAACTATGCATCGAGCGCCTCTGATTGCCGATTCCGAATTGCGGTCTTATAAGCGATTCTGATAACCGAGTGAAAAGTTATGCCTTTTTGAGCGAAGCGGTGTCCATATGCGAACGCATCGACAGCCTGCGACCGCGCTCCCGGAGAGGAATTTGTGCGCCGGACCGAAAATCTCCGAATGCGACCATTTACCAACCGGGTCGAAGTGCCGACTCTGAATTGGGGCCTCGCGAATGTTCGACCCCCGGACGAATAAACATCCGCGTCCGACCGGAGGGTACGACAGTCGGTGTGCTAGTACACACGCTCCGGGGGGGGAATTTGGCCCCGGAACGGAATTCTGCGAAACCAGCGCCTTGTCGACCGTCTCGGAGTGCCGATTCCGAATTGTGGTCACGTAAGCGATTCCGATGCCCATGCGGAAAGTTATGCCCAATTCTTTCGCTGAAGGGGTGGGAATAAACCGGAGGGGGGGACTATATCGGCGATGTTCGGGCACCCATATCCACGACCTGGGGAGGAGATCTCGCGTCACGTTGAACACGACTTCCGATTGCTGTGACTGGGCGGCTCCGCGTGTGGTCTCCGCCAGCGATTTGCGTAATCGAGGGAGTCGCTACTGGCAAAAAACCTTGCAATAGGGGAGAACGTCGGCTAGAATCGCAATTTCGGAGTGCGAAATGAAGGTTTTTAGACCCCAAAACGACGCCTAATCACCTGAGACAATAATTTGGCGTCGAGCGCCTCTGATTGCCGATTCCGAATTGGGGTCTTATAAGCGATTCCGATAACCGAGCGAAAAGTTATGCCTGTTTGAGTGAAGCGGTGTCCGTATGCGATCGCATCGACAGCCTGCGACCGCGCTCCTGAAGAGGAATTTGTACGTCGGACCGGAAATCTCCGAATGCGACCATTTACCGACCGGGTCGAAGTGCCGACTCTCAATTGGGGCCTCGCGGGCGGTTCTGACCCCCGGGCGAATAAATATCAGCGTCCGACCGGAGGGTACGACAGTCGGTGTACTAGTACACACGCTCCGGTGGGAATTTTGGCCCCGGAACGGAATTCCACGAAACCAGCGCCTTGTCGACCGTCTCGGAGTGCCGATTCCGAATTGTGGTCACATAAGCTATTCCGATGCCCGTGCGGAAAGTTATGCCCAATTCTTTCGCTGAAGGGGTGGGAATAAACCGGAGGGGTGATTATATCGGCGATGTTCGGGCACCCATATCCACGACCTGGGGAGGTGATCCCGCGTCGAGTTGAACACGACTTCCGATTGCTGTGACTGGGCGGCTCCGCGTGTGGGCTCTACCAACGATTCGTGTAATTGAGGGAGTCGCTACTGCCAAAAAACCTTGGAATATGGGAGATCGTCGGCTAGAATCGCAATTTCAGAGTGCGAAACGAAGGTTTTTAGACCCCGAAACGACGTCTTATCGCCTGAGGCAATAAATGGGCGTCGAGCGACTCTGAGTGCCGATTCCGAATTGGGGTCTTATAAGCGATTCCGATAATCGAGCGAAAAGTTATGCCTGTTTGAGCGAAGCGGTGTCCGTATGCGATCGCATCGGCAGCCTGCGACCATGCTCCCGGAGAGGAATTTGGGCGCCGGACAGGAAATCTCCGAATGCGACCATTTACCGACCGGGTTGAAGTGCCGACTATGAATTGGGGCCTCGCGGGCGGTTCCGACCCCCGGGCGAATAAATATCCGCGTCCGAATGGAGGGTACGGCAGTCGGTGTACTAGTACACACGCTCTGGGGGGGATTTTGGCTCCGGAACGGAATTCCGCGAAACCAGCGCCTTGTCGACCGTCTCGGAGTGCCGATTCCGAATTGTGGTCACGTAAGCGATTCTGATGCCCGTGCACAAAAGTTTTGCCCAATTCTTTCGCTGAAGGGGTGGGAATAAACCGGAGGGGGTGACTATATCGGCGATGTTCGGGCACCCATATCCACGACCTGGGGAGGAGATCTCGCGTCGAGTTGAACACGACTTCCGATTGCTGTGACTGGGCGGCTCCGCGTGTGGGCTTCGCCACCGATTCGCGTAATCGAGGGAGTCGCTACTGCCAAAAAACCTTGGAATAGGGGAGATCGCCGGCTAGAATTGTAATTTCGGAGTGCGAAACGAAGGTTTTTAGACCCCGAAACGATGTCTACTCGCCTGAGGCAATAATTGGGCGTCGAGCGCCTCTGAGTTCCGATTCCGAATTGGGGTCTTATAAGAGATTCCGATAACCGAGAGAAAAGTTATGCCTGTTTGAGCGAAGCGGTGTCCGTATGCGATCGCATCGGCAGCCTGCGACCGCGCTCCCGGAGAGGAATTTGCGCGCCGGACCGGAAATCTCCGAATGCGACCATTTACCAACCGGGTCGAAGTGCCGACTCTCAATTGGGGCCGCACGGGCGGTTCCGACCCCCGGGCGAATAAATATCCGCGTCCGACCGGAGGGTACGGCAGTCGGTGTACTAGTACAAACGCTCTGGCGGGAATTTTGGCCCCGGAATGGAGTTCCGCGAAACCAGCGCCTTGTTGACCGTCTCGGAGTGCCGATTCCGAATTGTGGTCACATAAGCTATTCCGATGCCCGTGCGGAAGGTTATGCCCAATACTTTCGCTGAAGGGGTGGGAATAAACCGGATGGGGTGACTATATCGGCGATGTCGGGCACCCATATCCACGACCTGGGGAGGAGATCTCGCGTCGAGTTGAACACGACTTCCGGTTGCTGTGACTGGGTGGCTCCGCGTGTGGGCTCCGCCAGCGATTTGCGTAATCGAGGGAGTCGCTACTGCCAAAAAACCTTGGAATAGGGGAGATCGTCGGCTAGAATCGCAATTTCGGAGTGCGAAACGACGGTTTGTAGACCGCGAAACGACATCTTATCGCCTGAGGCAATAATAGACGTCGAGCGCCTCTGAATGCCGATTCCGAATTGGGGTCTTATAAGCGATTTCGATAATCGAGCGAAAAGTTATGCCTGTTTGAGCGAAGCGGTGTCCGTATGCGTTCGCATCGGCAGCCTGCGACCGCGCTCCTGGAGAGGAATTTGGGCGCCGGACCGGAAATCTCCGAATGCGACCATTTACCAACCGGGTCGAAGTGCCGACTCTCAATTGGGGCCGCACGGGCGGTTCCGACCCCCGGCGAATAAATATCCGCGTCCGACCGGAGGGTACGGCAGTCGGTGTACTAGTACACACGCTCTGGCGGGAATTTTGGCCCCGGATGGAGTTCCGCGAAACCAGCGCCTTGTTGACCGTCTCGGAGTGCCGATTCCGAATTGTGGTCACATAAGCTATTCCGATGCCCGTGCGGAAGGTTATGCCCAATACTTTCGCTGAAGGGGTGGGAATAAACCGGATGGGGTGACTATATCGGCGATGTTCGGGCACCCATATCCACGACCTGGGGAGGAGATCTCGCGTCGAGTTGAACACGACTTCCGGTTGCTGTGACTGGGTGGCTCCGCGTGTGGGCTCCGCCAGCGATTTGCGTAATCGAGGGAGTCGCTACTGCCAAAAAACCTTGGAATAGGGGAGATCGTCGGCTAGAATCGCAATTTCGGAGTGCGAAACGACGGTTTGTAGACCGCGAAACGACATCTTATCGCCTGAGGCAATAATAGACGTCGAGCGCCTCTGAATGCCGATTCCGAATTGGGGTCTTATAAGCGATTTCGATAATCGAGCGAAAAGTTATGCCTGTTTGAGCGAAGCGGTGTCCGTATGCGTTCGCATCGGCAGCCTGCGACCGCGCTCCTGGAGAGGAATTTGGGCGTCGGACCGGAAATCTCCGAATGCGACCATTTTCCGACCGGGTAGAAGTGCCGACTCTGAATTAGGGCCTCGCGGGCTGTTCCAACCCCCGGGCAAATAAATATTCGCGTCCGACCGGAGGGTACGGCAGTCGGTGTACTAGTACACACGCTCCGGCGGGAATTTTTGACCCGGAACGGAATTCCGTGAAACCAGCGCCTTGTCGACCGTCTCGGAGTGCCGATTCCGAATTGTGGTCACATAAGCTATTCCGATGCCCGTGCGGAAAGTTATGCCCAATTCTTTCGCTGAAGGGGTGGGAATAAACCGGAGGGGGTGACTATATCGGCGATGTTCGGGCACCCATATCCACGACCTGGGGAGGAGATCTCGCGTCGAGTTGAACACGACTTCTGATTGATATGACTGGGCGGCTCCGCGTGTGGGCTCCGCCAGCGATTCGCGTAATCGAGGGAGACGCTACTGCCAAAAAACCTTCGAATAGGGGAGATCGTCGGCTGGAATCGCAATTTCAGAGTGCGAAACGAAGGTTTTTAGACCCTGAAACGACGTCTTATCGCCGGAGGCAATAAGTGGGCGTCGAGCGCCTCTGAGTGCCGATTCCGAATTGGGGTCTTGTAAGCGATTCCGATAACCGAGCGAAAAGTTATGCCTGTTTGAGCGAAGCGGTGTCCGTATGCGATCGCATCGGCAGCCTGCGACCGCACTCCCGGAGAGGAATTTGTGCGCCGGACCAGAAATCTCCGAACGCGACCATTTACCGACCGGGTCGAAGTGCCGACTCTGAATTGGGGCCTCACGGGGGTTCCGACCCCCGGGCGAATAAATATCCACGTCCGACCGGAGGGTACGGCAGTCGGTGTACTAGTACATGCGCTCCGGGGGGGGATTTTGGCCCCGAATCAAAATTCCGCGAAACCAGGGCCTTGTCGACCGTCTCGGAGTGCCGATTCTGAATTGTGGTCACGTAAGCGATTCCGATGCCCGTGCGGAAAGTTATGCGCAATTCTTTCGCTGAAGGGGTGGGAATAAACCGGAGGGGATGACTATATCGGTGATGTTTGCGCACCCATATCCACGACCTGGCGAGGAGATCTCGCGTCGAGTTGAACACGACTTCCGATTGTTGTGACTGGGCGGCTCCGCGTGTGGGCTCCGCCAGCGATTCGCGTAATCGAGGGAGTCGCTACTGCCAAAAAATCTTGGAATAGGGGAGATTGTCGGCTAGAATCGCAATTTCAGAGTGCGAAACAAAGGTTTTTAGACCCCGAAACGACGTCTTATCTGCTGAGGCAATAAATGGGCGTCGAGCGCCTCTAAGTGCCGATTCCAAATTGGGGTCTTATAAGCGATTCCGATAATCGAGCGAAAAGTTATGCCAGTTTGAGCGAAACGGTGTCCGTATGCGATCGCATCGACAGCCTGCGACCGCGCTCCCGGAGAGGAATTTGGGCGCCGAACGGAAATCTCCGAATGCGACCATTTACCGACCGGGGTGAAGTGCCGACTCTGAATTGGGGCCTCGCGGGCGGTTCCAACCCCCGGGCGAATAAATATCCGCGTCCGACTAGAGGGTACGGCAGTCGGTTGTACTAGTAACACCGCTCCGGGGGGGGGGGGGGGGGGGATTGGCCCCGGAACGGAATTCGCGAAACCAGCGCCTTGTTGACCGTCTCGGAGTGCCGATTCCGAATTGTAGTCACGTAAGCGATTCCGATGCCCGTGCGGAAAGTTTTGCCCAATTCTTTCGCTGAAGGGGTGAGAATAAACCGGAGGGGGTGACTATATCGGCGATGTTCGGGCACCCATATCCACGACTTGGGGAGGAGATCTCGCATCGAGTTGAACATGACTTCCGATTGCTGTGACTGGGCGGCTGCGCGTGTGGGCTCCGCCAGCGATTCGCGTAATCGAGGGAGTCTCTATTGCCAAAAAATCTTGGAATATGGGAGATCGTCGGCTAGAATCGCAATTTCGGAGTGCGAAACGAAGGTTTTTAGACCCAGAAACGACGTCTTATCGCCTGAGGCAATAAGTGGACGTCGAGCGCCTCTGAGTACCGATTCCGAATTGGGGTCTTATAAGCGATTTCGATAATCGAGCGAAAAGTTATGCCTGTTTGAGCGAAGTGGTGTCCGTATGAGATCGCATCGGCAGCCTGCGACCGTGCTCCCAGAGAGGAATTTGGTCCCCGGACCGGAACAATCTCCGAATGCGACCATTTACCGACCGGGTTGAAGTGCCGACTCTGAATTGGGGCCTCGCGGGCGGTTCCAACCCCCGGGTGAATAAATATTCGCGTCCGACTGGAGGGTACGTCAGTCGGTGTACTAGTACACACGCTCCGGGGGGGATTTTGGCCCCGGAACGGAATTCCGCGAAACCAGCGCCTTGTCGACCATCTCGGAGTGCCGATTCCGAATTGTGGTCACGTAAGCGATTCCGATGCCCGTGCGCAAAAGGTTTGCCCAATTCTTTCGCTGAAGGGGTGGGAATAAACCGGAGGGGGTGACTATATCGGCGATGTTCGGGCACCCATATCCACGACCTGGGGAGGAGATCCTGTGTCGAGTTGAACATGACTTCCGATTGCTGTGACTGGGCAGCTCCGCGTGTGGGCTCCGCCAGCGATTCGTAATATCGAGGGAGTCGCTACTGCAAAAAACCTTGGAATAGGGGAGATCGTCGGCTAGAATCGCAATTTCGGAGTGCGAAACGAAGGTTTTTAGACCCCGAAACGACGTCTAATCGCCTGAGGCAATAACTATGCGTCGAGCGCCTCTGATTGCCGATTCGGAATTGGGGTCTTATAAGCGATTCTGATAACCGAGTGAAAAGTTATACCTTTTTTAGCGAAGCGGTGTCCGTATGCGAACGCATCGACAGCCTGCGACCGCGCTCCCGGAGAGGAATTTGTGCGCCGGACCGGAAATCTCCGAATGCGACCATTTACCGACCGGGTCGAAGTGCCGACTCTGAATTGGGGCCTCGCGAACTGTTCCGACCCCCGGGCGAATAAACATCCGCGTCCGACCGGAGGGTACGGCAGTCGGTGTGCTAGTACACACGCTCCGGGGGGTAATTTGGCCCCGGAACGGAATTCTGCGAAACCAGCGCCTTGTCGACCGTCTCGGAGTACCGATTCCGAATTGTGGTCACGTAAGCGATTCCGATGCCCGTGCGGAAAGTTATGCCCAATTCTTTCGCTGAAGGGGTGGGAATAAACCGGAGGGGGTGACTATATCGGCGATGTTCGGGCACCCATATCCACGACCTGGGGAGGAGATCCTGTGTCGAGTTGAACATGACTTCCGATTGCTGTGACTGGGCAGCTCCGCGTGTGGGCTCCGCCAGCGATTCGCGTAATCGAGGGAGTCGCTACTGCCAAAAAACCTTGGAATAGGGGAGATCGTCGGCTAGAATCGCAATTTCAGAGTGCGAAACGAAGGTTTTTAGACCCCGAAACGACGCCTAATCGCCTGAGGCAATAATCGGGCGTCGAGCGCCTCTGAGTGCCGATTCCGAATTGGGGTCTTATAAGCGATTCCGATAACCGAGCGAAAAGTTATGCCTGTTTGAGTGAAGCGGTGTCCGTATGCGATCGCATCGACAGCCTGCGACCGCGCTCCCGGAGAGGAATTTGTGTACCGGACCGGAAATCTCCGAATGCGACCATTTACCGACCGGGTCGAAGTGCCGACTCTCAATTGGGGCCTCGCGGGCGGTTCTTACGCCCAGGCGAATAAATATCCGCGTCCGACCGGAGGGTACGACAGTCGGTGTACTAGTACACACTTCGGCGGGAATTTTGGCCCCGGAACGGAATTCCGTAAAACCAGCGCCTTGCCGACCGTCTCAGAGTGCCGATTCTGAATTGTGGTCACATAAGCTATTCCGATGCCCGTGCGGAAAGTTAAGCCCAATTCTTTCGCTGAAGGGGTGGGAATAAACCGAAGGGGGTGACTATATCGGCGATGTTCGGGCACCCATATCCATGACCTGGGGAGGAGATCCCGCGTCGAGTTGAACACGACTTCCGATTGCTGTGACTGGGCGGCTCCGCGTGTGGGCTCCGCCAATGATTCGCGTAATCGAGGGAGTCGCTACTGCCAAAAGACCTTGAAATATGGGAGATCGTCGGATAGAATCGCAATTTCAGAGTGCGAAACGAAGGTTTTTAGACCCCGAAACGACATCTTATCGCGTGAGGCAATAACTGGGCGTCGAGCGACTCTGAGTGCCGATTCCGAATTGGGGTCTGATAAGCGATTCCGATAATCGAGCGAAAAGTTATGCCTATTTGAGCGAAGCAGTGTCCGTATGCGATCGCATCGGCAGCCTACGACCGCGCTCCCGGAGAGGAATTTGGGCGCCGGACAGGAAATCTCCGAATGCGACCATTTACCGACCGGGTTGAAGTGTCGACTCTGAATTGGGGCCTCGCGAGCGGTTCCGACCCCCGGGCGAATAAATATCCGCGTCCAACTGGAGGGTACGACAGTCGGTGTACTAGTACACACGCTCTGGGGGGATTTTGGCCCCGGAACGGAATTCTGCGAAACCAGCGCCTTGTCGACCGTCTCGGAGTGCCGATTCCGAATTGTGGTCACATAAGCGATTCCGATGCCCGTGCGCAAAAGTTTTGCCCAATTCTCTCGCTGAAGGGGTGGGAATAAACCGGAGGGGGTGACTATATCGTCGATGTTCGGGCACCCATATCCACGACCTGGGGAGGAGATCTCGCATCGAGTTGAACACGACTTCCGATTGCTGTGACTGGGCGGCTCCGCATGTGGGCTCCGCCAGCGATTCGCGTAATCGAGGGAGTCGCTACTGCCAAAAAACCTTGGAATAGGGGAGATCGCCGGCTAGAATCGCAATTTCGGAGTGCGAAACGAAGGTTTTTAGACCCCTAAACGACGTCTAATCGCCTGAGACAATAATTGGGCGTCGAGCGCCTCTGAGTGCCGATTCCGAATTAGGGTCTTATAAGCGATTCCGATAACCGAGCAAAAAGTTATGCCTATTTGAGCGAAGCGGTGTCCGTATGCGATCGCATCGGTAGCCTGCGACCGCGCTCCCGGAGAGGAATTTGTGCGCCGGACCGGAAATCTCCGAATGGGACCATTTACCGACCGGGTCGAAGTGCCGACTCTCAATTAGGGCCGCACGGGCGGCTCCGACCCCCGGGCGAATAAATATCCGCGTCCGACCGGAGGGTACGGCAGTCGGTGTACTAGTACACACGCTCCGGCGGGAATTTTGGTCCCGGAATGGAGTTCCGCGAAACCAGCGCCTTGTCGATCGTCTCGGAGTGCTGATTCCGAATTGTGGTCACATAAGCTATTCCGATGCCCGTGCGGAAAGTTATGCCCAATACTTTCGCTGAAGGGGTGGGAATAAACCGGAGGGGGTGACTATATCGGCGATGTTCGGGCACCCATATCCACGACCTGGGGAGGAGATCTCGCGTCGAGTTGAACACGACTTCCGGTTGCTGTGACTGGGCGGCTCCGCGTGTGGGCTCCGCCAGCGATTCACGTAATCGAGGGAGTCGCTACTGCCAAAAAACCTTGGAATAGGGGAGATCGTCGGCTAGAATCGCAATTTCGGAGTGCGAAACAAAGGTTTTTAGACCCCGAAACGACATCTTATCGTCGGAGGCAATAAGTGGGCGTCGAGCGCCTCTGAGTGCCGATTCCGAATTGGGGTCTTGTAAGAGATTCCGATAACCGAGCGAAAAGTTATGCCTTTTTGAGCGAAGTGGTGTCCGTGTGCGATCGCATCGGCAGCCTGCGACCGCGCTCCCGGAGAGGAATTTGTGGGCCGGACCGGAAATCTCTGAATGCGACCATTTACCGACCGAGTCGAAGTGCCGACTCTGAATTGGGGCCTCACGGGCGGTTCCGACCCCCAGGCGAATAAATATCCACGTCCGACCGGAGGGTACGACAGTCGGTGTACTAGTACAGTGCTCCGGGGGGGATTTTGGCCCCGGAACATAATTCCGCGAAACCAGTGCCTTGTCGACCGTCTCGGAGTGCCGATTCCGAATTGTGGTCACGTAAGCGATTCCGATGCCCGTGCGGAAAGTTATGCCCAATTCTTTCGCTGAAGGGGTGGGAATAAACTGGAGGGGGTGACTATATCGGCGATGTTCGGGCACCCATATCCACGACCTGGGGAGGAGATCTCGCGTCGAGTTGAACACGACTTCCGATTGCTGTGACTGGGTGCCTCCGCGTGTGGGCTCCGCCAGCAATTCGTGTAATCGAGGGAGTCGCTACTGCCAAAAAACCTTGGAATAGGGGAGATCCTCGGCTAGAATCGCAATTTCGGAGTGCGAAACGAAGGTTTTTAGACCCCGAAACGATGTCTTATCACCTTAGGCAGTAAGTAGTCGTCGAGCGCCTCTGAGTGCCGATTCCGAATTGCGGTCTTATAAGCGATTCCGATAACCGAGCGAAAAGTTATGCCTGTTTGAGTGAAGCGGTGTCCGTATGCGATCGCATCGGCAGCCTGCGACCGCGCTCCCGGTGAGGAATTTGTGCACCGGACCGGAAATCTCCGAATGCGACCATTTACCGACCGGGTCGAAGTGCCGACTCTGAATTGGGGCCTCGCGGGTGGTTCCGACCCCCGGGCGAATAAATATTCGTGTCCGAAAGGAGGGTACGACAGTCGGTATACTAGTACACATGCTCCGGGGGGGATTATGGCCCCGGAACGGAATTCCGTGAAACCAGTGCCTTGTCGACCGTCTCGGAGTGCCGATTCCGAATTGTGGTCACGTAAGCGATTCCGATGCCCGTGCGGAAAGTTATGCCCAATTCTTTCGCTGAAGGGGTGGGAATAAACCAGAGGGGGTGACTATATCGGCGATGTTCGGCCACCCATATCCATGACCTGGGGAGGAGATCTCGCGTCGCGTTGAACACGACTTCCGATTGCTGTGACTGGGCGGCTCCGCGTGTGGGCTCCGCCAGTGATTCGCGTAATCGAGGGAGTCGCTACTGCCAAAAAACCTTGGAATAGGGGAGATCGTCGGCTAGAATCGCAAATTAAGAGTGCGAAACAAAGGTTTTTAGACCCCGAAACGACGTCTTATCTACTGAGGCAATAAATGGGCATCGAGCGCCTCTGAGTGCCGATTCTGAATTGGGGTCTTATAAGTGAATCCGATAATCGAGCGAAAAGTTATGCCTGTTTGAGCGAAAACGGTGTCCGTATGCGATCGCATCGGCAGCCTGCGACAGCGCTCCCCGAGAGGAATTTGGGCGCCGAACTGGAAATCTCCGAATGCGACCATTTACCGACCGGGTTGAAGTGCCGACTCTGAATTGGGGCCTCACGGGCGGTTCCAACCCCCGGGCGAATAAATATCCACGTCCGACTGGAGGGTACGGCAGTCGGTGTACTAGTACACACGCTACGGCGGGAATTTTGGCCCCGGAACGGAATTCCGTGAAACCAGCGCCTTGTCGACCGTCTCGGAGTGCCGATTCCGAATTGTGGTCACGTAAGCGATTCCGATGCCCGTGCGGAAAGTTATGCCTGATTCTTTCGCTGAAGGGGTGGGAATAAACTGGAGGGGGTGACTATATCGGCGATGTTCGGCCACCCATATCCACGACCTGGGGTGGAGATCCCGCGTCGAGTTGAACACGACATCCTATTGCTGTGACTAGGCGGATCCGCATGTGGGCTCCGCCAGCGATTCGCGTAATCGAGGTAGTCGCTACTGCCAAAAAACCTTGGAATAGGGGAGATCGTCGGCCAGAATCACAATTTCAGAGTGCGAGACGAAGGTTTGTAGACCCCGAAATGACGTCTAATCACCTGAGGCAATAACTATGCGTCGAGCGCCTCTGAGTGCCGATTCCGAATTGTGGTATTTTAAGCGATTCCGATAACCGAGCGAAAAGTTATGCCTGTTTGAGCGAAGCGGTGTCCGTATGCGAACGCATCGGCATCCTGCGACCGTGCTCTCGGAGAGGAATTTGGGCACCGAACCGGAAATCTCCGAATGCGACCATTTATCGACCGGGTCGAAGTGCCGACTCTGAATTGGGGCCTCGCGGGCGGTTCCGACCCCCGGGCGAATAAATATCCACGTCCGATCGGAGGGTACGACAGTCGGTGTGCTAGTACACACTCTCCGGGGGGTATTTTGGCCTAAGAACAGAATTTCGTGAAACCAGCACCTTGTCGACCGTCTCGGAGTGCCGATTCCGAATTGTGGTCACGTAAGCAATTCCGATGCCCGTGCGGAAAGTTATGCCCAATTCTTTCGCTGAAGGGGTGGGAATAAACCAGAGGGGGTGACTATATCGGCGATGTTCGGCCACCCATATCCATGACCTGGGGAGGAGATCTCACGTCGCGTTGAACACGACTTCCGATTGCTGGGAATGGGCGGCTCCGCATGTGGGCTCCGCCAGCGATTTGCGTAATCGAGGGAGTCGCTACTGCCAAAAAACCTTGGCATAGGGGAGATCGTCGGCTAGAATCGCAATTTTGGAGTGCGAAACGAAGGTTTTTAGACCCTGAAATGACATCTAATCGCCTGAGGCAATAATTTGGCGTCGAGCGCCTCTGAGTGCCGATTCCGAATTGGGGTCTTATAAGCGATTCCGATAACCGAGCGAAAAGTTATGCCTGTTTGAGCGACGCGGTGTCCGTATGCGAACGCATCGGCATCCTGCGACCGCGCTCCCGGAGAGGAATTTGGGCACCGAACCGGAAATCTCCGAATGCGACCATTTACCGACCGGGTCGAAGTGCCGACTCTGAATTGGGGCCTCGCGGGCGGTTCCGACCCCCGGGCGAATAAATATCCACGTCCGATCAGAGGGTACGGCAGTCGGTGTGCTAGTACACACTCTCCGGGGGGGATTTTGGCCCCAGAACAGAATTCCGTGAAACCAGCACCTTGTCGACCGTCTCGGAGTGCCGATTCCGAATTGTGGTCACGTAAGCAATTCCGATGCCCGTGCGGAAAGTTATGCCCAATTCTTTCGCTGAAGGGGTGGGAATAAATCGGAGGGGGTGACTATATCGGCGATGTTCGGGCACCCATATCCACGACCTGGCGAGGACATCTCGCGTCGAGTTGAACACGACTTCCGATTGCTGTGACTGGGCGGCTCCGCGTGTGGGATCCGCCAGTGATTCGCGTAATCGAGGGAGTCGCTACTGCCAAAAAACCTTGGAATAGGGGAGATCGTCGGCTAGAATCGCAATTTCAGAGTGCGAAACAAAGGTTTTTAGACCCCGAAACGACGTCTTATCTACTGAGCCAATAAATGAGCATCGAGCGCCTCTGAGTGCCGATTCCGAATTGGGGTCTTATAAGCGATTCCGATAATCGAGCGAAAAGTTATGCCTGTTTGAGCGAAACGGTGTCCGTATGCGATCGCATCGGCAGCCTGCGACTGCGCTCCCGGAGAGGAATTTGGGCCCCGAACTGGAAATCTCCGAATGCGACCATTTACCGACCGGGTTGAAGTGCCGACTCTGAATTGGGGCCTCGCGGGCGGTTCCAACCCCCGGGCGAATAAATATCCACGTCCGACTGGAGGGTACGGCAGTCGGTGTACTAGTACACACGCTACGGCGGGAATTTTGGCCCCGGAACGGAATTCCGTGAAACCAGCGCCTTGTCGACCGTCTCGGAGTGCCGATTCCGAATTGTGGTCACATAAGCCATTCCGATGCCCGTGCGGAAAGTTATGCCCGATTCTTTCGCTGAAGGGGTGGGAATAAACCGGAGGGGGTGACTATATCTGCGATGTTCGGGAACCCATATCCACGACCTGGGGAGGAGATCTCGTGTCGAGTTGAACACGACTTCCGATTGCTGTGACTGGGTGCCTCCGCGTGTGGGCTCCGCCAGCAATTCGTGTAATCGAGGGAGTCGCTACTGCCAAAAAACCTTGGAATAGGGGAGATCGTCGGCTAGAATCGCAATTTCGGAGTGCGAAACGAAGGTTTTTAGACCCCGAAACGATGTCTTATCACCTTAGGCAATAAGTGGCCGTCGAGCGCCTCTGAGTGCCGATTCCGAATTGGGGTCTTATAAGCGATTCCGATAACCGAGCGAAAAGTTATGCCTGTTTGAGCGAAGCGGTGTCCGTATGCGATCGCATCGGCAGCCTGCGACCGCGCTCCCGGAGAGGAATTTGTGCGCCGGACCGGAAATCTCTGAATGCGACCATTTACCGAACGGGTCGAAGTGCCGACTCTCAATTGGGGCCGCTCGTGCGGTTCCGACCCCCGGGCGAATAAATATCCGCGTCCGACCGGAGGGTACGGCAGTCGGTGTACTAGTACACACGCTCCGGCGGGAGTTTTGGCCCCGGAACAGAATTCCACGAAACTAGCGCCACGTCGACCGTCTCAGAGTGCCGATTCCGAATTGTGGTCACATAAGCTATTCGATGCCCGTGCGGAAAGTTATGCCCAATTCTTTCGCTGAAGGGGTGGGAATAAACCGGAGGGGGGACTATATCGGCGATGTTCGGGCACCCATATCCACGACCTGGGGAGGAGATCTCGCGTCGAGTTGAACACGACTTCCGGTTGCTGTGACTGGGTGGCTCCGTGTGTGGGCTCCGCCAGCGATTCGCGTAATCGAGGGAGTCGCTACTGCCAAAAAACCTTGGAATAGGGGAGATCGTCAGCTAGAATCACAATTTCAGAGTGCCAAACGAAGGTTTTTATACCCCGAAACGACGTCTTATCGCTTGAGGCAATAAGTGGGCGTCGAGCGCCTCTGAGTGCCGATTCCAAATTGGGGTCTTATAAGCGATTCCGATAACCGAGCGAAAAGTTATGCCTGTTTGAGCGAAGCGGTGTCCGTATGCGATCGCATCGGCAGCCTGCGACCGCGCTCCCGGAGAGGAATTTGGGCGTCAGACCGAAAATCTCCGAATGCGACCATTTACCGACCGGGTAGAAGTGCCGACTCTGAATTGGGGCCTCGCGGGCTGTTCTGACCCCCGGGCGAATAAATATCCACGTCCGACCGGAGGGTACGGCAGTCGGTGTACTAGTACACACGCTCCGGCGGGAATTTTGGCCCCGGAACAGAATTCCACGAAACTAGCGCCACGTCGACCGTCTCAGAGTGCCGATTCCGAATTGTGGTCACATAAGCTATTCCGATGCCCGTGCGGAAAGTTATGCCCAATTCTTTTGCCGAAGGAGTGGGAATAAACCGGAGGGGGTGACTATATCGGCGATGTTCGGGCACCCATATCCACGACCTGGGGAGGAGGTCTCGCGTCGAGTTGAACATGACTTCCGATTGCTGTGACTGGGCGGCTCCGCGTGTGGGCTCCGCCAGTGATTCGCGTAATCGAGGGAATCGCTACTGCCAAAAAACCTTGGAATAGGGGAGATCGTCGGCTAGAATTGCAATTTCGGAGTGCGAAACGAAGGTTTTTAGACCCTGAAACGATGTCTTCTCGCCTGAGGCAGTAAGTAGCTGTCGAGCGCCTCTGAGTGCCGATTCCGAATTGGGGTCTTATAAGCGATTCCGATAATCGAGCGAAAAGTTATGCCTGTTTGAGCGAAGCGGTGTCCGTATGCGATCGCATCGGCAGCCTGCGACCGCGCTCCCATGAGGAATTTGTGCGCCGGACCGGAAATCTCCGAATGCGACCATTTACCGATCGGGTCGAAGTGCCGACTCTGAATTGGGGCCTCGCGGGCGGTTCCGACCCCCGGGCGAATAAATATCCATGTCTGAAAGGAGGGTACGACAGTCCGTGTACTAGTACACATGCTCCTGCGGGGATTTTGGCCTGGAACGGAATTCCGTGAAACCAGTGCCTTGTCGACCGTCTCAGAGTGCCGATTCCGAATTGTGGTCACGTAAGCGATTCCGATGCCCGTGCGGAAAGTTATGCCCAATTCTTTCGCTGAAGGGGTGGGAATAAACAGGAGGGGGTGACTATATCGGCGATGTTCGGGCACCCATATCCACGACCTGGCAAGGAGATCTTGCGTCGAGTTGAACACGACTTCCGATTGCTGTGACTGGGCGGCTCCGCGTGTGAGCTCCGCCAGCGACTCGCGTAATCGAGGGAGTCGCTACTGCCAAAAAACCTTGGAATAGGGGAGATCATCGGCTAGAATCGCAATTTCGGAGTGCGAAACAAAGGTTTTTAGACCCCGAAACGACGTCTTATCTGCAGAGGCAATAAATGGGCGTCGAGCGCCTCTGAGTCCCGATTCCGAATTGGGGTCTTATAAGCGATTCCGATAATCGAGCGTAAAGTTATGCATGTTTGAGCGAGACGGTGTCCGTATGCGATCGCATCGGCAGCCTGCGACCGCGCTCCCGGAGAGGAATTTGGGCGCCGAACTGGAAATCTCTGAATGTGACCATTTACCGACCGGGTTGAAGTGCCGACTCTGAATTGGGGCCTCGCGGGCGGTTCCAACCCCCGGGCGAATAAATATCCGCGTCCGACTGGAGGGTACGGCAGTCGGTGTACTAGTACACACGCTCCGGGGGGGATTTTGGCCCCTGAACAGAATTCCGCGAAACCAGCGCCTTGTCGACCGTCTCGGAGTGCCGATTCCGAATTGTGGTCACGTAAGCGATTCCGATGCCCGTGCGGAAAGTTTTGCCCAATTCATTCGCTAAAGGGGTGGGCATAAACCGGAGGGGGTGACTATATCGGCGATGTTCGGCCACCCATATCCATGACCTGGGGAGGAGATCCCGCATCGAGTTGAACACGACTTCCGATTGCTGTGACTGGGAGGCTCCGCGTGTGGGCTCCGCCAGTGATTCGAGTAATCGAGGGAGTCGCAACTGCCAAAAAACCTTGGAATAGGGGAGATTGTCGGCTAGATTCACAATTTCAGAGTGCGAGACGAAGGTTTTTAGACCCCGAAACGACGTCTAATCACCTGAGACAATAACTATGCGTCGAGCGCCTCTGAGTGCCGATTCCGAATTGGGGTCTTTTAAGCGATTCCGATAACCGAGCGAAAAGTTATGCCTGTTTGAGCGAAGCGGTGTCGGTATGCGAACAGTCCCAGTTATTCCAGTTATTCCTGAGTTCAGGAAGGCTGGCCTGTCGACAGCTATGTGCTGCCTGTCGACAGCCGCCAATTTTTCTTGCATAAGGGACTTTGTATTCATCCTAAAAACTCTAACATTGGAACTTATAAATCAAGGCATGATTTATATCAATTTGAAGAGTCTAATTGTAGTTCCCACAGTGTTTATAAGCTAAACAAATGGGATAGAACAAGAGGGTTGCAATTCAAACTAGTTTAGCTAGAAACTAGCATGACATAGTACTGGAAATATGGTCCTTATACAAGGATTATATGGAAAGATTTCCACAAGATAAACTCTCAAACTCAAGGTATTTAATGCTCCAAAATCAAGGTTTGAGGTACAACATCTAGATGGAAAGAAATCACAATGTTCTAAGATATCGAAATTTCCATCAAGGCTCTATAATATAAACATGAAACAAGGGTGGAAGAAGAAGATAGAAAATAGTCTTTAGAGTGGAACAAGGTTGTTCTTCTCCCATTAAGAACGTGTTTACCAAACTGAAAGAAAATAGAATAGCTTCGGTGTATCATCTTGTATGCTTATCAAGAAGATTTTCTTATCATGTGAGGGGGACAGAACCGAATCAATGGAAGATGAAACCTACCTTGCTAAGCAAGAAAGCTTCCACTTGATCTTGGTGAAAGAGTTTAACTTAGTGGAAGAAGAGCTTCCTCCCAAATTGATGCCTTGCTAGACACGACAGCTACTTCAACAGCAAGTTAACACAAAGAAGAAGCAGCTACAGAAGAAATAGGGGCAGAGGTGGGTGCAGTTGTAGATGTACGGCAACAGCTCCCCAGCAACAGTTCAAGGAGCTCCTCCACAACCCTTCTAGCAGCCAAGAGTAGAGAAGAGAAAGAACAGGGACAGAAACTAAAGAGTAGAAAGGATCGAACTCAGCAGAGGGAGTGGCTTTTATAGCCAAACTAGGTTCCCATGCAAGGGAACACGTAAACGCACAGGTGTAAACCGTAAAACCCATGGGTTTTTACTGTTTACACATGGCTCATGCTTCAATCTCACACCTACACCTCATCCACCATCATGAAATAGTTTAAACCCAAGCTCCATCCTTATCCTAATGTGTGTGGCTTCTCCTAAGCTCACACGTAGCCCCAGGAAAAACCCAGAAAAATCCCTGCCGTAAATAGCCATAATTCAGCTGGGCCAAAGATCTTCATGTTTAGGTGTCCTAATGATATCCGTTTAACTTGAAATTTCAACCATAGACTAATAGGAAGGTTTTACTAATTGTCATGAATTTTATTTTATTTTTAGAATTTATTTTCTACTGGGTGAAAAATCGCCCGAAAAATAGTTGCGTCGACTTAATCTCAAAATCCGGTCGTCAAAAATTCCGGATAATTACATATTTGATATCTTCACAATTTTCTAAGAATTATGGTGTTCTCAGATTTTATTTTCGTTACAGTTTTCTGGTGTCGCCCTGTCGGGGTGCGTACGACCGAAAGTAGTACTGGGGTATGATAAAGTGTCTTAAACATACCCTTAATCCTAAATATCACAATTTAAACCTAATCGGTTTGCATAAACAAGAATTTCTAAGTAAAACATGGTATTTAAAATTTGAGGGTATTACATTTCTCCCCCTGTTAAAATAAATTTCGTCCTCGAAATTGGCAAAATTTACTTACCAAATAGCTGTGGATACTTTTCTTTCATCTATTGCTCCAATTCCCACGTTTCTTCTTCGATGAACGCGCTTCTCCATAAGATCTTCACCATAGAAACTGCTTTATTTCTGAGGACTCGTTCTTTCCTGTCTAATATTTTCACTGGTTCCTCTTGTACTGTTAAATCTGGTTGTATTTCCACATCTTCATAACTGATCACATGGGAGGGATCCATTATGTATTCCTCAACATAGATATATGAAATACATTATGAATGTGTGACCAAGAAGGCGGAAGAGCTAATTGGTATGCTACTTCCCCTATTCTTTGTAATATTTCAAAAGGCCCTACATATCTTGGACTGGTTTTCCTTTCTTACCAAATCTCATGATACCTTTGGTTGGAGAGATCTTTAGAAATACATGATCACCTATGTTAAATTCCAGTGGTCTCTTCTTCTATCAGCATACTTCTTCTGTCTGTCTTGAGCTATTAGTAATCTCTTCCTGATTAACTTAATCTTCTCTGAGCAGTTCTGAATTAATTCTGGCCCAATGAGACTCTTTTCTCCCACTTCTGCCCAACAGAGGGGTGATCTACAGGGTCTACCATATAATGCCTCATATGGTGCCATTCCAATACTTGTATGATAACTATTATTGTATGCAAACTCAATCAAGGGTAGGTAATCATCCCAGCTACCACGCCAATCCAAACTACATGCTCTCAGCATATCTTCGAGTGTTCGGATAGTTCTCTCTGATTGGCCATCGGTTTGTGGGTGATATGCTGAACTGAATTTTAATTGAGTACCCATGGCTGCTTGAAGACTTTTCCAAAATCTAGCAGTGAATCTTGGATCTCTATCTGAAATTATCGACAAAGGAATTCCATGAAGTCACTATTTCCTTTATATACAATTGAGCCAAATCTTCTAATGATTGTGTCTTTGTAATTGCTAGAAAATGAGCCGATTTAGTTAATCTATCCACAATCACCCAAATAGCATCATGCTTCTTCTTTGTCTTTGGCAAAACCATCACGAAGTCCATAGTTATGCTCCCATTTCCATATTGGAATTTCAATGAGTTGCATAGGCCCTGCTGGCTTCTGGTGCTCAGCTTTTATTGGTTGACATGTTAGACATTTACTCACAAATTCTGCTATGTCCTTTTTCATTCCATGCCACAAAATTGCTTTTTCAGATCCTGATACATTTTAGAGCTTCCAGGATGAATTGAATACTGAGATTTGTGTCCTTCCTTCAATAACTCACTTTTAATTTCTTCATTCTCTGGTATGCATATTCTGTTTTGAAATCTAATTATCCCTTGACCATCTCTGATGTATCCTGGTTTATTTACCATCTTTTAGTTTCTGATCTTGGTTCTGTGCTTCACTAATTTTATCTATCAGTGCTGATCTTACTGTCAATTGTGCCAACATCAGATTTTCTGCATCACACCTTGGTGAGTATTCGATCAAATCTGTCATTTCTTTCCACTGTTGGTGTAATTGTAATGCTCTTGATTTCTTTCTGCTCAAAGCATCAGAACCACGTTAGCTTTACCCGGATGGTAATTCACCGTAAAATCATAATCCTTCAAAAATTCTAACCATCTCCTTTGTCTTAGATTTAGTTCCTTCTGGGAAAATATATACTTTAAACTCTTATGGTCAGTATAAACTTCAAATTGTTCCCCATATAAATAGTGACGCCAGATCTTCAAAGCATGTATGATTGCTGCCAATTCTAAGTCATGAGCCGGATAATTCCTTTCATGATCTTTTAATTGTTTAGAGGCATAAGCTACCACTTTCCCATGTTGCATAAGAACACATCCAATTCCTTTTTGAGATGCATCTGTATACACTATAAATCCTCCCGATCCTTGAGGTAAGGTAAGAATCGGAGCTGTGGTAAGCTTCCCTTTTAATTCCTGAAAACTGGCCTCACATTTCTCATTCCATACAAAAGGTATTTCTTTTCAGGTTAACTGAGTCAAAGGCATAGCTATAGAAGAAAAGCCTTCAATAAATTCTATAGTAGCCAGCTAATCCCAAGAAACTTCGAATTTCTGATGGATTCTTGGGTCTTTCCCAATTTAGAATTGCTTCAATTTTACTCGGGTCTACGGCCACACCTTTTCTAGAAATCACATGACCCAAAAATTTCATTCCTTGAGCCAAAACTCACATTTACTTAATTTAGCATACAATTGATAATTCCTTAATGTTTGTAGTATAATTTTCAAATGCTCTTTGTGTTCTTCTTCATTAGAAGAGTATATCAACACATCATCTATAAATACCACCACAAAATTATCCAAATAAGGCTGAAATACTCTATTCATCAAATCCATAAATACCGCAGGTGCATTAGTCAATCCAAAGGGGAGTACTAAAAACTCATAATGTCCATATCTGGTTCTAAATGCAGTCTTAGAAATATCATCTTCTTTAACTCTCAATTGATGGTACCCCGACCTTAAATCGATCTTAGAGAATACTGTAGCAGACCGGAGTTGATCAACAAGTCATCAATTCTAGGTAATGGATATTTGTTCTTAATTGTGACTTGATTCAACTTTCTATAATCAATGCATAATCTAAGGGATCCATCTTTCTTTCTAACAAATAATACCGGAGCTCCCCATGGTGATACACTTGGCCTAATAAAACCTTTATCTAACAAATCTTGCAACTGTCTCTTTAATTCTGTCAATTCGGCTGGTGCCATTCTGTAAGGAGCTATGAATATAGGTAAAGTTCCAGGTAAAAGTTCAATGGTAAAGTCAATTTCTCTAATTGGAGGTAATCCAGATAAATCATCAGGAAAAACTTCTGGAAATTCTTTTACAACATCGATATCTTGAACTGATACCTGTTTATGCTCATTTGATATGGCCATCACACTTGCCAAATAACCTTGACAACCATTTTTCAGCCATTTCATAGCTTTAAGTGTTGATATAGTCTTCTGGTTTCCATTATTCCTTGGACATATATAGCTAAAATCTGCTAATCCCGGCCTTTTAAATGTTAAAACTTTCTTATGGCAATCTAATATGGCATGATTTTCTGCTAACCAATCCATTCCCAGTATAATGTCAAAATCTTGCATGTTATCTAGTACATATACATGTGCAGTAAGTTCACATTCTCCTATTTTCAGAGTTATTTCTGGAATAACAGAGTAAGTGTAGCTATTTGACCAGTAGGACAGTCAAGTATCATGCTTCCTACTAATTTCTCTGGTTTCCGAGACATAGAATTAACAAATACCCGAGAAATAAAAGAGTGTGTAGCTCCAGGGTCAAATAACACTCTAGCATACATATTTTCGGTTAGGAGAATACCTTCAGCTACTGTAGGGGTGTCCTGGGCTTCCTCCTTGGTCAGAGCGAAGACTCTAGCTGGTCCTTTGGGTGGTTGTTGGGGCTTGCTGGAAGTAAGGTTGTGGTTTTTGCGCTTTTGACTGGTCTGCTTTATATGGACAATCCTTAATCATATGCCCTTTCTGACCACATCCATAAACATTCCCTGCTACTTTCCAGCATTCATCACCGGGGTGTCTTCTTCCACATTGAGTGCACACGGGCCAACTCTTTTTCTGTTCTCCCTGCTGCTTGGTTGAATCGACTTTTCGCTTCTGACCTTTCGTTTCCTTGTTATACACATTTTTCTTCTTACCCCCATGGTTTCTTTGTTTTTCATATACTCTTCAAACTCAGATTCCACTATAAATGCAGTCTTCAGTGCCATATAGTCATACTTTGGGGATCTAGTGGAGCTACCCTGCTCCTCACAACGGGTTTCAATCCTCTCACAAACTTCTTTACCCTTCTGATTTATTGTCACAAATATGAGGTGCATACTTTTCCAATTCAGTGAATTTGGTCTCATACTCTGCCACAGTCATGTCCTTTTGCTCCAACTGTAAAAATTCCACTTCTTTCCTATCCTTACATGCGGTGGAGTGTATTTCTCATACAATTCTCTTAGGAACTCTTCCCAACTAATATTATCTCTCTATTTCTGAATGCATTCTCATGGCAGATTGCCACCATTCATCTGCTCTATCCTGAGCATATAAGTCGCCAATGTGACTTTGTCTTCTTCTTCACATCTAATGCCTTAAATATCTTTTCCATTTCTCTAACCCATCCTTCTACAATTTCAGGTTGGCTGCTTCCTTTGAAGGATGGAGGTTCCATCTTCTTAATTTCTCTAACAATGATGCTCCAGAAATTCTTTCTCCACCCACATCTTGTGGTTCTCATCAGAGTTTGCACCATCCCTGAAATGACTGCATAAAAGTAGCAAAATCAGGAGTCCCAGTACTTCCTTCTTGAGAATTTCCTGCCAATGGGACATTGTGAACTTCCTCCCTAAAGCTTTCCTCATGCCTATCCTCACTGGATGTGTCGATAGTTTTCCCTTTGTCTGCCATTTCCTGGAACACCATCAAACACATCCAATTAATTCATGTTAACTACTTAAGTTTTGTTAGAACCAAAATGATCTTTAAAGATTCTAAAATACACACAAATGTTTTATTTATTTCCTTTGTGAAAATGGTCACAGAGATATCTATCACCCATAACCTTGCTCTGATACCACCTCTGTAACACCCTCCTCCGACATCACACAAATACAGACATAACCTTTGATCGGAAGAGGGGTTACGCTGACAAACTTTCGTTATGGGTAGATATATCTGAGCAATGCACAAAACTGGTAAACCATTCCACAAAGGTATCTTGGAACACATTATACTTCACAAGGTAGCAAAGTACAAATACTCATTATTTACAAAAGACAAGTTTCTCTCTCTCTAACTTAATACATCATCAACTAAAAGAAACTACTAAAACTATACTATTCTTCTTCGACTTTTCATCGTTCGCAGCGGAATTGGGATTCATGTGTAGCTGAGATTATGCACACCTTCAATCTGAAAGGGTTGGAGGAAACAAAGGCGTGAGTCGGAAGGACTCAGTAGGTGACAGTAAACATAAAGATAGAAGTTTCAAATTTTAGAGCTTCAAGAGTATTCAGAAAGTGCATATATGAAAAATAAACATAATTGCTCATGAATCTTCATACTTGACATAAACATATAGCCCAAGTAAATTTCATAACGGGCTCAAATGAATCTTAGAACAAAAGTCATATTTGTCTTTCAGAATTCAGACCATAACTTAATTTGGAAACAATTCGACAGGCATCACTGCTCTCAAGAGGTTACTTATAGACGTAATTTACCATCCTCAGTGCCTAGGCGATTCCAGCACCTTAGATCTTGTTCATTGCGCAAGAACGGGGTTTATTACCCGCCATCGTCAGTCCATTGACTTGGATTTACCTACAAACTGTCGCCCTCAGCTGATCACAAGTAGCGGGTGCTACTACAAGTAATCCTAAACCCTCTTTTGAAGAGAGAACTGTCTTCAAATCATAATTTCTTTTCATGAGCATAACGGAAATGAGAAATCCAAAGGAAGATTTGATTTATGATTAATACAAATATCTTGGTGACAAAGTAGTTCAGAGTTCAAGAAAATAAATAAGGACAATTAGTTGAGACAAGGTGATGACTCAAGCCGACAACTTCAGAAGATTTAAATCACATAAAAACCCAAGAAAATGAGGGTACACAGTTGTCATCACAAGTATTCATATCTCATAAGGTGTTCCAACATATGAACTCTCAAGTGGTCAAGTTTTATAACCTTCATTACCGAACATCGAAGATAGACTCAATCGGAGTACTATTCGTAATTTCTAACTTTAAGAATAACTTAAGGGAGATTAAGGTACATAATGTGGGTAAACTTTGAGGTAGTATGACAATAAATACCAAGGTAAATGAGAGGGTAACTTCCTTGGCTTTTAGGATGAAGTTCTAGCATGAATTTAGACAAGAAATGGTGCAGAAATTCAAATCAGGGCTGCACCTGTCGACAGCCAAGAAGGAACTGTCGACAGATGGCTGCAGACAGAACATCATATTGCTGGACTGTATGTATCTGTCGAAAGATGCAAGATGTCTGTCGACAGATGCACACAGTCCCAGTTATTCTGAGTTCAGGAAGGCTGGCCTGTCGACAGCTATGAGCTGCCTGTCGACAGCCGCCAATTTTCTTGCATAAGGGACTTGTATTCATCCTAAAAACTCTAACATTGGAACTTATAAATCAAGGCATGATTTATATCAATTTGAAGAGTCTAATTGTAGTTCCCACAGTGGTTTATAAGCTAAACAAATGGGATAGACAAGAGGGTTGCAATTCAACTAGTTTAGCTAGAAACTAGCATGACATAGTACTGAAATATGGTCCTTATACAGGATTATATGGAAAGATTTCCACAAGATAAACTCTCAAACTCAAGGTATTTAATGCTCCAAAATCAAGGTTTGAGGTACAACATCTAGATGGAAAGAAATCACAATGTTCTAAGATATCGAAATTTCCATCAAGGCTCTATAATATAACATGAAACAAGGGTGGAAGAAGAAGATAGAAAATAGTCTTTAGAGTGGAACAAGGTTGTTCTTCTCCCATTAAGAACGTGTTTACCAAACTGAAAGAAAATAGAATAGCTTCGGTGTATCATCTTGTATGCTTATCAAGAAGATTTTCTTATCATGTGAGGGGGACAGAACCGAATCAATGGAAGATGAAACCTACCTTGCTAAGCAAGAAAGCTTCCACTTGATCTTGGTGAAAGAGTTTAACTTAGTGGAAGAAGAGCTTCCTCCCAAATTGATGCCTTGCTAGACACGACAGCTACTTCAACAGCAAGTTAACACCAAAGAAGAAGCAGCTACAGAAGAAATAGGGGCAGAGGTGGGTGCAGTTGTAGATGTACGGCAACAGCTCCCCAGCAACAGTTCAAGGAGCTCCTCCACAACCCTTCTAGCAGCCAAGAGTAGAGAGAGAAAGAACAGGGACAGAAACTAAAGAGTAGAAAGGATCGAACTCAGCAGAGGGAGTGGCTTTTATAGCCAAACTAGGTTCCCATGCAAGGGAACACGTAAACGCACAGGTGTAAACCGTAAAACCATGGGTTTTTACTGTTTACACATGGCTCATGCTTCCAATCTCACACCTACACCTCATCCACCATCATGAAATAGTTTAAACCCAAGCTCCATCCTTATCCTAATGTGTGTTGGCTTCTCCTAAGCCTCACACGTAGCCCCAGGAAAAACCCAGAAAAATTCCTGCCGTAAATAGCCCATAATTCAGCTGGGCCAAAGATCTTCATGTTTAGGTGTCCTAATGATATCCGTTTAACTTGAAATTTCAACCATAGACTAATAGGAAGGTTTTACTAATTGTCATGATTTTTATTTTATTTTTAGAATTTATTTTCTACTGGGTGAAAAATCGCCCGAAAAATAGTTGCGTCGACTTAATCTCAAAATCCGGTCGTCAAAAATTCCGGATAATTACATATTTGATATCTCCACAATTTTCTAAGAATTATGGTGTTCTCAGATTTTATTTTCGTTACAGTTTTCCGGTGTCGCCCTGTCAGGGTGCGTACGACCGAAAGTAGTACTGGGGTATGATAAAGTGTCTTAAACATACCCTTAATCCTAAATATCACAATTTAAACCTAATCGGTTTGCATAAACAAGAATTTCTAAGTAAAACATGGTATTTAAAATTTGAGGGTATTACATTTTTAGACCCCAAAATGACGTCTTATCGCCTGAGGCAGTAAGTGGTTGTCGAGCGCCTCTGAGTGCCGATTCCGAATAGGGGTCTTATAAGCGATTCCGATAACCGAGCGAAAAGTTATGCTGTTTGAGCGAAGCGGTGTCCGTATGCGATCGCATCGGCAGCCTGCGACCGCGCTCCCGGAGAGGAATTTGTGCGCCGGACCGGAAATCTCCGAATGCGACCATTTACCGACTGGGTCGAAGTGCCGACTCTCAATTGGGGCCGCGCCGGTGGTTCCGACCCCCGGGTGAATAAATATCCGCGTCCGACCGGAGGGTGCGGCAGTCGGTGTACTAGTACACACGCTCCGGCGGGAATTTTGGCCCCGGAATGAAATTCCGCGAAACCAGCGCCTTGTCGACCGTCTCGGAGTGCCGATTCCGAATTGTGGTCACATAAGCTATTCCGATGCCTGTGCGGAAAGTTATGCCCAATTCTTTCGCTGAAAGGGAGGGAATAAACCAGAGGGGGTGACTATATCGGCGATGTTCGGGCACCCATATCCACGACCTGGGGAGGAGATCTCGCGTAGAGTTGAACACGACCTCCGGTTGCTATGACTGGGCGGCTCCGCGTGTGGGCTCCGCCAGCGATTCGTGTAATCGAGGGAGTCGCTACTGCCAAAAAACCTTGGAATAGGGGAGATCGTTGGCTAGAATCGCAATTTCGGAGTGCGAAACGAAGGTTTTTATACCCCGAAACGACGTCTTATCGCCTGAGGCAATAAGTGGGCGTCGAGCGCCTCTGAGTGCCGATTCCAAATTGGGGTCTTATAAGCGATTCTGATAACCGAGCGAAAAGTTATGCCTGTTTGAGCGAAGCAGTGTCCGTATGCGATCGCATCGGCAGCCTGCGACCGCGCTCCCGGAGAGGAATTTGGGCGTCGGACCGAAAATCTCCGAATGCGACCATTTACCGACCGGGTAGAAGTGCCGACTCTGAATTGGAGCCTCGCAGGCTGTTCCGACCCCCGGGCGAATAAATATCCGCGTCCGACCGGAGGGTACGGCAGTCGGTGTACTAGTACACACGCTCCGGCGGGAATTTTGGCCCCGGAACGGAATTCCACGAAACTAGCGCCTCGTCGACTGTCTCAGAGTGCCGATTCCGAATTGTGGTCACATAAGCTATTCTGATGCCCATGCGGAAAGTTATGCCAAATTCTTTTGCCGAAGGAGTGGGAATAAACCGGAGGGGTGACTATATCGGTGATGTTCGGGCACCCATATCCACGACCTGGGGAGGAGATCTCGCATCGAGTTGAACACGACTTCCAATTGCTGTGACTGGGCGGCTCCGCGTGTGGGCTCCGCCAGCGATTCGCGTAATCGAGGGAGTCGCTACTGCCAAAAAACCTTGGAATAGGGGAGATCGTCGGCTAGAATTGCAATTTCGGAGTGCGAAACGAAGGTTTTTAGACCCCGAAATGATGTCTTATCGCCTGAGGCAGTGAGTAGTTGTCGAGCGCCTCTGAGTGCCGATTCCGAATTGGGGTCTTATAAGCGATTCCGATAATCGAGCGAAAAGTTATGCCTATTTGAGCGAAGCGGTGTCCGTATGCGATCGCATCGGCGGCCTGCGACCGCGCTCCCGGTGAGGAATTTGTGCGCCGGACCGGAAATCTCCGAATGCGACCATTTACCGATCGGGTCGAAGTGCCGACTCTGAATTGGGGCCTCGCGGGCGGTTCCGACCCACGGGCGTATAAATATCCGTGTCCGAAAGGAGGGTACGACAGTCGGTGTACTAGTACACATGCTCCGGCGGGGATTTTGGCCCCGAAACAGAATTCCGTGAAACCAGTGCCTTGTCGACCGTCTCGGAGTGCCGATTCCGAATTGTGGTCACGTAAGCGATTCCGATGCCCGTGCGGAAAGTTATGCCCAATTCTTTCGCTGAAGGGGTGGGAATAAACCGGAGGGGGTGACTATATCGGCGATGTTCGGGCACCCATATCCACGACCTGGCGAGGAGATATCGCGTCGAGTTGAACACGACTTCCGATTGCTGTGACTGGGCGGCTCTGCGTGTGGGCTCCGCCAGCGATTCGCGTAATCGAGGGAGTCGCTACTGCCAAAAAACCTTGGAATAGGGGTGATCGTCGGCTAGAATCGCAATTTCGGAGTGCGAAACAAAGGTTTTTAGACCCCGAAATGACATCTTATCTGCTGAGGCAATAAATGGGCGTCGAGCGCTTCTGAGTGCCGATTCTGAATTGGGGTCTTATAAGCGATTCCGATAATCGAGCGAAAAGTTATGCCTATTTGAGCGAAACGGTGTCCGTATGCGATTGCATCGGCAGCCTGCGACCGCGCTCCTGGAGAGGAATTTGGGCGCCGAACTGGAAATCTCCGAATGCGACCATTTACCGACCGGGTTGAAGTGCCGACTCTGAATTGGGGCCTCGCGGGCGGTTCCAACCCCCGGGCGAATAAATATCCGCGTCCGACTGGAGGGTACGGCAGTCGGTGTACTAGTACACACGCTCCGGGGGGGATTTTGGCCCCGGAACAGAATTCCGTGAAACCAGCGCCTTGTCGACCGTCTCGGAGTGCCGATTCCGAATTGTGGTCACGTAAGCGATTCCGATGCCCGTGCGGAAAGTTTTGCCCAATTCTTTCGCTGAAGGGGTGGGAATAAACCGGAGGGTGTGACTATATCGGCGATGTTCGGCCACCCATATACACGACCTGGGGAGGAGATCCCGCGTCGAGTTGAACACGACTTCTGATTGCTGTGACTGGGCGGCTCCGCGTGTGGGCTCCGCCAGTGATTCGCGTAATCGAGGGAGTCGCTACTGCCAAAAAACATTGGAATAGGGGAGATCGTCGACTAGAATCACAATTTCGGAGTGCGAGACGAAGGTTTTTGGACCCCGAAACGACGTCTAATCGCCTGAGGCAATAACTATCATCGAGCGCCTCTGATTGCCGATTCCGAATTGGGGTCTTTTAAGTGATTCCGATAACCGAGCGAAAAGTTATGCCTGTTTGAGCGAAGCGGTGTCCGTATGCGAACGCATCGGCATCCTGCGACCGCGCTCCCGGAGAGGAATCTGGGCGCCGGACCGGAAATCTCCGAATGCGACCATTTACCGACCGGGTCGAAGTGCCGACTCTGAATTGGGGCCTCGCGGGCGGTTCCGACCCCCGGGCGAATAAATATCCGCGTCCGAAAGGAGGGTACGACAGTCGGTGTACTAGTACACATGCTCCGGGGGGGATTTTTGCCCCAGAACGGAATTCCGTGAAACCAGCGCCTTGTCGACCGTCTCAGAGTGCCGATTCTGAATTGTGGTCACACAAGCGATTCCGATGCCCGTACGGAAGGTTATGCCCAATTCCTTCGCTGAAGGGGTGGGAATAAACCGGAGGGGGTGACTATATCGGCGATGTTCGGGCACCCATATCCACGACCTGGGGAGGAGATCTCGCGTCGAGTTGAACACGACTTCCGGTTGCTGTGACTGGGCGGCTCCGCGTGTGGGCTCCGCCAGCGATTCGTGTAATCGAGGGAGTCGCTACTGCCAAAAAAACTTGGAATAGGGGAGATCGTCGGCTAGAATCGCAATTTCGGAGTACGAAACGAAGGTTTTTAGACCCCGAAACGACGACTTATCGCCTAAGGCAATAAGTGAGCATCGAGCGCCTCTGAGTGTCGATTCCAAATTGGGGTCTTATAAGCGATTCCGATAACCGAGCGAAAAGTTATGCCTGTTTGAGCGAAGCGGTGTCCGTATGCGATCGCATCGGCAGCCTGCGACCACGCTCCCGGAGAGGAATTTGGGCGTTGGACCGGAAATCTCCGAATGCGACCATTTACCGACCGGGTAGAAGTGCCGACTCTGAATTGGGGCCTCGCGGGCTGTTCCGACCCCCGGGCGAATAAATATCCGCGTCCGACCGGAGGGTACGGCAGTCGGTGTACTAGTACACACACTCCGGCGGGAATTTTGTCCCCGAAATGGAATTCCGTGAAACCAACGCCTTGTCGACCGTCTCAGAGTGCCGATTCCGAATTGTGGTCACATAAGCTATTCCGATGCCCGTGCGAAAAGTTATGCTCAATTCTTTCGCTGAAGGGGTGGAATAAACCAGAGGGGGTGACTATATCGGCGATGTTCGGGCACTCATATCTACGACCTGGGGAGGAGATCTCGCGTTTAGTTGAACACGACTTCCGATTGCTGTGACTGGGCGGCTCCGCGTGTGGGCTCCGCCAGCGATTCGCATAATCGAGGGAGTCGCTACTGCCAAAAAACCTTGGAATATGGAGATCGTCGGCTAGAATCGCAATTTCGGAGTGCGAAACGAAGGTTCTTAGACCCCAAAACGACGTCTAATCGCCTGAGGCAATTAGTTGTCGTCGAGCGCCTCTGAGTGCCGATTCCGAATTGGGGTCTTATAAGCGATTCCGATAACCGAGCGAAAAGTTATGCTGTTTGAGCGAAGCGGTGTCCGTATGCGATCGCATCGGCAGCCTGCGACCACGCTCCCGGAGAGGAATTTGGGCGTTGGACCGGAAATCTCCGAATGCGACCATTTACCGACCGGGTAGAAGTGCCGACTCTGAATTGGGGCCTCGCGGGCTGTTCCGACCCCCGGCGAATAAATATCCGCGTCCGACCGGAGGGTACGGCAGTCGGTGTACTAGTACACACACTCCGCGGGAATTTTGTCCCCGAAATGGAATTCCGTGAAACCAACGCCTTGTCGACCGTCTCAGAGTGCCGATTCCGAATTGTGGTCACATAAGCGATTCCGATGCCCGTGCGAAAAGTTATGCTCAATTCTTTCGCTGAAGGGGTGGGAATAAACCAGAGGGGGTGACTATATCGGCGATGTTCGGGCACTCATATCTACGACCTGGGGAGGAGATCTCGCGTTTAGTTGAACACGACTTCCGATTGCTGTGACTGGGCGGCTCCGCGTGTGGGCTCCGCCAGCGATTCGCATAATCGAGGGAGTCGCTACTGCCAAAAAACCTTGGAATATGGGAGATCGTCGGCTAGAATCGCAATTTCGGAGTGCGAAACGAAGGTTCTTAGACCCCAAAACGACGTCTAATCGCCTGAGGCAATTAGTTGTCGTCGAGCGCCTCTGAGTGCCGATTCCGAATTGGGGTCTTATAAGCGAATCCGGTAACCGAGCGAAAAGTTATGCCTGTTTGAGCGAAGCGGTGTCCGTATGCGATCACATCGGCAGCCTGCGACCGCGCTCCCGGAGAGGAATTTAGGCATCGGACCGGAAATCTCTGAATGCGACCATTTACCGACCGGGTCGAAGTGCCGACTCTGAATTGGGGCCTCGCGTGCTGTTCCGACCCCCGGGCGAATAAATATCCGCGTCCGACCGGAGGGTACGACAGTCGGTGTGCTAGTACACACGCTCCGGGTGGGATTTTAGCCCCGAAACGGAATTCTGCGAAACCAGCGCCTTGTCGACCGTCTCGGAGTTCCGATTCCGAATTGTGGTCACGTAAGCGATTCCGATGCCCATGCGGAAAGTTATGCCCAATTCTTTCGCTGAAGGGGTGGGAATAAACCGGAGGGGGTGGCTATATCGGCGATGTTCGGGAACCCATATCCACGACCTGGGGAGGAGATCTCGCATCGCGTTTAACACGACTTCCGATTGCTGTGACTGGGCGGCTCCGCGTGTGGGCTCCGCCAGTGATTCGCGTAATCGAGGGAGTCGCTATTTCCAAAAAACCTTGGAATAGGGGAGATCGTCGGCTAGAATCGCAATTTCGGAGTGCGAAACGAAGGTTTTAGACCCCGAAATGACGTCTTATCACCTAAGGCAGTAAGTGGTTGTCGAGCGCCTATGAGTGCCGATTCCGAATTGGGGTCTTATAAGCGATTCCGATAACCGAGCGAAAAGTTATGCCTGTTTGACGAAGCGGTGTCCGTATGCGATCGCATCGGCAGCCTGCGACCGCGCTCCCGGAGAGGAATTTGTGCGCCGGACCGGAAATCTCCGAATGCGACCATTTACCAACGGGTCGAAGTGCCGACTCTCAATTGGGGCCGCGCGGGCGGTTCCGACCCCCGGGCGAATAAATATCCGCGTCCGACAGGAGGGTACGGCAGTCGGTGTACTAGTACACACGCTCCGGTGGGAATTTTGGCCCCGGAATGGAATTCTGCGAAACCAGCGCCTTGTCGACCGTCTCGGAGTGCCGATTCCGAATTGTGGTCACATAAGCTATTCCGATACCCGTGCGGAAAGTTATGCCCAATTCTTTCACTGATGGGGTGGGAATAAACTGGAGGGGGTGACTATATCGGCGATGTTCGGGCACCCATATCCACGACCTGGGGAGGAGATCTCGCGTCGAGTTGAACACGACTTCCGGTTGCTGTGACTGGGCGGCTCCGCGTGTGGGCTCCGCCAGCGATTCGCGTAATCGAGGGAGTCGCTACTGCCAAAAAACCTTGGAATAGGGGAGATCGTCGGCTAGAATCGCAATTTCGGAGTGCCAAACGAAGGTTTTTAGACACCGAAACGACGTCTTATCGCCTGAGGCAATACGTGGGCGTCGAGAGCCTCTGAGTGCCGATTCCGAATTGGGGTCTTATAAGCGATTCCGATAACCGAGCGAAAAGTTATGCCTGTTTGAGCGAAGCGGTGTCCGTATGCGATCGCATCGGCAGCCTGCGACTGCGCTCCCGGAGAGGAATTTGGGCGTTGGACAGGAAATCTCCGAATGCGACCATTTACCAACCGGGTTGAAGTGTCGACTCTGAATTGGGGCCTCGCGGGCTGTTCCGACCCCCGGGCGAATAAATATCCGCGTCCGACCGGAGGGTACGGCAGTCGGTGTACTAGTACACACACTCCGACGTGAATTTTGTCCCCGAAATGGAATTCCATGAAAGCAACGCCTTGTCGACCGTCTCAGAGTGCCGATTCCGAATTGTGGTCACATAAGCTATTCCGATGCCCGTGCGAAATGTTATGCCCAATTCTTTCGCTGAAGGGGTGGGAATAAACCAGAGGGGGTGACTATATCAGCGATGTTCGGGCACTCATATCTACGACCTGGGGAGGAGATCTCGCGTCGAGTTGAACATGACTTCCGATTGCTGTGACTGGGCGGCTCCGCGTGTGGGCTTCGCCAGCGATTCGCGTAATCGAGGGAGTCGCTACTGCCAAAAAACCTTGGAATATGGGAGATCGTCGGCTAGAATCGCAATTTCGGAGTGCGAAACGAAAGTTCTTAGACCCCGAAACGACGTCTAATCGCCTGAGGCAATTAGTTGTCGTCGAGCGCCTCTGAGTGCCGATTCCGAATTGGGGTCTTATAAGCGATTCCGATAACCGAGCGAAAAGTTATGCCTGTTTAAGTGAAGCGGTGTCCGTATGCGATCGCATCGACAGCCTGCGACCGCGCTCCCGGAGAGGAATTTGTGCGCCGGACCGAAAATCTCAGAATGCGACCATTTACCGACCGGGTTGAACTGCCGACTCTCAATTGGGGCCTCGCGGGCGGTTCTGACCCCCAGGCGAATAAATATCCGCGTCCGACCGGAGGGTACGGCAGTCGGGGTACTAGTACACACGGTACGTTGGGAATTTTTGCCCCGGAACGGAATTCCGCGAAACCAGCGCCTTGTCGACCGTCTCGGAGTGCCGATTCCGAATTGTGGTCACATAACCTATTCCGATGCCCGTGCGGAAAGTTATGCCCAATTCTTTCGCTGAAGGAGTGGAATAAACCGGAGGGGGTGACTATATCGGCGATGTTCTGGCACCCATATCCACGACCTGGGGAGGAGATCTCGCGTCGAGTTGAACACGACTTCCGGTTGCTGTGACTGGGCGGCTCCGCGTGTGGGCTCCGCCAGCGATTCGCGTAATCGAGGGAGTCGCTACTGCCAAAAAACCTTGGAATAGGGGAGATCGTCGCTAGAATCGCAATTTCGATGCCAAACGAAGGTTTTTAGACACCGAAACGACGTCTTATCGCCTGAGGCAATACGTGGGCGTCGAGAGCCTCTGAGTGCCGATTCCGATTGTGGTCACATAAGCGATTCCGATAACCGAGCGAAAAGTTATGCCTGTTTGAGCGAAGCGGTGTCCGTATGCGATCGCATCGGCAGCCTGCGACTGCGCTCCCGGAGAGGAATTTGGGCGTTGGACAGGAAATCTCCGAATGCGACCATTTACCAACCGGTTGAAGTGTCGACTCTGAATTGGGGCCTCGCGGGCTGTTCCGACCCCCGGGCGAATAATATCCGCGTCCGACCGGAGGGTACGGCAGTCGGTGTACTAGTACACACACTCCGACGTGAATTTTGTCCCCGAAATGGAATTCCATGAAAGCAACGCCTTGTCGACCGTCTCAGAGTGCCGATTCCGAATTGTGGTCACATAAGCTATTCCGATGCCCGTGCGAAATGTTATGCCCAATTCTTTCGCTGAAGGGGTGGGAATAAACCAGAGGGGGTGACTATATCAGCGATGTTCGGGCACTCATATCTACGACCTGGGGAGGAGATCTCGCGTCGAGTTGAACATGACTTCCGATTGCTGTGACTGGGCGGCTCCGCGTGTGGGCTTCGCCAGCGATTCGCGTAATCGAGGAGTCGCTACTGCCAAAAAACCTTGGAATAGGGGAGATCGTCGCTAGAATCGCAATTTCGGAGTGCGAAACGAAGTTCTTAGACCCCGAAACGACGTCTAATCGCCTGAGGCAATTAGTTGTCGTCGAGCGCCTCTGAGTGCCGATTCCGAATTGGGGTCTTATAAGCGATTCCGATAACCGAGCGAAAAGTTATGCTGTTTAAGTGAAGCGGTGTCCGTATGCGATCGCATCGACAGCCGCGACCGCGCTCCCGGAGAGGAATTTGTGCGCCGGACCGAAAATCTCAGAATGCGACCATTTACCGACCGGGTTGAACTGCCGACTCTCATTGGGGCCTCGCGGGCGGTTCTGACCCCCAGGCGAATAAATATCCGCGTCCGACCGGAGGGTACGGCAGTCGGGGTACTAGTACACACGGTACGTTGGGAATTTTTGCCCCGAACGGAATTCCGCGAAACCAGCGCCTTGTCGACCGTCTCGGAGTGCCGATTCCGATTGTGGTCACATAACCTATTCCGATGCCCGTGCGAAAGTTATGCCCAATCTTTCGCTGAAGGAGTGGGAATAAACCGGAGGGGGTGACTATATCGGCGATGTTCTGGCACCCATATCCACGACCTGGGGAGGAGATCTCGCGTCGAGTTGAACACGACTTCCGATTGCTGTGACTGGGTGGCTCCGCGTGTGGGCTCTGCCAGCGATTCGCGTAATTGAGGGAGTCGCTACTGCCAAAAAACCTTGGAATATGGGAGATCGTCGGCTAGAATCACAATTTCAGAGTGCGAAACGAAGGTTTTTAGACCCCGAAACGACGTCTTATCGCCTGAGGCAGTTAGTAGTCGTCGAGCCCCTCTGAGTGCCGATTCCGAATTGGGGTATTATAAGCGATTCCGATAACTGAGCAAAAAGTTATGCCTGTTTGAGCGAAGCGGTGTCCGTATGCGATCGCATCGGCAGCCTGCGACCGCGCTCCCGGAGAGGAATTTGTGCGCCGGATTGGAAATCTTCGAATGCGACCATTTACCGACCTGGTCGAAGTGCCGACTCTCAATTGGGGCCACGCGGGTGGTTTCGACCCCCGGGCGAATAAATATTCGCGTCTGACCGGAGGGTACGGCAGTCGGTGTACTAGTACACATGCTCCGGCGGGAATTTTGGCCCTGGAATGGAATTCCGTGAAACCAGCACCTTGTCGACCGTCTCGGAGTGCCGATTCCGAATTGTGGTCACATAAGCTATTCCGATGCCCGTGCGGAAAGTTATGCCCAATTCTTTCGCTGAAGGGGTGGGAATAAACCGGAGGGGGTGACTATATCGGCGATGTTCGGGCTCCCATATCCACGACCTGGGGAGGAGATCTCGCGTCGAGTTGAACACGACTTCCGGTTGCTGTGACTAGGCGGCTCCGCGTGTGGGCTCCACTAGTGATTCGTGTAATCGAGGGAGTCGCTACTGCCAAAAAACCTTGGAATAAGGGAGATCGTCGGCTAGAATCGCAATTTCGGAGTGCGAAACGAAGGTTTTTAGACCCCGAAACGACGTCTTATCGCCTGAGGCAATAAGTGAGCTTCGAGCGCCTCTGAGTGCCAATTCTGAATTGGGGTCTTATAAGCGATTCCGATAACCGAGCGAAAAGTTATGCCTGTTTGAGCGATGCGGTGTCCGTATGCGATCGCATCGGCAGCCTGCGACCGCGCTCCCGGAGAGGAATTTGGGCATCGGACCGGAAATCTCCGAATGCGACCATTTACCGACCGGGTAGAAGTGTCGACTCTGAATTGGGGCCTCGCAGGCTGTTCCGACCCCCCGGGCGAATAAATATCCGCGTCCGACCGGAGGGTACGACAGTCGGTGTACTAGTACACATGCTCCGGCGGGAATTTTGGCACCGGAATGGAATTCCGTGAAATCAGCGCCTTGTCGACCGTATCGGAGTGCCGATTCCGAATTGTGGTCACATAAGCTATTCCGATGCCCGTGCGGAAAGTTATGCCCAATTCTTTCGCTGAAGGGGTGGGAATAAACCGGAGGGGGAGACTATATCGGCGATGTTCGGGCACCCATATCCATGACCTGGGGAGGAGATCTCGCGTCGAGTTGAACACAACTTCTGATTGCTGTGACTGGGCGGCTCCGCGTGTGGGCTCCGCCAGCAATTCGCGTAATCGAGGGAGTCGCTACTGCCAAAAAACCTTGGAATATGGGAGATCGTCGTCTAGAATCGCAATTTCGGAGTGCGAAATGAAGGTTCTTAGACCCCGAAACAACGTCTAATCACCTGAGGCAATAAGTTAGCATCGAGCGCCTCTGAGTGCCGATTCCGAATTGGGGCGTCGGACAGGAAATCTCCGAATGTGACCATTTACCGACGGGGTCGAAGTGCCGACTCTGAATTGGGGCCTCGCGGGCTGTTCCGACCCCCGGGGGAATAAATATCTGCGTCCGACCGGAGGGCACGGCAGTCGGTGTGCTAGTACACATGCTCCAGGGGGGATTTTGGCCCCTGAACGGAATTCCGCGAAACCAGCGCCTTGTCGACCGTCTCGGAGTGCCGATTCCGAATTGTGGTCACGTAAGCGATTCCGATGCCCGTGCGGAAAGTTATGCCCAATTCTTTCGCTGAAGGGGTGGGAATAAACCGGAGGGGGTGACTATATCGGCGATGTTCGGGCACCCATATCCATGACCTGGGGAGGAGATCTCGCGTCGCGTTGAACACGACTTCCAATTGCTGTGACTGGGTGGCTCCGCGTGTGGGCTCCGCCAGTGATTCGCGTAATCGAGGGAGTCGCTACTGCCAAAAAACCTTGGAATAGGGGAGATCGTCGGCTAGAATCGCAATTTCAGAGTGCAAAACGAAGGTTTTTAGACCCCAAAACGACGTCTAATCGCCTGAGGCAATAATTGGGCGTCGAGCGCCTCTGAGTGCCGATTCCGAATTGGGGTCTTATAAGCGATTCCGATAACCGAGCGAAAAGTTATGCCTGTTTAAGTGAAGCGGTGTCCGTATGCGATCGCATCGACAGTCTGCGACCGCGCTCCCGGAGAGGAATTTGTGCGCCGGACCGGAAATCTCAGAATGCGACCATTTACCGACCGGGTCGAAGTTCCGACTCTCAATTGGGGCCTCGCGGGCGGTTCTGACCCCCGGGCGAATAAATATCCGCGTCCGACGGGAGGGTACGGCAGTCGGTGCACTAGTACACACGCTCCGGCGGAAATTTTGGCCCCGGAACGGTATTCCGCAAAACCAGCGCCTTGTTGACCGTCTCGGAGTGCCGATTCCGAATTGTGGTCACATAAGCTATTCCGATGCCCGTGCGGAAAGTTATGCCCAATTCTTTCACTGAAGGTGTGGGAATAAACCGGAGGGGGTGACTATATCGGCGATGTTCGGGCACCCATATCCACGACCTGGGGAGGAGATCTCGCGTCGAGTTGAACACGACTTCCGATTGCTGTGACTGGGCGGCTCCGCGTGTGGGCTCCGCCAGCGATTCGCGTAATCGAGGGAGTCGCTACTGCCAAAAAACCTTGGAATAGGGGAGATCGTCAGCTAGAATCGCAATTTCGGAGTGCGAAACGAAGGTTTTTAGACCCCGAAACGACATCTTATCGCCTGAGGCAGTAAGTAGTCGTCGAGCGCCTCTGAGTGCCGATTCCAAATTGGGTTCTTATAAGCGATTCCGATAACCGAGCGAAAAGTTATGCTGTTTGAGCGAAGCGGTGTCCGTATGCGATCGCATCGGCAGGCTGCGACTGCGCTCCCGGAGAGGATTTGTGCGCCGGACCGGAAATCTCCGAATGCGACCATTTACCGACCGGGTCGAAGTGCCAACTCTCAATTTGGGCCGCGCCGGCGGTTCCGACCCCCGGGCGAATAAATATCCGCGTCCGACCGGAGGGTACGGCAGTCGGTGTACTAGTACACACGCTCCGGCGGGAATTTTGGCCCCGGAATGGAATTCCGCGAAACCAGCGCCTTGTCGACCGTCTCGGAGTGCCGATTCCGAATTGTGGTCACATAAGCTATTACGATGCCCGTGCGGAAAGTTATGTCCAATTCTTTCGCTGAAGGGGTTGGAATAAACCGGAGGGGGTGACTATATCGGCGATGTTCGGGCACCCATATCCACGACCTGGGGAGGAGATCTCGCGTCGAGTTGAACACGACTTCCGGTTGCTGTGACTAGGCGGCTCCGCGTGTGGGCTCCGCCAGTGATTCGTGTAATCGAGGGAGTCGCTACTGCCAAAAAACCTTGGAATAAGGGAGATCGTCGGCTAGAATCGCAATTTCGGAGTGCGAAACGAAGGTTTTTAGACCCCGAAACGACGTCTTATCGCCTGAGGCAATAAGTGAGCTTCGAGCGCCTCTGAGTGCCGATTCTGAATTGGGGTCTTATAAGCGATTTCGATAACCGAGCGAAAAGTTATGCCTGTTTGAGCGATGCGGTGTCCGTATGCGATCGCATCGGCAGCCTGCGACCGCGCTCCCGGAGAGGAATTTGGGCATCGGACCGGAAATCTCCGAATGCGACCATTTACCGACCGGGTAGAAGTGTCGACTCTGAATTGGGGCCTCGCAGGCCGTTCCGACCCCCCGGGCGAATAAATATCTGCGTCCGACCGGAGGGTACGACAGTCGGTGTACTAGTACACACGCTCCGGCGGGAATTTTGGCATCGGAATGGAATTCCGTGAAATCAGCGCCTTGTCGACCGTATCGGAGTGCCGATTCCGAATTGTGGTCACATAAGCTATTCCGATGCCCGTGCGGAAAGTTATGCCCAATTCTTTCGCTGAAGGGGTGGGAATAAACCAGAGGGGGTGACTATATCGGCGATGTTCGGGCACCCATATCCATGACCTGGGGAGGAGATTCGGACACCCATATCCATGACCTGGGGAGGAGATCTCGCGTCGAGTTGAACACGACTTCCGATTGCTGTGACTGGGCGGCTCCGCGTGTGGGCTCCGCCAGCAATTCGCGTAATCGAGGGTGTCGCTACTACTGCCAAAAAACCTTGGAATATGGGAGATCGTCGGCTAGAATCGCAATTTCGAGTGCGAAACGAAGTTCTTAGACCCCGAAACAACGTCTAATCACCTGAGGCAATAAGTTAGCATCGCGCCTTTGAGTGCCGATTCCGAATTGGGGCGTCGGACAGGAAATCTCTGAATGCGACCATTTACCGACGGGGTCGAAGTGCCGACTCTGAATTGGGGCCTCGCGGGCTGTTCCGACCCCCGGGGGAATAAATATCCGCGTCCGACCGGAGGGCACGGCAGTCGGTGTGCTAGTACACATGCTCCGGGGGGGATTTTGGCCCCTGAACGGAATTCCGCGAAACCAGCGCCTTGTCGACCGTCTCGGAGTGCCGATTCCGAATTGTGGTCACGTAAGTGATTCCGATGCCCGTGCGGAAAGTTATGCCCAATTCTTTCGCTGAAGGGGTGGGAATAAACCGGAGGGGGTGACTATATCGGCGATGTTCGGGCACCCATATCCATGACCTGGGGAGGAGATCTCGCGTCGCGTTGAACACGACTTCCAATTGCTGTGACTGGGTGGCTCCGCGTGTGGGCTCCGCCAGTGATTCGCGTAATCGAGGGAGTCGCTACTGCCAAAAAACCTTGGAATAGGGGAGATCGTCGGCTAGAATCGCAATTTCGGAGTGCAAAACGAAGGTTTTTAGACAACAAAACGACGTCTAATCGCCTGAGGCAATAATTGGGCGTCGAGCGCCTCTGAGCGCCGATTCCGAATTGGGGTCTTATAAGCGATTCCGATAACCGAGCGAAAAGTTATGCCTGTTTAAGTGAAGCGGTGTCCGTATGCGATCGCATCGACAGCCTGCGACCGCGCTCCCGGAGAGGAATTTGTGCGCCGGACCGGAAATCTCAGAATGCGACCATTTACCGACCGGGTCGAAGTTCCGACTCTCAATTGGGGCCTCGCGGGCGGTTCTGACCCCCGGGCGAATAAATATCCGCATCCGACGGGAGGGTACGGCAGTCGGTGCACTAGTACACACGCTCCGGCGGAAATTTTGGCCCCGGAACGGTATTCCGCAAAACCAGCGCCTTGTTGACCGTCTCGGAGTGCCGATTCCGAATGTGGTCACATAAGCTATTCCGATGCCCGTGCGGAAAGTTATGCCCAATTCTTTCACTGAAGGTGTGTGGGAATAAACCGGAGGGGGTGACTATATCGGCGATGTCGGGCACCCATATCCACGACCTGGGGAGGAGATCCGCGTCGAGTTGAACACGACTTCCGATTGCTGTGACTGGGCGGCTCGCGTGTGGGCTCCGCCAGCGATTCGCGTAATCGAGGGAGTCGCTACTGCCAAAAAAACCTTGGAATAGGGGAGATCGTCGGCTAGAATCGCAATTTCGGAGTGCAAAACGAAGGTTTTTAGACCCCGAAACGACATCTTATCGCCTGAGGCAGTAAGTAGTCGTCGAGCGCCTCTGAGTGCCGATTCCAAATTGGGTCTTATAAGCGATTCCGATAAACCGAGCGAAAAGTTAGCCGGTTTGAGCGAAGCGGTGTCCTTATGCGATCGCATCGGCAGCCTGCGACTGCGCTCCGGAGAGGAATTTGTGCGCAGGACCGGAAATCTCCGAATGCGACCATTTACCGACGGGTCGAAGTGCCAACTCTCAATTTGGGCCGCGACGGCGGTTCCGACCCCCGGGCGAATAAATATCCGCGTCGACCGGAGGGTACGGCAGTCGGTTTACTAGTACACACGCTCCGGCGGGAATTTTGGCCCAGGAATGGAATTCCGCGAAACCAGCGCCTTGTCGACCGTCTCGGAGTGCCGATTCCGAATTGTGGTCACATAAGCTATTACGATGCCCGTGCGGAAAGTATGTCCAATTCTTTCGCTGAAGGTTGGGAATAACCGGAGGGGTTGACTATATCGGCGATGTTCGGGCACCCATATCCACGACCTGGGGAGGAGATCTCGCGTCGAGTTGAACACGACTTCCGTTGCTGTGACTAGCGCTCCGCGTGTGGCTCCGCCAGTGATTCGTGTAATCGAGGGAGTCGCTACTGCCAAAAAACCTTGGAATAAGGAGATCGTCGGCTAGAATCGCAATTTCGGAGTGCGAAACGAAGGTTTTTAGACCCCGAAACGACGTCTTATCGCCTGAGGCATAAGTGAGCTTCGAGCGCCTCTGAGTGCCGATTCTGAATTGGGGTCTTATAAGCGATTTCGATAACCGAGCGAAAAGTTATGCCTGTTTGAGCGATGCGGTGTCCGTATGCGATCGCATCGGCAGCCTGCGACCGCGCTCCCGAGAGGAATTTGGCATCGGACCGGAAATCTCCGAATGCGACCATTTACCGCCCAGACCGGTAAGTGTCGACTCTGATTGGGGCCTCGCAGGCCGTTCCGACCCCCGGGCGAATAAATATCCGCGTCCGACCGGGGGTACGACAGTCGGTGTACTAGTACACACGCTCCGGCGGGAATTTTGGCATCGGAATGGAATTCCGTGAAATCAGCGCCTTGTCGACCGTATCGGAGTGCCGATTCCGATTGTGGTCACATAAGCTATTCCGATGCCCGTGCGGAAAGTTATGCCCAATTCTTTCGCTGAAGGGGTGGGAATAAACCAGAGGGGGTGACTATATCGTCGATGTTCGGGCACCCATATCCATGACCTGGGGAGGAGATTCGGACACCCATATCCATGACCTGGGGAGGAGATCTCGCGTCGAGTTGAACACGACTTCCGATTGCTGTGACTGGGCGGCTCCGCGTGTGGGCTCCGCCAGCAATTCGCGTAATCGAGGGAGTCGCTACTGCCAAAAAACCTTGGAATATGGGAGATCGTCGGCTAGAATCGCAATTTCGGAGTGCGAAACGAAGGTTCTTAGACCCCGAAACAACGTCTAATCACCTGAGGCAATAAGTTAGCATCGAGCGCCTCTGAGTGCCGATTCCGAATTGGGGCGTCGGACAGGAAATCTCCGAATGCGACCATTTACCGACGGGGTCGAAGTGCCGACTCTGAATTGGGGCCTCGCGGGCTGTTCCGACCCCCGGGGGAATAAATATCCGCGTCCGACCGGAGGGCACGGCAGTCGGTGTGCTAGTACACATGCTCCGGGGGGAGATTTTGGCCCCTGAACGGAATTCCGCGAAACCAGCGCCTTGTCGACCGTCTCGGAGTGCCGATTCCGAATTGTGGTCACGTAAGCGATTCCGATGCCCGTGCGGAAAGTTATGCCCAATTCTTTCGCTGAAGGGGTGGGAATAAACCGGAGGGGGTGACTATATCGGCGATGTTCGGGCACCCATATCCATGACCTGGGGAGGAGATCTCGCGTCGCGTTGAACACGACTTCCAATTGCTGTGACTGGGTGGCTCCGCGTGTGGGCTCCGCCAGTGATTCGCGTAATCGAGGGAGTCGCTACTGCCAAAAAACCTTGGAATAGGGGAGATCGTCGGCTAGAATCGCAATTTCGGAGTGCAAAACGAAGGTTTTTAGACCCCAAAACGACGTCTAATCGCCTGAGGCAATAATTGGGCGTCGAGCGCCTCTGAGTGCCGATTCCGAATTGGGGTCTTATAAGCGATTCCGATAACCGAGCGAAAAGTTATGCCTGTTTAAGTGAAGCGGTGTCCGTATGCGATCGCATCGACAGCCTGCGACCGCGCTCCCGGAGAGGAATTTGTGCGCCGGACCGGAAATCTCAGAATGCGACCATTTACCGACCGGGTCGAAGTTCCGACTCTCAATTGGGGCCTCGCGGGCGGTTCTGACCCCCGGGCGAATAAATATCCGCGTCCGACGGGAGGGTACGGCAGTCGGTGCACTAGTACACACGCTCCGGCGGAAATTTTGGCCCCGGAACGGTATTCCGCAAAACCAGCGCCTTGTTGACCGTCTCGGAGTGCCGATTCCGAATTGTGGTCACATAAGCTATTCCGATGCCCGTGCGGAAAGTTATGCCCAATTCTTTCACTGAAGGTGTGGGAATAAACCGGAGGGGGTGACTATATCGGCGATGTTCGGGCACCCATATCCACGACCTGGGGAGGAGATCTCGCGTCGAGTTGAACACAACTTCCGATTGCTGTGACTGGGCGGCTCCGCGTGTGGGCTCCGCTAGCGATTCGCGTAATCGAGGGAGTCGCTACTGCCAAAAAACCTTGGAATAGGGGAGATCGTCAGCTAGAATCGCAATTTCGGAGTGCGAAACGAAGGTTTTTAGACCCCGAAACGACATCTTATTGCCTGAGGCAGAAAGTAGTCGTCGAGCGCCTCTGAGTGCCGATTCCAAATTGGGTTCTTATAAGCGATTCCGATAACCGAGCGAAAAGTTATGCCTGTTTGAGCGAAGCGGTGTCCGTATGCGATCGCATCGGCAGCCTGCGACTGCGCTCCCGGAGAGGAATTTGTGCGCCGGACCGGAAATCTCCGAATGCGACCATTTACCGACCGGGTCGAAGTGCCAACTCTCAATTTGGGCCGCGCCGGCGGTTCCGACCCCCGGGCGAATAAATATTCGCGTCCGACCGGAGGGTACGGCAGTCGGTGTACTAGTACACACGCTCTGACGGGAATATTGGCCCCGGAATGGAATTCCGCGAAACCAGCGCCTTGTCGACCGTCTCGGAGTGCCGATTCCGAATTGTGGTCACATAAGCTATTACGATGCCCGTGCGGAAAGTTATGCCCAATTCTTTCGCTGATGGGGTGTGAATAAACCTGAGGGGTGACTATATTGGCGATGTTCGGGCAGCCATATCCACGACCTGGGGAGGAGATCTCGCGTCGAGTTGAACACGACTTCCGGTTGCTGTGACTGGGCGGCTCCGCGTGTGGGCTCCGCTAGCGATTCGCATAATCGAGGGAGTCGCTACTGCCAAAAAACCTTGGAATAGGGTAGATCGTCGGCTAGAATCGTAATTTCGGAGTGGGAAACGAAGGTTTTTAGACCCCGAAATGACGTCTTATCGCCTGAGGCAATAAGTGGGCGTCGAGCGCCTCTGAGTGCCAATTCCGAATTGGGGTCTTATAAGCGATTCCGATAACCGAGCGAAAAGTTATGCCTGTTTGAGCGAAGCGGTGTCCGTATGCGATCGCATCGGCAGCCTGCGACCGCGCTCCCGGAGAGGAATTTGGGCGTCGGACCAGAAATCTCCGAATGCGACCATTTACCGACCGGGTAGAAGTGCCGACTCTGAATTGGGGCCTCGCGGGCTGTTCCGACCCCCGGGCGAATAAATATCTGCGTCCGATCGGAGGGTACGGTAGTCGGTGTACTAGTACACATGCTCCGTCGGGAATTTTGGCCCCGGAATGGAATTCCGTGAAACCAGCGCCTTGTCGACCGTCTCGGAGTGTCGATTCTGAATTGTGGTCACATAAGCTATTCCGATGCCCGTGCGGAAAGTCATGCCCAATTCTTTCGCTGAAGGGGTGGGAATAAACCGAGGGGGTGACTATATCGGCGATGTTCGGACACCCATATCCATGACCTGGGGTGGAGATCTCGCGTCGAGTTGAACACGACTTCCGATTGCTGTGACTGGGCGGCTACGCGTGTGGGCTCCGGCAGCAATTCGCGTAATCGAGGGAGTCGCTACTGCCAGAAAACCTTGGAATATGGGAGATCGTCGGCTAGAATCGCAATTTCGGAGTGCGAAACGAAGGTTTTTAGACCCCGAAACGACGTCTTATCGCCGAAGGCAATATGGGCATCGAGCGCCTCTGAGTGCCGATTCCGAATTGGGGTCTTATAAGCGATTCCGATAACCGAGCGAAAAGTTATGCCTGTTTGAGCGAAGCGGTGTCCGTATGCGATCGCATCGGCAGCCTGCGACCGCGCTCCCGGAGAGGAATTTGTGCGCCAGACCGGAAATCTCCGAATGCGACCATTTACCGACCGAGTCGAAGTGCCGACTCTAAATTGGGGCCTCGCGGGCAGTTCCGACCCCCGGGCGAATAAATATCCGCGTCTGACTGGAGGGTACGGCAGTCGGTGTACTAGTACACACGCTCCGGGGGAGATTTTGGCCCCGGAACGGATTTCCGCAAAACCAGTGCCTTGTCGACCATCTCGGAGTGCCGATTCCGAATTGTGGTCACGTAAGCGATTCCGATGCCCGTGCAGAAAGTTATGCCGAATTCTTTCGCTGAAGGGGTGGGAATAAACCGGAGGGGGTGACTATATCGGCGATGTTCAGGCACCCATATCCACGACCTGGGGAGGAGATCTCGCGTCGAGTTGAACACGACTTCCGATTGCTGTGACTGGACGGCTCCGCGTGTGGGCTCCGCCAGCGATTCGCGTAATCGAGGGAGTCGCTACTGCCAAAAAACCTTGGAATAGGGGAGATCGTCAGCTAGAATCGCAATTTCGGAGTGCGAAACGAAGGTTTTTAAACCCCGAAACAACGTCTTATCTCTAGAGGCAATAAATGGGCGTCGAGCGCCTTTGAGTGCCGATTCCGAATTGGGGTCTTATAAGCGATTCCGATAATCGAGTGAAAAGTTATGCCTGTTTGAGCGAAACGGTGTCCGTATGCGATCGCATCGGCAGCCTGCGACCGCGCTCCCGGAGAGGAATTTGGGCGCCGGACTGGAAATCTCTGAATGCGACCATTTACCGACCGGGTTGAAGTGCCGACTCTGAATTGGGGCCTCGCGGGCGGTTCCGACCCCCAGGCGAATAAATATCCGCGTCCGACTGGAGGGTACGGCAGTCGGTGTACTAGTACATACGCTCCGGGGGGGATTTTGGCCCCGGAACGGAATTTTGCGAAACCCGCGCCTTGTCGACTGTCTCGGAGTGCCGATTCCGAATTGTGGTCATGTAAGCAATTCTGATGCCCGTGCGGAAAGTTTTGCCCAATTCTTTCGCTGAAGGGGTGGGAATAAACCGGACGTCCGTCGGAGACTGCTTCAGTTCGAGGTTGGCGACAGAGTGTTCCTTCGGATCTCGCCTACCAAAGGCGTTCTCAGGTTTGGGAAGAAGGGCAAGCTCAGCCCGAGGTTTGTTGGCCCTTTTTCCATCCTGGATAGTGTGGGCGAGGTCGCTTACCGGTTAGCCCTTCCATCTGAGTTGGCAGGTGTTCACGACGTCTTCCACGTTTCGCAGCTGAGGAAGTACATGCCAGACCCGTCGCATGTGCTCGACTACTCGCAGCTTGAGGTTGCCCCCGACTTGTCCATGCCGGAGTACCCAGTCAGCGTGGTGGACCGCAGAGTGCAGCAGCTTCGCATGAGGAGTATCCCACTCGTCAAAGTGATTTGGGAGCACCGCGCTGGTGGCGAGGCCACTTGGGAGCGTGAGGACGAGATGCGGGAGCAGTTTCCTTACTTGTTCGAGTGACAGGTACGCAGTTTTACTTTTGTTTCCCTAGTTTCGCCCTGAATTTCGAGGACGAAATTATTTTTTTTGTTGGTTAGATTGTAACATCCCATGTTACCTTTGACCAGTCGCCCTCCGTCAAGGGTAGCGACACCCTGTCTGTCGCCTTCTGAAGGCGACAGGGTGGTGGTCGCGTTATGCTTGGGAACGTGACGGCCAGGCTGTCGCTTTCTCTCTGCTGCCAGCAACATGCGACTTTGTTGTTTTGCTGTCTGAAGAGAGGTGACAGGTGTCAACCTGCGACAGTGGGAAGGCGACGGGTCCTTCGTCGCGACCTGGTGTCAGGCCTGCATGGCTGACACGTGGCGAGGTCGCAGGTCAGCTTGACCATTGACCAGGGGATAGCGACAGTATGTATGTCGCCTTCAGTAAAGGAAGGTGACGCACCCCCTATCGCGTTCTCATGTTCAAAGGTTTAAGTGCCCAAGCCATGAGCACAAGCCCCAGTTCGTCCCTTTGCTTGGTGCAACCTTCTTCTCCGGCGAACTGAGGCTTGGGGACTCCGTGGGAGGCTTGGGAGGGAAGCCTTGGTGTTTCTTTGCAAGGTAAGGTGTTGGTGGTTGTTGTCCTTGTTCTTCCATGGTTGATCTCTCCCTCATTGTGTCTTCTCCTCTCTTTGGCATGCAATGGATGCTCTTCAAGGGAGAGGATTTGCTCGTTTCGTGGGAGAAGGTTCGTGGATCGTCGGAGCTCGGAGGTGGAGGGTTGCTAGCCTACGAGAAGGGCCCTTGAGGTTGGATCTTCTTCTCGAGGTAGGGAAACCATCCTTCCCCGTAGTTCTACTTGTTTAGGTTTTCCAAACCCCTCTTCCAAGCTTAGAACCTCCTTGCTAAGGTGTAGTTATGCATGTGTGATTGTGGTGGTTTGTGTGTTTCTCTTGCATGCAATGGGTTTGTCTTGAGGTTTGAGGGTTGTTCATTTGATGAGTGAGATGCATGTGAGTGTAGCTAGTTGCATGCTTCTTGGGGTTATTTTGAGGGTGGTTTGAGCTCATTAGAACCGTGTTTAATTGCCTACATGATCCCCTCCCCACTGATGTGTTTGTAGTGTGGTTGAGACCTTGTTGAAGGGAGGCTCAGTGGGTGTTCACCTGGTAATGCGACACCTTTGGTGTCGCTACCCAGGTGGCGACGCATCGATGCGTCGCCTTCAGGAACTCTTGAAGGCGACAACACCTCTGTCACCATCCTGGTAGCGACAGGAGGGCCGTCGCCTTCTGCCTACTTTCCGTTTCGGTTCCTGTTTCCCTTGCTGACCTATCAGGTCACTGGAGCACTGACCTGGTCGCGACAAGACCTATGTCGCGACCATATCAGTAGGGTTGCGCCGGCCTGGGTGTCTCCATCTTGATGGCGACACCAGGCCTGTCGCCTTCTCAGACAGAGAAGGGACTTTGCCACCTGCTCAGTGTCTTGCTTCCGCTGCGACTCGGTTTTCTTGGCACCTGTGCTGTTTCCTAGTACAGTGCTACTTCTAGTCTCTCTCTTCGCCCGGTGCTAGGCACTTGAGGGCTTGTCCGCGAGACAGGTTGTTACCGTTACCTGGGACCCCCGGTTCCCGCGCGCTTGTGTCAAAGGGTGTTGCTCCAGGCGGCGGGGTTTGCTCGAGTCGTTGACTTTGGTAGCAGTAGGGGAAAACGGTGGGACAGCGACGTGGTCGTTTGTGGAGCTCTCTTAGCTGAGACTGGTACGCCGGTAGTGTGTGACTCGTACGGCGCAGTTCAGCTAGTCCGTTCTCACTGCCTCACTCTACGTGGTTTCGGTACCACCTAGAGGCGTCAGGCGTGGGACCGTAGTCTGGCCAGACTACGGCAGTTGTGGTTACTTGTGGTTCCGCGTCTCACTCCGATGGGAGGTGTCAGACATGGACCGTTGGTCGAGGGTAAGACGCGTGGCGCACCTGACCAGCTGACTAGAGTAGTGTACTGTAGCTAGTGTACTTGCCCAGGCAGTTTGCTGTCTATGTTTACAGCTGGGTTCTTGTGGTGCCTTGGTTTACACGGGTTTTTCGGTCCCGCCGAGTGGCTTAGACCGACGACTGTGTAGTTCTTTCACGCTTCCGCACTTTACTCTGTTTAGTAGATTAGACCTTACTGCTTTATTAAATTATTGCACTAGTCTACATGCTTGTGGAACCAGTGGGAGATTGGTAGTCCCTACTGGGCTTCTTCGTGAAGCTCACTCCCTATTTTGCAGGTGAGACTTCACAGCAGTTCCCTCCGCGGCGTAGCGAGGAGACGGGCCCGCAGTAGTCGGCGTCTCTAGAGGTAGTGTTTCCCCCAGTTCTGTACTTCACCCTTGGGGTATGCCCCTAAGGGATGTGTTATTCCTTTTCCGTTCTGCACTTATACTTTTACTACTTTGGGACTTGTACTAGACTTGCACGTTGTGTTAGACTTCTTCTTGCACTAGTTGGTACATTCTTAGTACAGTCGTTGTTATTTACTTTCTGTCACATATCTCGTTAGACCGATCTGTTAGCCCTTCCGGGTCTCCAGACCCGTGGGCAGTGGTGCCGACGGTCGGATCCTTGGTGGGAGTCGGGGACCCGGGCCCCGAGGCCGTTACAGCCTTGTCGACCGTCTCGGAGTGCCGATTCCGAATTGTGGTCACATAAGCTATTCCGATGCCCGTGCGGAAAGTTATGTCCAATTCTTTTGCTGAAGGGGTGGGAATAAATCGGAGGGGGTGACTATATCGGCGATGTTCGGGCACCCATATCCACGACCTGGGGAGGAGATCTCGCGTCGAGTTGAACACGACTTCCGATTGCTGTGACTGGGCGGCTCCGCGTGTGGGCTCCGCCAGTGATTCGCGTAATCGAGGGAGTCGCTACTGCCAAAAAACCTTGGAATAGGGGAGATCGTCTGCTAGAATCGCAATTTCAGAGTGTGAAACGAAGGTTTTTAGACCCCGAAACGACGTCTTATCGCCTGAGGCAATAAGTGGTCGTCGAGCGCCTCTGAGTGCCGATTCCGAATTGGGGTCTTATAAGCGATTCCGATAACCGAGCGAAAAGTTATGCCTGTTTGAGCGAAGCGGTGTCCGTATGGGATCGCATCGACAGCCTGCGACCGCGCTCCTAGAGAGGAATTTGTGGGCCGGACCGGAAATCACCGAATGCGACCATTTATCGACCGGGTTGAAGTGCCGACTCTGAATTGGGGCCTCGCGGGTGGTTCCGACCCCCGGGCGAATAAATATCCACGTCCGACCGGAGGGTACGGCAGTCGGTGTACTCGTACACACGCTCCGGGGGGGATTTTGGCCCCGGAACAGAATTCTACGAAACCAGTGCCTTGTCGACCATCTCGGAGTGCCGATTCCGAATTGTGGTCACGTAAGCGATTCCGATGCCCGTGCGGAAAGTTATGCCCAATTCTTTTGTTGAAGGGGTGGGAATAAACCAAAGGGGGTGACTATATCGGCGATGTTCGGGCAACCATATCCACGACCTGGGGAGGAGATCTCGCGTCGAGTTGAACATGACTTCTGATTGCTGTGACTGGGCGGCTCCGCGTGTGGGCTCCGCCAGCGATTCGCGTAATCGAGGGAGTCGCTACTGCCAAAAAACCTTGGAATAGGGGAAATCGTCTGCTAGAATCGTAATTTCAGAGTGCGAAACGAAGGTTTTTAGACCCCGAAACGACGTCTTATCGCCTGAGGCAAATAGTAGTTATCGAGCGCCTCTGAGTGCCAATTCTGAATTGGGGTCTTAGAAGCGATTCTGATAACCGAGCAAAAAGTTATGCCTGTTTGAGTGAAGCGGTGTCCGTATGCGATCGCATCGGCAGCCTGCGACCGCGCTCCCGGAGAGGAATTTGTGCGCCGGACCGGAAATCTTCGAATGCGACCATTTACCGACCAGGTCGAAGTGCCGACTCTCAATTGGGGCCTCGCGGGCGGTTCCGACCCCCGGGCGAATAAATATTCGCGTCCGACCGGAGGGTACGGCAGTCGGTGTACTAGTACACATGCTACGGCGGGAATTTTGGCCCCGGAACGGAATTCCGCAAAACCAGCGCCTTGTCGACCGTCTCAGAGTGCCGATTCCGAATTGTGGTCACATAAGCTATTCCGATGCCCGTGCGGAAAGTTATGCCCAATTCTTTCGCTGAAGGGGTGGGAATAAACCGGAGGGGGTGACTATATCGGCGATGCTCGGGCACCCATATCCACGACCTGAGGAGGAGATCTCGCGTCGAGTTGAACACAACTTCCGATTGCTGTGACTGGGCGGCTCCGTGTGTGGGCTCCGCCAGCGATTCGCGTAATCGAGGGAGTCGCTACTGCCAATAAACCTTGGAATAGGGGAGATCGTCGGCTAGAATCGCAATTTCGGAGTGCGAAACGAAGGTTTTTAGACCCCGAAACGACATCTTATCGCCTGAGGCAATTAGTAGTCGTCGAGCGCCTCTGAGTGCCGATTCCGAATTGGGGTCTTATAAGCGATTCCGATAACCGAGCGAAAAGTTATGCCTGTTTGAGCGAAGCGGTGTCCGTATGCGATCGCATCGATAGCCTGCGACCGCGCTCCCGGAGAGGAATTTGTGCGCCGGACCGGAAATCTCCGAATGCGACCATTTACCGACCGGGTCGAAGTGCCGACTCTGATTTGGGGCCTCGCGGGCGGTTCTGACCCCCGGGTGAATAAATATCCACGTCCGACCGGAGGGTACGGCAGTCGGTGTACTAGTACACACGCTCCGGGGGGGATTTTGGCCGCGGAACATAATTCCGGGAAACCAGTGCCTTGTCGACCGTCTCGGAGTGCCGATTCCGAATTGTGGTCACGTAAGCAATTCCGATGCCCGTGCGGAAAGTTATGCCATATTCTTTCGCTGAAGGGGTGGGAATAAACTGGAGGGGGTGACTATATCGGTGATGTTCGGGCACCATATCCACGACCTGGGGAGGAGATCTCGCGTCGAGTTGAACATGACTTCTGATTGCTGTGACTGGGCGGCTCCGCGTGTGGGCTCCGCCAGCGATTCGCGTAATCGAGGGAGTCGCTACTGCCAAAAAACCTTGGAATAGGGGAAATCGTCTGCTAGAATCGTAATTTCAGAGTGCGAAACGAAGGTTTTTAGACCCCGAAACGACGTCTTATCGCCTGAGGCAAATAGTAGTTATCGAGCGCCTCTGAGTGCCAATTCTGAATTGGGGTCTTAGAAGCGATTCTGATAACCGAGCAAAAAGTTATGCCTGTTTGAGTGAAGCGGTGTCCGTATGCGATCGCATCGGCAGCCTGCGACCGCGCTCCCGGAGAGGAATTTGTGCGCCGGACCGGAAATCTTCGAATGCGACCATTTACCGACCAGGTCGAAGTGCCGACTCTCAATTGGGGCCTCGCGGGCGGTTCCGACCCCCGGCGAATAAATATTCGCGTCCGACCGGAGGTACGGCAGTCGGTGTACTAGTACACATGCTACGGCGGGAATTTTGGCCCCGGAACGGAATTCCGCAAAACCAGCGCCTTGTCGACCGTCTCAGAGTGCCGATTCCGAATTGTGGTCACATAAGCTATTCCGATGCCCGTGCGGAAAGTTATGCCCAATTCTTTCGCTGAAGGGGTGGGAATAAATCGGAGGGGATGACTATATCGGCGATGCTCGGGCACCCATATCCACAACCTGGGGAGGAGATCTCGCGTCGAGTTGAACACGACTTCCGATTGCTGTGACTGGGCGGCTCCGTGTGTGGGCTCCGCCAGCGATTCGCGTAATCGAGGGAGTCGCTACTGCCAAAAAACCTTGGAATAGGGGAGATCGTCGGCTAGAATCGCAATTTCGGAGTGCGAAACGAAGGTTTTTAGACCCCGAAACGACATCTTATCGCCTGAGGCAATTAGTAGTCGTCGAGCGCCTCTGAGTGCCGATTCCGAATTGGGGTCTTATAAGCGATTCCGATAACCGAGCGAAAAGTTATGCCTGTTTGAGCGAAGCGGTGTCCGTATGCGATCGCATCGATAGCCTGCGACCGCGCTCCCGGAGAGGAATTTGTGCGCCGGACCGGAAATCTCCGAATGCGACCATTTACCGACCGGGTCGAAGTGCCGACTCTGATTTGGGGCCTCGCGGGCGGTTCTGACCCCCGGGTGAATAAATATCCACGTCCGACCGGAGGGTACGGCAGTCGGTGTACTAGTACACACGCTCCGGGGGGGATTTTGGCCGCGGAACATAATTCCGGGAAACCAGTGCCTTGTCGACCGTCTCGGAGTGCCGATTCCGAATTGTGGTCACGTAAGCAATTCCGATGCCCGTGCGGAAAGTTATGCCATATTCTTTCGCTGAAGGGGTGGGAATAAACTGGAGGGGGTGACTATATCGGTGATGTTCGGGCACCCATATCCACGACCTGGGGAGGAGATCTCGCATCGAGTTGAACACGACTTCCGATTGCAATGACTGGGCGGCTCCGCGTGTGGGCTCCGCCAGCGATTCGCGTAATCAAGGGAGTCGCTACTGCCAAAAAACCTTGGAATATGGGAGATCGTCGGCTAGAATCGCAATTTCAGAGTGCGAAACGAAGGTTTTTAGACCCCGAAACGACGTCTTATCGCCTGCTCTGAGTGCCGATTCCGAATTGGGGTCTTATAAGCGATTCCGATAACCGAGCGAAAAGTTATGCCTGTTTGAGCGAAGCGGTGTCTGTATGCGATCGCATCGGCAGCCTGCGACCGCGCTCCCGGAGAGGAATTTGGGCGTCGGACCGAAAATCTCCGAATGCGACCATTTACCGACTGGGTCGAAGTGCCGACTCTGAATTGGGGCCTTGCGGGCGGTGCCGACCCCCGGGCAAATAAATATCTGTGTCCGACTGGAGGGTACGTCAGTCGGTGTACTAGTACACACGCTCCGGGGGGGATTTTGGCCCCGGAACGGAATTCCGCGAAACCAGCGCCTTGTCGACCGTCTCGGAGTGCCGATTCCGAATTGTGGTCACGTAAACGATTCTGATGCCCGTGCGGAAAGTTATGCACAATTCTTTCACTGAAGGGGTGGGAATAAACCGGAGGGGGTGACTATATCGGCGATGTTCGGGCACCCATATCCACGACCTGGGGAGGAGATCTCGCGTCGAGTTGAACACGACTTCCGATTGCTGTGACTGGGCGGCTCCGCGTGTGGGCTCCGCCAGCGATTCGCGTAATCGAGGGAGTCACTATTGCCAAAAAACCTTGGAATAGGTGAGATCGTCGGCTAGAATCGCAGTTTCGTAGTGTGAAACGAAGGTTTTTAGACCCCGGAACGACATCTAATCCCCTGAGGCAATAAGTGGGTGTCGAGCGCCTCTGAGTGCCGATTCTGAATTGGGGTCTTATAAGCGATTCCGATAACCGAGCGAAAAGTTATGCCTGTTTGAGCGAAGCGGTGTCCGTATGCGATCGCATCGGCAGCCTGCGACCACGCTCCCGGAGAGGAATTTCGGCGCCGGACCGGAAATCTCCGAATGCGACCATTTACCGACCTGGTCGAAGTGCCGACTCTGAATTGGAGCCTCGCGGGCGGTTCTGACCCCCGGGCGAATAAATATCCGCGTCCGATCGGAGGGTACGGCAGTCGGTGTACTAGTACACACGCTCCGGGGGGGATTTTTACCCCGGAATGGAATTCCGTGAAACCAGCGCCTTTTCGACCGTCTCGGAGTGCCGATTCCGAATTGTGGTCACGTAAGCGATTCCGATGCCCGTGCGAAAAGTTATGCCCAATTCTTTCGCTGAAGGGGTGGGAATAAACCGGAGGGGGTGACTATTGTAGACACGCCAATTTTCCCAAAATTGGACAAGTTCCGGGTTGCACTGTAACGCCTCAAAAGTGACTGTCTTAAGTTAACGTTTTAAGTAATTTTCCGATTTTCCTACCTTTTTAGGTTTTTTTTAGGGTTTTTAGAAAAGCTAGGAAATATCAAAAAAATCCTGGAAAAGGGTTCTGCAGCACTGCTTGAAATCGCGTCAGGGACGGCCGACGCCTTCTTAGGCGCTCTAAACGCGATGGTCTGAGACGACGCGATTTTCTTACCGCCTTTGTAGCACAGTGCATAACCAACGATTAAAGGCGTCCATTAGGCCCGCCGCGATTTAAAAGTCAAACGTTCACGTCCGTGTCAGAGCACGCACGTCCTGACACATGGCAGGGGACATGTCGTAGCAAGAAAACGCGTCGTTCCTGTACGACGCGATTCTTAGCCGCCTAACACACCATGCCGTTGTCAGGTGTCAGAACGGTGTCAAAATTACAAATCGCGACCAACTGGCCCGCCGCGATTTTCAAACCGCCAAGCGGTAGTTAATCGCGATGCTCTAAGTGGACGCGTTTTGAACCTGAATACGGTCATGCCTGTCAAATCAATTTGACATTCTAAAATCGCGGTGATTAAAGCCGACGCGATTCTTAAATATCGTCGCACACCGTAATCATCATGTTTTGGCAGATTGATGGGACATTAAGTGGTTGTTAATCGCGGCAAGACAGGCCGACGCATTTAAACTCTTTGAAGGCGGCGACTGTTCTCGACGTGATTTTTCCCAGCATTAAGACTTCGCGCAGAAGCCCATTTCCAGGGGGTCTGGCCATTTGGTTGAGGGGAGAGGGGTTTTAGAGCGAGAGAGTCCGGGGTTTTAGAGAGAGAATCTAGAGAGAGAGAGAGCCTTCATCTCCCCAACGGCGGAGCCCTGCACGCACGACGTCTCCGCTTCCGGACCTTCGTCTCCATCGTCTGGAAGATCCCGTGGTGCTGTACGCAACTTTCCGGAGCGCCGGACGATCCTCCGTTACGATCCACCCACATGGAGACGTCGTTATCTCGACCGTCTAGAAGCGGCTTCCATCTCATCTCTCTCTCTTTTTCTCCCCCCTTCCCCCCTTTTGGGGCTCTTTTTTTAGACAGTACACACACACACACGTGCATGTCTTCTCTCACCCACTTAGGGGTTTTGCATTTCAGTCCTTAGAAGGTGCGTTTGCACCCCTTTTGATGCCTTTTCTATGGTCTTCTGTTATTTTCATTTACTACATTGCCGTTTAACCCGTTCGTTTGTCTTTTGTTGTCTTTTGTTGTCTTTTGTCCCAGGTACCGAGCTGAATCTCTTTCGCCGGCCGGCCGGTTGAAAGGGGAGGGTAAACCCACCGCACCACACATCCCGCTTCTTTTCTACGGGTAAAAAGGTACACATCACCTCCTTTCCTACCCATCCCCACTTTTGGTGCTTTTTAGGAAAAGTACCTGGCGATCGCGTTATTTTCCTCTGCACTTGCTCTCTCTCTCGCCGTCCATTACCCGTGTGGAGACGATCATTTTTTTCGTCCTCCTCGGGACGGGAAAATAACCGCATCTACAACTTGGCGATCACGGTGGGACACTTCATATTTTAGCTTGGTACCTTCTTTTGGCACTCACGTGCCTTTCTTGTATCCGCCCCATGCGGAGTCCTTTTATTTGATTTTTGCCACCTTCTGTTGACTGTTAGTTAGGGTTACTTGCTACTATCTCATTGTTAAATGTTAGTATGCTATTTTTAGCCTAATGATAGTTAAATTATCCTCTGAAGCTCTTTTTTGAAAATATATTTTTGCTGTGCTGTCGCGTGTTAAACCCAGACGACGCGATTTCTGTGTGCTTGTTGTGCGGCGCGTGTACTGGACGCGATTTGAGATAGAGTCCTCAGGGAGTCGTCTTGGCTCTTACAGCTGTCATAAGCTATCAGATCCGTGACTGACAGAAGGGACACGACTCAAACAGGCGCCCAGTTGCTTGACTTTTGTGTTATTGGCACTTTGTTTCATTGGCCGGGGGACCTCCTTCCCTCATTTACCTAGGATCCACACACACCTCTCGGTGGGAATTATCTCCCTTTTGGGCATTCCATCCCATCAGGCTAGAGAACTCCTACCGAGACCTCCGTAAGTCTTCGTACCCCGTGGATTCCCTCACGGTGGACCGAGCTGGTTGTACTCGTCATCGGTGACCCGGATAGAGTACCTGTTTGTGTGGAGAGATTGCTTTAGAAGTGAACCCCGGAGCTGTCATCATTCCCATTGTTTAGGTTCACTTCTTCTCACGAGAGGCACATTGATAAGTTAATCCACCTTAATCACTTCTAAATCATTTAAAGTGGGCGTAATTTTGTTAAGTGCGTTCTTAAAATTGGATAATCTTCTCCCACATTCACTGAGTAGTTGTTTGGTACTGTTCTCCGAGTCACCCTATATGCAACTCCATTCCGGCCGTTCTCTGTCAATGGCCGAATATGAGAATGTGGGTCAGGATGATGTGTACGAGTAGGTTTACGGGCCTGGTGCTTATCCTCCTGTTGATCCATCCGGTCTACATGTGAACATAGTGGAAACCCAGCCTCAACTTCCTTAGACTATCCAGAGACGGGATCAGAACGATCCCTCCGCCTCCATTAATCTTTCTCAGCTTGTGGATATGCTCCAAAACCTACAAGCTCCTCAAATCCAGGAGGTTCAAGCTGCCCTTAAGGGGAAATTTGTCGCCGATCCCGATCCCTTCGGTAACCCGAATCAGGGAGTCCGGATTGAGTCTACTCGTGATCTGGGTGGACGAATTTCACCTGCCCCTTCCCGGGCCTGTTCAGTTATCCACTCCCGGTATCACAGTCCCGAAGACAGGTACCGGACACCCGCTGACATGGCACGACCCACTTATCAACCCCGGGTTCCGACTCAGGGTCCCGTGCATGTCAGTATTCCTTCCCAATACCCCGCTCGGGCAGACGCCCATCATATTATTCCTTCCGGTGCACCCCAGCGGTCTGCCAATCAACTTGCCCAGACCCTTCTGGCCAAGGTAAACAGATTGGAGCGAGATTTGAAAAGGGCGTCTGCCCCTAATGATCCTTTTGAACTAGCATTGCCTACTATGCCAGTCTTTCACTTACCTCCTTCTGAAATGCCGGTATACCGTCGCTACAATGGCACCGGTAATCCATTTGTACATATTAAGGAATTTATGTACGAATCCTCCTTTTGGCAGGATGACAACCATGCACTTGCCTTCCTTTTCCGTGATCTCTGGATGGCCCTGCTCTGGATTGGTTTTATTCATTGGATCCTGCAGACGCGGAGAATTTTGAGGCAGTGCAGAGGAAGTTTTTGTGGAGGTACAAAGACAGAGTCGGTCCTGTGTTGTCAATTACTGATTTGATTGCCGAGAAAATGAAGGTCGATGAGGACTTTGTTCACTTTGCTGATAGATGGAGACTCATGGCTGAGAAGCTCAAAGATGCTTTGTCTGAATCGGAGCAGGTGAAGATGATCACTGCAAATGCTACACCTCAGTTCAGACATATTTTGGCCATGAATAAACTGACTACCATGGAGGAGCTCTATGAGAGAGCCCGTTACATCCAGACACAACTGAAGGACTCTCCTATTGTGGCCATGTTTGAACCCAAGGCCCGTGTTGTTAAGAAGCCGGTTGGTACCTCCGCCAGTGGTCCTGTCACTGAGGGAGTTATATCTAACGAGCAAGTAAGTGCAATGGGCAATCCAACCCCTTCCACCTACCGTCCACCTAACAACTCCAAGGCCCAACAGCCTCAATTCCCAGTGTCTAGGCCAAGCAATCAGCCTACTTTCATAGGGCCACAGCCACCTCAGCAGCCTTATTACAACCAACCATCTCAACGACCGCAATTCCAAACCTTCCAGCGGCCGCAAAACCATCAGCCACAATACCAGCAACCTCAACAACCGCAATACCAACATGCCCCTCCGCAGCATCCACCTCACCAGCTCAACCAGGTCCCTCCGCCGGGTAATTATGGGCCGCCACCGCCTAGATTCCCATCCGGCCCCAGAAGAACAACTTACCCTCCATTGCCAGAAACATTGCCGGATGTTTTTAATGCCCTTATGGCAGCCGGTGCGCTTACTTTTCCAAAGGAGAAGCTGCAATGGCCCCCTAACCTTGACACCTCACGATATTGTGAATTTCACCGAGGCCCGGGCCACACTCTGGACCAATGCTTCCACTTTAAAGATTACATTCATAATTTAAATGAAGGTGGAGGCATTGATTGGGTTGAGATGAGGAAATTTGTCACTCAGATGAAGGCGAGAAGGCCTCCTCAGCAGCAGTTTCAACAGCAGCTACAACAGCCACAGCAACCACAGTAGCAGCAGCAGCCCAACTTAGGCATTGTGCAGAACCCGCTGCCGGAGCACCCGGCACCCAATGGACAGGTTAATGCCTTCACTGCCCAGCCACTGTCTGTGGAAGCGATATCTACATCCACCCCTACTGCACCACAACCTTTTATTTTACCACCTTTTATCTGCACACCCACTGCAGATAATCCCTTACCTTCCTTTTTACGCATTCCACCTAACTATACCCGCCCATCCACTTCTCAAGTCCCTAGTCCCACGCATTCCCCACATGTGAGCACCTCCGCGTCGTTTTTATGCATACCCATACCGCAATCATCCCCATCATCCGATGCAACCCCTGTACAGGTACCTACCACTTTTCCCTTTATAAACCCTAACCATAGGGCACCTTTTCTCCGCATTCCTACCACTTCCACTATTAACCCTGCTACCACCACTACCACTACCGCTACACCCCAGGCAGCGGCAGACTCCCAGTTGCCGCACCAAATTTCTACCAACCAACTCTCCACCTCACAGCCATCCGCTTCCACAGAGTCGGCTGTGGCATCCACGTCGGGCAGCCCTTTCAAGGCCACCATGGTGCTCCGGAGCGGGCGCATGTTCAACAGGGTCTTCCCCCAGCAAGACCAAGTGATGCCAACCCAAGAGGAGGAGGAAGTTCAAGAAGACTCCGTGCCAGGCACACAGTATGATCTGTTGAAGCATCTTGACTGAACTCCGGCTAGAATTTCCATTCTGGAGTTGATCAAGAGATCAACCAGTCACCAAGAAGCGCTCATGCAGTATCTTCAGAAGGTAATGGTCAACGAAGATTTGCCAGTTAGCCAAATCAGCGCTGTCCTGACTCCGATGGGCCCGCATCCGGCCATTATGTTCCATGAAAATGAGTTGGCACCAGTTGAGTCACAACGATACGCCCTCTGCCTCACAGTAAACATCAACGGCGTATTCGTGGCTCGTTTTTTGGTAGACTTCGGAGCATCTGTTAATGTCGTGTCACCCGACACGTTAAATCTCTGCCGGATACCTGTCCAAGCGATTCGACCCACTGTTATCACTGTCACGGCCTATAACAACACTACTAGGTCGCCAAAAGGGGTTGTCTCTTTGAAAATTGAATTGGGACCATCTTCTACCGAGATGGATTTCCACATTCTTGACATGGATCCATGCTACCGCCTCATTTTGGGTCGGCCTTATGTCCAAGCCCTTGGTGCTGTTATATCGACAGTTCACCAATGTTTGAAGTTCCCATACAAAGGGCGTGTGATCAAGGTTGTCAACAAACCCACCAGCGCAGAGATTGATGCCTTTACAAGCAACTCAGTTCCTGCCGTTTGGCCCAGCAATCAACCTCTTATGATGGTTCAGAGCACACCAAGTATACTGGGTAAATATCCAGGACCGACAAGCTCATCTATCAAGACTGCTGATCCGAGTAGGGTCATTACCAAGAAAGGCTTGCACATCATGCAGCTGATGGGTTATCAGCCGGGTAAAGGGCTGGGTGCACAGCAGCAGGGAAGGACAACTGCCGTCAAGGCATGCAAAAGGAGGGTCAAGGCCGGTTTGGGCTGTCAGCCTGTTAAAACCCAATTACAGCCAGACCGACCCCTCACGTGGGCCTTGCACGATCACTTCGTCAAAGGCCCACTGCAGCCTGGGGATCCTCAAACATTACCTACTGTGGCAGGAACAACTTGCTCTTTGTCTCGGGATGTTTTCTGGGCGCCAGACAATTCAGTACCAGCTAAGCACCGCAAGATCAGTAATTTCGAGACTGAATGGAGCGAATGGCTTGATGTGAACAGTCTCACTGCTTGTTTAAGCCATTTGTTCGGATCAGCAGAGGCAGACTGGTTTTCTGAGCTTCATACGGCAGTCCAGGACATCCAGGGCACCGACCCCATACCGGTTGACATCCAGGGCACCGACCCCATACCGGTTGATGTCCAGGGCACTGACCCTACTCCCTTCACTCCGGGCATCGCGCCCGTGCTAGTTGTTGCTTCGGGCACCGCGCCCGTCCTAGTTGTTGTACCGGGCCTCACGCCCGTTCCTTTTGTTCAGGGCAACGCGCCCGTTTTCTTTCCAGTACTGGGCATCGCGCCCGTTTTCTTTTCAGCGCCAGGCATCGCGCCCGTTCCTTTTGTTGCACCGGGCATTGCACCCATTTTCTTTTCAGCACCGGGCATCGCCCCCGTTCCTTTTGTTGCACCGGGCATCGCGCCCATTTTCTTTTCAGCACCGGGCATCGCCCCCGTTCCTTTTGTTGCACCGGGCATCGCACCCGTTTTCTTTTCAGCACCGGCATCGCCCCCGTTCCTTTTGTTGCACCGGCATCGCGCCCATTTTCTTTTCAGCACCGGGCATCGCCCCCGTTCCTTTTGTTGCACCGGGCATCGCACCCGTTTTCTTTTCAGCACCGGGCATCACGCCCATTCCTTTTGCTCCGGGCATCGCGCCCGTTCTAGCTTTTGCACCGGGTTCCGCACCCGCTGTAAGTTTTGTTAATTCTGCTTCGAATTCCCGTCACACCACCTTTCCTTTAATTCCGGAGACCTCCGGGACTAATTCCTTTTCTTTTCCAACTGTTGAACATACCTTCTTCCTTTCTCCTACTATCGCTTCGTCCCTCCTGCAAGCCATGGCAGGGTCGCTCTTTTCTTCTCTTGATATTTCTAGGGCACAGATGCCCACCCCTCCGTTTTCCGTATATATTTCTCCCGAGGAATCGCCCGATCCCTTGGAATCTTCGGAGTCGGCTCTTCCTTCAAGATTTTCTCATCTGACGATCTCCTTAGAGCCACCTTGAAGGACTTGATCGTTGGGCGTTTTCCTTTTTTTTTCTCTCTCAAAGATGCATCTTTCTCTGGCCTCATGGGCACTACGCCCACCATGAATTTCCAACCCTACCACTGTCTTTTCCCTTAAATAGCTCTTGCTTCTTGCGGTAAAGGCACAATGCACTGCTTTCATTTCCCGCTTTTGCTTCAGTTGTTCTGTGCTCACTTCCCTTTCCTTCTCTCACACACGAGAAGAAGGGGATTTCACGGGATAGTCTGGCGATGGGTGACCCCGCCATCTCATTCGAGGAAACTTCTTTCCTCCCTTCCGACTGCATTCCAGCCAATGGTTTGTCCTTTCCCAGCCTCCAGCCTGGGTCTTTTCTATCCCCTTCCACAGAGGGGACGTTTACTACTTTTCCTAATCCATTTCCTCCACAAGGGAATGTCGTTGTGGGCTCTGTTTTTTCTTCTGTAAATATCTCCTTTACTGCTTTCCCTAATACCCATGGGCGGGACTCTGCTTTTTCTTCTGTAAATTCTTCCTTTACTGCTTTCCCTAATGCCCATGGGCAGGACTCTGCTTTTTCTTCTGTAAATTCCTCCTTTACTGCTTTCCCTAATACCCATGGGCGGGACTCTGCTTTTCCTTCTTCAGCATCGTCATTTCCTTTAAGTAGCTTAGATCGGGGTGGTAAGCCAGGGGTAGGTCCGGAAAGGAAACCCAAGGGCAGAAGGATCCCTCACCGCTATCTGGCTTGCTTAGCTCGTAGGTGCAAGGCATGCTTAGCTATTCCCGAATTTTTAGAGCACCCTATGCAGTTGCCGGATATAGAGTTCGAGCAGTCAGCCTCCTTTGTTGATGATGGGTTCGGCGTCTATGAGATCATAGATGGCGACGACCCAATTAATGAGGGTGATGAGGAATTTGAAGATGAGGCTGACGCCTTCGCCAGTGGTTTGAAGAGGTTTGATGAGCCATCACCAGCTGTCTAGGAAATCACCAAGGAGATCAACCTGGGGACCGAAGAAGACCCTAAAATTGTCCTCGTCAGTACCAATTTGGCACCGGACGAAGAAGAGGCAATTGTGGGAGTTCTCAGGCAGTACAAGGACATTTTTGCATGGAGCTATGAGGATATGCCGGGTTTAGATTCTTCATTAGTAGAGCATTATCTTAACCTTAAGCCAGGTGCCATTGCGATCAAGCAGCGGTTGAGGCATTTTCACCCTCTGATAGCTTTAAAAATGAAAGAAGAAGTTGACAGGCTCCACAAAGCCAAATTTATCAAAGTCATACTTTATCCCGATTGGGTGGCAAACATCGTACCAGTAATCAAGAAGGACGAGAAAATTAGAATTTGTATTGATTTCCGAGACCTCAACCATGCAAGTCCTAAGGACTATTTTCCTCTACCTCACCTCGATGTGTTGGTAGATAACACAGCTGGGTATGAAACTCTCTCCTTTATGGATGGTTTCTCAGGTTACAACCAGATCAAGCTGGCAGAACAGGAACAAGACAAGACTTCGTTTACTACACCATGGGGAACTTATTGTTTTGTGGCCATGCCATTTGGGCTCAAAAATGTCAGGGCCACTTATCAAAGAGCTATGATGGCCATCTTTCATGACATGATCCACATTTTTGTTGAGGTGTATGTAGATGACTTGGTAATGGTTTAATGTCCACTGCTGGTAGTAAGTCTGTGGTTTTGTGTGATTTTTTGTATAGGGTTTTCGCGTGAGATTTTGATATGTGAATTGTGTGCATAGTTGGTCAGCTTGGCAGTTGTTGGTAGTGGCAAAGAAATGGTATGATTAATGGTATAGTTTGAATGATTATATCAGTATGTCAGTGCAGTTAAAGTGCAGTTGTTTAAAGGTTTTCAATTATAGAAATGAAAGGGATTAGTGAATTTGGTTATGATAATCAGAAATGTGAAAGTAATATTTTGGAAAAGATGTGTCTGAGGTATTTTGGTAAGATACAAAGTTGGCAGACACAAGTATAAGTTAATGATATGATAAAGAAACAGTGAAACAATGTTATTAATGAGGAATAAATCAGGGCGTGATGAGGATTATTAAGTATGAGAATTGTAGTCGAGAAAATTAGTAGAAGTAATTGTAATATTTGAGATTCGTGTTAATCAGTGTTAAGGAACAGTGGGGATAATGATGTGATTAGCGTTATGGAAGGTTTGGAATCATTGTATGAGGCAGTTTAGTTTGAGATAAGGTACTAGTAAACAGCAGAGCAGCAATGTGTGACAATTAGATTAAAAGTATTTATGATTAGAGATGGTTGTAGTAAAGAGTTTGAGAATAGTGCTGCTGCGAATAGTGGTGGTAATAGGAAGTTTGATGAAAAGATTAATGTAAGTATGTGTCGAGGTAATCAATTGGATAAAGAAAGAATAAAGGAAGATCAGTGTACAGTTAGACCTTTCTGAGGATTCCATAAGAGAGATATTTGTTTGGCAAATGGCAGTTTGTAAGGATTGCATAGAATGGTTTGTTAAATAATACAGTGTTAAAAATAAGGTTAATGATGTGTATCAATTGAGTATAGTTTGTGAAGAAAAGAGGTAAAATTGATGTCAGGAAAAGATTGAAGCTAAGGTTAAGAATGTTTGGAGCAAGGTAGAGTTATAAGGGTCAGAATGGAAAGAGATGAATTAGCTGAGAAGCAGTTAAACAGTATCAGGTAAAGCGAAACAGCAAGGTAAATTATGAGAGGAATTAAAGTAAAGATTTGAATGAAAAGGATAGTAGTAAGTATGATGTGGCAGCAATGATTTCAGCATTAGAAAGTAAAGCAGTAAAGTAGAATAGAGAAATCAGGCAGAGCAGATTATAGTATTTAAAGAGATTAGTTTCAGGTCATGGCCTTGGCAGTTGTCAGTAAAGGATGTTTGTATGATAGCAAGAATTGCAGTGTGAAGGGTAAAGTGCGATAAGCCAGATAACAGAATAATTGAGAGAAATGTTTTGTAGGAATGATATTATGGTTAATGCAGTTGGCAGGTTATTGATCAGGAAAAGAAAAAAATACAGTAGATTATGAAATAGATATAATTAAAAGGTTTGGGTAATGTTTAACAAGAGTTTATATAGCAGCACATAGAAAGTGGTTCAGATTGAGCATAGATATTTTCTCGAGAAAGTACTTTAGAGTTTGAGGTAAGAATAAAAGGCAGAACAATTAATGAATAGTGTGCAGATCAGAGTATGGCAGAATGGAATAGAAAAAAAGAAAGAAAGCAAGAAATGAATGAAAATTTGAAATTGTTAAGTACAAAAGGAAAAAAATGTGATCAGTTAAACAGTGAACAGCTTAAGGTCAGATGGTACCTAATTGAGAGAAAAGGTAGAATATGTGCAAAATTAGTGAGCGGTTTAATTTTTTTTTCGATAAGAGAATCCAATATCACAGCAATGAGAGCAGATATTTGGAAGGATTATGTAATAGATTGATTGGATCAGTTAGAAAATGTTATTTGAGTAAGAAAGGAATGTAAAAGGCAAGGTATGTCAGTAGTGGTATGGCAGAATTCAGAATTAAAGCATGTGGCACAATCCGAATTGAAGTATTAGAGAAAACAGTCTAGAAATTTCGATATTTTCTTCCAGCATTGATTGATTGAGTAAAGTGCGAGAAGCGAGAAAAGATAGTATTGAATCCAGCAGAGTCAGAATAATAATAAAAGTGCTAAGTAATTGTAAATAATGGTGGGAGTAGAATTTATGGAATATTTTGTTAGATATTCAGTGTAATCAGAGTGGCGCAGCAGAAGCATGGGAGGTTTGATATTCACAGGTTACTCGATATTTGAATGATTAAAGAAAAGTTTGAGGTTTATGCACAATTGGACAAAGAGACAGTGATTTTTAGCCATATATGAATTAAGGCAGCATGAGTAGAATGGTATAAAGAGGAAGGAAATTCAGTTATGGTAGTGTGATTTTTAATAAGAAGCTGGCAAGTAAGAATGTGAATAAAGTTGAGGCAAAATAACTGTTGGTAGTGAAAAGTAGATAATAAAATGGTACCAAAAAATTTGAAGAATTTAAAGATGGTTTTACATGGCACAGCATTTAATGGTGGCAGTTTGTAATACAGAAATTCAAGAAAGAAAAGCGGCTCAGAAGAAATGTTTTAAACATAGTCGGGAAATTGTGGAAGTAGGTTGAGTCCAAGGAGAGAAAGCGAAAACAGCAAGGTAGAATTTCTTACAGCTGAAAGGTAAAGAAAGAGCAGAATGTAATGATCGGGCAGTGCAGCTATGAAAAGAATTAAAGAAAAGGGAAAGCAGAAGAAGCGTGGAAATGAATAGATAAATCAGTCAACACGGATGATTTGAAAGGCAAGTGCAGAGGAAGTGTATCCTACTTGTCTGTATATGGTTTATTTTCTTTTAGGTGATAGTCCGGCTTATTGAAGTTTGTTTTGAATGTCGAGGATGACATTCCTTTTTAGGTCAAAATAATGTAACGTCGCGCATTTTTTGGATCTTTGTGGATCCTTGCTTAGCGGGTTTGGTGGCCAACGTGTGGTCCTTTAGTCTGTGTTTCAGGTGTTCTTGTAGGTTGTGAGGCTTTGTGGGTCGGCAGGTTGGGCCCAAAGCGCTCACAGGTTTTCCGCCTGTGAACGCGACAAGGGTGCACGTCGCATTCAAAACTCGACAGCCCTAAGTGTCGCGTTCAGGTTGTCGCTGTGAGGCGGTCGTCGTCTGTATGCGCGCCACGTGTCACACGCTGGGCGGCTTACTGACGTCGTCAGTGGGAAGGCGACGGCCTCCTACGACGTGTTCAGGTCGCGACGGAGGGCAACGTCGTGTTCCTAACTGTACTGCGTTTTAAGTTTAAGTTGGCCAAACAGAGCTCCAGTGAGCTCTGCTCGACCAGGGGAGGTTGCTGCGGGGATTCTCAGGGCGATTTGACGGTTTGGCGGTGTTTTTGGCGTGGTCTCATGATAATTGCGCTATTATTGATGATAATTGTGTTACTTTATTATCTTATGGTCCTTAATTTTACACAAACTCATTGTCACTTTATTACAAAAATGATAATTGATTAAATCTATTATGTGTTGTGTTTGCAGGATTAATGGGCCAAGAAATGAAGTGTCAAATGGGCCAATAAATTCAATTGGATCAAGAGAGAATAATAAGAGACTTAATTTTTAAATATTCCCTCTCTTAATTTTTAAATATTCCCTCTCTCTTTCTTTTTAAAAACTCTTTCTCATTTTTAAAATCTCATCTTCCATTTTTCAAAAATATCTTTCCTTTAATTTCTCCTCCTTCTTCTCTTTCCTCTACTACTTTATAAACTCTCTTTCTCTCTCTCTTTCTATTATTCTCTTCCACTTTCTCTCTTCTCCCTCTCTCCTGTGCACCTCCTTCCTCCTCCTCTTCTTCCTCCTCTTCTACATCTTCTCCCTCTCTGGTATCCCGGTCTCTCTTCCTCTCTCCTAGCCTCTCTTGACGAAGCAGAACAGCAGCAACAACCGCTAGTCACAGGCGCCAGCACCAGGCCCCTGCCTGTGCCAGGTCGCGCCCAGCCGCACACGCCCAGCCGCGCACGCCCTGCCCACGCCCCCCGCGGCCCCACCCGCACGCCTGTCGCCCGCTGCCCCGCGCGAGCCCGCCTACCACGCCGCACCGCCCCACTGCCGCCTTCGCACCGCCACGCCGAGGCCGCCCCGCGCTGCGCGCTTCTACGTGCATGCTTTTGCATGCACGTAGCAGCAACCCCTATCTCTCTCCTCTCTCGCTCAACGCTCTCATCTCTCTCTTCTCTCCTATCTCTCTCACGTCTATCTCTCCTATCTCTTTTCTCTCTCGTTTTCATCTCTTCTCTCTCTCCATCTTGCGCTCTCTCTCCTCTCTCTTTCTCGTTTCTCGTCTCTCTCTCTCCTCTCTCTCTCTTCTCTCTCTTTTCTCTCTTTTCTGTTTTCTCTCATCTCTCTTCTCTCTCTTTATGCTATTTCTCTCTCCTCTCACCCCGGCCAGTTAGTTTAGTTTATTTCTACATTGTGTTAAATAGTTATATTTATTTAAATAATGTTAGTTGTGGCTTGTTAATTATTCCTCCCACTCTCTCTATTCTGTCCATCTCTCTATCATGTTTCTTTACAGCTTGTTTAATTTGGATTAGGTAAGTGTGGTTAAATGATTACTTTCTCTTGCGTCTCTCTCTACTCTACTGTTTATCTCTCTCTCAACCACCCTCTTTAGTTTAGGTTTATTTTGTGCAACTTAGTTTATTCTCACCACATTATTTTCTTAACTAAAAACTCAAGGTTTTCAACTCTAAAATCTAGTTCTCCGTGGATTCGACTCGGCTCTCACCACTTAACTATTGTCAAAATAATTAGTGTAGGCCGATACTTTTGAGATTGTTAGTCACGTGTTAAACGACGCATTCGTGGGCTATCATCTCACCGCAAGGACGTCGCATGGAGCGGGGGAGACGTCGTGCCATGGTTGGTTTGCGTGTTCTTCACGAAGGTAGGGAGATTTCACCTCGTTTTACTACGTGGATTGCGTATGGTGCATGTTTAGATTGTTTATTGCTTTATAAACAGTAGATACCATGTTAGGGCAATGAAATGAGTTTGAAACATGGGTTGAAACATCGTTAGGGTGGTTTGCATGGAAGATACGGAGAAGGGTTTCCGGATTAGAGTTTCGCCTGTAAAGGCGATGGCATAGGGTGTCGCGTTTAGAACGTGACACCCATCGCGTTCTGCTCTTGAATGCAACATATCGAAGGGCCGCGTTCTGAAGGCGACCAAGGACCCTGTCGCGTTAAGAGTCTCAGGGGCTATATGTTTACCATGGTTATATTGTTATCCGATTAATGTTATGCGTTGTGCGTGGCTTTGGTAATCGGTGCATTGCTGTAACGCTCTTTGAGTGTGCTGTTCATATAGTGGACGTGTTGTTCACGTAATTAGCATGTTGTTTATATGGTAGATGTGCTGTTTACGTGGTTGGCATACTGTTTACGTGGTTTAAGCAGTGTGTTTAAGGTTGGTTTGTGGTGACTGGGCAGTGAGGTTCCAGCGTGAACCTAGCTACGGTCTTATAATGCCTATATAGATTATTTAAGATGGTTTAAGTAGTGTGTGGTTATTAATGTTTAGCATGTATTATGTTTAGAGTGGCAATGGAGGTCATGAGATGAACAATGACCAGCCAGGATATTATTGGTTAATGTAATTCATGTATGTGTCTGTGTAGGCTAACTTGTAGGTCACATAGTGACCGGGGGCAAGCTATTCCTAACACTTATACCGTGGTTTGTAATAAAGAATATATATGTATATATATCATGGTTTGTGCGTTGCCGAGTTTGGTGGTCCGGCACCTATTCCGGAATACCTCTTCAGTTGGGTACCCCAGGTTTTGTGTGAGCCAGGCACATGTGTTTGTTGTGCTCGAGATTTGTCCCAATATTGTGTGTGCCATTGCGGTTTGCGTCGTCTTCCTGGACACCATCACTCTTGTGTTCGAGTTGTATGTCCGACTGAGAGAAAGACGACTGGGGGCAACGACTTGTGTTTGTGGGTGTGCAGTCGCTTGTAGCACGCTCGTGGTTGGGGGTACGGACACCAGTAGATGTACTGGTCCCCAGCTAGTCCTATGTTTCCAGTGCCTTACTTTAGGGAGCTCGGACTGGAGTCCCTAAAGGTGCCAGACATGGGCCTGCAGCTGTGTGGTCTGCAGATGTGGTGTTGGTTGGTCTCAACTGTTCCTTGGTTTGTGCTTGTAGAGCGGCAGTTGGATCTTACGTCCATGACTGCGAGACTGAGAGGTAGTTCTTATGTTGTGTTGTCCGAGTTGGATACTGGCGTCATGAACCAGTATTCCGTTCCCGTGTGGTGGCGTCGCTCTTTCTGACTTGTGCTTTGCCACTGGTGGTGGCTTGTGTGTGTGACATGTTGGTTGAGGTTTTACCGTTGTGGTGTGCCCTGGTGGTGGCACGATTCTGGTTGTGGTTCCGTTATAATTTAATTATCCTGTTGACCCCCTTAATTAAAAAAAGAAGACTTCAAATTTTTATGAAAATAACAAAAAGATGTGACATAGTGACTGGTGAGTAAGAGGTAGTTGTTTTCGGTATCAAATTAAAAGGAAGAAGTGCTTGTTAGCTTATTATATTTTATAGCTTTTGAGATTAATAATTGTGCAATGTGACATGTTTGATCCACTTAACTGGCTTTTGAGAAAGACGAGTTTGTTGAGGATAATGGGCCTTCCCCCAACTCGTCTAATAGACGGGCTTTGACTTGGGCTTTTGATTAGGAGCCCATAATAGATGATAAAGACCTTTTTCTTTCTTCCTTCCTTCCATCTTCCTTATGTGGACACATTCACCAAAGTTGTACCTCTTGATTTGTTGGGGGGGGGGATGCAATTAAAAATCACATTCCAAACCCTACGAAATTCCACAGTCTTTTCTAAGAATTTTCTTACATTTATACCCTTGTATCAGTTTGATTTTTTAGATTTTTAGCCTTTAATGTTTGGTGGTGAGGGAAACGACGGCTAGTGGTGTCGAAACTGCACCGCTCAAGTGTAAGGAATCGATCAGAGCATAGCGGAAACGCGATTCCCTCCAGTAGATATCGTTGCCGGCGATCGGAATCGAACAAAAACAGAGAACCCGCATGTAGGAAGATCCGATCTTTACCTTTGCGGGGTTGCGAAACTCCCGAATCCGGGGAGGAGGTAGCGCTGGAGGCGCTGGTGCTTCAAGTCGTTCAGGTGTCCGGCCTCTAGACGTATCCACGCGAGCTCCGGACGCAGACAGGTTCTCCTCAGTCTCCACGTGTCTCCCGGATCTCAACTCCACCATGTGCCAGAGAGAGGAGAGAGAGAAGGTAGGGGCGCCCAGGGAGAAAGAGAGGAGGTGGCGGCCAGGGAGAGAGCCTGGAGCTTGGGCCAGGGTTTAACTCTCCACGTGCATATATAGACTCTGCGGTTTTTCACAAAAACCCAGTTAATGTCTATATCGGTCATCCTGCCCAGTCTGCTCAGAACTCTATTGCGTGTGACCCTTTAGGCCCAAGTGCTAGTCCAGTTTTCAGCCCATTAAGCCCAATAACTCTTTATTGACTTACTGTAATTAATTAATATCTCATATTAATTAATTACACAATCAATTATCGTCTCACGATAATTGACCGGGCTTCTAATCAAGTTGGGTGCCAAGCAACACCACTTGATCCTGGAAAGCATTGGGGTTCAGCAACCCAATCAAGGAACCTTTTGCGTCAATAGATACCACGTGACTATAATCCTTCGCTCGTACAATGCTCCCGAGTGCACTTAGGGTATGGTCAACTGTCAAACCCTAATATGTGCACTCACTTGGTTTAGATGTCGCATAGCAATATCAGAAAACTCCTTTTCTGATAAGTAGTCATGCCCTGGCCAGGGACTATCAGGCATCTTTCCCTAGAGCATTCACTCTCTTATTACCGAGAGCGAGCGATCCCATGTTGACCACACAATCACCTTCGAAGGTATTCCGCTAGATCCGAACACTTAACTGATTAAGACCCCATGGCTAGAGATCTATAAGTTAAGGTCAAAATCTAGAAGTCCACCGACAAGGTGTCCTTGGTGTCTCAGGTCTAAGGACCAATCACGCCACTGTGACAATGAATCTAGCTGGTTGACAGTTAGGTAATATTACCATCCAGCGATTCATAACGGATCAGTTCAGTGAACTCATTCTCCAATGAGCACCTACAGATTCACCTTAGTGTCTTCACACAAGTGACTATGAGACTAGTCACCCTCATCATATGAGCAGGTGCAACCTGTACTAGTCTAACCGGATATCTGATGTCCTTCTCGAATATCCTCCGACTAGGAACAATTAAGAATATACGTTTAAAGGATATTAATCTCATTGTTATGATCTCATCATAATTAATATCCATTGCGTATATTCATGGACTTCATAATGAAACAATAAACGAATTACACATAATGAATATAAAAGCCTTATTATTATTATCAAAGAACAAGATTGTATAAGTTATGATTGGCTTGAGGACACCCATAACTAACATCAAGGGCCTTGGAGGCGCTCGGGATGAAGGCACTCAGTCTAGGCTTTTGACCCACTGTGTGCGGGTTGTTGTGTGTGTAGCAACGGTGGCCATGGTGGGGAACCGGGGACAAAAACACAACACAAAGGCGAGGAAATAGAGACTTTGTTGTGCGACCAAGAATAAAATGTTGCGGGGCTATTTTTTAAAAGAAATGAAACCGGTTGTGATATTCTTTGAGCGAGAAAAGTATGTGGTGGAGAGTGTTTAACCGACTCATTTGCAGTTAGTGTTTTTAAAAGATTGATTTCAAAAAACTTGAGAAGAGAGGGCATCTTCCATGTTCTATATGAGTAACTTCATGGCGAAGAGGTGTGTTTGTGGCATTTTTCTGGGAGAATTTTTCTACTGCTGCCACGTCGGCTTCCAAAACTGTGTTATATATATATATATATATATTATAGATAGTATAGATGGGAGAATTTTTCTGCTGCTACCACATCGGCTTTCAAAACTGTGTTATATATATATATATATTCTGAGTATCATTGACTAAACATAGAATGAGAAAGAAAACATAGAGTAATTTTTGTGGGGATTCAACACTATTCTTCACAGTTTATCCATTGCCAAATAGAAAACTTAGGGGAATATGAAAAATTTGAACAGCACAAGTTATTCCTAACTAAACTACACCTCTTCTAAGTCTCGAGTGTCAATAAATTTTAATCTTTTTGGCGATCATAATTATGGTTAGGCATATTGAACTGAACCAATCTAGTACATATTCATACTATGCATAAGACCTTACAGTCTCAGACACGATCGGTCTAATAAAATATTTTTCTTCTTTTTTATTTTTATTATTATAATTTAAATGTGAATCATACCAAATTAGACCAATACGTTTTGATTCCTACCAGAGTCTGATCTGATCCAAATCACTAATCCAACCCACCATGATCATAATCACATAATGTGAAAATGTTTCCAAAAAATAAAAATATCACAAAGATGGATTTTCATATTGATGGTCCTTGTGTTGAATGTGGAGCCTCAAGGGAATCCAGTCCACATGACCATGACAAGGGAAGGTCACAGAATAGCCCATATGACCATGACATCTAATCTAAGTGTTGTTTAAATAATAGCTTACTAAGAAGAAGGCATCTAGGGTTGAGACCTTGATGGAATGTGCCTTCCAAGGCAAGTATGAATAAGTAGCTATCTCAACAGAAAAAGTACCCTGCACCTACACAAACAAATACATACATGAAACTCTCGATTTAAAAAAAAAATAGTTTTATGGAAAACAAGGGCATATATCTCATGTATCACATATATACTATATTTTTTAATATTTATGTATAAGAGAAAATATGCTTGCGTTAGTCATCATGTAAACTATTTGGTTGCTGGTCTACTTCATTAATTAGGACGATTGATGCATATTGATGTAGTTGCTAACAAACATGTTCATGTGATGAATTCAAATAGGATAATAAAAGCGTAATACTCATATAGAAACATATCTTCATATAGTTTGTTCGTATAAAATAATATAATTTTAGAGATAAAAGATAAGACCCATGTATATTCTCTTCTTCTAACAAATAACATAATTATGAGAATATTTATAGGCCAAGAAAAGTTTATTAAATATTATTCATATGAAAAGATCCCCAACATGAAGCATGTAGCAATAAAAAAAATAGAGAGAATTAATAATTGCTCCCTGATATAGGACTGACATTATTTTTCAGTCTCTAATAGAATTTTCAACACCATATGATCCCTATTTTTACTGGGACTTATCTTTAGATCCCTCTCTATATAACTATGTAAGTATGTAATTATGTAAGTATGTAACTATATAAGTTATGTAAATATGTAAGTATGTAATTATGTAATTATGTAAATATTTAAGTATGTAATTTGTACTTCACTAACTACATACTTACATAACTTACATATTTATATAACTTACATGATTACATAGTTACGTACTTACATAATTATGTAACTCACATAGTTAGTGAAATATAAGTTACATACTTAAATACTTACATAATTATATGAGAAATACTACCTGCACGTCTGCCCGGCAACCGGGCGGACGTGGAATCGCCGCGGGCCGACCTGATTGGTCGGCCGCGCGGGTCCCACGCGGAGCTCGGCGTGTGGGGCCCGCGCGGCCGACCAATCAGGTCGGCCCGCGGCGATTCCACGTCCGCCCGGCAACCGCGCGGACGTGTGAATAGCATTTCTCTAATTATATAACTTACATACTTTCATACTTATATAGTTACATATTTATATAGTTATATAGAGAGGGACCTAAAAATAAGTCTTACAAAAAATAAAAAAAAATGATACTGAAAAATTTAAGCAGTACTGAAAAATAAATAAGTGGAAAGAGCTCAATAAAATAGGAGGCAGCGCCCACGATGTCGGCCTCCTACACACACGTGTGCATTCCGGACACGGGCGATGGGCATTATCGGAAATTTGCATAGAGTGCCCCCACCCCCACCCCGCGTGCACACGTGTGCGCGCACACCCGCGCAGGCGAACGAACGCGGAAATAAACTTTTTGAGTCCTCCTCCTCCGATGCTTCGGACCGACGCCACCTTCCGCTGCGCCTTGCCCCCACTCTCCCCTCCTTCGATCCTTCCTCCTCTTCCTATCTTCGAATCTGCGGGCGGCGGCGGGCTCTGATCGATCGTCGCCGGAGAAAAGTTCGAACTTTTCTTTCGAATTCTCGACTGCTCGGGGGCTTTTGGGTTCGGCGATTCTTCCTGCTGTCTGAGTAATTTCTGCCGCGATGAGTTTCCTGTTTGGCAAGAAGAAAACCCCCGCAGGTATCGTGATCTGGCTTCTCTTTCTGCCCCACCCTCCCTCTTGATTTGTTTCTGCTGGTCTTTCTTGGAATTTCGATGATGGAGGAATTCGGTCGGATCGCGAGCCAATGGTTTGGGTGTTGGCTTGTCAAAATGTCGTCTTTTGATTGCTTACTGGGGGATTTATGTTGTTGTTGTTCGCCTTTTTGTTTTTTGGGTTTCTTTTTCTTCTGCATGTTGGTGCGGTGAATTTTCATGTCAAAGGTGTCCGCGACTACGGTGATTTGAAAAAAAAATTATTGTTGTCTTGGGGTGCCTTTTTGTTGACGGTACAGAGCTCCTGCGGGAGAACAAGCGGATGCTGGATAAGTCCATAAGGGAGATTGAGAGGGAGAGGCAGGGTCTGCAGGCGCAAGAGAAGAAGCTCATAGCCGAGATCAAGAAGACTGCGAAACAAGGGCAAATGGTATGGGTCTCCTTTCTTTGCCTGAATCGGTTTCTGCTTGTTTTTTAATTGATAATAGTGTGAGCGAAATAAGTGTACTTTGTTCAAACTAAAAGAAAACAGCTGGTCACTCTGTTGCGTATGGACAGGAAATCCTGGAGAAATCAAGATTGTTGTTTTTACATGATATTCTTCAAAATATCAACTGCAATAAGCAATCTGTCTAGCCATGAGGATTGACAAATTTGTGACGCTGATCTATAAGGAGATGTGTGGATGCCCCTCGTGAATGTATGTTTAATTTCAGGGGCAAAGAAGAGAGCATTGATGATCAACAGCATAAGGATGTGTTAACAATCAAAGAGTGCAGTGCAGTTCCAGTGCATGTCTATCCAAGTATCCTTTAAAAAAACACACTAGATAAAGTCTTAGACTTGATCCAACTCAACCTAATTATCTCCAGTTGACCAATATATATCAGCAGCTACTCTAGGAGAACTGAACATATGTTTGAAGATGGTTGGGAGGAATGAGGTAGTGTTTGCTGCATGGTACATGGAATCTTGAATTGGTTAGCACTTGTGTAGATCATATGTCTCAGGATGTATACTGAAATGTTCTTCCTATGAAGTTTACTCGTGGATCATCACTTCATGTCTAATTTATACTTATTTCAATCAGCAAAACCACTAGGAAGTAGATCTGTTGCCACAAATGATCATATCCATTCTCCCGCAATCCCACATGGAAAGATTGTAGATGGGTGGTCTCCATCAAATGCAATGTGGGCCACAATTGGCTCTTGGGCTCCCTAATCATGTGTGGAACTTGTTGATCTGTTCAACCAGAGGATTCTCACCCCGTATATGATTGGTCTATATTCTACGGGTGGGCTTGGCATCTTCAGGAGCATGAACAAGTGTTGATGATATGGGGAAATTCCCATGGCACCTAGAAGAGAACTTGGATCTTGAGGCCAGATACTAATGCATATCTTCTTAGGCATAGCTATGTCATCTATGGTTTTGACATTAGTCTCTGTTCTGAGATGGAACCCTTCTTGCTGACATGCTGATTTAGTAACAAAAATTCAATTTTCAGTTCTTTATAATGTTACTGGCTAATGAAATTGCACATTCAGATATTCTCAGGTAGTGTAAAAATTGCGGTTAGGATATTTTCTCCTTCTGAGCTGATTGAATACAGACAATTGAGCTTGTTCTACTATTGTTTTGTTGCAATGCTTTATAATAACTGTTTAGAGTATATTTAATTTGGAGGAAACAGGACTGATTTTATAGCTTCACTGTTATAGGGTGCCGTGAAGGTTATGGCAAAGGATCTCATTCGAACACGACATCAAATCACAAAGTTCTATGCTCTCAAATCTCAGCTTCAAGGAGTATCCCTTAGAATTCAGGTATGTTTCTCTATCTTTGTTGGTAATATTGGGGCTCAACGCTGAACCTGATAAAAAATCACTTCTTTAAAACCTCTGAGATTATAGTATGGGTAAACCCTCCTCAAAGATTACATCACATACAAAAGTTCCCTTGATGGAACATCTATTTGACTAGAAAGTTGACTGACAGTCTGGCAACGAGGGGCAATGGCACATATGACAATGAACCTACATGGGGTTATTTACAAAAAAGGTTTGCATGGTGCTTTTCTACATATATAAGATTATACGATGGATTATATGCCAAGAGCCCGGTCTTCAATATCAATGTGGTAGCGCACAGTCACAACTTATTTGGATTATGGTAATGTCAATCTGCAGTTTTCTTGACAAAAGAAACTAACGCCCTGTTTTATCTTTCTATTATTGCTGTTTATGAGTATCCTAGCATTTATTACACTTAATTAAGATTGGCACCCATATGTCCAGTTACTCCGGTGAACTGCTTAAAACAAAATTAATTTTTCTCAGAAGGAGCGGAAGGGTCATTGTTAGTTTGATTCACTACAGAATTATTCAGCCGCCTCTACCTTCAGCAGGTTGCTGCTTGTGACTGATTCAATTGCAATCTACAAGATTTCAAAGATGTGATTTAAGCTTCTTTTTTTTTGTTCAGTACCATGGCTGACTACATCTTTTGTTTTTCTGTTATGTTCATTAATAGACTTGGTACCTTCATTGCGGATGTATTACCGTACCTTATTAGTAAAAAGTTTCATGCTGTGCGTTTGATATAAAAAGGGGAGGGGTCTTTTGAAGTTCTTTTAGAAGCTGAAGGCAATATAACAGTGGTGACAACAACTCACATCCGTATAGGAATGAACTTCCAGTGCAAGTTCACATCAGCTTCATATTGGGATCCCCAGAATCAACCTTTGTCTAGTTGCCTAAAATCTTCCTTTCAGCTTTAGTGGAAGTCCCAAAATTTCTAATTTACGAAAGCTCATTGACAACAAATCTTCAGTCTTCGTTCTGTGCCTTAAAACCTCATTGGATAATGGTGGCAAATTCTACCGATGCTTCATAGCAAAGGGATCCCTTCGAACACGCAGGCTATAGGTTTTCGACTGCTCATGGATGTACCATATTCTGATAAGATAAATAAATTTATCGTACATTTCAGACACTGAAATCAACACAAGCAATGGGTGAGGCCATGAAAGGTGTTACCAAGGCGATGGGACAGATGAACAGGCAGATGAACCTACCTTCACTGCAGAAGATAATGCAAGAATTCGAGAGACAGAATGAGAAGATGGAGATGGTGACGGAAGTCATGGGAGACGCCATAGATGACGCCTTGGAAGGAGATGAAGAGGAGGCAGAAACAGAGGAACTGGTGAGCCAAGTCCTGGATGAGATTGGCATCGACATTAATGAACAGGTAAGGTCTCATGACAATTCTTGGGGTGCTCTATGTACATACCCAGTCTATGGCTATATATTGATGGTTTTTACTGTTGTTTTTTTCAGCTTGTCAAGGCACCATCGTCTGCTGTTGCTGCACCTGCAGCTCCCAGCAAGGTCGCTCAGGCCGAAGCGCCTGCAACCGAGGACGGTGGAATTGATAGCGAGCTGCAGGCTAGATTAGACAATCTAAGGAAGATGTAGATTCACGCGAGAAAAGGGAAAATTATTGAGGAAAAACTTGGTGTGTATATTATCCTTGAAGCTATCCCACATTTTTTAAGATATAGATCTTTTGCTTGCTACCAGATAAAGATATGCTAGGCGTGGTTATGAAAGATTGATCAGAGTTCTCTCAGTAATACCAGTCTTACCATTTTTTGGTTTTTGACCAATGTAATACCAGTATTCCTGTCACTTGACCAATGGATTGGTGTCCGGCATTTTGGGTACATACAGATAGCACCATAAGAACTCTATTTTCTATCCAAAATGTCGAAGGAGAACAGATTCCTATCTTTGTTGGCGATATCATGCAAACAATTTCCTTGAGATCACGAGTGTCAAGAGAAATAAATATCGATGCTATTAGGGGTTCAAATAGAATAATGTGATTAGATGGTCTCCAAAGCTTCTAAGTCTTCTTTAAAAAGTGAGGTTTTATGCCAAATGTTTGATGTACCTTTTATAATTTCTATTTGCTTGCATTCTCTCGCCTATGTAAGAGTAACTTTTTTAGGTTTAAGTTTTAAGAAGAGCTCAAAATGTTACATAGAAATAAAAGAAATATATAAAAATAACCCTCTTCCAAATAATTAGGTCATATATATATGTTGATATATATATATAGGGCTTTATATATATATATATATATATATACACACACGTATGTATGTATTCCAACTATGTAAAGATGCACGTCCCAAAAAAATAATGTGGTCGTTGACAACTTTCAGAAAATTCCCAAAAATTCGTAGACTTTATTACACAGACATTAATCCAACAAAAGAGTTTTCTTTCAAAAATCTTGAGATTTCAAGAAAATCCATTGTCTCTAAGAGTAACATTTGTTGCACACCGAAGTGTGGATGCTCACAAAACAAGTGCACCAATGTGATCACACCCATCGCACTAGAACTACGAATTAAGATCAAAAATCAGAAGCAATGAAAAGTCTTAGACCGAATGCACTTGAAACATTTAAACAAAGATTGTTTGCCCTCTGTTTTGGGTCTAAAACATCTAGAAAAGGGTCAAAACACCATGCCACTAGGATCTCGACAGAGTCATATACGATGGTAATGAAAACCTCAAACTCTGCCTAGAAGAGTTAACAAACATAAAAATGGGAAGTAAACATGCCCGGAGAGAGAGGATTTTAAGCAGCGCCACCAGCTCCCTTCCCTTTCTTCCTCTGAATCTTCTTCAAGTAAAATTCCAACTCTTTACCCTCCAATATATAGCTGCCAAGGCCACAGCAAACAGAGAAAAACTTCAGTGCAACTTCTAAGAACAAGGAGAATACTGAAGCTCGTGGAAGCAAAAAAGAAATGGAAAGAAAACCACAAAGAAATCCACAAAGCACTGGTGGTCGTTGTTGATATATCATATCAGCTAAGGATTTCAACCTCCACATCGCATGACATCTCCCGTGAGAGTAACACAAGATACTTTGAAAGTAGATTGCTCTTGGAAGAACTAGAAGATTATGAATGATACCAGGATCCTTAAAGCAACAACCAACATCAAGCAATAAGAATTGCTCGAGGTTAGATTGCCTGTAAAAGATGACAAAGTCACAAGTAACAGCTAAAACCTTTTCTTCCATTAAAGATGGAAGAAGAAAAATTTCATGCATCTTACTTGAGGCTTAACTTCATAAAAAGACAGGTTAGGAGCATCAGCACAGATGAGATTTTAAAGCAAGCAAGACAATTTCTCACCCATCAGCACGGCCACACTGGCCAGGACGGGATGAGATTGCAGCCAGCAACCTGCCACCACCAAACTGCTCTTCAATATGTTGGTCGAGCTTCCGCCCTTGCTGACGCTTCTCTAGTTTCCTCAGAACATGTTTGCTCTTCTTGGCCTCCTCTGCAGGTCCCTCAGCATCCTGCCACAAAGATGATATCAGAATCCTGAGCCTGCAACTATCATATCTGATTTGCATTTTCAGTGGCACTCAAAAAGGCACGCAGGACTTTTGTTATGATGGCATCACTTTTAGATCCATGATACGATTTGTGTTTCTTCATGTTACTGGTAAGACCATCTTTGATTAATTTATCATGTCTGCGGCATTCTTTCGTACCTTTGACGCGACTAGCCCATGTTCGTGACAGATATCAATAGCATGTAAATTTGCTCACAATAAAAAAATAACCTCAGACATGTAGGCTCAATTTACAATAATTTCAGGGACAACTGGACAAGTCAACAAAATACACATTTTGGTCGGGAATTGGTCAGTGAAAATTAAATATGAAAAACAAAGGGAAAATCTAGCATCTTCAAAGGAAGAGGGATGCAATAATGAACCATAGATGTTCCGACCATGTGCATCACCTTCATCGTCATCGTCAGAGCCTTATCCCATTATTTGGGGTTGGCTACATGAATCTTTTTCCGCCAAAGATTTCTACCAAATGTTATATTCGTGTTTAAACCTAAGAACTCCAAGTCCTTCCTAAGAACATCCCACCATCTCATCTTAGGTCTTCCCCCAACTCTTTTACTGGCATCCACCCATGTGCATCACCTTCTGGGAAAATAAATCACAAAAGCAGTAAAAGATTATCTAAGACATACATTAAGACACCTTGTCAAGAGCATAACCTGCCAAAGTTTGAGATTCCCAAACTACGTGAACCAGCGAGTACAGGCACCTATTTGTGATGCAAAACATCCTACTATTTGGTACACAAAGCATGCTACTCCAGTAATGATTAGTAATCATTAAAGGAAGTGCAGCATAATGCTTGGATGATAACACCCAAAAAAATATTATTAAGCAAATATGACTCAGGAACTCGTCATATAAAAGTTTGGCTTCTGAAAAGATTCCATGAAAACAGGTTACTCAAATTAATTAGCTAATGAAAAATGGACCAGGTGAGAGAGAGGAAACTAAAAGAGGTACAGAGAACAATGATAGTGCGCACTGCAAGAGAAAGGGAGAGCACGCAGGTCTGTGTCCTTCAATGCATCCATCCTAGGCCAGCCCATGTCACAGGCCAAGATGCCTTTATTGTGGTTTTTCCCATCCCAATTGAGCAACTCAGTCAATGAAGGCAAACAAAGATTTAACCCATTAATCTAACGTTTTCTTAGAATTTAGATGGAACGAAGAAGAATCACAAAGCTAAATAAAAGAAAACCAATTAACTTCGGATGTCACAAATATGTAGTCCAATAAAAGCGAATTCTTAAAATCATAGTCACACAAATACCCTCCTTAAATAGAAAAGTTTGATGGCTGTGCATTTTGGTTGCATGAAAAACTTCTTGTACTAGTATAATACACATATGTGATACTATTACTAGGTTTTGAATTCCAACCTAATGATTTGAGCCACTTCTTCATGCCACATCCTTTGTAAACAAGCTACTGGGAGTAGATAAATGTACACTCTGGTATCTCTTCCCAGGCAAGCAAGCATAAAAAATCGAGGTTCACAATTTTGTCGGCTAACATGACTTGATTCAAAGTGGGGAATGCACTGGATCAACCTCACAATGGGCATGGACCAGGCCTGTGATGGGATTTAAATATGAGGCCCAAGGCTACATCATGGAGTTGAATCCCATCGAAAGTGTGTCCCAACCGTATGCATCACTCGATCTATATTCTTTTATAGAAAGCATCAAAAGGAAGCTCCAAAACGATTTGAATATTGTTCATCCACTTTCAAATATTAGTAGCAAACAACTGCACCACATGAGTTATCTGAAAAGAACTAACATGTTTCTACAAGTTTGTTGTGTGTAACCCAAAGCAAGAAAAGCTCTGCCCCAGGATACAAGCCCTAATACATTGGCTCAGACTGGCAAAGACTGATTGGGCCTGCATGTCACCAGTCCCTTTTGACACCAATATTCTCAAGCTCGAGTAAAAACCGCCAAGCTCCAGGGGAAAATGCACAAGAGATTCACAAGGTTTGATTTTACTCTTCATCACTTCAAATCTGGCTTGGTTCATCCCAAATAGTGACATCTAGAAGGGTACCCTAAATCTCTTGATAGCCATAAAATGTGTTCCCATCATCCATCGGAAAATAAAGAAAAGACTATGTGACAAATAATTCCCATTCTACACCATTTTTTACAGATAACTTCCTCAATTCATAATCTCATGTCAATGTCAAAAGAAAATGATTCAACACTCAACAGTACTTATAAAATAAATGTCCCAGATACATGACAATCCATGTGACTCTGAGACAAGACAATAAAGATGAAAATTTGTGGAGAATGCAGTTCTTGTGTATCCATGACATAATATGAATATATGTTTCAAACAGAAAACGAAACAAAAAGTTCATATTAATTGTAAAAGAAACAATCGCATTACCTCGCCTTCCTTCTTGGCGGCGGCAGCAGCAGGTTGCTGCTTCTTCTTGCGACCAATGTCAACCCCATAATGCTGGAGGTACCATTGCTTGAAAGGAGCGGCATCAACCTGCACGATCGCGCTTTTGACAAGCGTCTGCGTGCGGACCAGCTCATTGTTGGAGGCATTGTAGACCACATCAAGGATACGGGTCTTGCGGGTGACAGCCTCGCTCCCCCACGAGTAGTTGCCCGTGTCCAACCTCAGCGCTCTCCACTTCACGTTCCCTCCCCTCACTCGCACCCTTCTCACCGTCTTGTTGCTCGAAAGCTTCGTGTTTGCTGGCTGGCGCCCAAGCTCGTACCTTTCCAGATTCATAGCTTTAGAAAATGAATACCCAGAAAAATTCTAGCAAAATGTAGAACTTGTAGAAAAAAGCTAAATAGAGATCATATCCGGATCCATAGATTTAGAATGTAAAATAAACAACAAATCTAGACAATCTCCCATGTCATAGAAGAACCCAAACTGGAAAAAGAAGAGGAAAAAACTATAACCAAGATGGAACCGTTGCAAATTAGAATAATATGCGATCAGAGGCAGGATCGAGTAAAAAGATAGTAGAAAACATCCTAATTGATTGAAAACAAAAAAAAACATGGGAAGAGAGCGGCAAGATAAGCACGAAGAACCACATAACGGGAAAAAAAAGTAGCCACAAACGGGAATAGCGAGGGTTATAATTCCTTACTTTCGCTTCTTCCTCCAGGCCTTCTTCTTGCCTCCCGTGGCACGCCTCTTGTGCATGGAATCCCGAGAGATACCTGCCAAAAGGTGAATTTTTTCGCTACCCACATTAGCAAATCCATCTCAGAACGAGAGACGAGAGAGGCGAGGCAGGGGCTTCGAGGGGAGCACGTACCCATTTTCGCAGAGAGGTGTTGAGCGCCTGGTGCTCGAGGGGAGAGGGAGGGAAGAGACTGAGGGAAGAGAGCGGTGGCGGCGGCAGGAGCGTGAGATATAAAAAGGGTGGACTCGGATCCTTTAAACCCTAATCCGATGTTTAGATTTACACAATTGCCCTTTTCACTTGGAGGCTGCAACTCTGCACATTGATAAAGATTTACAGCAACCCAAGACATACAAGTTAGAGTTGCACTTGGCAAGTGTTGCCCCCCCCCCCCAATGAGTAATGCTATGCTCCCGGCTGTGCCTGGAGCATAGCTGAGCTGGAGGGGCCGCGCGCCCCTCCGCGCGCGCCGCGTGGAGGGCGCGGGCCCCTCAGCATTTAATGTAATTTTTTTAGGTGTTGTGCACTATTTGTGTGCACAAATGATGTATTTGTGTGCAAAAATACATCATTTGTGTGCACAAATTGTAAAAAAAAAATCAGCATTAAATGCTGGGGGGGCCCGCGCCCTCCACGCGACGCGCGCGGAGGGGCGCGCGGCCCCTCCAACTCAGCTATGCTCCCGGCACAGCCGGGAGCATAGCATTACTCCCCCCAATAGGGCGCTGGGGTAGTCAATGATTTCTCTATAAGTTCAACTTAATATATGGTAGTTGAGAAATGTCATGTGCAGGGGCGGACGTGGCGGACGTGCAAATCATTTGCACGTCCACCGCGCCAGGACGCGCCCGTCGACGCGCGTGGTCGCGACCGCATGGGGCATGCACGTCCGCCCGTGCACAAATTATTTCTCATGATAGTTTACATGACATCATGCATATAATCTCTCTCTTCCCAAATCTCTGAGGGTTTCGTCCTCACCCTATAGCAGATGTAGCCTCACCGCTTCGTTTCCATTTGAAGGGGAAGGGGATCCCTGATCCACATCGAAGCCCCCTCCCCCCCACATCCGTCATTTGCGGGTGGTTTCTCCCCCTCCGATGGGGGAAGTTTTGGTTCTCCTACCCCTGTAGAAGTTTTGTCTCCCTCATCAAGGGTTCCCCACCTTTTCATCGAAGGGTTTCACTCCAATCGATAGGTGCAGCTCACTAGCCACTCGGAGGTCTAACTGTGGTGCCATAGTAGATCTCTGTTTCATTTTTTGTTTCTTGTTTCATGTTGTCCTTGTGTCTCTCCATGTGTGGATTGTGTCCGGTGAGGATCGATGTGGTAGCCGTTCGGGCTCAAATCCGCTTGCTTCTCCGATGGTCGGCGTGTTGTGCTTTCAAGTCATCCATCCATCACGCCAGTGCTTCCCCCGTCGAGCTCTCCCCCGGCATTTGTGTGGTCTGAGGGTGTGGTTTCCCCCGCCGTGAAGTCGTCGGTGAAGACCGTCGCCTACTCATGGCACTCCGTGCGACGATGGATGTTGGCTCTCCCCAACCTGGCTATCCTATGGTTTTTGGGTTGATACATCATATAGGTGACGAGGTTAGGGATGAGCGGCATTGATCGATAGCGACTGATGACAGTGGGCAGTGGGCTATTCCTAACACGGTTGGCCGTACCGCGGCGGGGGCAGTGGGCTATTCCTAACCACGGTTGGCGTACCGCGGCGGGGGCAGTGGGCTATTCCTAACCACGGTTGGCCGTACTGCGGCAAACCGCCGCGGTACGGTCGTACCGTACCGTGCCTGGGGCTCGGCGAGCCCCAGACACGGTCGGGTCACCCCATTGGGGTGACCCGGTGTGCCGCTGCGGTACGCAGCGGCACACCACGGACCGGACCCGGTCCGGACGATCCGGTTCGGTCCGGTCTGTTAATTCTATTTTCTTTTCATAACTTTATTATATTTGGTGTATTAAAGTGATGTAAATGGTGTCCAATTAAGATGAAAATTTAAACATAAGTTAATTAAGATATGATACAAATTATAGTAATTTTAGTTTAATTTTTTAAATTATTTTTTATCAAGTAAAAATTATCTCAAAAATAAGTAAATCGACTTAATCTCAACATCTAAGGGATCTAATGGTGTCTAATTGAGATGAAATTTCAAACATAAGCTAATTAATAGGTGATACAAATTGTAATAATTTTATTTTAATTTTTTAAATTAATTTTTTGTCAAGTAAAAACTGTCCCAAAAATCATTAGGTCGACTTAATCTCGACATCTATGCATCAATAATTTTTTATATTTTATATTTTCAAAATCAGTATATTTTTCTAGTAATTATGATGACTTCAGATTTGACTTATTTTTGGAATCGAATGTCATCCTGTTGAAATACACACAATCAAAGATAGTACCAGAATTATATTAATTCAATGAAAAATATTCTAAAATCAATATTTAGAATATCAGCGTATGTACGAAGATCTATATCAGAATTACATGCCTTATGCTAATTATTTGCGCTTCTTGGAGAGCACTTATAATGTGAGATTTTTCGGAGATGGAAGTTATATCCCCTACTATGAGGGTTTTGTGGACAGACATACTCAGCATGATGAGGAAGAGTAGGTAAGAATTTGTTAAATATCCTTAGTGACATGTTAAGGAAGATGATGTTAATTTGTAATTTTTCATGTAAAGAAAAATGATGAATATGAGGACGACGATATGAGTGTTGTATTTGGCTTGTATCATGATTATATCATTAATATTTAGATGAACACTAAATGCATGTGTCATGATTTTGGTATGATTGTATGTATGGTAGATGAATATTAAATGGTTGTCGTGGGTTGACTTACATTTATTTATGTTTTTCAACCTCTTTATGTGATGTTCTTATGTTTTACTCATTTTCTTTTAAAATTTACTTATTTCAAATATTAACTAAGTCATAAAATTTAAAAAATAAATCAAATAGGCCAATTTTTTACCGTACCTCAGCGGTACGGTACGGTACGATATGTACCGTCCCACGGAGAATGTGGTACGGTCGATCTGGACGGTACGGCGAACCTTATTCCTAACCCAATTCACCATTTCTGAGCTCAATGTCTATTTTTACGAGTTCAAAGTCACTATTAAATATCTAATCAATATTTTTAAAACTCTAATTGTAATATCTGAGTTCGTATTTATAAACTCAAATTTATTACTATTAAAAATTTAGTCAATATTTTCTTAAATCTTTTAGTTCACTTTGATTCTAAATTAACTAGGTATAGGCTATCCACCCCATGATAGATGGGATAGAATTATCACCTTCTCTTCGCAAAGAACTAAAGTTATCCATAGACAGTTTATACACTCTACCCAAAGTAAAATAATTTTTAACCAAATTTATTCCATCTATTATCCCTATGTCATAGTGGCCATTTAAAGTATGTCACGAGTCCAAAATTTTTGTTTACAACCCCACTCTAACTTGTCATCAATCACCGTTGTTAGCCATCAAGTTGTTATCAATTATCAGTTGCCATTGTCATTCACCATCAATTACCACTGTCTGCCACCACCAATCGTGGTTTGTCATCACCTACATTATTGATGTGGCTTGCCAACTTGCATAGGGTAAAGTGTAATAACTATACTTGCTGCATGATGGTACTTTAAAAAAAAGGTAAATTAATTATAGGTCCCTATCAAAGAAGAGACTTATTTCTTAATCCCTGTCAAAAAAGGTGCCCCAAATAGTCCTTTTTTGATGGACTTTATCAATTAGTCTCTGAAAAGATAATTTTTGTTTTCTATTTTTTCTCGTTTTATCTTTTCGTCTATTTTTGTGCCATCAAATATATATGACTATTGTATTCGTACTTTAATAGTACTTAAAGTCTAAGTTCTAATGAGTTAAAGTAAGAATTCGAAGTTGTTAAAGTATGTGTGATAATAAGTTAAAGCATGTGGGATTTAAAGTAAATGTTGCTATGATTTTAAAATATAATTATTGGCATGAATTAAAGTCTAAGTTCTAAAGTGTTAAAATAAGAGTTCGAAGTTGTTAAAATATGTGTGACAGTGAGTTAAAGTATGCAAGGTTTAAAGTAACTCTTGATATAATTTAAAGTGTAACCGTTGACATGACTTAAAGTCTAAGTTTGAAAATATTAAAGTAAAAGTTCGAAGACGTTAAAATATGTGTGACGATTAGTTAAAATGTGTGGGACTTGATGTCACTGTTAACATGACTTAAAGTATATATTCTAAGGCGATAAAGTAACACTTTGGAGTTATTAAAGTATATGTGATAACTGAGTTAAAGTGTGTGGGACTTAAAACAACTGTCGATATAAATTAAAGTCTAAGTTTGAAGACATTAAAGTAAGTGTAAGAACGTGTTAAAGTAAGAGTTCAAAGTCATTAAAGTATGTGTGATGGTAAGTTAAAATGTGTGAGACTTAAAATTAATGTTGGTATGACTTAAAGTCTAAGTTTTAAAGTAGAAGATCAAACCAATTAAAGTAGAAGAGCAAACATATTAAAAAAGAGAAAACATACTAAAAAGAAGAGAAAATCAGTTTAAGTGTTGGTCCGTTTAAGTAATAATTACAATTTTTTAAAGTCGTCGTTGTTGTCTGTTAAAGTAGTGGTTGTAGTGTGTTAAAATAGGCGAAGAAATCAGTTAAAGTAGAAGGAGAAACATGTTAAAGAAGAAGAGAAAATAAGTTAAAGTATGAGAAATTTAAAGTAAATGTTGATATGATTTAAAGTATAATTTGAAAGGTGTTAAAGTAAGAGTTAAAAGGATTTAAAATAACAGTTGCCCACAATCAGAAGACAGAAAATGTTAATCTCTAAGGCATGTTTGATAACCAAATAAGTCTTGATAACCTTTGATAAAAGGGGTTTATCAGCCCTGATAATTGTTCTGTCGCTTTGATAAACACGATATGTGACGGAACGCCTCGGCCAAGCCCGTTAAACCGACAACGTACTTGATCCGAGTCCGCCTCCCGCGAACGGGCCGTAGCCTCGCAAGGGATACCAAACCACTGTCCATGTAAACATAAAGGAACACACCATATTTCATATATATTTCACAAGTTTACATAGCCAAATTTCCACAAAAACTGAAAAGAAGTACAAAAGCCTGGGGCATACCCCGAGGTACCACTGAAGAAAGTAAACAACTAACTAAACTACACAACACTACACTGCTGGAGCTGCTACTGCACAGCTGGAGGTACCGACCCTGCACCGCTACGGCGCGGCTCTGAACTGGACGACGGTCGTGAAACGTCCTCCTCGCTCTCACCTGTGGGGGTAGGGGTGAGCCTCTCTAGTCACAGGCTCAGTAGGAACTCCCCCAACACCGAGCAAACCAAAACCACAGGTACGAAAATAGTAAACAGTACCAACAATTTATAGAACAGCTAAGCAGAATATTAAAGCTGTAAAAGTACTCACCGTCTGCCGACTACGAGAAACAACTATAATAATTAAACGGCAAACCAGTACAGGTGTACAAGCTAAAGTAGAGACAGCCAAACATGAGCCACGTGAACTGGTTCGCGACACCAGAAGCTGACTCGGACAAGCTAACACAGGTCTACCTCTCAGTCTCGCAGCCACGGACGAAAGGTCCAGCTGCCGCTCCACGTGAAAAGTCAAACAACTGTGGAGACCAACTAAACACCACCACCTGCTGACCACACGGTCACAGGCCCATGCCTGGCACCTCCAGAGACCCTGGCCTGGGCTCGCTAGAGTGAGGCACTGGAAAAGGACTAGCTGGGGTCCAGTACGTCTACTGGTGTCCGTACCCCCAACTACGAGCGCGCTACAAGTGACTAAAGACAAACACAAGTGTCACTATCCCACTGTCGTCTTTCCCTCAGCCGGACGTGCAACTCAAACACAGAGTGAGGGTGTCCAGGTCAGATGACACAGACCTCGACGGTACAACACAAGTACCGGGACAAAGCCCCGAGCTAACAGCCTGGCTCACAAAGAACCTGGGGCACCCAACTGGAGAGGTAACTACGGTAGGCGTCGTACTACTAGCCACGTATACAAAACCACGTGCATGTCACACACAAACCACGTGAAACCTCACGTAAACCACAAGTAACCACGGTCCACCACACGTGAACCCGACTGACTCGCGTAAACAACGCGCAGTCACCGAAGTAAACAACTAACTGCATACCTTGTATGCTAAATACGAGAACCATGTGCACTCAGTGCACCTCATGTGTCAACACACATGCATTATCGATAAAAGCTGTAATCAGCTATTTCTGTTCACACACATGCTGGCGGCAACATCGATTGTCGCTTATAGCAAGTCAACGGAAAGGGACCTGGCCGTTAACATCCTAGCTGAGGAGATTGGCGACAAGAGATCTTGACGCCAAGTTCTCCGGCCTTAAACCCTACAGAAACCCTAATCTGGCTCTGCGGGCTTTCCAACCATTCTAACTACAGAAAAACATACAAATGCAGTTCCTTTAGCATGCTAGAATCCAATACAACCCATCACAACATGCTTCGTACATTAAACTACTCAAACCACCCATTATCCCCGTATGGTGCAACTTTATCCGAAAATGCATTATCATGCTGATTCAGGTGATTACGATGTGTTTTAATGTTTCTACGGAGCTAAACGGGTTCGTCCCCTACCTCAGAACGCACTAAAACCTCCTGCAATCTCCCGGTTCACGCCGAGCCCTCCGCGAGCTCCCACGAGAATTGCACCACGCCGCGACGTTTCCTCGTGCAATTCAACAACGTCACGCGTTCTACGATCGTCCAACCACTCTTCGGAACCTGTTAGAAGCTTCAGAGACACGGGGGCAGCAAGCTGGGGCAAGAGGGAATGAGAGAGAGCTGAGAGAACTGCCCTCGGGTGAGCCTATAACCTGCAGAATTCTCAGGTTGGCGTCAACCCACATGCCGCCAACAGCAACCGCCACCCTCTGCGTCCACATCTACTGCCGCCAAGTTCATGCAGTCAACGTCCACTAACCTGGACGCCAAAAGTCAACGACCACCCCTGGCCGCCAACTCCAACAGAACTGCAGCAGGTCCTGTTTCATTTCAGACCAACCCTGCTCTTCACCTGCTCACACCACACATTCACACCACACATTTCACACAACCAACTCACATTGGCCTCACAACGGCCGCCACAACCACAACACACATGATCCGCATGGATCCGAAAGGCACGCGACGTTACATTACTATCATCTAAAAAGAAAATTTCGACCTTGAAATTCATAACACAATTCAACGTTACACAATTTAAACAAACACACCTTTACAAGCACTATCATCTAAAAAGAAAATACAAAGGCTTACATAAACAGATAGGGATACCCTTTAGCCATTTCCTCGGCTAATTCCCAGGTATCCTCACCACCCAGCCTATTTTCCCATTTCACTTTAACTAGCTCAATTCTTTATTTCTCAGCTTCTTTATCTTTCGATCTGTGATCTGTACCGGTATTCTGGCATAGTCATATCCGGCCTCAGGTCACTACCTTGATATCCGATTATTTGAGCTGGATTTTCAATACATTTTCTTAACATGGGAACATGAAAAATATCATGTACATCCGCAATCTGCTGGTAATCCAGCCTATAAGCTGCTCCCCAACTCTTTCAATCACCTGGAAAGGTCCTACATACCTTGGACTCAATTTCCCAGTCTTGCCAACCTCATAATACCTTTACTGGGGGACTCTCAGAAAAACAAAACATCTTCCACCTCAATTGAAGTGGTCTCCTCCGAACATCTGCATAACTCTTTTGTCTACTTTGAGCTGCCTGCAATTTCTCTTTAATAAGCTTCACTACTTTAGTGGTTTGCTGAATTAATTTAGGACCCACTAATTGCCTTTCTCCCACTTCATGCCAGTTCAATGGGGTTCTACATGGCCTTCCATATAAAGCTTCATATGGTGCCATTCCAAGACTGGTATGATAACTATTATTGTAGGAAAACTCAACCATTCCCAAATGATGCTCCCAGCTACCTCCCCAAACCAAACAACAAGCTCGCAACATATCTTCAATTGTCTGGATAGTCCTCTCTGTCTGACCATCTGTTTGGGGATGATAAGCGGAGCTATACCTCAACTCAGAACCAATTACTCTTTGCAGACTTCTCCAAAAACCAGAAGTAAATCTTGGATCTCTATCTGACACAATAGTCTTCGGAATACCATGCAGTGGAACAATTCTTTCAACATAAATATTTGCCAATCTGTCCACTGTCCAAGACATACTTACTGCCACTAATCTGCATACCTTAGTTAATCTGTCAACAAATACCCATATTCCATTATGTCCTGAACTCGACCTTGGTAAACCTGCCACAAAGTCCATAGCAATGTCGTCCCACTTCCACTGTGGAATAGGCAACGGTTGCAATAGACCTCCAGGCTTCTGATGCTCTACTTTAATCTGCTGACAGATAGCACACATTGCCACAAATTCTGCTATTTCTTTCTTCATATGAGGCCACCAGAAATGCTTTCTCAAATCATGGTACATTTTAGTACTACCCGGATGGATAGTGTACCTGGATTTATGAGCCTCTTCCAATACTCGCTGCTTCACCTCTCTTTCTGCAGGAATAAACAACCTGCCTCGGAGCCTAACCACACAATTATCATCAATGGAAACTCCATCCATTTTCACAATTTCAGGCAAACTTGGATCTGCTCTCTGAGCCTCTATAATCTGCCAATACAAAGACGGCTCTACTGCACTAGCAGCTAGTATTGCCCGTCGCTGACTACTGGGCACATACAAAGAGTTCTCTACTGCCTCTTCATACAACTTCCATTCCTTAATCATCATCAGATTCATATATGCTTTTCTGCTCAAGGCATCTGCTACAACATTGGCCTTACCCGGATGGTAAGCCAAACTAAAATCATAATCTTTTAAATACTCAATCCATCTGCGCTGGCGAAGATTCAAATCTTTCTGCGAGAAAATATACTTTAAGCTTTTATGATCTGTAAAAATCTCAAATCTCTCGCCATACAAATAATGTCTCCACATTTTCAAAGCAAACACAACTGTTGCCAATTCTAAATCATGAGTGGGGTAATTCTCCTCTGCTGGCTTCAATTGCCTGGACGCATAAGCTATCACTTTACCATGCTGCATAAGCACTGCGCCAAGACCTCTCCTTGACGCATCAGTATACAGCACAAAACCACCACTCCCTGCCGGTAATGTCAATATAGGTGCTGATGTAAGTCTTTTCTTCAATTCCATGAAACTTCTCTGACATTCACCGGACCAAACAAAAGGCACACCCTTCCTAGTCAATCTAGTCATAGGTGTTGCAATCTTAGAAAAATCTTGAATAAAGCGCCTATAATAACCTGCCAATCCCAGAAAACTTCTAATCTCAGTTATTGTCTTAGTCACTTCCCATCTCATCACTGCTTCCACTTTACTTGGATCCACTGCTACTCCTTTAGCTGAGATAACATGACCCAGAAACTGAATCTCTTTTAACCAAAATTCACACTTATTAAATTTGGCAAACAATTGGTTATTTCTTAACAATTGCAAAGTAAACCTTAAATGAGCTGCATGCTCTTCTTCAGATACTGAATAAATTAGAATATCATCAATAAAGACCACAATGAATTGATCTAAATACGGATGAAAAATTCTATTCATCAGATCCATAAAACCTGCAGGAGCATTAGTCAACTCAAAAGGCATAACCACAAACTCAAGTGACCATATCTAGTTCTAAAGCTGTCTTATCTATATCCTCCTCTTTATTCTCAACTGATGGTACCCGACCTCAAATCAATCTTAGAAAACACCTTTGCTGATTGCAACTGATCAAACAGATCATCTATCCTCGGCAACGGGTACTTATTCTTAATGGTCACATCATTCAACTTTCTATAATCAATACACATTCGAAAACTTCTATCTTTCTTTTTCACAAATAAAACCGGCGCTCCCCACGGAGAATGACTCGGTCTAATAAAACCTTTCTGCAACAACTCTTCCAACTGCTTTTTCAACTCTTTAAGTTCTGCTGGTGCCATCCGATATGGAGCTTTAGAAATCGGCATGGTACCTGGCAGCAACTCAATGGTAAAGTCCACCTCTCTATGTGGAGCTAAACCGGGTAAATCCTCAGGAAAAACATCAGCAAATTCCCTAACCACGGGAACTGCTTCCATTGGCTGACTGGCTTCTACCAAACTTACTGAGGCTAAATAGGCCACACACCCATCATTTATCAACTTTCTAGCTTTAATTGCAGAAATTAGAAACTTGGAGGTATAAAAAGGCATACCTTGATATTCAAACACTGCACCATTAGGATGACAAAATCTGATCCTCTTCTTTCTGCAATCTAACATTGCTCCATACATCTCAAGCCAATCCATACCCAAAATAATATCATAATCTGACAACTGCAGGGCATACAATCGACCCGGCATCTGGTTCCCTTTAATCATAACAGGAGCTTCATCTACATAGCTCGAAGTGAGCAAGAACTCACCTGAAGGAACCTCCACTACTAACTCACAAGTCTTCTCCTCTAAAGGATGAGCTATACAATCCAGAAATTCTTCGGAAATGAAAGAATGAGAGGCACCCGAATCAAATAAGACTCTTGCTGAATAATTATAAAGAGGTAAAGTACCTTCTATCATATTCGATGCCTCTGCCTGGGCTCGGGTGATAGCCATAACCCGGCCTCTCCCTCGCTGCTGCGGGGCTCCTCTGCCACGACCTGCCTGTGGCTGCTGGAACTGCTGAGGCTGCTGCTGCTGCTGCACACCTCTGCCATATCCATATTCTCTTGCATAGGGACAATTGCGAATCAAATATCCCGGCTGATTACAATTATAACATTTATACCCTGGAGGAACAATAGGCTGCCTGGCAGTGCTCTGCTGCGACTCCTCCACCTCAGGCCTACCACGGCCTTGCTGAACTTGCTGACGACCTCCCCATCCTCTTCCTTTTCCTTTAAGTGCTTGTTTCAATTTCTGACTCCACTTCCCAAAGCCTGATGAAGAAGGTCTTACTGGTGCCTTGCCCTTGCTTGCACCTACTGTCTGCTGCGGTAGCTGGAAACTACCTGAACCTGACTCGCCTACCTGACGAGTCCGAATAGACCTCTCTAAAGTAGCTGCTCTCTGGGCTGCTTCTTCCACTGTCTTGCACATGAGAGGTACTATCGCATCCTGCAATTCCACTCTCAATCCTCTGATAAAATACTCAACCATCATGCTATTATCTGAAACCACATAAGGCGCATAACCGCTAAGTGCCATAAATCTCATCTGGTACTCTAAAACTGAAGAGTTACCTTGCTGGAGAGTCCGAAATTGCTCTCTTTTTACTTGCTGCACTTGGATCGGAAAGAATGTATCATTAAACACATCAAGGAATTCCGTCCAAGTGATAGCTTCTTCCGTCCTGCCTGTAAAAGTGGTTTGCATCTTTAATCGCCACCATTCCAAGGCAAAACCTCTCAACTGGTAAGCAGCTAATACCACTTTATCTGCTGCCGAACATCTCATAGTTGCAAAAACTCTTTCTATTTCATGAACCCAGTGCTCGGCTGTATCTGGATTCGGCCCTCCTGAGTAAGTAGGCGGCTGCAATCTCAGAAACCTTTCAACTTGCATCATTGGTTCTTCAGCTAATTGCACTGGCGATGGTGGTAGCACAGGTGCTACAAAAGGCACCTCCACTCTCGGCGGAACTGGAGCAACAGGTACGGCCTCTCCATCCCCAGGTGGCACTGCAACCGGTGGTACTGGCGCCTGCTGATCCATTCTTGCCCGAATATCCGTGAGGCTTTCCCAGATTCTTTCTATCATACGCTGGGTACTTTCCTCTGGATCATCTCCTCCACCACCCCAATCTCTTCTATCAGCCATTCCAGAAATTTCTACATACACGAAACACCAACCAAAAATCAAAACAACAAATTATCAAAAACCAGGGTCCCTACCAGCAGTGTATAAAGACCGAAATAAGGCTATGTATCCTTCTAATTCCCTTATATTAACACGGACCTTGCTCTGATACCAACTTTGACGGAACGCCTCGGCCAAGCCCGTTAAACCGACAACGTACTTGATCCGAGTCCGCCTCCCGCGAACGGGCCGTAGCCTCACAAGGAATACCAAACCACTGTCCGTGTAAACATAAAGGAACACACCATATTTCATATATATTTCACAAGTTTACATAGCCAAATTTCCACAAAAACTGAAAAGAAGTACAAAAGCCTGGGGCATACCCCGAGGTACCACTGAAGAAAGTAAACAACTAACTAAACTACACAACACTACACTGCTGGAGCTGCTACTGCACAGCTGGAGGTACCGACCCTGCACCGCTACGGCGCGGCTCTGAACTGGACGACGGTCGTGAAACGTCCTCCTCGCTCTCACCTGTGGGGGTAGGGGTGAGCCTCTCTAGTCACAGGCTCAGTAGGGAACTCCCCCAACACCGAGCAAACCAAAACCACAGGTACGAAAACAGTAAACAGTACCAACAATTTATAGAACAGCTAAGCAGAATATTAAAGCTGTAAAAGTACTCACCGTCTGCCGACTATGAGAAACAACTATAATAATTAAACGGCAAACCAGTACAGGTGTACAAGCTAAAGTAGAGACAGCCAAACACGAGCCACGTGATCTAGTTCGCGACACCAGAAGCTGACTCGGACAAGCTAACACAGGTCTACCTCTCAGTCTCGCAGCCACGGACGAAAGGTCCAGCTGCCGCTCCACGTGAAAAGTCAAACAACTGTGGAGACCAACTAAACACCACCACCTGCTGACCACACGGTCACAGGCCCATGCCTGGCACCTCCAGAGACCCTGGCCTGGGCTCTCTAGAGTGAGGCACTGGAAAAGGACTAGCTGGGGTCCAGTACGTCTACTGGTGTCCGTACCCCCAACTACGAGCGCGCTACAAGTGACTAAAGACAAACACAAGTGTCACTGTCCCATTGTCGTCTTTCCCTCAGCCGGACGTGCAACTCAAACACAGAGTGAGGGTGTCCAGGTCAGACGACACAGACCTCGACAGTACAACACAAGTACCGGGACAAAGCCCCGAGCTAACAGCCTGGCTCACAAAGAACCTGAGGCACCCAACTGGAGAGGTAACCACGGTAGGCGTCGTACTACTAGCCACGTACACAAAACCACGTGCACGTCACACACAAACCACGTGAAACCTCACGTAAACCACAAGTAACCACGGTCCACCACACGTGAACCCGACTGACTCGCGTAAACAACGCGCAGTCACCGAAGTAAACAACTAACTGCATACCTTGTATGCTAAATACGAGAACCATGTGCACTCAGTGCACCTCATGTGTCAACACACATGCATTATCGATAAAAGCCGTAATCAGCTATTTCTGTTCACACACATGCTGGCGGCAACATCGATTGTCGCTTATAGCAAGTCAACGGCAAGGGACCTGGCCGTTAACATCCTAGCTGAGGAGATTGGCGACAAGAGATCTTGACGCCAAGTTCTCCGGCCTTAAACCCTACAGAAACCCTAATCCGGCTCTGCGGGCTTTCCAACCATTCTAACTACAGAAAAACATACAAATGCAGTTCCTTTAGCATGCTAGAATCCAATACAACCCATCACAACATGCTTCGTACATTAAACTACTCAAACCACCCATTATCCCCGTATGGTGCAACTTTATCCGAAAATGCATTATCATGCTGATTCAGGTGATTACGATGTGTTTTAATGTTTCTACGGAGCTAAACGGGTTCGTCCCCTACCTCAGAACGCACTAAAACCTCCCGCAATCTCCCGGTTCACGCCGAGCCCTCCGCGAGCTCCCACGAGAATTGCACCACGCCGCGACGTTTCCTCGCGCAATTCAACAACGTCACGCGTTCTACGATCGTCCAACCACTCTTCGGAACCTGTTAGAAGCTTCAGAGACACGGGGGCAGCAAGCTGGGGCAAGAGGGAATGAGAGAGAGCTGAGAGAACTGCCCTCGGATGAGCCTATAACCTGCAGAATTCTCAGGTTGGCGTCAACCCACATGCCGCCAACAGCAACCGCCACCCTCTGCGTCCACATCTACTGCCGCCAAGTTCATGCAGTCAACGTCCACTAACCTGGACGCCAAAAGTCAACGACCACCCCTGGCCGCCAACTCCAACAGAACTGTAGCAGGTCCTGTTTCATTTCAGGACCAACCCTGCTCTTCACCTGCTCACACCACACATTTCACACAACCAACTCACATTGGCCTCACAACGGCCGCCACAACCACAACACACATGATCCGCATGGATCCGAAAGGCACGCGACGTTACACGATAGCTTATCAGACACTTATTGGTGATAAGTTCTGATAATTCTAACTCTCATTTTTGAACTGATAAAGTTATCTGGACTAATTATAAAGAGCTCAAAACATCTCAAAATGGAGATAAACCTCATTAATGACCCTGATGTGACATAAAATGACTCATTAATGGCCTTGATATGACATAAAGTGATCGATGTGACATAAAATTATCATACGTCCAAATGTTGTACCAAAACAAAGAGCAGTTATCAGAGGTTATCTTATCAACATATATCGGTCTTGCGAATAACTTATTTGATTATCAAATCCGCCCTAACTATCAACACAGATCTCAATAAAGTAGGGATTAGAAATTAACATCCCTAAAAACGGTTAGATTTTTTTGTGTAGACATTTCTGCCAGTGGCCTACAGTTAAGGTCTCCCCTCTCATAGAGACCTATAATTAATTTTTTCTTTTAAAAAAATCATTGGATAAATTGATTGCCTTTTTAGCTTGGCCAATTTGAACTTAGGTCATGATGCAACTTATAAAATTACAAATAAATTTATTTTAAAATATATTTACAATAAATATCATGAACATACTTTTTACTAATTTATGTTTGGATATTCTTCATAAACATAAGTGGACTCGTACAAAATTTTATTTATAGAAATAATCTCTAACAAAAACATATTAATAAAAGTGTGCTTAGGGAGAGATTTTGACTTATAACGAATATAATTTTAACTATCCAAATTAAGGTTATAACATAAAATATTTTTACGGTAAACCAAAATGTGTTTATGACTTGGATCTAAACAGGTTCTTGATTTGATTTCACTTTTTTTTTCATGTGTAGCAAGAAGATTTTAGTATTGTTGAGTAGATAGTTGAATTTGACAAATTTAAATGTTCTTATAACATTTGCATAAAAACCTGTTTAATGAATCTTTTTGGAGGTAATGGGATTTATGTTGTAGTAGTTAGATCTCCGAATAACACTTCTTTAAGGGTGTTAAATATTGTTTTATACTATACAAATTTTTATATAAAATATTTGTAACTTTGAGTACATCCAAATGAAATGATTTTTTTTTTTTTGGATAACAGCAAGAAGACATGTTACATTTTTTAATTTTCTCAAGTAATGTTTTATTAAAACAACTTTTAAGGATTTTTTACAGCAAAAAAAAAGATCTGCTAATAATTCAAAAAAGATTTTTTAAATCACATGTACAAATGCATTGTGGTATAAGTAAAATGAACTATTAGGGAAATGACATATATTTTATAATCTCTTATACAATAAAAAAACTTAAAATTTACACTTCCAACATAATATTCTAGTACCAGTGTTAAAATTCGATGGACAAGATCAAAACACCACCATTTAACAAAGGGATGGATCCCGCATCTATTAAAACGTTGTGCTATCTATCTTATTTGTGTTTAGGGCGGACACTCGTGATGAGTATAAATAGTTTCTCCCTGTATTGAGGTTTAAAAAGAATTAAATAAATTAAAATTTTATATATATCCCTAAAATATAAAATGTATACCCTTAAAATTTGCATACTATACAATTTTCATACTATACTTTATACGTCTGAAATCCATAAAAATCGTCAATTATATCAGCTATATCTTTATACTCAGAAATTTGTCAAAATAGAAAGAATATTATATTATCATGTAAACAAAATTATTATGAAATAAGTGAAAATATTACAATATCTCCCTACAAAATAATAGAGAGAGTGGGAGAGAGAAGAGATTTTCTCTCTCTCTTTTTTTTTTTTTAAAGAGTTGTAAGAATAAGTTAGTGTTTTTACTTTCTTAGCTCAAATACGATCGAGCTAAATAAATAGAATCAAATGATAGAGACATATAAGACTTTTTCGATTTTAGGATATAGGATATAATATGAAGAGGAACATGATAGTTTTAAGGGGTCTATATATAAAAAAATTTACTGCATTTGTGAATTGTACTTTCTAATACACTTACTTGCTTTTTATTAACAACATATCTCCAGTGCATTGGTCAATAAAAAGGCCAAAATACATGACAAAGTATAATTCCCAAGTGCAGAAATTTTTTCTAATATATATAAATGTTTCCTAAAAAGTCAACCCCCCATTTCATTTCTCAGCTACAAATCTTTGCAGGGAGACACCAAATTTTCATCTAGGTAAAATCTAAAGTTGGAACATCAGCAATCTCAGTTGCCCTTACTTCTCTATGCCACTTGCAAACCCATGCTATCTGTCCATCATCCAGATATCTCACCCTCCAGAGGCCAAACTTTTCTGCTATGTCTTTTCCTGAAGTGATCCTCTGCTCCTTCAAGAAACCTATGAGCCAATGCTGTGCAGCAGTTATATCCTGGCCGAAGCTCCTGGAACTTTGCCCACCTGTGGGGACACCCCTCTGACTTGCCCTGCTTCCTGCAGCTTGTCCAGCTAGTACAGTAGCCCCCACTGCCCCTGCAGCAAAGGCTGCTGTTCCAAACACAAGGGAGGAGTTAACCAGATGAGCCACTTCCCTGCTCAAATCTGGTATAATCTCACCCATCCCTGCCACAACATGTGCTCCTATCTTCAGAGCAAAGGTTAGGAGCTTCATGAACGTGCTCATGTATGGCAACAGGCACCTCACTACTTGGTTGTCCACCCGTATGAGCTCACAACCCATCTGATCTTGCACAACATGCATCTCCCTGTGGAACTCACACAGCATGTGCAGCCTCAGAGCTGTCATGCCGGACATGAGCCTTGTGACAAGCCTCCTGGAGTTGTGTTCCACCTGCACAAAGTAGAACATGCTGGGCACCTTCCTTTCTTCCAGTTGGATGTTGTAGTTCACCATGTAATCTACCTTCCTGTGCAGCTCAACCAGAAGCCCGTGTTCGTAATACCTCAACCCCTGGATCTCCTGCCTCAGGTCCTTGATCTCATGCTCTATAATCTTCAGCCTCTGTAGAACTGCCTCTACTCCCTTTGCAATACCTGATAGTGATGGTTCCACTATTTGGTCAGATGCATTGCTAGCTACCTGTGCTTCACCTTCTGCCTGCTGCTCAGTTGGCACTGCCAGCTCCGCAGCAAGATGATGTAGGTCATAGTACCTACGCTGCAGTAGTTCTCTGAAATCATCATCTGAAAGGAGATCTCTTGCATAGTCAAACCCAGGGCTTAAGATTATCTTAGTCCCATCTGATACAGAACTCCATGTGTGTTGGTATTCGTACATGCTCTCTGCTGGTACAGAGAGTAATGCCTCTTTCAGCTGCTGCAGAGGTACAGCTTGGTTCTTTCTGTGTCTGGGTGGTGTCAGGTATCGGACACAGTCCGGACGGATGATCTTTTCTACAAGAGTGAAGCCATGGCAGAGGCTCTGAATGCTCGGAATGATCAGCTGCTTGAAGAGCCTCAAAATTTCAGTTATGCTCTTTTTGGAGCATGCAAGGACATCAATGTAGTGGCCCAGTTGTCCAGCAAGCTCCACCTGATGTTTACTCCATTGATTGTTATAGAAATGAGGTATTTCTCAAGACTGTAAGTGGAGCCATGCTGGGTTTTTGATTTGATCCTGTTATGGAGATGAACCTGGAGTGGCACAACAAAAGTAAGCATTGGTTTCTAACACAAAGATAAAAAACTAGTTGTCCTAGTCTTTTGAAAAGTTAGCAAGTTCTAATCTTATGTTATCTTACTTGAAACTTTCATTTGTGCTGGCTCATACAAGATATTGTAAAATAATGATCAAGTACATACATCAGATCTTGGTACCTGTAACCTTGGGAAAAAGCTTGCTGTAAGAAATATGTGGCTGGAGTCATCACATTCCAGATGCCGCCCTACATAATTGCATTCTGGTTCATTTAGCTGCCACTTTTGAGCTTTGACTCTGCCTTCTTCAAGAATTGCTGGCACTAGTAGAAGTGAACTGGGATCTCCAGGATCTTGTTCATAGCACAACTCCAATCTTAGCATCATCTGGATGAGATCCCCAGCATCTATATTTTCAAGAACCTTTGAACTTACCATGGGAATTTGACTCTCTAGGCTCCCTCTGAGAAGGCTCTCCAGTTCCTTCCTGCTGATGAAACCATTCCTATCCATTAAGTTCTTCCTACCCAAGTTTAATCTTATCAAACGGCTGAGGACATCCCTGCAGAGCCATTCACAGTCTAAGATCAGAAGCCCAAGCTCATCAAAGAAAATCACCTCACCCATGTCATGTAGAGACCTTGCAATTGCATATCTTTGTGATTCCACCTGTGTGGCGTCGTGTCTTGATCGAATTCTCAAGGCTGGGACCTTGAGCTGGCACAACTCACAGAAGTCATTCCATTTCATTGCTGGCCTGTTGTTGTTCTCTGACCTCCAATCTTTTAGAATCTTTATAAAATTGTTGGTGAGTTGGTACACTTTGGGAACCCTTTGAATGATTGTCTTCACAGTCTTCCGCAGGTGATGGGTGAGTTTGCTGACGGACCCTGAAGATCTTGCATCCACTGTGAAAACTGTTGAATAGAACTCAACATATCCTTGAAATCTCTCTCTAAGACCATGAATTGAGTTAATAACTGGCAGAAGATCTTCTGAATGTTTGGAAAGCTTGTCAGAGTGAGTGAGAACAATGGTGACATGAGGCAACACAGACTGCAAGTTTGCTCTCCTTGCATTTGAAACTATGAACCTGAGCCAGTAAAGAAGATCCTCTTCAATTTCTGCTGGGCCTTTCTGTCCTTGTTATCAGGCTTTCTGAACAGACTGGTTATGATTAGGAAGAAAGAAGGACTTGCCTTTCCTGGGAACATAAGATCATGCAAAGTATAAAATTCCTGCTGGCCGGCAAGAACCCAGATTGAGACTTTTATGCCCTCGTCTTGCAAAGTTCTGATCTTGATTTCTTCTCTTCTGACAACTTGCTCTGCGGGGTAACTAGAGGCCTGATCTGATCCCAGTGAGGAAACATTGTAGATGACAGATTTCGAACTATGGAGTTGCAAAGTGTTGATTTACCTGCCCCATGTTAGTTTACTTGTTAGAAAATCTACTAACATACCTTCAAGAGTTTTGGGGAAATGCTGAGAAACACCATTGGATTTTTTTTTTTTCAAGTCAGAACTAAAAGAGAGGAAAAGACAAAATCTATCTAATAAACTCCATTAAATGTCAGTTCAAGTGTTTTTTTTTTTTTTAACGGTGGTAATCTATTCAGGAATGGAACAGGATCTACTGATACTGAGTATAAAGTAGGAATCTTGTCCTTAGTTCTGTACTATTACCTGCACACTCTTGTCCACAGAAGAAGATCCTGCAACACTCCGGCATGGCCTGAGGTAAGTTCTGGAACAGCCCATTCTCATGCTCCATTCTTTCATTTTGGCCTAGCTTCTGAGAAATGACCTCAGTCCTGCCAGACTTTTGCAGAGGTGTTCCTGTGAGATCAATCTCTTCAATCCATGGATTGACCTGCACTGTTTCCATTATTGCTTGCAACACTGACTCCCCTTCCACCCCTTTACAGCCCTTCAATGATAGGTGTCTCAAGGTGGCATTTCTCTCTAAGCTCCTGAATATTCTGATTATATCATATGCTTTTAGGCTTGCGTCCTCATAAATCCCCAGTCTTACTATGGTCTGGTTGGTCTCCAACATTGTCAGTATTGCTGCCAGTCCTTCCTTGCCTATCTTTGTCCTACCACCTCCAAAAGAAATGGATTTCAGAGTCCTGTTAGCCTGATTCTGCAATGCAGAGAACCTGCTCAATGGGCACAACAGATGCTCAACTCCTATTCCTCCAAACCAATTTCCATCAAGCTGAAGATTTTCCAAGGACTGGTTCCTGAAAAGCCCTGCTGCCACATACACAACTGCCTTGTCCCTAAGACATGTGTTTGATAGAATCACATTCTTGAGACTCCCATTCTGTTCTAAAGCCACCCTGAATTCCTTAGCCCACTTTGATGACAGCCTAACACCAGCCATATCCAGAGTCTTTACTCTTATATTCCATGCCAGAGCACAAGCAACCCTCTGGGAACCGGAGGGGCTCAGCTTATAGACCCTCAGTGTCCTGTTCTCCGGTATGAACTCTGCCACCTTCGACCTCACGTTCTTGCTCTCCTTGTTCCATATGTGCACCTCCATTGTCCGATTCCTTGCCAAGACCGCAGAAATTATCGGTGTTGCTGTGACGGAGTCGGTGTCATGTAATACCAACTGTTTGAGTGTGGTGTTTACCTCTATCATCTGTGACAGTTCTTCTGCACCTGTTGAACCTATGGAGTCCTCCCAAATCTGCAGCTCCTCTACGGTTTCGTTCCTCTTCAATGCGGATGAAAGGCATGAAGCTCCAAAGGACCCAATGCTGCACTCTGAGAATATAACCAGTCGGACCCTGCAGCTCCTTCTCAACATCTCTGTGAGCTCAGACAAGCCTTGTGCTCCAAGGTTATTTCTGCGGAACACCAGCTGTGTTTTATCTGTGTTTTTCTCTACAAGGAAACAAAGATGCTGCATTTGCTCCAGCCCCCATTCAACCCCATGGAATTCCAAGTTTTGCAGAGACTTGTCACTGCTTCTCTCTGTTGCAAGTGCGGCAAGAATCTGAGAGAAAACAAGGATGCTGTCTGTGCTTGTGGATATTTTGATGCTCATGGAGTCCTCTGTTTCTTGGTAAGCACCTGAGGTCTGCTGCTGGTGGTAGAAGGAAACACTCTGCAGCGATGTCTTGCCTGATTTGATAGCTTCAAGAGCCCAATTGAGATCGTTTATGTCCTGGTGGGAAGGCATGGCTTCTGAAGAAGAAGAAGTACTTGGCGCTGCTTGCTCTTGCCCTTTTCGCTGGTGGCAGAACCCACATGGGAGTTTGCTTCTGCAATTTGAAGGGATCATGTTGGACTCCTGGGCTGGGTTTTGGTTGGGGATTGTCTAGTCCTGTTGTTTTCTTGACAATGGTTCTGCTGGTTTTTATTAGATTCTCTGGTTATCTATGTAGAAATCTCTGAGGAACCCATGATGTCAATGCCATTTGGCGTGGGACCTGGGCAAAATGAGTTAATATAAGCAAGCAATAGAAATTTACAAACAATAGAAATTTACAAACAAGGGCATTAGAGAGGAGTTCTTGAGACCTCACCTAGGTGCAGACGTGGAAGGATTCCGGAACTGGGTCTTCCATGTGAATGGAATACAATAGTATAGAGAGAGAGAGAGAGAGTTGTAATATATATCTTTCAGTGATGTAAGATTAATGAGCGAAAAAAGAGCAGTCTTGTAGTGAAGAAGATGGAGAGATTGAAGGGGAGGTAGCCGAAGAAGTGGGTTGTTGATGATTCATATATAGCATTGTGGGGTGAGAGTGAGAAGAAGAGACGTGGGGGAGGGGAAGGAATCGAGAAGCCATGACAGAAAGAGAAGTGTCTACTGGATTACTCGTGTGTGGCTTCTACAAAGTAGGTTATACATATATAGATGAGAAATGCTAGTTATTTGGGGGCCCGGATAGTTAGCCTATGTGGAGCGGCCACGGCGTGGGCCCGAGAGACCGTGGCGTGGGGTCCACGCGACCGACCAATCAAGTTGGCCGTGCAGCCGTTCCACCTCATGTTAGTTACTCGGGCGTCAGAATAATTAATATTTCTCTATATAGATACTATATGATTTGGCCGCCCAAAACTAGCTAGTATAATGTGAACACACTTGTGGGAGGGCGCTTGGTCACAAAGGGGAAAGGGAAAGGGTTAAAGATGAAAAGGGGCAAGATGCAAGTTCCTGCTCAGTTGTCATCTTCTTCTTCTTCTTCTCTTTTTTTTTTCCTTTCCTTTTTCTATGATATTCTTTTCTTAGGATTGAAGAAAGAGAAGAGCTCAAGCATTCTAGTAAGAGTCGGATGGCATGGAAGGGGGATGGGGGCCATGTAGTCATAAGAAGTTATCTAATCCTCCAGGAAATACTAGCTGCCATAGGTAGGCTAATAAAATTCATCAAGAATATTCAACTTTTTAATTATTTAATTATATATCACATTCACATGAATATAAAATAATATTAAATAATAATAGTAGACTGCGACATCAAACTATGGTAGCAAGTAGCGATCGATAATTAACGATGAATGGTGGCGACAAAATAATAGCAACAGCTAATAGTGATGAGATATTAATGATAACTAAGAATCGATAATAGTGATGGGATGACAATGAAGCTCTCATAGATGATTATCACAATGATGATAACGATAACACGGGCCCACGAATAATAGCAAGAGCTCACCCCATGTCATATTTATTAAGACACCATCAATTTTATGAGAAATATTTGATGCACATCCAATCATACTTCCGCTCTACCAAATATCTTTCCAATTTTACTGCCTCACTTTCCAGACAACTAATACTTCACATAATATTTTAAACTGGTTTCCTTAATTTATTTGGATTGAGGAAATTTTGTGTTTTGAGTTGGGTTTTTTTGGTGTGTTTTTCCGACAAAATTCTCTTTTTAAAAATTCTACCCTCAACATTATCAACTTGGAAAACAAAATTTCTCCAATTTTGGTTGGCTAACTGCGTACGGACGAGAAGATAGTACACAAAGAGCGTCCAATCTTTTATGTGATTAATTTAAATGCAAGACGACAAAACATAAAACATTAAATAATATATGGGGAGTACACATATATAATAAAGACCATCTTATATTCATATTTTATGACTCTCGTATAGAAAAATAAGAGTAGCTAATACCAAAGTGGGAACCAGTATTACTCCTTTACAAGTGTCGTGTGATACACGGACGTTTCAAAAGCCCTATCAGGAATCAAACTTTTTTTCTCATTCTTCCAATCTGGAAACCCCTTCACCACCTCCTTTTTTGTTTTCTAGACAAATTTCTATTCATCTCTAGGTGCCAACATATATTTACAATTACATGTATTTATCTATTAATATGTGATCAAATTTTGATGTAGAATGTTGGCTAAGCTCCTTAAAGATTTCGACATGAAACAAATAGATTTAGAATTTTGCAAGTTCAAAGGCCGTCGATGGAAATGCTGAATTCTATTTGAAATAACAATTATTTAACTTGCGTTATGAAAGAGCTTAAAGTGGGCATTTCTTTGAACTTGAGATTAGAAACAGCTCAAGAGCTAAATCTTTATTGTGGTTCGGCATAACTTAAACATATTAAATGATCTTTAGATGGTTGAAATGATTTGTATCCAATCTCACAAAAGACTTGCTCTGAGAAACACTTTCTATCCGGTCACTGATTTGTTCGACATCTCATTTGATTGGTCAAACGTCAAATCCGCACTTTGCTAATGTGTGGGGGTCCTAATTGTTTGAACAATCAGGAACGGCGCGGCCTAGTAAGCCAATGAACATTTTTTTTTTTTCTGGCAATCGGATAAAAAGTGTTTCTCTGGCTCTATAATCCTTCACATCGATGCAGAGCCTGATCTTTGTGAGGACAGACAAATTTTTGTGTCTTGGACGGACAACGGGGCAAGGATGTTCTTCTCTTTTCAGACAGACTATCTTTGCATGAAGAGCAAACCTTGTTCCACCCCTGTCAGTGCGTGTGTTATGTTTGCCCCATTTTTATATGCCGATATGGATTCCCATCTGAAACAAAACTTGTAAAATCCGAATCCATAACTTGATGGGAGAGCTGGAAAAAGAGAACTTTAAAAGGGCATGGGGATACAATTTTTGTTATTCTTTTTATAATTCTGGGTGGGTTCCCACGCCACAACAATACAGCCAGCTGAGTTTCAAACCAATGCTGAAGGACCTGGAGCTTGTTTTGTTTTTGGAAATGTGCTGAAGGACCTGGAGTTGCATATATGTTAGTAAAATCTGTCTTAAGCATATGAAGCATAACGAAACTCAACTCATGAAGTCACTTCAGATTATTTTTGTAGCAGGGGCAATGAAAATAAGATATTAGGTCATTGTCTTACTTATCTGGACAATTTAGTCCATTTCCTTTCTTTAGAATGCTGGGAATGAAACCCACCTTCCTACAATCAAAAGCCCCAATAACCAGTAGCCTACCATGAGCAGACCAAGCCTCTCTCGGGCGGTGGTTCCTCTATATCCATGGCTGGAGTTCATGCTGTAATCTCACAGTCATCCATGAAGCAATTAGTGATCACTGATCAGGGATCAAAGATACATCTGGTCAGTCAATTATTCACAGTAAGTTGATGGCGGGTGAGTAAGAAAAATTGATGGTGCACATTTTCCTTCCCTCCTTCGGAGCAGGGGCACAAGGCTGGCCATCCTCTATTCAGTGTAATGCATGGTTACATCGATGTGAAGCCGCTTGAGATTTTCCATGTCCTAACTCTCTATACCCTATTTCTCATGATAGCATCTGCAATCCCATTGAACCCCCCACCCAACCATAGTCATGCTTCCACTTATGTTTAAATTCCATGACCAATCACTGCCACATCAAGTCCTCAGCTGCAGCCCCTCACCAAGGCCAAACAAAGACCATCACCCTCTGTTTTGTCACTTTCCATCTTCATCTTCAACTTCTTCCTGGTGTTCCTCCCACATCTGCTCCTTCCTAGCCAACCCAAGGCTCTATTGGATTCCCACGGAAGAAAAAGAAGACAGTGTGTGTTTGTGGCCCATATATTTTCAAATTATTACCCTGGTAGCCATCAACAAAACCAATGTCCCCCTAACCACCTTAATTCCATGTTTGTTTCATGTCAACCAACCACCACTGCCACTGCTTGCTCCTCTCCCTCATGTGTTGTCTGAGTGAACTAGGACTCTCAGGGAACAACTTCGAAGTGAGTTCAAAGGAAACTCAGCTTTACTTGGACTAATCAGTTCAAGCAAGATAAAATGTTAGGACTTTTTGATAAATGAACTGGAACAGAGATAGGCTCCCATACTTATGTTTCTCAACATGTTTCTGTTTCTTTAAAGGTTAGTCATTTCCTTTGATGGTCATCCAAATTTCTTCATATCTCATTGAGTAGGTTGGCAGAGATAAAGGGAAATGAGGTAATATGCCTCTTTAACTTGTTTAATAGCTCAAATAGGCTCATAAGTAAACAAGCCAAGCTCATGTAAGATACCAAGAATTCCAACTTCGCTCAATTGGAGAAAATTATTTTAAGAACCAAGCTAAATTGGAAAAAACCTCAAGACAGCTTAGTTCCTTTACACCCCACTAGCACCATCCACTCTTTCCTTCTTCCTCTCTCCCTGACAAAGAAAGACCTATAATCTTTCTCCCACTCCAGTGACCTCTTAATCCACCCTCTGCGTCTCTTTTCCTTCATGCTTGCTAGGCCCCCTATTAGAAATATCACAGGATCCTGTATCACCCTTCTCTCCATCTTTCTGCTTTCTCTTTCCTTTCTCCTTGAACTGATGAAGACACTATTCCACTCTGCTTATTTGAGACCCACCCATAAAGAATCAGGCCCAGTAACCCCCACTCTATTGTAGACCAGATGCTATCCAGTCCCTAATTGAGTCCACTAGCTTTCCCTCCCTCCAACCCACACCATGCACACAACCAAGTCCACATTTCTATACCTATGCCCATAAATTTGAACCAGCGAAAACTAAGTCAGTGCTAAAACAAGAGCGCCAGGTTAGCAGAACAGGCGTGTTCTAGTTAGTTTTGGTGGGCATGACATTAACACTGGACCAGTCTGATTTTCAACTGAACTGTGTTCTTTTCCCTGCATTGGTGAGCCAATGCACTAGCCCATTCTGGGTCTGATGAACCATAAACATAGGGAGGGAAATAAATAGGTTTCATGAATGCTGAAATTTGGACAACTATCTGAGGAAGAATCCATCAATATGGATTAAGCGTACTAAGGTTTTTCTGTAGGTGAAATAGTAAACCTGATTCAGGAGAAAACAAACTGCAAACAATGGTTATTCATGTTATGGAAAGGCTGTGTAAATAGAGCTCTGATACCTAAGAAACTGAACATGAAAACGCCTTGGGGAACTCAAAAAACAACTGACAAAGATAACCTGGAAGCTAAAGATTTATGTGGACTTCCTAGTCAAAGCTAAGATTGCATTCCACATAAAGGGTCCTCTGAACTGAAGAATGCGCCAACATAAAATAGTCACATATATTAAACACCAAAATCACAAACATCAAGTTTCTTAAAAAGAATATCCCCAGAGTAACTGAATCAGAATATTTAGTCACTTATTCTTAGGGATCAGATCATTCCCATAAAAGTTCCACACTTATAAATCAACCAAATCCCTGGTACATGGGAAAAACAAAGAACATACCTGACAGAAAACTGGCAAGTTTGCCAGACATTACAGACATTTTTCTGAAGATGGAACAAAAAAGAAGCAAAAACAGTCTATCTGGGAAAGTGCCAACACAATTGGAACACTCTTCTGAGTACGTATCCCGCAATCTGATTTTACATCTCAATCAAACCTCAAGAAACAAAACCTACTCTCAATGTAGAAAAATTTAACTCAAACCTCAAGCCTTACACAAAATGCTTTATATTTGAATTCTCTGAATCTGAATGCCTTAAAAAATTTATCGGTTAGATCTCATTAGCTAACCCATAAACAAGTGAGAAGATGTATGAAATTCAGTCATGCACCTTATTCATCCAATACCTTCAACTAACATATGCTCTGGTATTGGCATAATGAGTTCCCTAGGCAGCAATTCCTGAGGAAACAAAGACAAACAAAAAATATTGTAAATGGCAAGGTATTTGTACAGAAAGGAGCTGAATATTCATCAGAAAAAATAACAAAATAAAATACAGCTTTTCTTATAATAGCTCCAATTTATTGCAAGAAGAACAGATACAGACGGGTAGATATGCACACAATAATCAGTTCTCTGCCAATACAGATTCCCAATATTTAAATGTAAAATATAGGTACATATGGTATGATGTTGACAAAAAGGGGGGGGGGGGGAAGAGAGGATAAAGTATGGAAGTTGAATGCAAGGTAGCATTGGTGCCTGAATATGCTTGTACAGAAGTTGCATTTGGCAGCCATTTTCCAGAAATATATTAACTGGCAACATTGATTCCCAAGATGAGGTGATTCAATGATACATAAAAAATAAGAAATGTCATCTCCATGTGTAGAAATTTATAGAATGTCTAACTCTCCAGGTAACAGGATGTGGAGATTCTAAGTTGGAGAATTTGACACAGGCAACTCCCAATGTGAGAAAGACTTGCACAATTCATAGAGGACACTAGTACTACTTGGTGCCTATCAGCCAATGTGAACAGGAGAAAGAATCCGTCAGCCACTGATCCACAGGTTGTTTGTTTACTCAGGAGATTTGAGAACAAGTTCTTGGCAGCATCCAATGCGGATACCAAACCTGGGATAGAATGGAAGATCTGTAATTGAATGAAATCAGAGGGAAGAACCTCAAGGGTGAGGCTGTTCCTAAATACAACTTGTAGGCTATTTGAGGGGAGAGAAATGGGAGTTTTAAAGAGTGAAAGGGCTTCATAGAGGGTTGTCTTCATTTCTATTTGGGTTAGAGAACGGGTGACTTTACTCTGTAAAGTAGACTCAAAAACTACATTTTTTGCCATGTTCGAGTGTGTCAAAAAATATTGTCTTTGGATTCCTTCGCCTGTGGGAATATGTCCTCTGTACATGTAAATTCCCCTTTTCATATTTTAACAAATTTGTGTTTTTTAAAAAATGGAGCCATTCTCCGGGATCATTAAATGATGTCAATTTATTTGCATTTTAGACTGAATTCCACTATGCTCATCAGAGAGTAAGCCAGTGTAAAACAACTGCAGATCATAAGAGGCATTTCTACACAAAGAAGCAGGCAGCTGAGGATGTTCAAATGGGCCAGCTGGTCAGCATTTCACAAAACTAGACAGCTCACTGCCCGTTTAGGTCTGACCAACTTTGTCAGCAGATCACTGCTTTGCTTTTTCTTTTCCTTTTCCTTTTCCTTTACCTATCAAGAATATATTTGACCTCTGAATATTATGATGTGTGTAGATCATTGACATCACTAATGAGCTTCTCTATCATTTATTTCCACAAGGTTGGAACTTGGATCTTGACAATCAACATGGTTCCTTGTGAGTAGAATGGATTCAAGTCCAACAAAGCTTCACTATGACCAACAATGATTTACATTGGTATCAATAGATAACCTTTATTGCAAGTGCAGAATAAATGACCACCGGTATTAAATAAAAATGTGAATAACTAATATCAAACATGTTATATCTTTACCAGGAAAGGATTAAACACATGAAACATAAGCACTTTATTTGTTGGCAAGATGTCGATGATCTTTGTGAGCTAGGCACTACCTCAAATGACAGTGGAAGTGAAATCTGGTTTTAGAAACAATTCAATGACATGAGCAGGTATTTTACCTCTGTTCGCTTGTCTATTGGTAACATTATAGCCTTCCATATATCCACCCAAACCTTTGGCTCTGACATCCGAAGCTGCATTACCAAGCCCATATCCAAATGGACCAGAGCCATCAACCTCCGAGGACACAGAACGCCAGGTTGGATCACCATAAATTGAACTGCCACTGTACAAATCTGCATAGGCTCCCTCGTATCCATTAGTTCCGCTGTAGGATGTATTGGGACCAGTACCAGTGCTGCTGCTCCTAGCATAGCTGCCTCCTCCTAGCCCAAGGCTATTCTCACTGCTTGCATAACCAAGTCTACCACTAGCATGACCTGCATTGTTTCCTCCATCCTGAGTGGAAATGGAGGAAGCAGAAGCAGCCCAATTGATTGTATTATTGCCAAAGCCACCAGGATTCCCACTTCCAGAGCCAATAAAGGCATTAGCATTTGCTGAATTTGTTGCATAATTAAGGCCACCATTGCCCCATAGACTTCGAGCTGTAGAATTAAAAACTGATCCAACACCATTGTTGCTGCCACCATACCCTATGGGACTGGTATATCTACTAGAATTTCCACTGTAATAGGGGCCCACTCCCCGCCCATAGCCAAGGCTGTTGTTATAGTTTGTAAGTCCACTGTAGCTTGTGCTCAATCCTGGTTCAAAATTCATACCCATTCCGTAGCCAGCAGGACTAAAGGGAGAAAATCCGCTTCTCCCACTAGCAATTGGTCCAAATCTAGCATCCATCCTCATTCCATATCCACCAATTGAGCTTGGATTATAACCTTGAGGGTACCCATTAAGGAAGTTATTGGCCCTAAGTCCATAATTGTATCCTATGGGTGACCTCATGGCAGGCCCAGGCGAAGCTCCTTTGGGACTGCCCTCTTGACTTCAACCATCTTACCATTCAGCTCATGAAAAGTCTTAACCAATGCCTTGTCCACTGCATCCTCTGAGTCATAGGTGATGAACCCAAATCCTCTAGGCCTCTGTGTGTTATGGTCATACATCACAACAGCATCTGTGATCGTCCCAAACTGCTCAAAGTACCTCTTAAAGTCAGCCTCCGTCACTGAGGATGCCAGACCTCCAACAAAAATCTTTTTTGTGCGTGCATGACTAGGAGATCCATGGACACTGCCACTGTTCCTGTTAAGAATGTGTTGATCATCACGAGGGACAGCTTTCTTTGCTTCCACCTGCAAATTAACCAACCGGATTCTGAGAACACCATGCGGCATGCTTGTAACAGGCAAGTCTAGTGTTTAGAAAGAGCTTTTAATAAAACAGTGATCTAGAATTATCGTTCAGCAAATACAGGTCAAGTTCATCTTTTTCTTCCTATCTGCTACACTTCCGTTCTTGATATTTTTCTAAGAGCATATTCTGTACTTGAAAAATGGAAGTTCAAATTCTAAAGCACACCACCACGTACCATCCGGCCATCAATTGTGTGCTTTTCCATAAGCACACGCTCGGCCACGGCAGGATCCGCAAACACGACAAACCCAAACCCGCGAGCTCGTCCGGTGGTGCGGTCCTTCATGATTACAGCCTCCACAACCTCCCCATAGTTCATGAAGTACTCCCTGAGACGTTCCTCATTGGTGTCCCAGGAGATTCCCCCGATGAACAGCTTCCCGAGATCCGACTCCATCCTGCTCCCTGGGCACCCATAACAACATATTCGTTCATCAACATCCAATTCATACCCAAAAAATAAAATAAATAAAACATCAATCAAATTTCTAATCGGCGTTACACGATGTCACCAAAACCGAGCAATAACGCCAATTCGCTACAAAACAAAGACTTCTTATCAGATCTAATCGACAACAAAAGTCTATATATGAAAGAATAAGAAGATGGACGCAAACAAAAGATCAAAAAAGGAAGCACTGGACCCCATGAAAGACCAAAGCCAAAATCGGAGGAACCCAAAACGGAATCCGATCACGGGACACCAAAACGGTCCTCCCCGAATTCAACCGAAGCCCAGGATCCTTCAACGGATCGACCACAGCCGTAACGCTCACCTCAACCCACCGCAAACTCCCACCAAATTCCAACGCATTGAAGGGGAAAATCCACACGGCAAAAACGATCAGAATTCCGAAAAAAAAACATCAAGCGAAACGGACGCGAGCCCCGCCCCCCTCACCGATCTGAGATGCACCTCCGGAAGACGAGGCTGGGTCGGTCGAATCCGGGAGGGGAGGAGGCAGCAAAAGCAAATCTTTTTATCTTCCTCAAGATCTGGACAGAGTCAGACGCATCCCGAGCAGATGGACGGCGACGGAGGGCCTCTTCATCTCCCCACCCACCCCACCTCCCCACTCCCTATGCCCCCTCCCCTCCCCAACAAGATCCTGTCTTTTGATCTGGGTTCTTATCCCTTCGGCCTCCGGGCCTCGCCCTTCCTCCAATTCCGCTCCCCACTCGATCTGACAAAGGGAGAACAAGGAGATAAGCAGGAGGAGGAAGAAGAAGAAGCAAGAGAAGAATTCCAAATGGGGGGGGGGGGGGGGGAGGAGATGGGGAGGAGACAGGGGGGAAGAGAGAGAAAGGGGGAGGTGGGGAGGTGGGAGGGGGTCCATTTCAGCAGGTATATATGTTGGTGTGCCAAGAGGAGGAAAAAACGAGAAGAAGGGAAGGTGATGGGGGGTGGTGATCGTGCTCTCTCGCTCCCCCTCCCCTCGCTGCTGGAACTGCGATTTCGAATCCTCCCTATTTTTACACCACCACTAAAATTATTACTTTAATTCGCATTATTATATACTGTATTTAATATTTAATATTATATTAATTTATTTATGTGTTTCTGTTCTGCCCTTTTTTAAGGTTTTTTTTTTCTGAGGAATAAGGAGCTGGCCAGATGGCTTGCTGACTTGGACAAGCGTCAGCCGCACAGATGGCCCGAAAGGAATCGCAGAAGCCGTCCGATTGCCGCGATCTGTTTTTTTTTCCCCCTTTTTTTCTTTTTTCTGTGGCGCGTCTTTTTTTTTTTTAAGCTGAGATCTCATCTTACCCGCCGTTTTCGTGCGAGCTGGGGAAATCCAAAAGTTTCCTTTTCCGGCAACCTGTCGGGCGGGGCCAATTGCAAGAATACCCCTCTCGTGTCCATAATTATACAAATATCTTTTAAGTGTGTGTACACGTAAGTGCCGGCACTCGTACCCTGTCTGTGATCCGATATTATAGTTTTTCTCCTTTTTTTTTATTTTTTATAAATAAATACAAATTAAATTGAATCGAAACAAATTAATATGATATGTTCCTCTAACTCCTATCGTATTAAGACATCATTTAGGAGTAAATTTAGGTTAATTTTGAGGCTATAAAATCTCTGACAAAATAAAAATGGAACCAAATATTCTCGCAAGTGCATGAGTTTTCGTGTTGAATGATTTTTGGAAGAGGACAAAGATAGAGAGAAGAATTCTTTTCTCACTACTTTTACAGAAGTGGGTTAGTGTCACTTTTTACCTAAATCGGCACAAACAACGAGACATATGCTCTTTTATGTCTAACGAGTGAGGCGAATAATTTTTTTTTAATTTTTAAATATCACGGCATATTCTTCGCACAAGCGTAGACGACGAGGGGGAAAATCTCTCGTCGTGTGACGCGGCATGCGAAAGTAACCTTTGCTGATTTCACATTTTTGACAAGCGTTATCAAACGCTGTCTTAGAGAGAATTGATACGATTCAGTTCACTAATTTATTTAACCTTAATATATATGCAGAGTATAATATCTATGTTAAGTAAAATGCAAAAATATTTTTTAGCACCCTCCGTTTGTAGGCGGAATAGATATTGAGTTGAACAGAGAGAGGGGTTGAAGGTTCAAAGTCCAAGTGAGATGTTTGCTTGTGATTTAAACGAAGTACAAGTAGACCTTAACTGTGTTTGGAAATATGGCTAAGCTAATTCTCGACTAATCCCAATAAATCCCCTATCTGATGAGGTAATATATTTAATATTTTTTTTAAAATCCTTTTATTAAAGTGAGATTTACCAATCAGTGATTAACCCATTCGAAAATTTTCATAGTCGGCTACCAAAGTTGGCGAGAATAAATTTTACAGAGAGTACTTGTCAAAACATCAGAGAAGAGTGATTTTACACATATATTTATAGCAATAATTATTTCGATATAAAACAATCAGAATATTATAAAATTTATTTAAAGTTGAATTAGCTTTTACATTGATCTAGTGCATGGTTAAGATGTTGGAAGAAAAGGATATGCTCGCATATATATTTATGTAGAGTATATTCTTTGTTTTTTTTGACCAAGATGTAGAGTATATTCATATGCTGGTTATTTTTATGATGATCATATTTGGTATTTCTGCTCTTTAGCCAATAATCCGCTGAAATATAATAAATTTTCGGAAAATCCTTTGTAAAATGAAATTTTTTTGGTATGATCACCATGCTTACATATAACCTCTTGCAACTTGTAAATAAGGTTGGACTTACTGTTAAATCTTATTGAAGCATAATTTGATGGTATGTTATGGCACAGACTATATTACATCATAAGATCATGTTTGGTATCGGGATAGATCGGGAATAGAGTGAAGATATTCTTAAAATTTTAAAGATATTTTTAAAATTTTAAATTATTCTTAATTTATCCTTGATCTATTTTAATACCAAACAGCCCCAATAGTTTAGGCGGATCCAACTCAAGTGATGCTTCTTTTTTTGTTTTTTTTTTCAGATTCAAAAACTTTTGGTATTTTGAGATTCTCTAACTTATTTCACATGTTTTATACATACTACAATATAATAATACTCAATAATTGAATAACATAACATTATTAAATAATAATAACATATGAAAATAGTGTAATTTTAACCACTATATCTACCTTCAATTATCCTAGATCCATGCTAAAATTTGTGTCAAATAGTTCTTAACTACATGCAACAAGTTTTTATATATAACAATCATATGGCTAAAATTAGTACACATAAAACATATAAATTGGATGACCCTTATGTCAATTGTTGTGTTTGGATACTGTGATCATCCAGACATAATACAATACTCCTGAAGCACACTGATACAGTACAATTCGACAAACTATACTTGTAGATTAGCCAAGTTAGTGGATTATTTATACACATGGTAAAACAGATAAGAAGCTATATATCTACAAATATTCATTTGTCTAAGAAGTTATCCGCCAATATATGCAATGTTTTAAGAGGAAAATTAACTTATAATGTTTTTTAAATATAGATAATTAAAGATGGGGGGGGGATTTAGATCATGGGACGTATTATCAGATAGACACAAGTCTGGATGAAGACCATAAACATGGTCTTAAGCGATTATTAACTAAATTCAACTGATTTAATACTATAAAAAAGCTCTAAATTTAGATCATATCAAGTTGACATTATTATTGCCAGCATATTTACATTTCTTTCCAACTGGGGGAGAAAAAAAATGAAAATTTAAGAAAGTAATAGTTATCAATCTAAACTCACACACTCTAAAAAACAGAACCCAATTAAAGCAAGAAGAAACTTGGAGTTAGGAATTAAACCCTATATTCTATAGGGCAACACATTTTACTACCTCAACTCAATTTTGGATTAAATGACTGAGATAAATAATTTAAGCTGGCCAAAATAAAAATTGCCGAGCTATATATATAGTCCATTCAATTATGAATCAAATAATTGAGACACATAATTTAAAACTTCATTTATTGCTCTTATAAATCTTAAATAATTTGTTATGTTCTTCATCTATTGAGCAAATATTGAACTTACATTACTCCTTAATATTCCATCAAATTTTAAATTAAAAGATAGAAAAAGTAAAATATATGTGGCAAGAAAATATGATAAAAATTTTGGGACCACAATATTCCTCCAAATTAAGTTGGAAGCCCTTTTGTCGGGTTATTATAATTTTTAAATCTCTGACATATAAGTTAATAGGGTGTTTGGTTACAATTTTTTGTCTCTTTTTTTCTAAATTTTAAAAAGAGAGAAGACATGTACAAAGAGGTGTTTGGTAAGTATTTTTTTTTAGTACAAAATTTTTACTCTATGTAAATCTCTTCTAAAAAAAAAACAAGTCCTAACCTGTTTTTATTTTAAAAGCACTCTCTCTCTCTCAACCCCCCCCCAACTCCCCCGCCGGTGAGCCCCCAACTGGCAACCCCCCCCCCACGCCGGCGCCCTCCCCCACAACCGCTGGCAGCCTCCCCACCCCGCCGGCCTCCCTCACCCCCCCCCCCCCACCCACTGGCGCCCTCCCCCACCCCCTGCACACCTGCCGGCGCCCTCCCCCACACCTGCCGGCGCCCTCCCCTGCACACTCCGCCGACAACCTCCCCCACCCCCTGCACACCTGCCAGCGCCCTCCCCCACACCTGCCGGCGCCCTCCCCTGCACACTCCGCCGGCAACCTCCTCACCCCCCCACCCACTGGCGCCCTCCCCCACCCCCTGCACACCCGTCGGCGCCCTCCCCCCCCCGCCGGCAACCTCCCTCACCCCCCCACCCACTGGCGCCCTCCCCCACCCCCTGCACACCCGCCGGCGCCCTCCCCCACCCCCGCCGACACCCTCCTCCTCCCCCCTCCTCTCCCATCGGCCGGTGCCCTCCCCCACCCCACCCCGCGAGCCGCCCTCCACCGGCGCCCTCCCCCACCCCGCCGGCGGCCAGCCCCTACGCACCCTCCCCCTCTCCCACCCCCCCTCCGGCCCCTCCCCCACCGCCGCCGGCGGCCTCCCCGCCCCCTGCCCCCCCCCCCTGCTGCCCCAACCCCCGGCGTCCCCCAGCCCCCCCCCCCACAACCCCGGCGGCACCCCCGTCCCCCCCCCCCCCCCTCCGGTCACCGGTGCCCTCCCCCCAACCCCCGGCGCCCTCCCCCCCTCCGGCCCCCAGTGCCCTCCTCCTCCCCCTCTCTCGCCTCCGGCGCCCTCCCCCTCCTTCGCCCCTGCCCGAGCGCCCTCCCCCCCTCCGGCCCCCAGCGTCCTCCTTTCTCCCCCTCCTTGGCCCATGCCAAACATCTTACACATTTTTTTTTAATTTAAAATTTAGATAGAAAGAGAACATATTATAAATTTTTAGATAGAAATAGTTTTTTTAAAAAAGTTGCTCCCACACACCCTATAAGATTTGTCTAAGAAAGGGGGTGCCAGGTTGGGGAAGGGTTTAAGTAAAGAAACTAGCTGGACTATGGCTCCTTGGCTTGACATATACTTTTTGGAGTTGTTGATTTGATCATACTTCTTTGTGATAGATGTCAAGTATTTTTTTTCAAAGAGTTTATTAGTCGAATAAGAAATTTTAAGAAATTTTGCTTTTCTTTTTAATATAAAATCATAACGTTTGTAGGATAGTTAAACATATAAATATAATGGAATAAGTTATTTTATTTTCCCACCTCTTCTTCTGGGGAAATATTTTCAAGAATGTAATTCTCACCAAAACTCACTCTTTCTTCCTACTAAATTCAAACATGAGGTTTTATTTACCATTTGTTATACCCATTAAATTTGGAAATTTACGCTTTTTCTTCTAGTAAAATAGATCCCATGCATCTTTTCACATTTTGTTTGGAATGCTTAATTCCCATGATTCTTAATCTCCAAAAAGGTAAAATGTTTTTTTAAAGTGAAAAGTGATGCTCCACTTGAAAATAACTCAAGCATGAGCATGAATTTAGTATTTCTTTTGAGGAAATGAAGCTTCAAGAATTGGTATTAGAGGATTTTGCAGACCATTTTGTAATGTAAAAAATTGATATATTATGCAAGAATCGAGAGTGCAGGTAGGAAATGGGTTGTACATACACTATGATCAAGATCCTATAAGAACTTAAACATCAACTGAAACTCTATTCAATAGGATGAGATGTCCTCCATTTATATTTTGTATTAGGTTATATCACATCACATAAGATATGTAACATAGTATGAATTATTCACCCCATCCATGCCTCCATCATCTGCTATGTTGGCCTAGTTAGCAAGTCCAAATGGTGAGGTGAATGAGTTGCTTAAAAATTTTTGTAACTTAAAAATAAAATTTAAAATTGATTATTAGAGTTAGATAATTGTAGAAATAGACACAAACAATCACACACATAAAAGACAGTTTTATCCTGGTTCGTCTCTGAGATGCATCTCAGTCCTATGTCCAGTCTCCAAGTAACAATTTAAGATTTTATTGTCCAAAGGTACGGTCTCCCTTGAGGACAAAATACATACCAACCTAGCTGATATTCTCTTCACACTCGAAGAGGAACAACTTCTCAAACACCTTGGGTCCTCCTTATACAAAGTGAAAACAACACCACCCCGAAACTTCGAGTCTTCCCTTCTACAAGGGGAAATAACCACTTGCACAACAAATCCTCTCTTCAACTGAAGAGGCACAAACCTAAATTTCAAGAAAATTTCAAATGGTCCTTAAACCAAGCCCAAGATTAATAATAGAAGGGATTGATCTGAAACCAATACCAACTGTTTTTGAAAGAAGATTACAATAGGAATGCAAAGAGAGAGAGAGAGAGAGAGAGAGAGAAAGAGAGACAAAAAGCTTGAAGAAGATGATGGCTTTTCACTCAGCTGCTTTCACTTCACAAGGCTTGAAGAATGGATAGCTTGCTCTTTCAGAGTTGTTGTCTCACTGTGTATATTCTCTATTTGTTTCAGTTCTGGTTTATTAGTTCTACAGAGGAAAGCTTCAACTCTATTTTAACAATTTCTTGGACAGATAATCGTTGAGGCTTCAGCTTCAGCGTGAGCATGGTTCTAAATGCCTTTGGTTGTGTCTAACAGCTACTACATGGGAGTACTAGATACCTGCTCTCATTTAATGCATGAAGGGAGGTGTTAGGTAAGATATATCATTCATTAGTCAACACCTATACATCTTCTGCAGAAGCCATATTTCCAGCTAACAGTCTGTTATACTTAGGGTTGTTCATAATATGGTCCAACCCGTAAAACCGAATCGAATCGGCCAGTTCGGTTCGGGTTGAGAGGTCCCACAGTTCAGTTCGGTTTCCCACTGGAAAACCGAATGAACCGAATATATATTAAATATATTAAATATATAATATATATCAAAGAGGAGCGCGTAGCCCAGTGGGCTAGCGCCTCCCACTTCCCTGGGCAGACCAGAGTTTGATACTCAGGTCCGCCATCTGGGCCATTAAAATCTATTTTTGTTTTTAATTTCGGTTCAAACCAAACTGAACCGATCGGTTCGAACTTAATTTCGGTTCGGTTTCGGTTCACCCAAAAAGTGGGGTGAACCGAACTGAACCGAACCATGTTCACCCCTAGTTATACTAGGTAAGAACTTCTGTCTAGCAAAAAAGGAAGGACCTTCAAAGATATGTCAGAAGCTAGTTTTAAGTCAGAGCCTACAGTAGTTAGGGCTGTCAATGGGTCAGAGTCAAAAATAAAAAAAGGTGTTTCCACTTTCGCTTCCTATAAAAAATTTTAGAGTTGGAAACGGAAAAGGGTATTTTGCTTCCGCATTCATTTCTACTTTGAGTCGGAAAAATAAAAACGGAAACAAAACGGAAACTTCAGATGCAACATTTATATAATTAGAATAAATTTGTAATTTTACAAGTACATTGATTATTAAATTTATGAATAGTGTCAAATATAAATTTAATAATATCTTCTTTCATATCTTCTCCATCACATACATTATAATGACCTTTACTAAATGAAGTATGCCAAGATCAAATTAGTATAATAAAATCATGTAGTTATATATAATGATTGAGTAATAAATAGTCAACATATGTAGGTATGGAGACTGTTAGAGAAAAAAACTATCATATATGATAGAATGAGAGAGTGACCACTAGCCAATAATTTGGACAATGCTAGATGGTATTTGCATATAGATTGTAGGTGAGGGACAATAAGTTAAAATTTTAAGAGCCAAAGCTTCGAGGTTGAGAAGATTTTATTATAAAAATATTATATAATATATATTAAAAGGTTACCATAAATGAAAACGAAAAAGTAGATGCAAAATTGGGTGTTTCCTCTTCCACATCCTATAAGAATTCGGATATCTATTTCCGCTTCTGCTAAACTATTAGAAAGTTCTTTTCAAAAAGTTCCACATCCTATAAAAAAGACGAAAAATGGGTGGGCTAAATTGAAATCGGAGATCCGTTGGCAGCCATAACAGTAGCTAAATAATAAGTTAAAGATGTGAAGGCTACTTGAAATTTCATTTTGGCGCCAAGACATGTTTATTCAAAGGCAATTGAAATATATGTTTAGTATGCTTTAGTCAATAATCGATACAGAATATAAGTACTGAACACTTATAACACCAATCGATATGTTTGAAGTCATATAAACACCAATCGGAATGAATATAACAATAATCAGAATGAATCTAAGTATTTGTTCACCAATCGGAACATCTTAAGTCAAGTGTTCACCAATTGGAACACTTGTAAGCCAATTGGAATGAGAATTGAATGTTCATCAATTAGAATGTTTGTTCAGTAATCGAAACATTTAAACACCAATCGAAACATAAATAATAGTAATCGGTGTAACACGAAAACAACAATCGATAAGAAGCTTTGTTCTCCAATCGATAGATACTTGTTCTCTAATCGATACACAATTAACATCAATTGATATGGACTTTGTTCACTAATCAATAGACTATTTTAACATTAATCAGTATAGAACTACAATCGATATGACAATTGTTCTTCAATTGATATAGACTTAGACTTCAATCGATAGAAACTTTAGGCTTAGTCACCAATTGGAACACTTGGTCAGTAATCGATATAACCTTAGAAATATATTATGAAGAATTTTGAGACTGAATTATTAAGATACTTACATTCATAATCTTTAGATCTTATTATTTTACCTTTAATACCTGTTGACAGATTTAATGAAGAATATATGCTAATCACATAAAATTAGAGTTTTTGTTAACATACGAATTTATATAAAAGAGATTAAATATGAGCAAAAAATACAAGTCGACATTTGATTTTCACATATCGACACATGGTCATCATCTGCCGACATGTCATCCATGTCTATTGATAAATGGACATCATCTATCAACAAGTGGATATCATCTGTTGACATATCATCAGACTTTCCATAATATGATATTATGATAATGCTTTTGATGATGTGTTTGTACAGATATCATTATGTGGACATGTATGAGTATAGTTACCATGAAGATATTTACTTAAAGTATGGTCATCACTAAAACTGAGGAATATATGGAGATGATAGATTCAACATGCATGTTGCTCTACTATCCCACCATCATATGTGTCATGCCTCAATGTAGAATATCGAGACATAGACCAGATAAATTTGAGTAAAATTATCAAACAAATAGTCAGATCATTCATAACATCATCTTAATAAAACAAAATATGCTAAACAACTTAATATTGAGTATAAAACTTCATTTATTGCTCTTATAAATCTCAATTCATAAGTTCTCTTACAACTTCTAATACATTACATAGGGTCCATCATAACACTCACATAGAAATGCATAAACCAAAATTCTACGATAAACTATAGCAACATCAAAGTAATCTAGGGGATCATAACTCTTGCCCTTCCCTTTCAATGTATTCATCCTTTACCTTATCACTTGAAAAACATGTTAGTATCTAGATGAGTTAATTAGATGCTCAGTATGATTTACATCCTAATAAGGCCAGTTCTGAACCAGCAAGGGCCATTACGGACAAACCTTAAAGTGGTTCAAAGATGACATCTCGGATCTATTATTGAAGAGGGGGACAAAGTTGCTAGTATTGTTTGGAGCTAATGTTGGAGCCGACATCACCTTGACTTGCAAGAAAGTTAGACTCAATGTGGTGTTTTTTGGGGTCAACCCTCCGACGGTCAAATCAAACTTCTATCTAGAAATGGGGCAATCGAGGAGAGAGAGAGAGAGAGAGGGAGAGAGATTAGGTTGAGTCTTTGTGTGAACCTAGAACCCCAATTCCCTTTATCCGTGACCAAGGGGGCCCATTTTATAGGCATTTGTCTATGTAACTATTGGGGCCTCCTTGTCGGAGTGGGCCAAAGACCTTCCCTAGAATCAATTGGCAAAAAGGGGAAGGTCATATACTTAGTCCTATGATGCCACCCTAATGGATAGATCGCGATGAGATCTTAGTAGCCTAAGTGCTCCTCGACCCAAGTTGAGTTGTCGTTGGACTTCTCTTTCTGAGCCGAAAATGCTTAGTGGGCCGGTGATCTTGGACCGATCACAATGACCCATCACACCTTAATTATGAACCAAGTAAGTTTAAATGATTAACCAGTTATAGTGAGTAGTCATGTGAAAAGGCAAGTGCAAGGAAGACTGACAGGAGATTAAGATCATGTAAGTTCAAATACAAGTCAAGCATAATGTTGAAACCATCAAACATTTGACCATTTTAGCATTAACAAAATCTACTGGGATCACAAGTACGAGTCAAACATGTAACAAGTAAAGCAAGTATAATGAAATGTTTGACATAGATTAATCTAACAAGTCAAGTACTTTGGTATAATTCCAAATATTATGGTCATTTTAACCCCTACAGGCACATCTACTATTTAGGTGTTCCTCCCAAGACCATACCTCACCCATATATTACTCAACATTGGTTGTGAATCTATAATCTCATGTAAAATATCTAGACAATATTTGTTAGCCATGAATTTCAAAGGAATTTAATTCAGAGTCAGAAGAAGTTCAACATGTTCGAGAAGTTCAAGGACTAATCAAGAAGTATTAAGACAATAATCAAGACATTAAACAACTAAAAACTTGTTTGGGTCAACCAAAGAGCAAGAATAGGTCGACCGAAATTAACACAAAAAATAAGACAACATTGGGAAATCAAGTTGAACGACTGATCAATCAATTTTGGATGACCCATGAATCTATTGATTGATCAAATAATCTTTTTAGGTCTACCAGTGCTTCCACAAAAAGTAAGATGGTACTGCTAATGGATTGGTCGAGCTAAAAGTCATTACAGGTCGATCAATTAATAGAAAGGTTGGCTAAACAGTTGGTTTAAGTTGACCGATGAGGCTCATAGGAATTTTAGTAATACTAAACGATGGGTCAGTCAACCCATCAGTAGATTCAAGTTGACCAATGGATAGTCATGGGTCTAGAAATCGATTTATTATACTTAAGAGTCGATTTTTAAATGTTTGGGAATTGCTTCTTTAACCAGTGAGACTCGATTCTTCAGTCAAATACTCGATTCTCTACTGAGCTTGAAACTCGATCTATCAAAGACTTGATTCTGATTTTTTTTGTCTTTTAATGAGACTCGATTCTGAGACTTATTTTCTAAGACTCAATTGGATTTGTGTCTTGAGACTCATTTTGTCTTATGTCTTTAGACTCATTTTAAACTTATGTCTTGAGACTTGTTTTCTTTATGTCTTTTTAAAACTTGTTTCCTTATGTTTTAAGACTCATTTCCTAGACTTGTTTATCTTCTGTCTTCAGACTTATTTCTAAACTTATTTTATGTTTAAATCTGAAACTCGTTTTAACTTGTCTTGAGACTCATTTTTTTTATTCCTTAAGACTCGTTTTAGCTTATCTTGAGACTTATTTTATCTTAGTCTTTAAGACTCATTTTAGCTTATCTTAAAAGTCAATTTTCTTATTCCTTAAGACTTGTTTTACTGGAATTCATTTTTGAATAGGTTTATGACTTATTTTTATCTGCTATTGAGACTTGTTTTTGACTAGAAATTAAACTTGATTTTTGTCTTTACTTAAACTTGACACATTATAAGTCTGGGATTTGGTTATTAATCAATTAGGGTCAGAATAAATCAATTAACTGGATTTCAATAACATATTAGAAGTTCATAGTTTCTGAAAATCTAGGACTTGGATAATTAACCAACTAGACTTAAATCTGGCTAATCAATAGGGTACTAATTAAACTTAGAAAATTTGATTGTGCATGAATCAAAATTATGGGAAAAAAAATCAAGAAAGAAACAAGTTTGAATATGGAATTTCAAGAATACTTGAACTATATAGCATGATAAGCTTATGAACATGGTCTTTCCATCATAAACCGTGTAACAGAAAATTTTATGAAGAAACAACAATAATTTGGGACAAAAGATATGGTGTTCATAGTTCTATGTATAGGGAAGGATCTATAGGAACTATGAATTTAATTTTTCTGCCAAAAATATTATCTATAGTAGGTTTTACACATGTTTAACTTGTGAATTTCTTACTAAACTCTTTAGATGCCAAGAACACGAATTACCTATGAGACATTTAATTGGGTCAGGAACAAGGAACATCTATCTTTTTATCAATCTATGAAGCAAAAACATAGGTGCGACAGTGGTGAACACGACAATAGTAAGTCCTTCACAGCTTGCTAGTTCAAACTCCCTTCCAACCAGTCATTTCCATATTCAGAAGTCTCCGACAATAATATAAGGTTGACTAAGAGGAACACAACTATATTTAAAATGGACATAGTCATAAATTTCTCAACAGGATTCAAACTGCAAGGATTACCTATGCCTCGTTGCCGCCTCTATCTCATCAATTACTATCTAACCATCATGTCACATCTTGCATCACATGATGTGATTTAGTAAAAACATATATAGATAAATGACATCTCTTCACATTAGAAAAATGGTTTGATAACTTTCTTTTTTGACTCAATTTTTAACAAATCAATAGACATATAACATAGTCTCCTCTTTTATGAAGAGGCCACAATTGTAATTATTGTCCAACCAAATTTTACAGGAGCATGTCAAGTGCCTCCCTCACCACATCATCAGCTTCCAAGTAGAATTGCATGCATTTTGCTTGTCCTTAAAATAGGGATGTCAATGAACTGTGTTAATTTGAAGCCCAATGAGTAGTCCATTTCAGACTCAATTTAGGTTAAAATATGATGGCTCATGGATCTCTTTTGAAGTCTATTTGTCAAACCCATCACTTGATGTGTTGGACTCGGGTTAGCTCATTGGACTAAGAGACATCAATAACAACCATATCTATCAATAACCACCATACCTACACATGCATTAAAAATATACTTAAATAAAGAAACGTGTTTCCACCACACCAACAATTCCCTTTAAATTAAAACATGCTTAAATTAAAATAGTGAATCTATCTACATATTAACTTGATGGACTGAAACGGATCCCAATGGACTACCATGGATTTGTTTTACTTTGATCCATTAAATTTGGGTTGAACTTGGATTGGGTTATTTTAATGTTGGATTAAACTGGATTTAAATTAGGCAAGCCCAAACCCACCCATTGACACCCCTACTTAAAATTGACCATTGCAAAAGTCCCTTGTAAGGACACTTTTCTGGCTTCATCACAATAATACAATTTGAAAAAAAACAGTGAATCGATATAGCCTTTTAGACATCTGTGAGCAAACACCAAATTTAGGAGAAAAGAAGTACAACATATCAAGCGATGTGCCATGTATAAAAGAAGACCTCTTATTCTTCCTTGTTCACATTGCCAACAAAACTAAAAAAAAAAAAAAAAATACAAATGCATTATTATTACCATTCAATAGAATCAATCTTCAAAACAACAAAAGAAAGTGTGCCCAACCTTTTGAGAACAAAATGAAACAAGAAACACCCACCAACTGATTCCCAGCCGGGGATTACCAGTAACATGAACCCCCCTACTCCTACTGCTGCTGCTCCCCCCACCCCACTACAAAGGAATCATCACAGTCCAGTATAATATGTACAAACCATAGCTGGACCAAGTGCACGGGGAAAAAGAGCGGCACCTCCGTCTCGATCCCTATTTACACACGCAGCTTCATCTCCAAATCTCCCTAAACACAACATCTATCTATAGACTAATTCAAAAGACCAATTCATAGGAGAAAGAAAAAAGGAAGAAAAAAAAAAGGGGAATTATCGTCACCATCAGGAGCAGCAGTCAGCAGCCTGCAAACAACTGTTGTTGTTGTTGTGGCAGAGCATGACAACAAATTGTGGGAGGAGAGAGAGATGGAGGGAGGGAGGGAGGGAGGGAGGGAGGGAAAAGTAATCTTCTTTTTTTTTTTCTCCCTTTTTTTATGACGCGGTGTGGCTGTCGTCGTCGAGGCCGGAGAAGAAGGGGTCGGCGAGGAGGTCGGAGGCGGAGGGTCGGGCGCGGGGCACGCCGAGGCAGCGCTCGATGAAGGCCCTGACTTCGGGGTCCTTGACCTTGTCCATGGCGGCGGGGCGCACCCCGGCGGTGACCTTGCGGTAGATCTTGGCGACGCTATCGCACTCGCTGTAGGGGATCTCCATGGTGACCATCTCCAGCACGCACATCCCGAACGAGTAGATGTCCACCTGCTCCGTGTAGTCCTCGTCGTAAAGCTCCGGCGCCATGAACTCCGGGGTCCCCAGCACCGAGTGCGCCACGTGACCCCTATCCTCCACGATCGCCGCCAGCCCCAGGTCCCCAATCTTTACCTGCAGTTCATCAAGCCCCGGTTAAATTACATACGACATCAGCACAAGGGATGGGTTCTTGAGGGCGTGTTGCAGCATCCAATTCTGAAAATTTTGGGTTTTTATAGTTCTAGACATCCAGTCCAGTTGGACGCTTTGTCCAGCTCAATACAGTTCATACTATTTGACTTTGAAATGTTCTACCGGGTAACTATTTAGAGTTTGGGCGAAATTTTAGATTATTCCCCCTAAGAATTCATCAAAAGTCAACAATTTCTGATTCACATGAACAAAGACTGTGGTGAGAGCCAAAACCCGGTCTCCTTCGCACGGATCGGACCAAGTCAATCTAAAAATTTTGCCGAATCTGACAGCATCGGCAGATCCATGCGAACTTTTTCAATTGGTCAACTGGAAGAGGTCACGATCCCATCGACAGGATCAAACTAAGGAGGCGATGTCTTGAGCAAGAAGTTATTCCGCCAGCTCAAATGTAGGCAGAAAGATAAATTAACAGGGAAGCAAAGCAATTGGGTGTTACCTGGCCGATGTTGCCGTTGATGAAGACGTTGCTGCAGTTGATGTCGCGGTGGATGATGCAGGGCTCGTGGGCGTGGAGGTACTCGATGCCCCTCAGGATCTGGCGCGCCCACTTCTTGAGGGCCTTGAGCGAGACGTGGCGGTGGCGGCGGCGGTACTCCCGGAGGTTGCCTGAGGTGCAGACCTCGGTAATGAAGTTGAGCGTGCCGTTCTGGGCGTCCATCCACACCCGGTGCAGGGCGATGATGTTGACGTGGCGAAGGGAGCGCAGCAGCCGCACCTCCGCATAGAGCCGGTCGATCACCTGCGGGTCCTCCGCGAAGGAACGGAGCCGCACCTGGTTCCAAGCCACCTCGATGCCCTCCTCCTGGTCGAACCCTCGGTACACCTTCTTCACAGCACCAGTCCCCAGCAGGTCGGCGTAGCGGCCATACCGCCCCGAGGGGTCCACCTCCAAGAAGGGCTCCGCGTCCTTGTCCGCCAGGTTGGGCGCCGCCGCGCTCGGCATCCCCGGCACCGACGACGAGGAGGACGACACAGTGGAGAGAAGCACTACACCCCGATTCGACGTTCTCCCTGAAACCCTACCGAGACGGCGAGACCTACCGAGACACTGACGCCGATCAGTGTGGGGACCCCTAAATTCCGAATTCGACCGGGATCAGAACTGGATCACCGGCGGATCGCTGCGGCGGCGGGGCTCCGCGCGCACCTCAGAGGGAGCCGGAGGAGGAGCGGACAACGGGGACGCGCAAGCACCTAGCTTCCGTCACGTAAGCGGAAAGGCTGCAAAAGAACGCTCTGCTGTCTCAACAACACATGCGGGCCTCGATCGCAGAGAACAAGGGAAGATGCCATGGCATATGCGATTGGAAAACCCCAGAAGTCCAGAACACGAATCTCCACAGGGAAGAATCAAAGCATCACAGAGAGACAGAACAGTGAAGGGAGAAGGCTCTTACCTCCTGTGGATGCCAAGATCGATCCCACCTTCGCGTCGCCGCCGCCGCCGCCGCCTCTGCGGACTTGGCTAGCCCTACCGCGACGGGAAACTAGGATCTCTGCCCCGGGAGGCGAGTAGCGAGGCGCCCGTCACCACCAGAATGTTAAAGAACGAAGGAAGGCTGTGTGCGAGGGCCGCCGCGCCCTATTTATAGCATTCCCGGCGCGGACTCGTTGTTGGTTACAGCATCGAAAGGGGGCGAAGAGGTGTCTCTACGCACAACCCACCGAGTCATCCAATCAACAATCGCCACGTGCTCACTATTTCCATCGGCCTCGACGCGTTTCGGGGATGTAGGCAACGAATGGGGTAGGGACGAGCTTGGGGAGGCAGGTAGCAATAGCATGCTTCGTTCACTTTGGGCACGGGGGTTCCACGGAAAGAACCCATCGCAGCCGTCCAATGCATGGAGCCCTCCGCAACAGCAGATCTCAGCCCTTCGACAGAACTCCTCGCCAGCCGTCCAAAACGCGCGGAGAACGGCAGATCTCGGCCCTTGGACGACCAACGGAAGGGGGGCCCACCACGGGCACGGTTAATAAAAAGGATACGAAACGCAGCCGTAGAACGGATAAAGGCATCAGATCCGGTTTCGATAACCGAATTTAACAACTGGAGGATGCCACGTCAGCCGCAATGTCTCCAGGAAAGCGATGTCCGAGTGGGTTGGCAGCTCCACTGGGAAGCAACTACCTGTTTTCCTATACCAATTTGTATAATATTTATTAATAGACGACTATATGCCTAACCTTATTTGAATCCTATTAAGATTTGTTCTGTTTTTTTTCAAACCTCTTTAACACTCTCGGGTTAGGAGTCTGAATTAAGATAAACTAATGGAGCTAAAAAACGTAGGAGTTTTAACCATTGTCCGATTTAGAAATGGACAGTGAAAAAAAAGAGAGTGTGGAGGGTTTGATCTTTATATATATGTCTCTTGTGTATATTAGAATTTAGAAATATTTGTTGGCGAACCATTATTCACATTACTTTTTCTTTTGTTAATGTCGCATTATTTAGAATATTTTAGGGGTTGGATTGGTCTTGGAACAACTCCCAAATTTGACTTCTCAACATCTGTGTAAGGATGAAAAATATAAAAAAAAAAACCTAAAATCCACATAGAGCACGTGATTTAACTAATCTCTTTGACGTTGGAGTACAAGCTAATGTCTACATGGGACCAGCAAGGTCCCCCGTAAACTTTGTCTTCACGGGAGAACGGGGTTTTTTGAGGGAGCAAAATATATCATATTTTAATTGTTTTAAAAGAGAATTTTAAATTGTAATTTGATTATAAACTGTGTCTTTCTTGGCCAACATAATTCAAAACCTTGCATTTTAAACTCACACCATAAAGTCTTCTCCACCATTAATAATTTATGCATGGATTTTAAAATATAGATCTCTAAGACTTGTAACTTCTCGTAGATGGGATGAACGGCTTATAACACGGTGCAATTTATGATCTAATGAGGTGTATGGCTTCTTGACATCAAAATTTGAGAGGGTTCTTGCTGATCGATGTAATACTTTTGTTTAAGACAGTGCAACGATATAGATTGAAAAAAAATTCGTTAAATGATAAACTATTTGGTCCGGAGCTTATGAAAGTGGTCGACAAATTTTTACCGTCTAACTTTTAAGTGCTTCTAAATTTGTTGATGGAGATGCCACTCACACTTGCAAATAATTTGAACGTTTAAAGAGGATCTCAAGAGTGATTGTATGGTAGAGTCTCCGACGTTCAAATCAGAAAGAGAAATGTTTATTGCACTTTTACATTGCACTTTAAGTGCAATGTCATTAGGCAACAAATCTATATAATATCTAATAATTGAATTGCCACTTTATCACTCCTCATGTGAAAGATGTCACATGGACTATTATCTAGTCACATTGTACTTAAAGTGTAATATGCAAGTGCAATAAATCATTCTCAATCAGAAAATTGGTTAAAGATGAGTAAAGTGGGGGTGTGGAGAGTGAGTGTTCTTATATGTGGGGTGCAAGTCTAGAGTTTTCTGTTTTACTTGGACCTTTTTCCCTCGTCCCTTAATCATCTTTTAAGCGTGTGTTTAGAGGCCTCCACGCCTATTCCCCGCCCTAAGTCCTGCATAAGGTTGTTCAACAATCCAGTTTGGTTTAGATTAGCCAATTTTTAGCTAATTCGAACCGAACCGATTAGGATGGCAAATCGAATTAAATCGAACATGAATTATTTTGGTTTAGTTCGATTCAATTTGATTTTTATTTAATTAAATATTATTTAGATGTATTAATATTTATACATTAAAAATAAGAATAAATTGAAAATATGTATATCTATATATAAATTTACTCATATAATTATTTTTAATACACATAATACATATATTATATAATAATTATTATATTAAAAATCAATTTAAACCGTTTGATTCGATTTATAATATGTGAAATCGAAATGAACCAAACTTCCATTCCAACCGAATCGAACCGACCAATTTGATTTGGTCTGGTTCAATTTTTCAATTTGAACCGAAACTTGAACACCCCTAGTACTATCTTGTGTTTGCTTGTGAGATATGGTCAGAGCCTTGCTATTGCCCTTAATTCGTGGAAAGGAGTGAGAGAGGACATGTTGGGTAAGTGAAGAGACGTGGGCAAAAGATGAGACTACTCTTTCACCGCAAAAAAGACTGTGTTTGGTTGCAAGCATGGCTATGCTATTGACAACATAACAGGGAACTTTATTGTAACTTTAGGGCCGATGACTCGACTTTGGTGAGAGCATGATTGTTTGGGGACGACGAGCCGTAGTAGTTGCTTCTGCTTGTTTTGAGTTAGATGCTGATGACTTGAAGAGTCGAGGGGAATGGGCTTTACTATATTAGGCCCTCATCCTTCCATCTTCATAAATCGTCGCTACCTCATTTCTCTAATCCTGATAGATCGAGTGAGTGGTGTAGAGGCTATTTTTAGCCTCCTAGGCCCATGGGCCCATCAAGGCTCCTCAAGACCCATCAAGAACCAGCAAGGCAAAACGGCTATGGCCCTCGCGCCACGTGTCCTCGGTTTCAGCCAACCGGCTGCCGAACACGCTTCAGTTGTAAACGCCCAACGGTCCCAGCGGTAGTTTCCGAACACCGCACTGGCTGCTCCAACATGATTTGTCCTTACCAAGCAGACCAGGCGGCTCCTGCTCGAGCCCGCAATCACCAAAGCACCGGGCACCGGGCACCGAATGGCCTCCGCGCCGAGCACCCTCCAGGTCTCCGAGGGTAGTCTCCGGACACCCCTCATCCTGTTCGGTTCAGACACTGTCTACCGAACAGGTCCTGCAGGAATCATGCCATAGACCCGCTGGCATAGGCAGCGCCCGGGTACCAGGCACTGAGCTTTAGGCCAGCTACCGAACAGCAGGTTTAGCCTACCGAACAGGCAACCTGCTCGGTACCTTTCGCCCAGAAGAATCCAGGGAGCTCCTCACCGCCTAGCAGCGGTTACTACGGCAGCGCCACACGCACCCCACGTTCAAGGGAGCAATAACTGCAGAGCCCCTCAACGGGCGCCTCAACGTATAACTCCCCGCCAAGGCCGCCAACCGGCGCGCCCTTTCCGGCGACTTCAAGGGACGCTCTGTCCCACTCCTCCTGCACCTTCACCTATAAAAGGCTCAGGTAACCTCCATGCAGAGGTACGACGTCGTCGTCTTGGACGCTCACACTCGCCCTCGCGCGACTCACACACGAGAACCCCTTTTCTTCTAGCCTTTCAAGTCCCTTGCTGACTTAGGCATCGGAGGGTTCTCCCCGGTTCTTCAACCGGGCCCCCTGATCCAGTTCTGGTCTTGCAGGCTTCCGTCCGCACCGGCGTTCGTCTTCCCCATCTTCTCCAGTGGAGGCCTGCTTGGCTCCGGCCCAAGCAGGAAAACACCACCACATTTTGGCGCCGTCTGTGGGAACGACAGCAGCCATGGCTCGCGGACGTTCCTTTCACCAGAACTACAACAGTAGGGCGACGAGGTCTCGGCAGCCGCGCGCGGACTCGCGCGACAGAGTCCCCCCTGTCGACGCCGCCGTCGCCCCCACTGGGGCACCCGGCGACAATTCTGCTGCTGCAGTACCTGCGACTGCCCTAGAGATAGCAGAGCTCCGGAGGCAGATGCAACATTTGACAGGAATCTGTCAGAGCCTCCAGGCCCAGTTGGCCAAACAACCGGCCCTGACGGTTCCCCCGCCACCGGAGCACCTAGCGGAGTCGTCTCACCGACGGTCTCGAGCCCCTCCAGCGCCGCAGAAGCAGCATGCAGAACCTCCCCCGTTCGCACGCCGAGCACCAGTACGGCAGGCCAACTCACCCCGCCGTGCCACGGCGGTTCAGGCCCCTACGCGTTCCGACGTCGATTCTAGCCCCCACGCATCCAGGCGCGAGGGCTCAGCGCCTGCCGACCAGGAATTGGTCAGACGCCTCCGCTGCGTCGCTGACCTTGAGCGCCGCATGGACGCGATGATCCGGAAGGCAGAAGGCAGACTCTTGGGGGACCACGACCTGGACTTCCGCTCCCCGTTCACCGCGGAGATCCTGGAAGCCTGGGTCTCCCCAAAACTGCCTCTACCTTCCATCGCGCCCTACGACGGCACCACTGACCCAGCGGACCACGTCCATGGGTTCGTGTCGCACATGGTGTTCCACGGAGCATCAGACGCGGCCAAATGCCGGTCTTTCCGACCACGCTAAAGGGGGCTGCGCGGGCATGGTTCGAAGCCCTCCCCGCAGGCTCCATCTCTTCCTTCCACCAGTTGAAAAAATCCTTTCGGGATCACTTCCTGGCCGGAAGGTCTCAGCCGCGCACTGCGGCATCTCTTCTGTCTGTTCGGCAGCAGAAGGACGAAGCACTCTGGAACTATATCCAGCGGTTCCGGACAGAAGCACTTCGCATCCCACGCCTCGACGTCTCTTTAGCCACCAGTGCCCTCATCCGAGGCACTCGCGACGGCTTCCTTCAGAGGACGCTCGGGGTCCAGCAACCGCCTACCCTCGCCGACCTCCTCTCCACTGCCCAACGCCACGCCGCGTGCGAGGAGAATCTAGTTGCCGGCCGAGCCAACCAGGCGAACTCGCCCCGAAACGGAAGGACCTTACAAGGTCATTTGAGTTCTCGGAAGAGGTTTCTACGAGCTGCCTACCTTCGGCGGCAAAACCATACCGAGAACCTGACATGTAAAAGGCTTATTATTTATGAAAGCCTCTCTGCTCAGCGTCCTTCTCTCTTAGCTGTTCTATCGGTTGATGAAAAGGGCGAACGGTACAACCCCTGGTCACGAGCTCTTCAGCTCAGAAGACCAGCGCGGTACCCGTCCTATGACAGAGGTGTTCGGTTCAACCCCGGGTTGACGAGCTCTTCAGCTCGACCTGCGCGGAACCCGCGAGCCTCTAAGACACCGACGAATTCCGATTCGGACAGAACACAACTAGAAAAGAGAGGGAAAAAGGACAACGCTAGTTAAAGAAGTCGGGCGAATGGTACAACCCCTGGTCACGAGCTCTTCAGCTCAGAAGACCAGCGCGGTACCCGTCCTAAAACAGAGGTGTTCGGTTCAACCCCGGGTTGACGAGCTCTTCAGCTCGACCTGCGCGGAACCCACGAGCCTCTAAACACCGACGAATTCCGATTCGGACAGAGCACAACTAGAAAAGAGAAGGAAAAAGGACAACGCTAGAATTCGGGCGAACGGTACGACCCCTGGTCACGAGCTCTTCAGCTCAAAAGGACAGCGCGGTACACGTCCTATGACAGAGGTGTTCGGTTCAACCCCGGGTTGACGAGCTCTTCAGCTCGACCCGCGCGGAACCCACGAGCCTCTAGACTTCAGCGGAACTCACCTTGCCTACCACCCGTTCAGCAGCCGCGCCCGCCAAAGCGACCTCACCTTGTTTACAGGCGCTCTTCAGCAAGATGTCACCTCGTCACAATCAACGGTTGCTCCGCCGCAGGCATGAAGACATTTCCCCTCTCAAGTGCTCACGATCACATCCGAGCAGACTTGAGAGGTGGGGGGCAAGTGTAGAGGCTATTTTTAGCCTCCTAGGCCCATGGGCCCATCAAGGCTCCTCAAGACCCATCAAGAACCAGCAAGGCAAAACGGCTATGGCCCTCGCGCCACGTGTCCTCGGTTTCAGCCAACCGGCTGCCGAACACGCTTCAGTTGTAAACGCCCAACGGTCCCAGCGGTAGTTTCCGAACACCGCACTGGCTGCTCCAACAGGATTTGTCCTTACCAAGCAGACCAGGCGGCTCCTGCTCGAGCCCGCAATCACCAAAGCACCCGGGCACCGGGCACCGAATGGCCTCCGCGCCGAGCACCCTCCAGGTCTCCGAGGGTAGTCTCCGGACACCCCTCATCCTGTTCGGTTCAGACACTGTCTACCGAACAGGTCCTGCAGGAATCATGCCATAGACCCCTGGCATAGGCAGCGCCGGGTACCAGGCACTGAGCTTTAGGCCCAGCTACCGAACAGCAGGTTTAGCCTACCGAACAGGCAACCTGCTCGGTACCTTTCGCCCAGAAGAATCCAGGGAGCTCCTCACCGCCTAGCAGCGGTTACTACGGCAGCGCCACACGCACCCCACGTTCAAGGGAGCAATAACTGCAGAGCCCCTCAACGGGCGCCTCAACGTATAACTCCCCGCCAAGGCCGCCAACCGGCGCGCCCTTTCCGGCGACTTCAAGGGACGCTCTGTCCCACTCCTCCTGCACCTTCACCTATAAAAGGCTCATGTAACCTCCATGCAGAGGTACGACGTCGTCGTCTTGGACGCTCACACTCGCCCTCGCGCGACTCACACACGAGAACCCCTTTTCTTCTAGCCTTTCAAGTCCCTTGCTGACTTAGGCATCGGAGGGTTCTCCCCGGTTCTTCAACCGGGCCCCCTGATCCAGTTCTGGTCTTGCAGGCTTCCGTCCGCACCGGCGTTCGTCTTCCCCATCTTCTCCAGTGGAGGCCTGCTTGGCTCCGGCCCAAGCAGGAAAACACCACCACAAGTGGCAATGGACAAGGCCAACTTTTCCCGCCCACAACCCCCATTCAAGAACATTGGTTCTAGAATAAAAAGTGATAGTATCTTATTCTATCTTTGTTAATTGTTTTCCTAAATCTTTTTGATAATCAAAATAGTGATTCATGTTAGTCATCTAATTTCATCACTCATATCATCAACACTTTTGAATCTAATTTCTGTCGACCTTAAGTACATACTCCTATATTAGATTATTCATCATAAAAAAAGAACGAACAAAGCAAAGATTCGTAATAGAGAAGCGGATTCGAATTTTGAAGTGGGGGCTAGATTAGATACGGCCGAGTCAAAAGTCAAAGATGAGCACGTGGCGGAGAGGTCAAGGTACGATGGATCGTGTGGATCGCACGGCCCACGTGATCTGCTGCCGACTTTTGCGTGTGGTACTCGGCGTGGGACGTGGGTGGGCCAGCCCATGGCCCAGCCCACCACGGCCCAAATCCGTCAACTTGGGTAGGCACCTGAAGTGGGCTGGGCCACATTTGAAATTTCGGGGTAACCAACGGTCCAATGGTTCTTGCGGCTAACTGGGACGGCTCAGAAGCCAAAACGCTCTTATGCGCTCCCCTCCCCCCCCCCCCCTCCTTCCCACCGGATGCGCAGGTGCGGTTGCGCCGCCTCGTCTTCCCGCTCGGCGCTTCTTGGGAGGGCTCGCGCCGGGGAGAAGCTCCACGGAGATCCCGAACCAGAGCAGGCAGATTGAGAGCTGCGTCCTTCCATCTAGGGTTTCACCTGGTTCCAGCGTCCCCATCTAGGGCAGAGAATAGGACTAGGGTTTCGACTTTCCGTTACCTTATGAGATCCTTCTAGGGTTTTTCTTCACTGCGAGAGGGGGCGGAGATGGCGTCGAAGACGAATGCGGTGGCGGCGGCGGACCCCCCAGTGAGAAAGGATCTCAAGGAAGCCTTCGAGGAGCTCTATGTCCACTCCTCCTTCCTTGGTGCCTTTTCATCGCTGTTGAAGGACCTCGAGAATCACCTGTTCTCCATCGATCGCTCCATCGAGGAGCGGTTCCGCGAGCTCGAGTCCGGGGAGCAGGGGCTCCCCGCCTCCTCTCCCCCTGCGAGCTCGCTGCCGTCCGGGAAGGAAGAGGCTGCGGGGGTGGAGGCCGAGGTGGAGCCTCGCCCCGAGCTCAAGTCCCTGTGCGTTAACATGGATGGCAGGGGGCTTCTGGCGTTCATAAAGGAGAATCGCAAGGATCCCTCCGACATCTATAAGGAGCTGAATGCGGCGCTCCGCGCGGCGCCCGACGCAGCGGCGCTGGTGTTGGATGTCATGGATGCGTTTTACCCCGCCAAGCGCAGCAGGGATGATACATTCGATGGTGGTCTCCATGTCAACAGGAGGACCTGCATCTGCCTCCTGGAACGACTTCACATGATCTCGCCGGAGATCAAGCCCGCCGTCAGGGAGAGGGCGAAGAAGCTCGCGGCGGAGTGGGAGGTGCTGACGACGGACGCGGGGCAGAACCTAGAAGCTATGGCTTTCCTGCAGCTCCTGGTGTCGTATGGCATCGCCTCGGAATTCGAGGAAGATGACCTCGTGGACCTTCTGGTGTCCATCGCAAAGAAGAAGGAGGCCGTTTGTATATGTAGGAATCTTGGTTTGCAGACGAGAATGGCTGGTAAGACGCGCGCAAAAGTTCAATATTAAGTCACATAAAAATCACATCTTTGGTGTCTTTGGTACAAGTGAATTATGTTTCTTTCCTTGTTTTGCTTTTTTTTTTCCTGGATTGTCTATGGTTATCCCTTTATTTCTGCACATGATATCAACAAGGTTAGACTCTGTTCTGATTGGCTTCATAGGATCGACTTATGCTTACATCTTCACACTTTTAGTTCTAGAATTATTATTTGGTGTAGAAGTATTCTTTAGTCCCACATTGAAAGATAGTGAGAATAAGTGTGTGCTTATCAGCAAGAGTCTCATCTCTTCTCTCAAGAGGGCTCTTTTAAAGGACAAAATCTCAAGCATGGGGACAATATCTCTTGGGAGACACATTTAAATCACGTCTCTTCATTGGCGCCGTGTGTGGGAACGAACGAGAGGCCATGCGCCCTACCCGAGCGTGTCATCTTCATGAGATCCGCACACCCTTATCTTCACTGGGGGCTGTGTAGATGTATTATTTAGTCTCGTATTGAAAGATAGTGAGAATAAGTGTGTGCTTATCAGCAAGAGTCTCACCTCTTCTCCCAAGAAGGCCCTTTTAAAAGACAAAACCTTAAGTATGGGGACAATACCTCTTGAGAGACACATTTAAATCACGTCTCTTCATTTGTGATACATTCTTTTCCCTGTTCCCAAATTACCGCAATTTTTTTTTATTACAAAACCATTGAAAATTTCTGCCCACTTCAAATGGCTCTTGATGTCGTGAATTAAACGCCATGTAACACTGTTATGAACTAAATGCTGTACAACACAGGCAGCACTGTGCTACAGCAACTCTATTCTGTTAACTGGATTCTCCATGTTCGCTGTGCTATTTTTTGCAAGTGTGTTGGGCCTAGGTGTTTTTGGAGTAAGCGGAATTTAGGTTGCAGTAGACATTGTTTGTCTGTACAAATAACAATGCTGTATGCACATTCATTTAACTCCTGCTATATTAGGTGCTCAATGTCAAGGCTTCAATTTTATACATCATGTATGGCATTTCTAATGCTTCTTGAGGCAACCTATGTGGGATTGTGGGTTAAGTTATCTCTGAGTATTAGATATGTCATTATGTACTGCTAGCCATTACTTGGTATCAGGGTTTGGCGGATCGAATCGGATCGGCCCGATTCTCTCGAATCGGGGCGAATCATGGAAAACCCGATTCTCGATTCCATCGATTCGGTCCGATTCGCCTCATATATATAATATTATATATCATATTAATAATATATATTATACATTATAATATCATATATATGATATATATACATATAATATATATTATACCCATGAGAATCGATCCGATTCGGATCGATTCGGGGGGAATCGAATCGGATCAAGAAAAATCCGATTCACCTCCCGATTCCGATCCGGAAAACCTTGCTTGGTATATATATGTCATTGAATTGCAATTTTTCCTATGTCCAACTGTTTCACGAGAAAAAATCATCCTCACGATGGTTTTTATTTGATTTCTTTTGTTTGTTTTAATTGGGTTTCATGTGTTTAAATGGCATGTGTGTGTTTTTGTTTTTGGATCAGGCCTAATGATGTAAGCTCATGTCCTTTGCCTCTCCCCATCAACTTATGCTGATGCTAATTACATCAGTTATACAATCAAATTTCCCTGATTAACCACCACATGTTGCTTACAATTTGACTAACTCGTGAAAATTTAAGAGTAAAGAAACTTCTGAAAATTGGACTTAACTGTATCATTATTGTTTGTTTATGTATTTGTTATTTGTATGTCGGATTTCTTTTATTGTTCAGATATATATAGCTAGTAACTCTAATCTTTGCATCATTCATTCATTATTTATTTATTTATTTTTGGCTTTTAAGCTGCTAGCCATGTATTTGTTTTATTTATTTTTTTTGTCAGAGTTCCTTTGAAGTTATGGTTTCATATATGTTATGTCTTATTTATTCTTTGGCTTATTTAATTTCTTATTGTTATTTTGTTATCTTCCTTTTTTTATTCATACATTCTGATCGGGCTTTAGATTTTCTTCTTTTCTCCATGGACTCGTGTACATTCAGTTTTGATTACCTTCAATCTTTGACTAGCCATTCATTTCTGTATTTCATGTAAACTTTCAAATTTTTTAGGACACGTGCAGTAAAAATAATTTCTGGTATAATCAGAAGTTGGCATTTTTTATTGATCTTCCTGAGTATAATCAGTAATTCCTGAGTATGAATCTGTCCAGATTGTTGACATTGTCCATTAGAGATTCAGGAGTATATACACGATAAAATAAAATAACAGGTAAAGTTGCAAAAAGTAAATATGTTTATAAAGGAACTTGGAATTTACCTTAGTTTTTCTTAGAGACACCAAGACTACATTCTTTGGAGATCAGTTTGTATAGTTGATTATGCAATCAAGGTTAAATACACAATTAATCAGAAAACAGGGAATTATCTCAATCATCTAAATTTGTTCATGGAGTTGAAAATTTCCTCTTGATATGGCTCTTTATCTCATATGCATGGCATACTATATTGGGATTTAAACAAGCATATACAACTCAAACAAAAAGGGGGAAGTTTGGAACAATTGATCAAATTGCAAGAGGTTTATTGCACATTTTGCATCCCCCTTGCTATTAAGACACAAGAGCTGGGAATTTCCTTTCTTCCCCTTCTCTGGGACCTCCTTCCCTTGCTTAAGAGTTTCTTCTTCTTCTCTTGATTCTTCTTCTCATCTTTGCTCTGACTTTCTCTTCTTCGTCCCTTGTTGCTCTTGTTGTTTTTCATTTTTTTTTGTTCTTCTTTTTCTTTGAGTAGGGGAGCTGCCCTCCTGTTTTTGGGAGTTTGAGAAGCAGCAGGGGGGTTGGTGCTGGCACCCTCTTAGATTTCTTAAAACCCCACCAGTGGCATACACTAGTGGGGCTTCTTTCCTATTTTGGTTTCTTCTTGGGCTGCCCCCTCTTCCCTTTTAAAACCTCACTGATGACATGCACCGGTGGGGTTCTTTCCTCTCCTTTCTCCTTCCTTCAAATGGATCCATGGCCCGCTTCTTCCTTTCCTTTTCTAGGGGCATGCACCGGTGGGGATTTCTTCTCCCTTCACTCCTTTTTTCCAAATAATGGGCAAGTGGGGCTGGCCTTCCTTTCCCCCTCCCCTTCCTTTTTCTTAAAAATCCCACCAGTGGAATGCACTGGTGGGGATTTTAGAGAAGGAAAGAGGGGAAAATATGAGAGTCCAATTGGAATTGGGAGTGGGAATTCCCTATTGGAATCTCACTGGTGGGCAACACCAGTGAGGATTCCTAATGGGAGAAGGCAAAGGGTGAGAGCGAGAGTCCTATTAGATTATTAGTAATAGGACTAGAGAGGTAGAGAGAGACAGGAGGAAAGGAAGAAAGAGGGGGAAGGGACGGACTTGGACTGCGCCCTCCTCTCCTCTTTTCTTCTCCTCTCTCTCTCTTTTTCTTCTCTATAAATCGAGCTGTCCTACACTTCTTTTCTTTGTTCTCTATCCCACCAACAGGTGGGGAAGAGGACCTACTTGGAGAATTCAAAGTAGATTTTGGCCAACTCAAAGGGAGACCTCTTGACTGGTTTGACCAGGTACTGCAACTTCCATGGTGTTTCTCTAATTATTCTATACACTACAAGCCTCTATGCACATGTATGACTTCATGTTTTGCTGGAACCTAAACATATATTGTAAAAAAAATTCTCTGGGGTCCAACACCAACCAAAAAAGTCAAAATTCCTTTGATATGATACATCTTTTGTCAAATATCCCTGTACTATCACACCTCATTGTCAGTCAGATGCAAATCCAATTAGATGGAACATGAAGCAGCTTTTTTCAAATGGGATATGATCCTTCATGTGTTCTTTACTTTCTAAACGGATATTGACATATACATGATTGCTTGTACCTTCTCTGCAGATGTCCTTCATTCATCTATTTCCCTGATTTTGTTTTCACACATCTAGAGTATGATATATGGTGGAATCTTACTATGCCTTCATTTGATGGTCTTCCTGTTTATCTTTCTGGATTTGTGGTCTAGTTGGCATCCCTTTTAAGGCTACCCTTGATCCAGTATAGATAATTAATGGCTTATAGGATCTTCAATACTATTGTTTTGGTTTTTTGTTGGACTTTCTTTTGATGGTATCATATCCTTCTACAATGATGACAAAGCTGTAACCTTAAATATCTACAGGTGTTTGTCTAAGCATTTGAGGCCAATCGAGTTCTTGGATGCCTCTCTTCTATGCCTAATCTACTCATTCTAGTGTCACTAGCAGTCACTACTCTCTTGTCCTCAAATGCACTCAGACATGTTTCTTTTCTTGATCAGACCTTTTAACAGGGTCCATTGTCCATGTAATTTATGATTTGGCTTCATATTTGTTTACCTCATCACTATGAGTTTCAGCTCAATTTTTTTGCCTCATTGTTTGTCATTATTCAAACCATTACTGATTATTGGTATTTCTGCTACAAACCATGAGTGTGATGAGAACTTCTATATCAAGAATGGTTGCTTATGTCATGCGTGTGCCCATCTAGTGAAGTTTATTTACAATTTAGTGTCTTATATTATCAGAGAGCCTTTCTTTGTTGTTTATTCTTGTTTGGCCCATAAATCTCAGCTTTAAACCGACTTTGATGGTTGCCAGGTTTTCCCGGCGGCTGCTCGTTTGTAGCTTTGGTTCTGATTTTTATCTGTTGCCATTCGAAATGATCATCCTCCTATCTAAGTCCGTACCTGCAGATGTTGTTTGCCTTTTTTTTTTTTGGTTGTAGCCCAATGGCGTAAGCCATTGGGTGGAATCAGTCTACTCCGGGTTCGTAACCCGGGCCCCACCCTCCCGACCCATGCCCCCCCTTTAAAACCTCAAAGCGCACAAGGCGCAACCTCCCACAGGAGTCGAACCCCCGCCACAAGGTGTGCAGCGGCATGCCTCACCGTTTGGGCATGCCTTCGCGCACATGTTGTTTGTTTGCCTTATTGCATGCTTCAGAGTGTCTTTTTTCAGTTTTCTTCATTTTAGTTTTCTTTTCCTTTGGATCGAATTTCACCGTTGAGGTGAATGACCTGATATAATTTCTTGAACTTGTGGCAGATCTTATTCAGAAATTATCTAGCAAGGGGAAACAATTGGATGCTGTTAAATTTATTTATGCCTCTGATTTGGTGGATAAATTTCCTCCTGTGCCCCTTCTGAAGGCATATATAAAGGAATCTAAGAAGATCGCTCAAGAAATGCGTAAAAGCGGTACATCAAAGTCGCAGGTATCCCATTGCCTTCCCTTGTTGTAAAAAAAACTGGTTTGTTCTGTTCTGTATTTTAAGGTTGTAATGGGTCACATGGCATGCAGAATGCGGCCATTGCCAGAGAGCTCGATCAAGTGAAAGCGGTAATCAAAATAGTTAAAGAATACAACCTAGAATCTGAATACCCTCCTGAGATCCTTCGGAAGCGTGTCACCCATCTGGCACAGCAGAAGGCAGAAATGAGACATTGGACGGGAAGTGCTACTGCAAAGGCACCACATCAGCAGAAGGAAGCAAACAAGCGGCCCCGCACATCAGCTGTAACTACAACTCTGAGCACAACTGCTGCTCAGCTGCCGTTGCTGCCTCTTCCGCAGGCACAGCCACCACTCACTGTTGGAGCTCGATATATGGCATCCACCGGGCTATATGAGCATGGTGCAGGTATTCCTCCCTATGGGGCTGCTGCTGTTCATGAAGGGTATCCTGATTTGGGCCCTCCACAATCGCAAAACCCTGCAGGATCCTTGTTATACTCAGATCCTCGTTTAGGATCTGGTTTATATGACAGGTCAGGGGCTTATGCTAGTTACTCTTTGTCTGGTGGCTTGCAGCCTCACTACGAGTCATACCTTTATCCATAGAGCTTTAGCATTAAAACCTAATGTTCCTTTTGGATTGTAAGGCCCCCTTCTTTTGGTATATAGCCTGTCAAGTGGGTGCATCTTCATTGTGGGACATGATAACACTATGACTGAGTTTGATTGATGCATCAAATGCTGTTTATGTATTCTCTGTTTAAGTTACATTGATATGCTATTTTTCTAACTCCATTTTACCTGTAATCTTTTGCCGCACACTGAGGTGTGCATCAAACTGGTAAGTGACAGATATGTCTTAAGTGTGAGTGCCGATCCTCTCAGTTCCTTGGAGGTCTGAAGTCAGACAGTCATCAAATGAATTGGGCCACTTGTAGAAAATTTTTGAAAAATTGGAAAGCTCTCTTCAGGTTAAACAGGTCTAAGTAGTAAGTGGGTTCCTCCTTCACTCCTTTCTTTTCTCACTGTCTATCACCATTGTTCCTAATTTTGTTTATATATTAAAAAATAAAAATCGGTTGAGATTAGAGCCAATCGGTCTCTCTCTCTCTCTCTCTCTCTTTTTCTTCTTTCTTGTCGTACCATTTTTTTCTTCTTCTTATATTAATATTTATGTATAATTTTATTACTATTTACATATGTAAAATAATGATAAAATTTAAAATATAATTTTTTTTTCAAAATTCAACATGTTAACTGAAACATACATAGTAAAATACATCATAACTATTTAAATAAAATCAGATTAATTCATTTAGATTTATTTGAGACTTTAATTTTATATCTAAATGATGTCCAATCAAGATGAAAATTTAAACACACACATGTTAATTAGAATATAATAAAATTTATGGTGACTTTAGTTTATTTTTTTTAGAATAAAATTTACTCGGCTGAAAATTATTTTGAAAATTAATAAATTGAATTGATCTCGTTATCCGTGCACTAATAATTTTTGATATCCCCATATCTAGAATCAACATATTTTCTTAGTTCTGTTACTCAAGTTTGGTGATGTCTCATTGAAGTACGCACATCTGAAAAGAGTACGGAAAGTTATGTTAATAATGTAAGAGTGTCTATAAATTAAAAGTTGGAGTTGACCAATGTATGTAGACAGAATCTCAATCGTTTAAGAGTGTGTCGAATTCTTATGTCTCATTAGAATCCCGACTGTCGAGTTGACGAATGTATATATGCAGAATGTAATACCCCAAAACTTAATATTAAAATAATAACATGATATTAGAAAGTTGAAAGTGACAATGATTCTTGCGTGGGACATGATTATTTATGTAAAATATGATTACTTTTGATTTAGAGACACTCTTACATTATTAACATAGTGTGGACATTAAAAAAAAACCCATGCCAAAATGGAGCCCAAGTGGAAAGCCCACGAGTGGTCCACAACCGGCTGCCCCATTAGAGAAGAAGGGGCACCTAAGCGGCCCAGCACTCTAAGGGGGTAAAATGGGAAAACCAATCTCCAAAAAAGGGACTATAAAAAAGGGAGACTTGCACAGCAAGACAAAAAGGGGGGCACAAAAAAAAGTTTTTCCTCTGAGAAAAGGTAAGAAGGGCTAAAAATGGGGCCAGGAGGCGGTACGAGGTGAGAGGCTCCATCTCCTTCCTTCACGCGGCTGGTATGAGGAGCAAAAGAAAGAAAGAAAGCTTGAAGTTTTAGTTCTTTCAAAGGTGGTGCAACAGAAGAAAAGAAAAAAGAAGAAGAGGGTGAGAGAGCATAGAAAAAGGGAGAGAGAGTTTTTTTTCTCCTTGATCTTCTCGTTATACCGTGTCTTGTCTCCCCCTCCCCTATTCTAATAGAGAAGAATTTAGTGCACTTGAGTTGTGCACTTTTCATTTGTACTTCTCCATTTTCATTGGTCAATAAAAAGAGGACACAATGCACCTCTCCATTAAGAAGGGGGAAGTACAAGTGGAAAGTGCACAACTCAAGTGCACTAAATTATTCTCATTCTAATATGTATTGGACATTGATGAGCCCTCTTAAATGCCATGAGACTCTTTTATATTTACAAAGAAGTACATCTCTTCTTTTCATGTAATAGGATACATGAATACTCTATTATTTCTTTTCACATTTCTTAGTTAACCGGTATGATTTGAAAGTGAGAAAGACTTTGTGCACTTTTGAAAAGTGCACAAGTGCAAGACACATGGGCAAACAGTCCATGTGGGCTGCCAACCATGTGGATGGTGTCACATGGGTTTTTTGCCCATGTGTCTTGCACTTGTGCACTTTTCAAAAGTGCATAAAGTCTTTCTCTTTGGAAGTCCCCCCCCCCTCTCATTGTGTAATGAATGATTTTCTCCAAATGAGGATTGAGTAATCATAATTCCTAATATCTAATCTTTTTTGTGAGAAGATGGTGTAACCCTTTGTATACAGCCGTGGAAGACCTCCCCCATTTATTGCCCCTTTTATTTTATTTATGTTGCTCATATTCCCATCTGATTTGCCCATTGGGAGCTCGGTTGGTGTTCTGGGTGCTCTTTTTCCCCTTGAATAAGTGTTGCTGACTCACAACAATGAGAATTTTTGGGCATCAAAGGGTATAATTAAATGCCATCAAATAGATATATTTTCCACACATATCCTCTCGTGTTGCTTTAAATGTGCACATCTTGACGGAACGTCACCGAACTTGAATAATAAAATTGCAGTACTTTCTATAAATGTACTATGACACCTGAATATACTCATAAGCACTAGAATACACTCATAAGCATCACGATACAACCATACAGTGGCCACTTTCTGTGCCATTAATTTGTAGTATGGAAAGTGGTTGCTGTTATGATTACATTGTAGTGTTTATGAGTGTATTCAGTTGCTTATGGTCATTGTTAACGTAATATGAGATTTCACTGTTATGATACACTCATAAGCACAATATCACACATAGATACACCCATAAACACCTGGATACACCCATGAGCACACAATACAATCATAATAGCAACCACTTTATGGTAAGATAATATCACATCTGGATACATCCATAAATATCTTGATACACCCATAAATACCATAATACAACCATAATAGCAGTCACTTTCTGGTAAGATAGTATCACACCTGCATACACTCATAAACACATAGATACGCCCATAAGCACTACAATGCAACCATAAGAGTGACCACTTTCCATACTACAAATTAATGGTCATTGTTATGGTTGTATTGAGGTGTCATACTACGTTTACAAAAAGTGGCTACTGTTATAGTTGTATTGTGATATTCATGTGTATTCTAGTGGCACATTTAAAACAACACGAGAGACTATGTTAATAATATAACAGTGTCTCTAAATTAAAAGTAATCATATTTTATATAAATGATCATGTCCCACGTAAGAATCATTGTCACTTTCAGCTTTTTATATCGTGTTATTATTTTAATATTAATTTTTGGAGAAAGGCTTAGTGTACTTTTGTATTGCACTTTTAAGTGCAATATGACTAGGCAATAGTCCATATGGCATTCAACAATTGAGTTGTCACTTTATCACTCCCCATGTGAGTGGTGCCACATAGATTCTTGCCTAGTCAATTAGTCATATTACACTTAAAGTACAATACAAAAGTACACTAAGCTTTTCTCTAATTTTTGGGTTGTTACATTTCAGCTATATACATTGGTCAACTCGACGATCGGCAACAACTCGTTGTCGAATTCGACATACTTCAGTACGATTGAGATTCTACCTACATACATTGGTCAACTCTAACTTTTAACTTATAATCACTCTTACATTATTAATGTAACCTCCTGTACTCTTTTCAGATATGCGTACTCCAATGAGACGTCAAACTTGAGTAACATAACTAAGATCCAAAACTATCATAATTCTCAGAAAAATGTGCTGATTCTAGATATGTGAATATCGAGAATTATTACTACACAAATAACGAAATCAATTTTATTTATTAATTTTTAGAGTAATTTTCACTCGATTGAATTTTATTCCAAAAAAATAAACTAAAATCATCATAAACTTTATTATATTCTAACTAACATGTGTCTAAATTTTCACCTTAATTGGACATTGTTTAGATATAAAATTAAAGTCTTAAATAAATCTAAATGAATTAATTTGATTTTATTTAAATAGTAATGATATATTTTAGGTCAAATTAATTAGGAGTCCATATCAAATGTTTGATTTAGTTTTTAGTCCCTGACAGAGCTGTAACTTATTACAGTAAGTGTTATCTCCTGTTACAATATATGTTAAATCATGTTACAGTAAGGACCTCCCTGTTACAGTCAGAGACTCTTAATTAATTTGCCCTATATTTTCCTGTGTATGTTTTGGTTAACACGTTGAATTTTTAAAAATATATAAAATTATATTTTAAATTTTATCATTATTTTAATATATAAATAATAATAAAATTATACATAATATTAATATAATAAGAAGAAAAAAGTGGTACGAAAAGAAGGAAGAAAAAGAGAGAGACCGATTTGCTCTAATCTCAAATGATTTTTATTTTTTTTAATATATTAAAAAAATAAAAAAAACGGTGGTGATAGAAAGTGGGAAAAGAGGGGAGTGAAGGAGGAACCCATAGTGACATGTTTAACCATAATGTGGAGAGTTTTTCAATTTTTTAATTTTTTTCTACACATGGCGCAGTCTATTTGATGACTGTCTGAGTTCAATCCTCCAAGAGACTGAGAGGATCCGCACTCAGAGTGAGTAATAACATAGTGAGTAATAAGACAAAAGATAGCAGTAATCTTTACTTATACTTTCCAAAGGATTTTTTTTTAAAAAAATATTATATTTTAATAATTATTTATCTAAACATGTCCGGTTCTAATATATTTAGAAAAGTGTCTCCTCCTTGCTATGTGAGTAAATTTGTCACATTTTCACATGCCATGTCATTTTTTTCTCATATCATTGTCACACGATCTCTTACCATGTTAGTTTTCTTCCCAAGTTTTGATGTTTCTCTAACAACTCGCAACTATTTATTTGTAATGTTTGTAAATGTGTGACATTATAATTATGTAATTTTAAATATATTTATATAACTCTAAATATTTTTATGTAACTTCAAAACTATTTATGTATATAGTTCAGTTCACAAAAAATAATTTGAGTAAGTAAGAGATCTTTGTTTGTATAAATTGTAATTTGTGTAAGTTCCAATATATTTGTATATCTTAAGAGTTAATTGTGTACACTAATTTGTTATATATCAATGGTGTTAAATATGTAACATTATGTAATTGTGTAAGTTTTAAGGATATTTGTATAATTTTAAGAATATTTGTGTTATTGTAACTTTAAAGTTATTTACGGACATAGCAGAGTTTTGAAAATTTCTCATCTTTACATAAAATACTTTGAGTAAACAAAAAATCTATATTTGTGTAAATTACAATTTAGTTATGTAAGCTCTGAATGTGGTAAGAGATTTCTATTTATATAAATTGTAATTTGTTATCCTTAAATAATTAAGTTATAATTTACACAAATAGAGATTTTTTGCTCACTCAAATTATTCTTTGTAAGAATTTGAGTTTTTAAACTAAGTCGTAAACACAAATAGTCTTAAAATTATATAAATATTCTTAAAAGTACATAAATTTCTTTAAATTTATGTAATTATATGATGTCACACATTTGCAAGCATCAAAAATGGTTGTGAATTACTAGGGAAGCATCCGAATTTGGGAAGGAGGCTGATGTGGCAAAGAATGATGTGACAAAGATATGAGAGAAAAAAATGACGTAACACGTGAGGATGTGACAAATTTGCTTACATAGCAGGGGGATCAAAGAAGCATCAGAACTTGAGAAGAAGACTGATGTGGAAATGAATAAGAAAGAGGTTGATATGGAAATGAATGATATGGCAAGAATACGTGCGCGAAGGCATGCCCAAACGGTGGGGCACGCCGCTGCACATTAGGCGACAGGAGCTCGATTTCTGCGGAGGCTACACCTTGTGCGCTTCGAGGATTTTCTCCTTGATGGTTTAAAGAGGGGGGGCATAGGTCAGGAGGGTGGGGCCCCAGGTTTCGAATCCGGAGCGGCTGATTTCACCCAATGGCCTAAGCCATTGGACTACAAAAAAATAAAAAAATATGGGAGAAAAATGATACGTACGTGAGAGTGTGACAATTTGCTCACATAGCAAAAGAGTAATATTTTTTGTAAATATGTTAAAACTAAACATATTTAAATAAATAATTATTTAAAAATTCTCTTAAATAAAAATATGTATTATCTCATGTCTTTATTACTTTGTGTGGACTGACCACCTCATTAAATCATCCACAACTAGATACATCATAAATGAGAAAGACTTTCTGCACTTGTGAAAGTGCAGAAATACTTAGTCATCCTGCACTTCTCCCCTTTCATTGGTGGAAAAGAGGAGAGAGGTCTATGTGGCAGCTTCATTCCCACCAATGAGAGGGGGGAAGTGCAGGATGACTAGACATTTCTGCACTTTCACAAGTGCAGAAAGCTTTTCTCATAATAAATATCACTTGTTAGAAAAATCAATCAATAAAAGATTCATTTAATGCACGAGGCTCTTGTTGTCAATGAGATATCTAAGAAATAAACGATATATGTAATCTTATCCTGACAATTTGAGAGGTTATTTTTTATTTTGAATATGTGACCTTCAAGTCGCACGGGGACAACTTTACCGTTGCTTTTAAACATACCCTTCAGATATAGATGTGAAATAAAATTAGTGTTCTTAGCTCAGTATCGAACAGAAAATAATAAAGTGACTTTCACATTTTTTAACTCTTTAATATCAGGTTAATCTAAAATATTATGGATGAGGACTATAGTATTTCCGCATTTAGAACCACAAGGAACCTTCAATGGGAAGGAGAGGATGATGCAATTGATTGAGCAAATATTTGAATATTTTTCTTAATTAGAGAGTTTTGTTTGATTTAATTTTGCAATACATCCCTTCATGGGGATCACTGTTTTATCTGTGTTGGTCAATACACATATTATGAATTTTCTGTATAGATCAAGATGATAGATATGCTTTATCACTGAAGAGTAGTTAGCCAATTCTAAATATCTCATGCCAGAGATATTACTAAGGCAGTGTTTGGATGTGAAGAGATGTGATTTAAGTGTGCTTCCCAAGAGGTATTGTCCCCATGCTTAGGGTTTTGTCCTTTAAAAGGGCCCTCTTAGGAGAAGAGGTGAAACTCTTGCTGATAAGTACACACTTGTTCTCACTATCTTTCAATGTGGAACTAAAGAATACCTCTACACAGTCCCCCAGTGAGGATAAGGGTGTGCAGGTCTCATGAAGATGAGACACTCGGGTAGGACGCATGGCTTTTCGTTCGTTCCCACAGACGGCGCCAATAAAGAGACGTGATTTAAGTGTCTCCCAAGAGATATTGTCCCCATGTTTGGGGTTTTATCCTTTAAAAAAGTCCTCTTGGAAGAAGAGGTGATGCTCTTGCTGATAAGTACACACTTGTTCTCACTATCTTTCAATGTGGAACTAAAGAATACCTCTACAAGATGCACTTTGAAAAAAAAAAAAAAACTCAAAAACTCTATCATGTGGAGCCTCGTCACCCGTGCCGACATGAGAACACACCACACTTTGTTAAAATATTTAAAAAGTTAAAAAAATAATATTGTCACAGACAAGATACACAGACAACTTCGCCTCGTCACCTGTGCCGATTTCGTCCAAAAACGACATTCGATCTGGAGAAATATTTTTATAGCACCATTTGATAACATCATCATTAAAATTATGTCACATCAACAACTGAAATAAAAAAGTTTAAAATATCTCATAAATAATGAAATTGTGATGCACTTTGATTGATGTGTTATTTTAACGTGTTACCAAATGATATTACTAAATCATTTTTCTTCGATCTGCTTTAGGAGAGAGAAAATTCTCTCTCTATCTCTCTCCTTTGACCAAAATCACCATTGCATGGAAACCTAAACCCGCCAACAACGTTTGGAAACGCTTGGACTTTTGTCAGAGATATTGAACCCAAAATCTCCCAAAACGTGCTCCCAAACGCCGCCAGCTGTGAACCCCCCAAAAGGAAGCAAGTACGAGGGTTTCAAAAAGCTTCAGGAGGCAGGAAACTAACTTATCAAAGGCAAGTGTGATATATGTGGCTATGTGCATATGTATGCATGCATATATTATAGTTTTAAAATACATTTTGAATAGTTTTGAACTAACAGCCGAGGCTTGGGAGAAAAATAAAAGAGAAATATTTATTGCAAGACCTATCTCGTAATAAAATTAATGTAGAATGTTTGACAAGTAATTCTATTAGTTGGATGAGAGAGAGAGAGAGAGAGAGAGAGAGAGAGAGAGAGAGAGAGAGAGAGAGAGAGAGAGAGAGAGAGAGAGAGAGAGAGAGAGAGAGAGAGAGAGAGAGAGAGAGAGGAGAGAGAGAGAGGAGGAGAGAGAGAGAGAGAGAGAGATCTTGTTAGAATCTCAACCAATAGATTTTCCAAACAATCCACATCAGCGGTCTTGCAATAAGCATTTCGCAAACTAAAAATACCACACTGGATCCACAGGATCTTGAAATCCGGATACCTGCAGCATCACAAACATAAGGAGAATATCACAAAGAGATGCTTCTATGTTAGAGATGTCAATGGAGCCAGTCTTGGGAAAAACCTTGCCCACATCAAACTTGTAAAAGTTAGACCTGGCCATCTGGATGATAAAAATGGTCCATTTCTAACTTATAGCCCACTTTGGCCCAGCCCGGCCCAAAGCCAAACAGAATCCTCAACCCATGATGCTGCTAAAACAGAGGATTGGTTGGCTCAAAGAACATTGAACGAAATGTTGAGGTCACTGAGACATGGAATAATGGGAAAAAATATAAATTAAACATGCTTAAACAATATGGCAGTGTTGGGAAATTCAGAAAGTTGTTTTGTTCCCCCAATCCATGTCCCATGATACAATGCTACAGCTACTTTTCACACAATTAGCAGACTCCCACATCAAGTGGAATTGAACTATAAAAAGTGTAGGGCCACAACAAACACAGGAAGATTACTGCGTCTCTTCATTATTATGCAGACAACATTGCCCGTAAACATGGACAGTGTACGAGAATGACACAGAAAGCCTAGTCCCTATGTAGTTGTTACCTACATTTTGTCAAAACCAAGCCAGCCGAACAGAATGTGAGGGCTTGAATGGACGTGAGATTAGCAGACCTGCATGCAGAACAGAACATAAATCTCAAACACATGCATTAACAATGCAATATTAGATAAATTGAACAACAATGGGCATAGTTTCAAGTTCTTAAGAAAGTGAACCCCATCGTACTTAACTGGTACTACTCTGGCAACTTGCTTTCAAGGACTGAGCTAGTTACTGATGTATTGCATATACACAACCGAGCTGAGTTGCTAATGTAAAAGAAAAAAAAATCAATTTAAAGGGTGAGTTAGCCTGTGTTATAAACAGTTCATGGGGGAAAAACACCTGCCAAGAGAAAGACATGACAGAAAGAAACAATAGACTCTCACCTTAGAATTTGTGTGCCTGGTATAAAAGTTGTAGCTTGCTAAAAGCCCACAACAAAAACATACCAAAATTTTCTTCCGGTGTCAGAAGTGTATCTTCCAGAAATTCCCAGTGCTATAATCTTAGGCCCAATTGATCACATCATTTTCTTTCATACTTCCTTGCAAAATCATTAAGTTGCAGAGACTGCCTAAACTCCAAATATTTATCTAGACTAGTTCCAGCCCATTGTTGACAGAAACATTCATCCGTGGGAACCAATGAACTCAAAGGAAATGGACCCTTGGGGGCCTTCTTCAAGGAAACAAGAAATCTGTGACGTGGCCGTATTCTTTGCTCAAGAGACAAGCTCAAGTACATGGGATACTTGGTCAATGATTGCACCTCATTGCGAAGTTCATTGACAAGGTACAGGTACTTTGGTTTCAAGTTGCCCTCCAAAGACAATGATAGAACCTGTAAAGAACTCTTCATGTTAGTAGAAAAATCTCCGAAAATAAAGGAGCAGAAAAGAGCAGATAGCAAAAGGCACCTGTGTAAGGCTTGTCAATACTTTCAATATTTCAGAATTACGCATCCCAATGCTCCTAAGAAAATTTATTCTTGGATGTATCCCATCCTCAATACTGTAGTGGAGGAGCTGAGGATGCTTCCTGACCATCTTTACAATACTGTCCCTAGGTGCCCCTAATTCTTTTGAAAGAAAGCTAAGACGTGAGTTCCATGAGTTGTCAATTCGCTGAACCAGAATTTGGGGGCTCAACTGCACAACTTTGCTGACATCGGTTCTGCTTATGCCAACTTCTTCCACCAGATATCTAACAGTCGGCTTCAAAGAATCCTCAATACTATATGAAAATAAAGATGGAGCAGCAGTAATTATTTGCCCTATTCGTGAATCAGGAATTCCGAGACTCGCCAGAAAAAAGACATGGACCTTCAGATTGTTTTCTACTGTGTACTCTAAGATTTGAGGCTGCCTCAGAAGTATCTTTCTGATGTCTCTATGTTTGACCCCAACACTCATCAAGTATTCCAACCTTTCCTTGGCAGAAGCAACATTAATCTGAAGGCAAGGCATATGCCTCTCATATATGGAAATAAAGTGTGATTCCTTCAATCCGTATGTGCTCAAATACTCAATGAGAGGGTACCATCTGACATCAAAATCTAGCTCATCCTTTAACTTTGAGAACTTACTTCTCGAAAATTTTTCATCATCCAACTGTATCCAAAAGGATCATTGTGACATCTTCTATTGATCAGCATAACAAACTAAATATAATCAGAAATGTTTTACCATTGAAATACGATCAGTACAACAAACTAAATTAGTCAGAAAGGTTTGCATTTGAGATACCTTTTCTCCTCCGCCCACATCCATGTAACTGCTTTCATTCAGTCCATTTGTGGCATGACTGGAGCCTCTAGTTCTGTCATACTTCCCATCCTTGGAGCCAGATGCACTTTTCAGTCTTCCCTTCGTCGCTGATGGCCATTCTGCTTGGTCTTTCAGTCGTCTTTGATGGACTGCATCAAATATGAAATTTGCCATGTGTCTCAAAGACAGAAATTTGTCATTTGTTATACTAATATCTTAACATGTGTTAGGAGTTATTAACTTTGCTGTTTCATACCACCATATGCTACCTGATTTTCCACTGGACTGAGCGCTATCAGAATGTCGACCACCATTAAACTCCTCCTCGTCAGAATATTCATCCTGAGAAAACAAATTTAAATTTATTAAACAGCCATAACACCAGTCCTAAAAGCATTAAAGATATAAAATGGCCATGACAACCTGGTCTAAGCAACATCCATGCAAATAGAATAAAAATATAAGAACTGTAACTGGTCTCCCGGATTCCTCACTTTCTCCATTAGTTGCAGTCTTGCAAATAGGAAAGGATATGGAAGTACAAAATACTTAAAGCAAACGAGGAAGGCAGAACTGCACTCTTCAGTCAAAACATAAAAGAGAAAACAAATGCAACACATACTGAGGCAACCCGCAGATACCCAGGGCGTATGACATATAAGCATCTTTTTTCTAGTCCTATTCTCCCCAATCCAAGAGCAAGATAAGTACCAAAAATTTTGACAGAAAATTTAATAATTGTCTAGTTCCAGGAAAGAGTTTCCCCACAATTACTCTTTGCGACGAAGTAGAACCACTCGCTAAAGATGCTGCCTACATAGGTTGTCCATTCAGGGAAGAAACGTACAGGAAGACAATATGGACTTCGATCCAGATGTTGATGGAGTCACTGTTTCCTCCTCCTCCTCACATCGGACGGATACTCCGAATCCGGTTCCTCCTCACATTGGACGGAGAGAGAGAGAGAGAGAGAAGAGAGAGAGAGAGAGAGAGAGAGAGGAGAGAGAGAGAGATGAGAGAGAGAGAGAGAGAGGAGAGAGAGAGAGAGAGAGGAGAGAGAGAGGAGAGAGAGAGAGAGAGAGAGGAGAGAGAGAGAGAGACTCACATCGGACGGATACTCCGAAACCGGTTCCTCCTCGTCCTCGTGCCCCTGGTAGGAGGAGGCGAGGCGGCGGTGGTACGGCGCCCCGCGGGTGGACTTGAGGATCCTGGGGTTGGAATGTGCGAAACAGACAGCAAATCCGACGGCGCCGCCGCGGCCGTCCGCGGAGGCACCAGCCGCCGCGGGTGGTGGAGCCGGGGAGGGGGGAGAAGGGAGGGAACGGAAGCGCGGGGAAGAAGCGAGGCGGACGGAGACGGCGGGGTTAAACCACACGCACAGAGCCCCCATTATCCGCTTCTCCAGTTCTGCCGGAGACAGCGAGAGAGAGAGGAGAGAGAAGGGAATATTTGAGAATATCCTCCCTCCCCCATTTCTCTTCTTATAATCTCCGAGGCGGAGGTCGTTTCAAAAAAAAAAAAAATATATATATATATATATATCAACAAAATGTGCTAAACTTACTTGCAAGTTGCTTCTAAATGTTAAATATTTCTTACAACTCTCCCTTTCGAACTTGGCCTATATGGGCTTAAATTTCTCATACTGAAAAGGGAACGTTAATTAGATACATAATCTGCATATTATATCTTATATTCTTAAAATTTAAAATATTCATCAATTATGTTCTTGTGATTAGCTGGTTATCATAATCACAAGAATATTCCACTGTCACCCTAAAGAAATGACATTTCCTAGTTTATCTCTCTTTAGAAGAGAGAGTAAATAGAGACACCAAGAGGAAGTGGGGGATCTCTCATAGGGGGAGAGAAAGAGAGATGGGAGAGGGGGGAGAGAGATAAAAGAGGGGCCGATGGCATAACGAGTGTCGAAGAGATCTCTCCTTTTAACTTTGGCAGTGTATGTGTGTGAGAGAGAAGCGAGAGTGCATAAAATAGAGAGAGAGTGTGTGTGTTATTAGAAATATTTATTTTTAAAATTATAGATGACAAATTAGTCTCTTTACTCTTGTACTTAATTGGGGTTAAGTTATATAGATAGAATCAATTGGTAGTGACATGTACGATGAAATACTTGGATTTCATGGGTATAAGATGTAGTTTATAAATTTAAAAAATATTTATATGAATATGATCTATTTTAGAGATATGCATATTAATTGATCACCACTCTTTTGCAATATTGGATATGTTTCCATATTAGTCTTAGGGGTGTCAACTGGACCGGGCTAGCCCGGAGGCCCGGCTCGATATAACACGGGCATGGGCTTCATTTTTTAGCCCATTTTTAAATTTCGGCCCGGCCCGGCCTGGCCCGCAATAAATCTGGGCCGATTTCGGGCTTTGCCTGGCCCGACCCGCCCAGCCCGGTTTCTACTGTTCTCCTGAAAACCTAAACGCGATCGCTCCCGGCTCCCATCTCAGATTTGGGTTTCTCTCGCGAAGCGTCCGCCACTCCGCTGCCTCCTTCTGCTCTGGCGTTTCAGTGAAGAACCGAAGAAGGTAGGCCGCCTGCATCCTTCCTTTGCTTCCCCCCCCCCCCCCCCCCCCCCCGTCGCCCCCTCGCACAGGCGCCCTCGCCCCGCGTCCCTGCCCTGTCGTCCTTTGCTCCCCCCCCCCCAACTGGTCGCCCCCCTGCTCCCCCACACTGGTCGCCCCCCTGCTCCCCCCCCCCCACCAGTCGCCCCCCCCCCTCCCCCCACACCGGCGCCCCCCCACTGGTCGCCCCCCTGCTCCCCCACACCGCTCCCCCCCCACCGGTCGCTCCCCCTGCTCCCCCACACCGGTCGCCCCCCGCTCCCCCCACACCGACGCCCCCCCACTAGACGCCCCCTGCTCCCCCACACCGGTCGCCCCCTCGTGTAGGCACCCGCACACTGCACACCTGCCCACACCCGCACACCCGCACACTGCTCATCAATAGACAACAAAAGTATCATTAAAAAGTAAAAACCGGGCCGGGCCGGGCCATCAAAAATCACCCCGGGCTGGGCCAATATCTTGAAAACCGGGCTTTTTTCCGGGCCTGGACCGGGCCTGGGCCTATCATCTAAAAATCGGACTTGACACCCCTAATTAGTCTAATTGACAGTTATTTGATAGAAGATACATTGAAGTTATTAATTTGCTGCAAGCTAGGTTTGCAATGACTATTATTAATAAATATAAGTGTTTAATATGTTAAGTAACATGCAAATTTGTATAGTCTTTGAAGTTAAACATAAATAGTTAATAATGAAATGTAGTTAAAAAGGATTTATTCTCAACGTGATTATGAAGGTGTTTCAGACACTTTAATTCTGATCAAACATAAAATAAAACATTTATTTCCATTGCACATGATGCACTATGAACAAGCTCCATTGTGTGGAATCAATGTAAATGTCTCCTAGTACATATGTCACAAAAAAAAAATTGTAACCATGACTATGTTAGAGATGTAACATGAGTTCCATGGTAAGTGTCATGCTAACATTGCTCTATTATGATTGGGAGAGGACCAGTCTAACAAGTTAAGTTCCTCCTCCACAACTTCACAAGGTAGAATTTGAAGTTGTTTTTTCTCAATGTGGTGCCATTTGAACCACCGCTAATTGGTATGTAATTTAGATATTAACTTATTACATCCTATGATATCTTTGTTTTGACAAGTAAAGAGAGCAACTCCATTTATTTGATAAAATTGATGACATAAAACATTACATGAGAGATCCCAATTCACATAGAGTAGCAAGGAGAATATAATAGATCACTTAACTGCCCACTTGAGATATGATAGATAAGTGACCAATACAAATAGAGCACACATTTCCAAACCAAGATAGAGGATCAAGCACTTTCGAGCAAAGTCGAAGCAATAATACAAAAAAAAGTCGAGATGAAGGGTATTACTAGAGGAGAAGAATTGCATTATTTTTGCACAACAAATCAACAAAGATAATTAACTCAGAAGATGCACATTTTGAAGAGTTGTGTATAAGATCTTCAAATCACGAACTATATTTGTAAATCCACAACCCTAGATATAGAGGGCTATAGAAGCAATCGGCCATAAACAAACACCTCAAGGACTTGTCAATATGTGGATAAGTTGGAGATATCTTTTTTTTTTTTTTTGACAGTAAAAGGTACTTGCTAACTTTCATTCAAGAAGGAAACAATACATCAACGGTAGGAGAGGGGTCACATGGGATCCCCATCCCACAACCCACCTGCCAAGCTAAGAACAACCTACATGCAATGGGGAGAACGACCAAAAATAAAGTGTTGTGCCAACTAGGCGAAGAATTACATAGACCCATGGTCCTACATGAAGGGTAAGCATCCATACACCCACAAGATAGGGAAGAAGATCAACTCCAACCATCGCACAAAGACGCCGGGGATCACAGACTGCGTTGTGGCGTGGATACACAAACCATGGTCTTCACATTAGCTAGGGAGGAGCTTGACGAGGGTGAAATTGGAAGATGCTATTGAGATGCCCCAAAAACGGCACTGGAGAAGTTCTCCAACAAGATCATGGCCAGACCCCAAAGATGTAGACAACAGAAGAAATATTGGCAGCGAAGGTGGTGATGTAGAGCCAAAAAACCCCAGAGGAAGCTATAGAAAGATCAACCTCCCAATATCCACTTGCAACCAAACACCCTCCGGTCCTGTTCCGTACAAGGGGGAGAGGGGAACTTGAAAACAACAAACACGATGAAACAAAAAACACAGATCTAATATACAAGGAACTCCGAGGTGATCGAAGAAACAACCATCGACGAAGCTAGTGAAGGCAGCTCCAATATATATATATATATATATATATATATATATATATGTTGCTGCTAAAGCAAATGAGGTCGGTTTGAACCAAACTAGGGGGAACCCAAGGGACGATGGTGACGTGCTTGAGCTGTCGAAACTGAGCTCCAACCTAAAAAACCACCGAGGGACCTCGGTGGGAGAAAGCTCCAACGCTCAAATTAGATCGGGAGGTCGGAATAAGAGAGTTTTAGTGCGGTGAATAGCGTACCTCTTTTCGTGAAGGGTGTTCCTTTCTCTTATAGGGATTCTGAGACCCGCCCTTCCGGAAGATTTTTCGGGTCGTGCCCACGAACTTGCCTTCGATTCCCCCAGGGCCGATGTTATGGGGGGCAGGTACAGCTGGGAGTGGTCCCGGAAAACCCAGGTCAAGGATCGTGGCATGACTGAGTCGCAATCCTAGGGCCTTGCCGTTCATGGACCTTCCACTCTTGGTCACGGGCAGACAGTTAGCGTACGTGGCCCGAGATCTCTGGGCCTTCCTTATACGAGGCCGTCCCTTGGCCGATTTTGTGTGTCCAGGTTGTCGTGTCTACAGGTAATTGCCAGCTTGCCCCCGATGCCGAGGACAGTTCCCGGTGCCCCTGCCAAGTGGAGAAGTTGGGGTCTGCCTGGTTCACCTGACCGACGTGCCGACCCGTTTTAGGAGCAGACCGAGCTTCCGCCTCGATTGACTGTAGGTCGGACAAGCTATATATATATATATATATATATATATGTCGCGCTATCGTATTAAAGGTGGTGGGATCCAACGGCCACCCCATGCGCATGCGTGAATTATGTACACCGCAGACAGGGGCGGACCCACATTTATGGTGGGGGTGGCCATGCCTCCCCCCCCCCCCCCACCACACACACACACACATTTTGGCCCTGTGTATTTTTTTTTATCTTTTGTATTAATGGGGTGTTTGGGAACACTTTTAAAAAAGAAACTATTTCTATCTAAAAATTAATGATGTCTCCATTTTCTACTAAAATTTTAAAATTCTAAAAAATTATTTTATCTGTTGGCAAGAAGTGTTTTTTTTTTTAAAGTTTGAAGGCCTTGTGGGGTGGGTGGGGGAGGGGGCCGGCGGGGGTGGGGGAGGGTGCGCAGGGGGCTGGGAGGGCGCCGGCGGGTGGGGGGGGGGGGTCGCCGGGTGGGTGGGGGGGGGGGGGGGGGGGGGGAGGGCGCCGGCGGGCGTGGGGGAGGGCGCCGGTGCGCAGGGGGCTGGGAGGGCGCCGGCGGGGGTGGGGGAGGCACCGGCGGGTGGAGGGGAGGGGGGAGGAGGAGGGCGCACAGGGGGCAGGGAGGGCGCGGCGGGGGGGGGGGGGGGAGGGGGGGTGGGGGAGGGGGCCGGCGGGGGGCGGGGAGGGCACCGGGTGCGCAGGGGGCTGGGAGGGCGCCGGCTAGGGTGGGGGAGGGCGCCGGTGCGCAGGGGGTGGGGGAGGGCGCGGCGGGGGGGGGGGGGGGAGGGGGAGGGTGCGCAGGGGGCGGGGAGGGCGCCGACGGGTGGAGGGGAGGGGGTGGGGGACGACGCCGGCGGGGGGGGGGGGGGGAGGGGCACAGGGGGCGGGGAGGGCGCCGACGGGGGTGGTGGGGGAGGGCGCCGGCGGGTGGGGGGGGGGGGTCGCCGGGTGGGTGGGGGGGGGGGGGGAGAGGAGGAGCCAATGTGATTTTAAAATAAAAATAGGGTGGGACTTGTTTTTTTTAAGAGAGATTTACATAGAGAAAAAATTCTTCCCTAAAAAAAAAAACTACTTACCAAACATGTCTTGTGTCTTTCTTCTATCTTTTTTAAAATTTAGAGAAAAAAGAAGTAAAAAACTGTAACCAAACACCTTATAAGTTTTTTTTAAAAAATTTCAAATTGGCCCCCTACACCCCCCCCCCACATTTTGGTTCTCTGTATTTTTTTTATCTTTTGTATTAAGCTTTTTTAAAAAACTTTCAAATTCGCCCCCTTTAGATTTTACTTTACTTTATATATTTTCTTACTTCGCCCCCCCTTATATTTCATCTTGCGCCCGCCCCTGACCGCAGACATGTGTAATGAGCACACTTATTTATTGTGTTTTTGTTTTTTTGCTTAACAACTATTGGATCTTCATCTAACGATGGGATGCAACGATATGGCAGCGCCGCACCGCTATACTGTAGCATCACTTATATATATATATATAGTGATGGCAATTTTTGTTATAAGAAATTTAAACATGTTCCTTTTTCCTTTTTCTTATTTTGATGCCTACTTTCAGTTTGATAGGGGGGTACCCCTGGTTAAACCAGGGGTACTCCTGGTTAAAATGCTTTTGAGTTTGGTAGGGGTGGGTGGACTAACCAGGGGTACCCCTGGTTACCCCCATTTTTTGTGGGTAACTCTACCCCTCCTCAAAAGGTGGGGTAGAGGGTGGGTAACTTTTTTTTATTTTTTAAAAAATTTTAAAAAAATTATCATTAAATTGCAAATAAATTTTTATTATATATCTCTTAAAATTATAATTTTTTACATTCTCTTAATAAAGATAAATAGAGTCAAAGTATATAGTTGACTTAAAAAAATAAAAAGTAACCAGGGGTAATGTAACAAACCATCCAAACTAGTTTTCTAGGAAAAGGTGGGTTAGTCCACCCATGGGTAATTTACCCATGGGTAAACTAACTTCTTATCAAAATTACCCACGACTTCTCTCCAAGTTTTGGGGAAGGGGAAAAGATACATTTCTGGATAAGTCTATTCTACCTCAAGAGGTGGAGTAAAGGTGAGTAAATTTTTTATTTTTTAAAAAAGTTATCATAATTTTTTAAATATTATTTTATTATATATCTCATAAAATTTTTTATTTTTTACATAAAAATAAATATAATCAAAGATGAGAGTTGACCTTAAAAAAATAAATTAACCTATTTCCATATCAACAAAAATGAAATATGTACTTTTTATGCTCAAGATTAGACTGTCCCTTCAACCAAAGCAGTTTTTTTTTCTTACTTAAGAAAAGTAGGACGAGGATGGGGCGATGGGTAAAAAGTTTACCTGGATGCGGGAAAAAGGATGCTCAAGTTGATTCAGAAAATTCACTTTGTTCGGATCAATTATATGATTTCTTGATTAAAATGTTTGGGTGATCAAATCTGACGTCGACTCCGACACGATTTGGTTAGATCCTTCATTGGTTTCTCCTCCTCGGCCCCGTGCCCCTGTGGCGGCTCTGTCTCTCTTCTGTCCTTGGTTTGGCGTGATGATCTGAAAAGATCCAATCTTTTCCTTGTTTAGTAGTTGTTAATCTCATCCGTAACCCTATCCGGATGAAACGAATCACAAATTTTATATCTTGTGTAGGATCGAATGCAGGCGGGAGCACACAGGTTGTGCAGTTACTGCAGTACCCTACAAAGTTCACCTCTCTCTCTCTCTCTCGTTCCGTGTTCCTCTCTAACAGAGGCTCCGCAAATGGCCACTAGTGCGGCGCTATCAGGAGCAACGGTGGCCGGCCTCTTCCATGTGGGCAGGACAGGAAGAGGGAGAACCCATCTAGCAGTACCAAGGGCTTCTTCATCTGCTCCTTGTTCTTTGGGCTGCTCACCTCCGCTACGCCTGTTCAGGACCCATCAAGCTTGGCCATCTCCTCTCTGTGCAAAGGTGAGACTTTTCAGCAAAACCTATCCCTTCCTCTCCATTCGCGAGGAATTCTTGCTGATTCAGATCTGGATTTGTGTTCCCGACCATGTTTTCATCAGAGATTTCTTCCGCTTCGCGCCGCCCATTGCCCATCTCTTCTTCTCCCCTCGTCGTCTCCCTCTCCGCCAGCTGCCGACGCGGAAGTGCCCTCGCCGAGCCCACCGGCATTCCCTATTCGGCTAAGCCCGTCGCTCTTCTGGGCATTGTTGCTGTCGCCGTGCTGCTTCCTGCTGCTCTCCTTGGCGTGCGGGACTGCGTCTGCTGCGGTTTCTTCTGCCCCCTCCGCCGCCTCCGATTCGATCAGGGCCTCGGGTGTTGGCCTGAAGATTGCGGCGGCGCTGAGGAGGTCGGGGTGGGCCGACGAGGCCATCGTCTTCGCCCTCGCCACGCTCCCAGTGCTCGAGCTCCGGGGGGCCATCCCCGTCGGCTACTGGATGCAGCTGGACCCTCTCCGCCTCACAATCCTTTCCGTTCTTGGGTTGGTCTACCGATCCCCTAAACACCATCTTAAACTCACCATTTCTGTAGCTTTCTCTTTTGCTTTTTAGACTTGGTTAGAATGATCAAAACTTGGCACCTGGTTTTGCTCTTTCAGCAACATGGTGCCCGTGCCGTTCATAGTGCTCTACCTGCAAAAGCTCGCGTCTTTCCTCTCCCAGAAGAGTGAAGCCGCCACCCGCTTTCTGGACCGGCTGTTCGACAGAGCCAGAGAGAAGGCAGGCCCCGTGGAGGAGTTCCAATGGCTTGGCTTGATGCTGTTTGTCGCAGTGCCCTTCCCTGGAACAGGTGCTTGGACGGGGGCCATGGTTGCTTCCATCCTTGGCATGCCATTCTGGTCTGCTGTATCTGCCAACTTCTTTGGGGTCGTCTTGGCCGGTCTTCTGGTAAACTTGCTTGTGAACCTTGGCTTGACATATGCCATTGTGACTGGTGTGGTGCTCTTCCTCGTTTCAACTGTCATGTGGGGTGTCCTGCGGCGCCTCAAGGGATCATCTCTGAACTCCAAGTAATGATTAATGTAATTCTTTGAATTAGAATCCATTCTGGGTCATATATACTTTGAGATGGTTTCATGTCTGATGATGCAGAAAAACCCAATTGATACCGATATCTGCCAATGTCTGAAGGTTTAGTTTGTAGTCATGCAGGTCTTTTGCTGAATGGAGATAGTAAAAGCAATCAAAATGCAGTCCCCATGGAACCTAATCCCCTTCAAAACTTCATAGATAGATTACTTAGATTAAAACCAGGCATTCAAGGCTTACAAAGTAATTTGCCCTGCCTAGCTGTCCTTCAGATTTGTGGATCTTAGAACTTCTGTTTGCCTAGATAGAAGTTCTCATAATTCTTTAGTTTAATTTTGGACTTTGCGACCCTGTTATTTTTCCTTTCCACTGGACATTCACTACAACTTTGTTTATTTCTTTAACAAGAATCAATCCACAGTGCAATTTTTGCTCTAGTTGTCATTAAAGAGTTCAAACCAAGGCTTGCAAGCTTGACTTCTCAGCAGTAACTCTGAAGCTCAAAATGGAAAATATGTCAGTGATTTGGTAGAGGTTGAGTTGAGGCCTGGTTTTTAAGGATAAGGGTTAGGATCATAGGGGTCGGCTGGAATCATGAAACTTTGGGAGGAGTCGACCAAGTTTAGGCAGTATTGGGTGAAACTGGAATCTGAGTCAACTGATTGAGCATTTCACCTGTCTGCTACTAGTGCAGAGACAGTTCACAATGGATTCATTAATGCAATGTTATGAGCTTTGGACTGTTCTTTGAACCTTTTGACTCCGTATTCATCATAATGGGATTGGGTCAAAGGTGGAGAGGTTGGATTCAAGCATGCTTAGGTAGTATCACCATGGCAATTTTCATGAATGGAATTTAGGTAGATGGTCCTATCCATGTAGAAGCTTGAGGTAGAGAGATGCCCAACTGCCCCTATTTTGTTGTGCTTGTGTCTGAGACTTGTTTACAGCTTTGACAGGGTAAATAGGCTGGGCAAACTACAGGGGTACTACAAACATAGAAATAATACTTGTTGTCTGCAGATGACATTCTTCTTGCTGCCAAGGCCGAGGAGCCAGAGATTCTAGCCTTCAAAGAGGTATTAGATGACTGCTGTAGTTGGACAGGACAATCCATAAAAGGTGGAGACATATAGGATGGAAGCTACCAGGGCTGTGAATAATGGGGAAGCTAGAGGGCTTTCAAGAACAGTGTGAATCAAAAAGGCAGGATAGTGTTGGCAACCGTTTGGATGTCGCAGGGCACACATATTAGACTGGCCGATCGGGCTTGCAGGGAAGACAAAGCAAGGGGGGAGTGGAAGCTAGCTGGGTGGAAAGGAAAGGTATTGTTAAATGTTAATGCCAACCAGTGTTGTCCACTATCAGATGATCATTGCCCAACAGTTGGGGGCGGCTTGCACGGCCTTGCAATATATTAGGGCTGTACAAATATCTAATTATTCGATCTCGATTTTGATAAAAAAATTATAAGATTCAAAAAGACATTTAACTATCGATAATTTATCAGATTCAGATATTTTTATTTAAGTATCAAAATTGGATACTCCGATTATCCGATTTCTGAATCTAATAGCATATATAATATATAGCATATAATATAGAGTATAATTACATAATATATATTATATAATATTTAAATATCCGACTATTTGATTTTTGAATCCGATTTACCGAATTTGTTCATATTCAACACTATCTGATTTTTGAATCCGATTATTCGATAATTTGAAGAAACATATTCAGATCAGTATCTGATTTCGAATCCGATTATTTTTTATAATCTTATCAGAGTCAGATTCGAAAATTGTTGTTTCCTACTCCTCCTACCATGTACACCCCTACAACATATGTTCATAGAGGTTGATACAATATGTGTAAATAGAAAGTCGTCCCCAAAACTAAGTATTGAGCAGACGAAGACAAATACTATATATAAGGACAAGCCGTAGATCAATTATTAAATTAGTTGATATGGGACTATCCGGCACACCCTCGCACATGCATGGCTAATAGAGTCCACAATTGAAATAATAAAATTTGCTTCAATATGCAAATAGAAAGTCACTCTAAAAAATTAGAAATTGAAGGGACTAAGACAGCATTATATGACACATGGCAACTCCCGCAGCTCGAATGAAGCCTCAGCCTAGGTCTTGATATCGCATAGATTGACGACGTTTTCTCAGCTAAGGATGAGGTTGGCCCATCTCAACTTGATACGACATGGAACACACGACATGACCGTGGGATCCTCAAGATCGTGGCTCATGTAACGGCGGCCCAGTCAATAACCACTGAGATAATGGTCATACATCGTGCGCTAGATAACGACTATCATGTATGTCACGATCTGAACGATCTGACGTGACAGTTATAACGACGAGATGGCGATAGTTACGACTACCTGGTGCGATATCGTGGGGTCGTCCAATAGTTCCAGTGGACGACTTATCATTATAAGAGGGGAGGTACTCGACGCTCTCGAGTACACACAACTGATCCGAACTATAACCTAACTTATTTCTTAGTCTCATATGATTTGACCGTCGAAGTATTTATCCATCGAGATCCCTCGGTAATCTTACAGGTCATTAATAGAGGCTAATTCACTTTGTCAACTATGAGAGCTTCTTTTGGTCACCTTGGCCCAAACCGATAACTGCTGAGCAAACCGCAACACAGTATAAGTTAGCCCCACATGCATGGCCTTGTCCTGTTTTCTAATTGACATTCTTCTTGTTCTATCTCTATCTTCTGATTAATCCCATCCCCTCTGTGCCGATTCCAATATTTTGGCCAGTGTTTAAGAGCTAGGTCCTTTACGTTAGCCCCACATGCATGGCCTTGTCCTGTTTTCTAATTGACATTCTTCTTGTTCTATCTCTATCTTCTGATTAATCCCATCCCCTCTGTGCCGATTCCAATATTTTGGCCAGTGTTTAAGAGCTAGGTCCTTTACGTTAGCCCCACATGCATGTCTTTACTCTTCTCTGAACAACAATACTTTCACACTTTCAGAGGGGGTCCTCATCATTGTGCATCATGAGTACAACAGAGAGGCCCGGTCAGGTGGGTAGAAATTAAAGTAGAACCGGCAAGAGAGTGCCAATTATTAAAGATAAAAATAAAGTAAAAGGAAGTTACTTTAGTAGATGCATCAGTTGTATATATACGCCTAAAGTTACAAGCTTGGACGCAGTGAGGGATTACTACTACACGGTGTTCTCATTCGGAAGAAGGAAAACGGTATATTAATAACACCCTTTTGTGACATCTTAACAAAAATATTAGACCCTCACATTTATATAAAAATTTAAACAAAAAGGTCTTTCATGAAATCTTTGAAACTTGTAGATTTTTCCAATCCGCTTTGAGAATTCAATTGCAATCAAACAATCAGTTCATCAAGATGTTTCGCCGAAGAGCAGGGATGGAGATTGAGATCGCCCCCTTGGAAGCGATCTATCTCCCTCTTCAGGAATGATCTAACATGGGATTTGAGCAGAGAAGATGTGAGAAGGGGAGAGAGAGAGAGAGAGAGAGGAGACTGTGGTGAGAGGGAAAGATGGCCAACGTTAGGGTTGTAAATGGAGTGACTACAGAGTAGATATATATATATTTTTATTTCAATTTAAATAGTTAATTAAATAATTTATATCCATTCTAAATATAATTTAGATATAGAGTAGATAATTAATCAAATAATTTATATTCGAAATAAATAAAAATAGTATTCATTTCAAATATATAAATTTAATATAAAATAATTTAAAAATTATAAAAAATATATTTTTAAATATAAATGTCAAAAATAATTTTTAAATACAAAATAATATATTATAATATATCATTAAATTTAAAATTTAATAGTCAAAAATAATTTTATTTCAGAATCGAATTCGAATATTATTCGGATCCGGTGCTAACCACCGCAGTCCCCTACCTCACTTTCACGACTGTGACGTTCACCGGGGAAGGACGGCGCCTTCCTCGTCGCCCCTCCAGGACTCGGCCGGAAAACTGGCGATGTAGGGGAAAGGCATGGTCGATCGGCTATGCTACGAAGTAAGAGAGAGAGAGAGGAGGCCGTCGAGCCCGCCCCCTGTAGCCGATGCTTCGTTGGGCTTCTGGAGATGTGGGTGAGGGCGACGGCGGCGGTGCTTCCGGCGGCGAAGGGGGAAGAAGACGGAACCGAGGAAGAAAGGGGCCTCTCTCTCTCTCTCTCTCTCTCTACTGCGATCTCCTTCGTATAGTTCTTCCTCCCGCTTCTGCTCTCCCTCCTCGGAAACCCCCCACGTTCTCTCTGCCTTCTCCTCACTTTACCCCTCTCTTCCCCCAAGATCGGAAAACTTTCGCTTTTTTCTATCCAAAATCGGATCCCTCTCCATATTTATCGGACTGTGTGAGAGGAAGAGGTCGCTTTTTTCTATCCAAAATCGGATCCCTCTCCATATTTATCGGACTGTGTGAGAAGGAAGAGGGTGAGGCACATGAGGCGGCGCCAGGTGTCCTTTTTTTTTTCTCCCTTTTTTTACCTCCAATTAGATTGGAAGCATGTGGGACTTTCCATAAGTGGTAATTGGTAGTCTGAAAATGACGCGTGGCAGATTTGATAAATGGACACTCTGGAATAGATTCTCAAATTTCATTCATTGTTTTTTAAATTTGGGCCTATTAACACTGTTTGGCTTGGATTTAGGGTTCAATTACTGCGGCGATGCTGCTTTTTTTTAATTGTTGCTTTTGTAAAAAAAAAAAAAAACAATGCAAGACCTGTTATACATGGCCCATTAATAAAAATATGTAAAAATTTTTAAGATTTTCTAGTATATATCAATCTTGATCTTTGATCGACAACAGTTCCATGTAGGTGTTTATTTGATCGACAACAGTTCCATGTAGGTGTTTATTTTGTACTACTGTGTAATATTTGCATGTTAATATAATGGAAACTTAATGCACTTATACGTGTTAGCACTTGTGTGGTGCCACGTTAGATGTTAGAGTTAATAGATGATAGTTGATGGGTTGCGATCGTTAATTAATAGTTGAACTTTAAAATATAAATTATATATTTTAAAATATAGTGCTGAGAGTTTTCTTTTAGTTGGTGTTTATTTGTTCCAACTCTCAATATTGTTCTTTCTTTTCTAAAGAAAGATTTTTGTCCAGCTGTAGGACTGTATACAGTGTAGAACTCAGTTAGGGGTTTGTGTCTAGCAGAACTGCACTGAGATTTATACCAGGAGGTTGATTTCTTGACCTGTAAAAGAAATGGGTTGTCTTATTGCCCGGGAAAGAGAAGAAGACCAGCTGGGGTGCTGGGTGTTGTATTATCCTTGAGGGGGACTGTACCCTAGGTTAGTAAAATTCCAAGAGGTTGCTTGGGAACTGGACGTAGGACTTCCATGTGGGAAGGGCCGAACTAGGATAAATCCCTTGTGTTATTTATGTGATTGTTTATTTGCTTCTGCACTGCTACTCTTTATCACACTAAACTAACCAAACTTTCAAGTGATAATTTTCTGTATTTAAGTTTTTCGGATAAAACACTCGGGGGAAGGGTCGTGCCTTGCAAAGTAGCACCACCAGTTGGAAGCCACCAGGTGCTGATCTTGACTCTTGTAAAATCTAGCAGTCAAAGCAAAATCGGCGTTGGGAGGAACAACTTGATCATACCCGAAGTTGCGAGCAAAACGGCACGGGTAGTACATCTCCAAATACAAAGATGCCCCCTTGCGGAAGACCAAAACACTGGGGCGAATGTAGCAAAGCCAGTCCTTGCAGAAGGGACCACTGGCGGCAGCACGGTGAGGCAGGCAGTAAATCCGCCCTTTGTCGCTTTCCTCGGCCCAAGTCGGAAACCCTATGAACAACAAGCAAAGTCAAGGCCCGACTGGCCAGTTGACGGTACAAAAGAAAGTCGCCGCCGAGCCCCGGCCAACTGCTAATAGGCCTCCTGACTCGGACGGTTCTGGAACATAAGAAGTAGCGGTGCTGAAGGATCGTCGACACCCACACTCTGGCACAACTCAGGCAACAAAAGACCTGCCCAAGCACTCAGATAATGGGTCGCCAGAGAAACACATCTGTCACGAGGAGAAGGACTGGTTGTCAAGTTTCCCAAGCCATGAAAGATGTTGGCCAAAGCTGGGGGGGCCAGTGCCAACTGCACGCCGTCGGCGAGAAGACATGCCAGGTATATAAGCTCCGGCCTAACCAACCCCTCCCCAAGTAAGTCATATCTAGAAGCTGCCTCGGGTTCCAGCCTCCATCCTGAGGGGCGCACAAGTGCCTGTGGTTGTCCTCAAAATCTACGGACAACTGCATATAGTTTTTGAGCCCCAAAATATTATAAGAGTTCAAAAATATTGACTGAGTTTTTAATAGTAATTTAGGTTTCAAAATATAAATTTTAGGTCTAAAATATAAAATCTTATTTGGACTCCAAAATAATAATTTTGTATATATCCCACCATTGATTACTGTCACTTATATTTATTATTTGCTATTGTCATTGACCGTCAACCCTCAATTATCGATCACCATATTCGATCGTCACTATTTATTATTCTCTCTATCTATTTACTCATGTGACAACTAAGTGCCAAGACAGATTGTCCTCCTAGTCTATGCACTTTTTGCCCTTTTAAGTCCACTTTGACAAGAGAAAGGCTTATTGCACTTTCATATTGCACTTAAGTGCAATATTACTAGGCAATAAATCTATCTGGCATCCAACAATTGAATTGCCACTTTATTACTCTTCATGTGATGGTATCACATAGACTATTGTCTAGTCATATTGTACTTAAAAGTGCAATATACATGTGCAATAAGCCTTTCTCCTTTGTGACAAATGGTAAGTCTATTTTAGGGTAAGCCAACTATGGGTAGACTAACCTAAAACTTAACCCATTTTTATTTTGAAAACAAAAATGAGGGTGGGTAGATAACCCCTCGTCACTAGGGGTGTAAACGGAACCCGATATTCCGATATTCCGACCCGATTTCGATAAAAATTATTGGTTTCAGAATCGGAATATGATACCGATAGCTTATCGAAATCGGTATCGGATATTCCGATAAGTTATCGGAATCGGAATCGGAATTGAAAAAATAATCGGAATCGGTATCGGTTATTCTGATAAATTATCATAAACTCAAGGTAAAATTATGGTAAACACCTTATCTTATCGAAATTTCGGTTCCGGTAATGTTATCGGAATCGGAACGGAATCGGAACTAACTATTCTTATCGGAATCGGAATCGGAATCATATTTCGGTTATCGAAATCAGAATCAGAATCTATGTTTCCGGTTCCGAATCCGACCCGTTTGCAGCCCTACTTGTCACCAATCCACTTATTCGTATAAAAAAATAAAAAATTTTACACAATTTATAAGATAGGAAATGAAATAAGTATTAAAAAAGTGATATATTTTAAAAAATATATTAAAAAACTCCCTACCTCTAGGTAAAGTACTTTTTACCACCCCAAGATGTGGGACATAGTTACAACTAGGTAAAAAAGATTTATCCAGGGTAACCCAAGTTGAGAAAGGCTTATTGCATTTCATATTATACTTTTAAAGTACAATATGACTAGACAACAAATTCATGTGACATCCAATAATTAGATTGCCACTTTATTACTTCTCATGTGAGAGGTGCCACATAAGTTATTGTCTAGTCATATTATATTTAAAGTGTAATATACAAGTGTAATAAATTTTTCTCCCCCAAGTTAGGCAATATTCTCATATCAAACCTGAGTAGTGATTAACCTCAGAGTTACCCCCCCCCCCCCACTTGCCCTAGGGTAACCCCATTGCTAAAGTGGTCATTTCCATTTCTTTTATTTAAAAAAAAAGACAGGGAAGGCTTATGTATAAATGTAAAGTGGGTGCATGCTGACGCGTAAAGAGAGGATCACACCGGTGCCCATGGGAGACGTTGTTACTGCTTTCTCTTAATTTTGGGGCAGAGAGAAACAGCTTTGTAACATCATTTGGTAATATCATTTAGTAACATCATCATTAAAACTGTGCCACATCAACAGGAAGTAAAAAAATTAAAAACACATCATAAATGATGAAATTGTTGTGTACTTTAATTGGTGTGTTATTTTAATGTGTTACTAAATAGTATTACTAAACTATTTTACTTTTTTCAGAAGAGGAAAAAGAGGATTCTATGTGACAGGCACGCAGACCGGGGTTCCGTGAGTTGGGATCCTCTCAGTGAAGGGGAGGACCCAACTAAGGCATTCACGAACTAAGGGTTTTTTAAAAATTTTCCCCTCCACCCCCTCATGTGATTGGTGACTGCCTGAGTTGGATCCTCCCCTTCACTGAGAGGATCCCAACTCGGGTTCCGTCGGGCCGGATCATATATTGGACACGCTTGCCGGGGACGTCCGTCGACGAAGACGAGGATCCGGCCGAGATAGGACGCGATGGCGGCCGATAACTGTGATCATAAAACGCCGTCGGGCGGGAATCAATGGTCGGATGCATGGGCCTTCCTTCTGGCGGGATTCATCGCCGTGCTGCCCCTCTTCCACATCCTGTACGAACCATGGCGGCGCCGATCTGCCAATCGCCTTCTCCGGCTCACCTTCTGGGTGGTCATCGCGATCGAAGGCAACGTGAGCTCCTACGTCCTGGGCACGCTGCCGGACGACGTGGTCTACTACGACAGAAAGGGGCACTTGTTCTACCCGCTGTACTTCTGGGCGGTGCACCTGATGATGCTGAACACCTGCGGTATCACCTCGTCCTACAGCCTATCGGATAACCAAGGCCGCTGGCAGTCGGAACTGGCCAGGTACCTCCTGACCTCCGCCGGCGCCGTCTTCTCTTCGTGGCCGCAGGGCGCCGCCGAGATGAAGGGCCGCGTGGTTGTGGCCCTCCTCGCCCTCGTCCTCCTGAGCGGGCTGCGCATGTGGCAGACGATCTCTGCACACCGGCAATCCCCCTGGCTCGACTTCGGCCTCTCAACGACGGCAAAACGCGTCGGCACCGATCACATGCAGATGCAGTACTACGGGCACGAGCGGATCGCCGACGACAGTGGCGCCGGTGACAGCAGCTGCGAGGACCCGATCGACCTCAGAGGGTACCATTACTTGGTGCTGGAGGGGGACAAGCAGTCATTGGACGTCGAAAGACGGGGCTACGTGTGGTGGCCGGACGGGGAGCTGAGCGAGGAAGTTGTGACGGTGGACATGGTCTGGCGATGCTCGGGAAGGTTGCTCAACGACAACCGCGGGGGAGGGCACCAGCAGGAGCAGCAGTGCCAGCGCCGGAGGCTCAAGGACATGTGCCTCTCGTTCGCCCTGTGCAAGCTGCTGACGCGGCAGCTCGGAGGCTTCGTGTGCACCGAGCAGCATATAGAAAAGACTCGCGAGTTCGTCTTCTCGAGGCTCCTGGGGCCTTCCCTGCAGCGCGAAGGCGTGGAGAGGGCGTTCGCCGTGGTGGAGATGGAGCTAGCCTTCCTCTATGACTCTCTCTACACGACCTATCCCGTCTTCTTCGCCCATGGGTGGCGGTCGCCCCTCCGCCACATCCTCTCCTCCATCGCGGTGATAGCTTGCTACGCCGTCCTGGCGGCCACCCTTGTCACCGTCCACTGCGCCCCTGACTCGGACGAGGTCTCGTGGCACACAGCGATCCGACACTGCCATATCCAGTCCTGGCTTTCGCTGGTCGCCGCGTGGATCTTCATCCTCACCTCCGTCTTAGAGCTGCTCGCCTACCTCGTGTCGGACTGGGGGAAGGTGCTGCTGCTCTGCTCCTACGTGAGGAAGCCCAACTGGCAGAGCTCCAAGCTCGTGGAGACGCTCGTCGGATTCATGTGCCGGCTGCCAAGTCGTCGGAGACCCTGGCAGAACAAGATCGGCCAGTACTCCCTCCTCTACCCTCGCAGGTGTGGGCGCTGCTGTGATCCATGTCGGAGGACTTGGCTCTTGAACGCCGTGCACCGGACGGTGCTGTCGTGTAGGAGCAAGGGGCGCCGCAGCCGCGTGCAGCTCCATGCTGAAATAAAGGAAGAGGTCTTCCGGACCCTGAAGCGCATTGCCAGCAACGACGCGGGAGGCTGCAACCTGACTAACGGGAAGTCTGTCCTTAATATAGAAGGCTTACCGTGCGTCGAGCTGCTCGCTTGGGCGTTCGACTTCGAGAGAGCCACCAGGACCACGCATACCATCCTCGTCTGGCACATCGCCACCACCCTCTGTGACCTGCACCCCGCCGCCGCCACTGTCGGCGCCCTCTCACAGAGGGGCGGCGTTCTGCGCAGTGTGGCCTGCTGCCTCTCCAAGTACTGCGTTTATCTGACGGCGTGTGTTCCCACTCTGATTCCGGATCCCCGCAGCACCATCGAGGTGCTCGTGAAGGAGGCCCTGTTAGAAGCCGATGAGCTAATTCCTGCGGGCTGCGACAGCATGGAAGCCATGTATGAGAAGTTGATGGGGTTGGACGTGTCGGCCGCCCGCAGCACCATTGTGGTGACGGGTGTGAAGCTCGGGAGGATACTGGTGCGCGAGGTGGAAGACGAGCTGCGTTGGAGAATCCTGTCGGATTTCTGGACGGAAATGCTGCTGTGGGTTGCCCACCATGACAAGGGCATCGCCCATGCGGAGTGCCTGACCAAGGGAGGGGAGTTCATCTCGCACCTCTGGGCGCTGCTCATGCACGCGGGCATGATCGGTTGATAGCCGGATCAAAACGGTGATGTCAAACTGCTTGGCGAAGAACATGAGGATATTAGAACAGTTCTAATTAACTGGCTTAGCAAGGATGATCTATATATAGTTCTCTATAGTTTGAGTTATATTTGTACTACGTTCAGGTGCATTAGCGTTTGCAGCTGGTTGTGGGTCTGGTGATGGCCATTTGTCGTGTGTCGTTGATAAGGTGTGTGTTTTATGGAGTGTGGAGAGCACCCATGGTATGCTACTCTTTTGTTGGTAGTGAAACCATGCATAGAACAGATCATGTCATGATTCCGTTAAGGTGGTCATCCGATCCGAAAGCTTGAGTGTGCTTGAATCATTTGCTTATTAAGCTCTAGATCTCTTGTGCGCATTTGAACTATGATTATATGTGATCATGACGTACTCCACCCATTGTTCATCTGGTTAAAGGACGACATAAATTAAGGTAGACAAGAACAAAAACAACACAAACTACACGCAAAGGAGTAGGGAAAGAAAGCAGAGAAAACTGCAAAGCAGCAACACAAAAACAAAGTGCCCTACTGTTTAATTATATATAAAACCAGGCTATCCAAAATCCTCTGGTACGTAGCCTCTTCAGGTACCCTTGTTCCGATAACTTGAAGGGCTTAATTAGGATCATGATGTCAGCATTCCGCACGCTTCCGTCGCTTATGCATGCAGCTTAATCTGAGTTCTCCCTTCTGGCCATGGATCTTGACAGAGCCAGCCTCTAACACTCTCCCTCTCCATTCCGTACATCCCCACTCTTTCCATACCTCTTCTTGCGTGCCCTGGCTACTTCTGTTCGACTCTTAATTTTATGATCTAGATGCCGGATATTTAACTCGATCGTTACCCTATTGCTTTCTTTCTGATGTTATTGCTTTGTGTTTGAGGTTTTACGGTGGCTTCATTAATTAAGGAGGGGTTTCTCTACCATGCATCCTCTCTCCTCACCATGCTCTATTACCAGCTTCTCTGCTTCTAGTTGTCTTTTGTTCTTGCATCATGTTAATATTGTGGGCGAACGAGCTTATTTAATTACAAACATAACATGCTAGCTAGGTCGGGGGATCCCGATGTGAAATTAGTGCAGTATATATGTTCTACGTCACTATGGTCTTCCAACTTCAATAAATTAATAAGACAGTTTATTCGTTGTGTGGTGCTTGTGTTAGGGCTACATGAACTACCATTTTCTAACTGCGTCACGCTCTAGCTGCATGAACCTTTGGAGAGCTTGTTTTTAGTGATGTGTGGTGCCCTACTCATGTTATATTACATTTGGGTCATCGTTATATTATGTTCACTTTCTTGATGATTTCACCAAATTAGTGGATCAAATGCATTGCATATAAGGTTATGCCATGTGGATAGGGGACATTTAATGTCGAGAAATATTAATTAGTGCATGTTATTGATGTGTATTAATTTGGGCACACTCTTCAAGAGCTTGAGACCTCAACTTTGAAGATATATAATATGAGAAAGGTTTAGTGCACTTTCTTATTGCACTGAAGTACAATATGATTAGGTATTAAGTCCACACGGCACCCCTCACATGAGGAGGGATAAAGTAGCAACCTAATTATTGGGTGTCACATAGATTTTATGTCTAGTCATATTATACTTAAGTGTAATAAAAAAATATATTAAATCTTTCTCATATTTAATATACCCTCAATGCTAGTTTTTAACCTTAAAAGTGTAGAGATGTCACACTCTTAGTGGGTGCGACCACTTAATACACACTTAAGTTTAATATGTTCTCTTCGTCCCACTATTTTTAAAAGCTCTTATATGCGTGACACAACTCTAGTGGGTGTGTCATGTGTTTTGCAAACAAAGTGTGTGCTAAATCTTTCTATTTCACTAAACACACTTTGAGTCTTTCCTCTCAAATCCAAATCTGAAGGATGTGCTATATTTGAATGATTTCGCCGTGTTTTTTTGAGAGGCCCGTTAAGGCACGTCATTCGGATTGCGGAGGTGAACACCGCGCACACACGCATACCAGTTTGATAGGGGGGTACCCCTGGTTAAATCAGGGATGTACCCCTGGTTAAAGTTACTTTTTTAGTTTGAGTGGGGTGGTTGGACTAACTAGGGGTACCCCTGGTTACCCCCCTTTTTTGTGGGTAACTCCACCCCACCTCAAAAGGTGGGGTAGAGGGTGGATCACTTTTTTTTTTCAAATTTTTTTTTAAAAAATTATCATTAAATTGTAAATAATATTTTATTATATATCTCTTAAAATTATAATTTTTTACATTCTCTTAATAAAGATAAAGAGAGTCAAAATATATAATTGACTGAAAAAAATAAAAAATAATAAGAGATAATCTAACCAACCATCTACAAATGAGGTTCTAACAAAAGGTGGGTTAGTCCACCCATGGGTAATTTACCCATGGGTAAACTAAACACGAGTAGAGTAACATGGAAACGTGGGCACCACGCCAGCGCGGGAGATGCTGTGACTGCTTTCTCTGAACTTTGGTGGCAGAGGCAAAAGGAGGATCCTATGACATGCACGCAGACCGGGGCTCCGCCGGACGAAGACGAGGAGGTCGAGATGGAGGTGTTGGTCTACTGTCCGTACGTATCAACGGTCGGATGCATGGGCCTGCCTTCTGGGAGGGCTTTATTGTCGTGCTGCCCCTCTTTTCCACGTCCGGTGCGAACCACGGCTGCGCCGGTCTGCTAATCGCCTTCTCCGGCTCACCTTCTGGGTGGTCGCCACAATCGAAGGCAACGTGATCTCCTACGTACCGTCATGGGCACGCTGCCCAACTACGCCGAGATCTACCATGAAACAAGCAGGACAGGAGCAATGCTATGCTCCATATATGATATGGGGTGGTTTCATCTCCGCCACTTTTTTTTTTAATTTTTTGAGAGAAGGTATATTTAATATTTAGAGGTGTATTTAATGTAATCAACTCCCTCACTTTGTGTATAAAAAAGTACACATAAATAATGGTATAATACGTAAGATACGGGGGTCTCCACGGATCAGTCAGAGCCTTAATTAGACCAACCTCTCAGAATATCAGAGTCGGCATCCTAATGTGGCTGGAACCAGATCTCTTTGTCGTTTAGTCCGACGATTCAAGTCGGTTAGGACGACCTTCTTATTTTCCTTAGGCCGACAACATCAGCTCAGCCAAGGACGAGAATTACCCGGCTCGAACGTAGCCAACATGGAGCCCGACGTGTTCGCGAGATTCCCAGAGCGTGGCTCGTGTAACGGCCGATGCACTTACTGTAAGGAATCGATCAGAGCGCAGCGGAAACACGATTCCCTCCAGTAGATATCGTTGCCGGTGGTCGGATCGAACAGAAAAATGGAGAACCCGCGCACAAGGAGATCCGATCGATACCTTTGCGGGGTTGCGAAACTCTCGAATCCGGGGAGGAAGTGGCGTTGGAGGCGCTGGTGCTTCAAGCCGTTCAAGTGTCCGGCCTCTAGACGTATCCACGCGAGCTCCGGACGCAGACGGGATCTCCTTGGTCTCCACGCGTCTCCCGGATCTCAACTCCACCATGTGCTAGAGAGAGGAGAGAGAAGGTGGGGGAGCCCAGGGAGAGAGAGAGGAGGGGGCGACCAGGGAGAGAGCCTGGAACTTGGGACAGGGTTTAACTCTCCACGTATATTTATAGACACTGCAGTTTTTCACAAAAACCTAGTTATTGTCTATAACGACCATCATGCCCAGTCTGCTCGGAACTCTATTGCGTGTGACCCTCTAGGCCCAAGTGCTAGTCCAGTTTTCAGCCCATTAAGCCCAATAACTTTTTATTGACTTACTGCAATTAATCAATATCTCATATTAATTAATTACACAATCAATTATCGTCTCACGATAATTGATCGGGCTTCCAATCAAGTTGGGTGCCAAGCAACACCACTTGATCCTGGAAAGCATTGGGGTTCAGCAACCCATTCAAGGAACCTTTTGTGTCAACAGATACCACGTGACTATAATCCTTCACTCGTACAATGCTCCCGAGTGCACTTAGGGTATGGTCAATTGTCAAACCCTAATTAATACGCGCACTCACTTGGATTAGATGCCGCATAACAATATCAGAAAACTCCTTTTCTGATAAGTAGTCATGCCCTGGCCAGGGACTATCAAGCATCTTTCCCTAGAGCATTCACTCTCTTATTACCAAGAGCGAGCGATCCCATATTGACCACACAATCACCTTCGAAGGTATTCCGCTAGATCCGAACACTTAATTGATTAAGACCTCATGGCTAGAGATCTATAAGTCAAGGTCAAAACCCAGAAGTCCACCCACAAGGTGTCCTTGGTGTCTCAGGTCTAAGGACCAATCACGCCACTGTGACAATGAATATATCTGGTTGACAGTTAGGTAACATTACCATCCAGCGATTCATAACGGATCAGTTCAGTGAACTCATTCTCCAATGAGCACCTACAGATTCACCTTAGTGTCTCCACACAAGTGACTATGAGACCAGTCACCCTCATCATATGAGTAGATGCAACCTGTACTAGCCTAACCGGATATCCGATGTCCTTCTCGAATATCCTTCGACTAGGAACAATTAAGAATATACGTTTAAAGGATATTAATCTCATTGTTATGATCTTATCATAATTAATATCAATTGCGCATATTCATGGACTTCATAATGAAACGATAAACGAATTACACATAATGAATATAAAAGCCTTATTATTATTATCAAAGAACAAGATTGTACAAGTTATGATTGGCTTGAGAACATCCATAACTAACAATCTCCCACTTGGACTAAAGCCAATCACCTTTAAGCCTTAAACCCATAGACTCTAGGTGGCGCTCAAACACAATTTGAGTCAGAGGCTTTGTCATTGGATCTGCAATGTTGTCGACTGAAGGAACTCTTTCCACCAGTACATCTTCTCTAGTGATAATCTCCCTGATCAGGTGAAATCGCCTCAGAATGTGCTTCGACTTCTGATGAGACCGCGGTTCTTTCACTTGTGCAATGGCCCCATTGTTGTCACAGCAATGGGATCAGATCAGAGTCACCCGGCACCACACCAAGGTCGGTGATGAATTTCTTCATCCACACTGCCTCCTTGGCGGCTTCAGCTGCAGCAATGTACTCAGCTTCTGTCGTCGAGTCTGCAGTGGTTTCTTGCTTGGAACTCTTCCAGCTCACTGCACCTCCGTTTAGGGTGAACACAAACCCAGATGTAGACTTGCTATCATCTGGATTTGACTGGAAACTCGAGTCAGTATATGCCCGAAGTTTCAAGTCCCCTCCTCCATAAACCAGAAATATATCCTTAGTCCTTCTCAAGTACTTAAGGATACATTTCACAGCCATCCAGTGTGTTTTGCCTGGATTTGCCTGATATCTGCTCGTAACACTTAGAGCAAATGCTACATCAGGCCTTGTACATAGCATGGCATACATGATAGACCCTATAGCCGAAGCATAGGGGACTCTATCCATGACTGCCCTCTCTTCAGGAGTCTTAGGAGACTGCTCCTTAGAGAGATTAATCCCATGTCTCATTGGTATGAGACCTCTCTTGGAATTTTCCATGCCAAACCTTTTGACAATGGTATCTATGTACATGGATTGGGTCAAGCCAAGCATCCTCTTAGATCTATCTCTATAGATACGTATTCCCAATACGTAGGATGCTTCTCCCAAATCCTTTATGAAGAAGTTCTTTGACAACCAAACCTTTATTGATGATAACATCCCTACATCATTCCCAATGAGCAAGATGTCATCAACGTAAAGTATGAGAAAAGTGATAGCACTCCCACTGTTTTTCTTATACACACATGGTTCATCTTCATTCTTAATGAAGTCATAAGATTTGATAGTCTCATCAAACCTTATGTTCCAACTACGAGAAGCTTGCTTCAATCCATAGATGGACCTTTAAAGCTTGCATACTTTATATGGACACTCTTTGGATGTAAAACCCTCAGGTTGTACCATATACAGTTCTTCCTCAATGTTTCCATTGAGGAAAGCAGTTTTTACATCCATCTATCAGATCTCGTAATCAAAGTATGCAGCAATGACGAGAAGAATTCTGATCGACTTTATCATGGCAACTGGTGAGAAAGTTTCGTCATAGTCAATTCCTTGCCTTTGACGATATCCCTTTGCCACCAACCTTGCCTTATAAGTGTCGATCTGTTCATCTGCACCGATCTTTCTCTTAAAGATCCACTTGCACCCAATAGGTACAATACCTTCAGACAAGTCTACCAAGTTCCAAACTTGGTTGGTGTACATGGACTGCATCTCAAAATTCATGGCATCTCGCCATTTCCCTGACTGAGGACTATCAACAGCCTCTTGGTAGGTCTTTGGATCATCATCCTCATTATAAGACATGCCTTCACTGATATGTCCAACATATCTTTCAAGCTGTCTAGGTACTCTACCAGACCTACGCTGAATGTGTGTATATTTCTGAACAGGTTCCGGAATCGATGTTTCAATTGGTGGACTTTGCACAGTTTGTGGATCTAGAACCTCTTCTAGATCTACCTTACTCCCACTGTCCTCTTGGGTAAGGAACTCCTCTTCCAAGAAGACAGCTCTCATGGCGACAAACACTCTTTGTTCACCAGGATGGTAAAAGTAGTACCCAAACGTTTCTTTTGGGTATCCAACAAACCTGCACTTATCGGTTCTGGATGCCAGTTTATCTGGGTCGTGTCTCTTCAAGTGGGCAGGATAGCTCCAGATTTTAACATGTTTAAAATCAGGCTTTCTACTTTCCATATCTCATATGGGGTAGAAGACACAGATTTACTGGGAACCCTGTTCAGTAGATATGCCGCTGACTCTAGCGCATATCCCCATAAGGAAACTGGTAACTGTGAACGGCTCATCATGGATCGTACCATGTCCAACAAGGTGCGATTCCTCCTTTCCGATACACCATTCATCTGTGGTGTATAGGGAGGAGTCCATTGAGAAAGGATACCATTGTCCTTTAAGAATTGTGTGAACTCTGTACTTAAGTATTCACCTCCTCGGTCTAACCATAGGATTTTAATACTCTTTCCAGTTTGTTTCTCAACTTCATTCTTAAATTCTTGGAATTTCCCAAAGGCTTCAGATTTGTACTTCATTAAGTAAACAAATCCGAACCTTGAGTAGTCATCCGTGAATGTAATGAAGTATGAGTAGCCACCCTTGGCTTGTGTAGACATTGGACCACATACATCCGAATGTATTAGTTCCAATATGTCCTTGGCCCTATCTCCATGTCCACTAAATGGAGATTTGGTCAACTTACCCATTAAACAGGATTCACAAGTTTCATATGATTCATAATCAAATAGATCCAAGTATCCATTCTTATGCAACTTTTGAACCCTATTCTCGCCAATGTGACCAAGCCTACAATGCCATAAGTAGGTAGTGTTCACACTATTCTTACTTCTCTTAGGAGAAACATCAACATGGAGATTTTCATAAGAAACATCAAGCAGATACAAACCATTCACCAAATTTGCTAAAGCAACTAGTTTATTTCTCAAATAAACAGAACAACTATTGTTCTCAATGGTAAACTTGTATCTAATTCTGTCTAAACAAGAAACAGAAATAATGTTCTTAATGATACTAGGCACATAGTAGCAATCATCTAATAAAAGTAAATCTCCTGAGGGTAACTTGAGCTTCACTGTCCCCACAGTGTGTGCAGCAACACTTGCGCCGTTTCCAAGCCTCAAGTTCACCTCGCCCTTGCTCAGCTTCCTTCTACTTGTCAGCACCTGCACATCATTACAGACATAAGAAGCACATCCAGTGTCTAAAACCCAAGATGTAGAATCTCTAATAGACAAGTGAAGATCTATCATATAGATACCTGAAGCCTCGCCAAGCTTCTGCTTCTCCTGAGCCTTTATTGCAAGATAGTCCTTGCAATTTCTTTTCCAGTGCCCCTTTTTCTTGCAGTGGAAGCACTCAACCTTTTCTTCTCCTTTGCTTATGTCCTTCTTTTGTTTCTGCTTGGACTGCTTCTTTGCATTGCCTTTCTCAAAGGCTTGCACTGCTCTCCTCTTCTTGTTGGACTTTCCAACCATGAGAACAGTGGGCTTTTCCTTCTTAAGGTTGCCCTCAGCAGTCTTCAGCATGTTCAACATCACAGCTAAACTCTCCTTCCAGGACATAGGCAATGCGCTCATACCTGAGGACAATCTTCAGGTTCTTGAGCCAATCCGAGTAGTTTGGGCCTGTCAATTTGTTGGCATCCAGTATGCCACGGAGTGGGTTACCCGACGACATTTTTTCCTATAAAGGAAATGTAACTAGCAGATGTTCATAATATAATTAAATCTAGATTAGGACTTTAATCAAGATTAGCTCCCACTATTTTCCGACAGACTGTATAACCCTCAGATATACAGAATGGGAGACTCCGACGGTCTCCTAGTGGGGATCAGAATCGTACAGACTCATAGCATGATCTTGTGGATAGCACAACAAACCATACTATGATCTGAAAGCGGTCAACTCTTGACACTTGCAACTCTTGCAATATCCGATCTTATTTCGGCCCCTGAATTTTAATGACCTTGTGGATAGCACAACAAGTCATTAAATCCAGTCTAAGCAGTACCATCATTACGTAACGAGCATAGATTTGGATGTAGCCCTTGTGGATAGCACAACAAAGCTACACCGTTCCTCTACCCCGTTTAAAGCATCACCATGCCATAGTTTTAGTTTGTCATCAGATTTGACAAGCCTTGTGGATAGCACAACAAACTTGCCCGATCTAATGGCAATCCTAAAACTATAATGATGGAGGGCCACGTAATTCATTCTAAATGATTACGCTATGGTTTAAAGTTTGAACGAGGAGGGATTTTGACATATTTTATCTTGGTCTCTATATCTGCGTGCTATTGATATATAGAATTTAGAATATCATATATTTAATTATATATATCATAGCACATTCCACATATATCTTATATATGAAGAAAAACGATGGATGATCATGGACATTAACCTAGAGTGGCATTACCAGAGCCAGTTGGTAATCCACAAACACGGCAAACATATGGCAGCCCTGCATCAAATGCTCTTGCTTGATGTAACTCTATCTCCATGAAGGTCTTGCATGGTACTCTCCTCCATCTCCGCCAATCCGCATCTTAAAATTACAAGTAACATTAAATTGGGCTCGCAGGCCCATAAATATACATCAGATAATTATAAGAAACCTTGAACAAGTCAAGGGGAGTACATAACACGAGGGAGATAGAATGTACAACCCGGATTTAAAAGAGGATATCTAAGTCCATGTCATAAATTACATCACATGTCATAATACATAAACATCATCACATGATATCTAAGTCCATGATCATCCATCCACACATCAACACATCACATGCATCAATAAGCAATTATCACATAATTACTTCTGAAATAACTTTTATTTCAAAAATATAATAATTATATTTTGAAAACCATTTAACTAAACAATTTAGCTAACATAGATAACATCTAATCAACATTAGATAAACGACATTCACCGTTGCTGCATGAATCCGCCAAAATTTACTGTTAATTAATTTAACAAGAATCACATTCTTAAATTAATTAACATACATTAATTAGATGGTAGGAAATAACTAAAACAATTTTAGAATTCCCTTAAACTAATTAAACATTGGGTCAAACATTAAACTAATTAAACATTGGGTCAAACATCTGAAAATTAATTTACAGAGAGCTAAAATAATTTTAAAACTCTTAAAACTAATTTCAGAAATTTTCTGGAATTTTTAAAATATTTTTCTGGTTTAAAAACAATTAAAATACTTAAAAAAGGGGGAAAAGGGAGGGGCCGGACCAGATCCAGGCGGGCCGGATCCGGTAGCCGATCCGCCCAGGGCGGACCGACGCGGGCACCCGCGCGGGTTCCTCGGGCCCCGCCCGCGTCCGGGTAAGTCAACCCGGACGGGGCGGGCCCGCGGGGCGACCCGCGAGGGTCGCCCCTCCCGCCGACAAGGCCCGCGGCCGGCTGGGGAAACCCTAGCCGCCGCCCTAGCCAGCGCTGGGGCGGCGCGGGGAACCGCCCCCCCCCCCCCCAAGGCCCGCCGGAGATGGCCGCCGGCGCCGGAGACCTCCGCCGACGCCGCAGGTGGCCCCCCAAGCCCAAAAATTCCCAAAAAACCCTCAAAGACCTGCAAAAATCGCCCTATCTTGGACTGTCCAAGAATGTGAAACCAGTGCGACGGCGGCTTCTTGCAGGGGGTCGTGTGGCCTCTACAGAGGGCCAAACGACGCTACAAAGGGTTTTTCCCGAAGCCCTTGGTACCGGGAACAACTTCTATGTACCAAACGGGAAGTGCACATCCCATGTGCGACCCAAGAACGAAGTAAAAATTAGGGATTCATGTAGAACGCGAATCGACGAAAACGCATAAAATGACATTCATATGACGCCGATTCCGACCGAGCCAGCAACCTGTCTCTGATACCACTGTAAGGAATCGATCAGAGCACAGCGGAAATACGATTCCCTTCCGTAGATATCGTTGCCGGTGGTCGGATCGAACAGAAAAATGGAGAACCCGCGCAAAAGGAGATCCGATCGATACCTTTGTGGGGTTGCGAAACTCCCGAATCCGGGGAGGAAGTGGCGCTGGAGGCGCTGGTGCTTCAAGCCGTTCAAGTGTCCGGCCTCTAGACGTATCCACGCGAGCTCCGGACGCAGACGGGATCTCCTTGGTCTCCACGCGTCTCCCGGATCTCAACTCCACCATGTGCTAGAGAGAGGAGAGAGAAGGTGGGGGCGCCCAGGGAGAGAGAGAGGAGGGGGCGACCAGGGAGAGAGCCTGGAGCTTGGGACAGGGTTTAACTCTCCACGTATATTTATAGACACTGCAGTTTTTCACAAAAACCCAGTTATTATCTATAACGACCATCCTGCCCAGTCTGCTCGGAACTCTATTGCGTGTGACCCTCTAGGCCCAAGTGCTAGTCCAGTTTTCAGCCCATTAAGCCCAATAACTCTTTATTGACTTACTGCAATTAATCAATATCTCATATTAATTAATTACACAATCAATTATCGTCTCACGATAATTGACTGGGCTTCCAATCAAGTTGGGTGCCAAGCAACACCACTTGATCCTGGAAAGCATTGGGGTTCAGCAACCCATTCAAGGAACCTTTTGTGTCAACAGATACCACGTGACTATAATCCTTCACTCGTACAATGCTCCCGAGTGCACTTAGGGTATGGTCAATTGTCAAACCCTAATTAATACGCGCACTCACTTGGATTAGATGCCGCATAACAATATCAGAAAACTCCTTTTCTGATAAGTAGTCATGCCCTGGCCAGGGACTATCAAGCATCTTTCCCTAGAGCATTCACTCTCTTATTACCAAGAGCGAGCGATCCCATATTGACCACACAATCACCTTCGAAGGTATTCCGCTAGATCCAAACACTTAATTGATTAAGACCTCATGGCTAGAGATCTATAAGTCAAGGTCAAAACCCAGAAGTCCACCAACAAGGTGTCCTTGGTGTCTCAGGTCTAAGGACCAATCACGCCACTGTGACAATGAATATATCTGGTTGACAGTTAGGTAACATTACCATCCAGCGATTCATAACGGATCAGTTCAGTGAACTCATTCTCCAATGAGCACCTACAGATTCACCTTAGTGTCTCCACACAAGTGACTATGAGACCAGTCACCCTCATCATATGAGTAGATGCAACATGTACTAACCTAACCGGATATCCGATGTCCTTCTCGAATATCCTCCGACTAGGAACAATTAAAAATATACGTTTAAAGGATATTAATCTCATTGTTATGATATCATCATAATTAATATCCATTGCACATATTCATGGACTTCATAATGAAACGATAAACGAATTACACATAATGAATATAAAAGCCTTATTATTATTATCAAAGAACAAGATTGTACAAGTTATGATTGGCTTGAGGACATCTATAACTAACACTTACCAACAAGGTAATGGCAGAGGATCGTACGTCCGGTAATTACGGCCCTTAAGACCATGATATGAACTATTTGACATACCGTTTACAACCACGATCCGACGACAATCAAGGAGATCAGCCGCAGGATTCGCAGGGACGATCAATTGTTCATATGGGTAACATACCCTTATATAAGAGGTTGACACTCCACATACTTGGGTACACAGTTCCACTCCTTAGGTTAGACCACTCTGCTCGACTAGCTACTACCTTGAGCATCAAGTGACTCTCCACCGAGACCCCTCGGTGGGCTTTGCTGGTCCTCTGGCAAGATTATTAAGAGCTTGGAACAAACGTCCCAAGTCGACTAAATAGACCTCGGATCAATCCCTCAGCTTGGTCGTCTCGGCTCGAACGCTACGCACTGGTCACCTCAGCACAAACCAATCTCAGTTACACTTGCAACAACATTTGGCAACATCTGTGGGAATCACTACTAAAAGTTAGTATGACTTCCCTTACTCTCCTCTTTTGATTGATATCAAGTCTCATGAAACTAGACATGGGAGGCCAATCCCAGAGGTCACCCATGGCCTACATAGAGGCATATCATGCAAGTGTTTGTCGTAGTTCTCAAGAGACAGTACGATGAGGTCGCATTGGTGATCTCGGCTGCCTTGACCCCGTGAGTGGATGGTGAACCGATCATCTTGTCCCATGGGCTGAAATGTCGACAGAGACAGTGTGATCATCTCCGCTGATGCTTCAGCCCATGGGATGGCACGATTGGTTCTCTGTTTGCTCGCACGTCTTGCTCTGTATCAGTTAAGGCCAAGCCGGATAATTCTAGTCTTTGGCCGAGATTACGTTGTCGGCCCAAGGGGTGTGAAGAGTTCATCCTAGTCGATCTGACTCGTCGGACTAGATGACAACAGAATCTACGTTCCAACCACGTCAGAACGTCGGTTCTGATACTTTAGGAGGTCGGCCTAGCCGAGGCGCCGACCCGTGGGGATCCCCCTATCAGATTGAATGGAGGATGTATATATCGATCATGTAAGGGTGCAAAGGGAGTGCATATGCCAATTATTGGATGGAAGAAATATAAATGTATCATGTGATCAGAGTGTGCAGCAAATATAACTCTTTGACGATTGTTTCCTCTTCCTCTACAGAACGTCGTTGTGAAGCTCTCCAAAGGAACCATTTTTCCCTTTGGGGCAGCATGGAGGAGCAGGAAGGGAATATGTGTTTTGAGGGGCTTTCATAAAAGCATTGTGATCCAAAGATGGATCCTCGACACATCCTTGTAATTAGGACGCCTTACTCTGATATAGTCTCAGTGTCTTCATAGCTCCTGATGATCTACTGGTTCAAACAAATGAGTAGTACTTGTTGTCTATGCTTTCTACCAGTGCAACATGTGTACGGAGAGTGGGGGGACTCTTGGGACAGACCTCATACGTGCGTCTTGTATCTGTCATACGGATAATTAAGAACTACCCCGTGCGTGCGATCGAACATTATCTTTTAAGAAAATGTTGTTGGACATGCAGTGGAATGCCATAATTATCAGAAGAACATGAGTTTTCAATCTTTTAATTATGAACCAAAACCACGGCACTGCAGGATCTTGAAGTCCGGATGTCTGCAGTGCAGCATTGCAAACATAAAAGAGCTTGTGCTGGCTGTTAAGATGTGTCAATGGGCCCAGTCATGAGAAACCTGACCCATATTAAAGATATGTTTGGTTGTTTGTAAAATATATTTATAAAAAAAATTTAATATAATTATTTATTTGATACTCACGTAAATATTTTCACTGAAATTTTTTAATATTTGTTTTTCAATAAAATATTCATTAAATATATATATATATATAAGTTTTAAAATAAAAGCACATTCCGCATGTCAACTGTCAGGGCGTCGGGCGCCGGACGCCGAGTTGCCGAGTGCCGACGGACGCCGCGTCGCCGGATGTTGGATGTAGGATGCCAGGCATTAGACGTCAGTCGCCGGACATTGTAGTGGAGATTGTAGTCACACTTATAAAAATCTTAAATGAAATAGAAATTCAGAAAAATGGTTTATAGAGTTTCATCAGCCATGTCAAAATTCATGAATTAACTTTTCAATAGTACCAAACAAATAATTACATGACATTTTTCTGAAAAAAAAAATTCTGACATGAGATTTTCGACTTGTGAAAGTTGGGCCTGGACCCAAAAAATAGCTCGTTTCTAATTGACCTAGCCCAGCCCAAACTTGAAAGCCCCACGTTGGCCCAGCGCGGCCCAAAAGTCCAACTTGAATCCGCATCCAGAATGGCCCTAAAAAATTTAGGGCTTTTTGTTAACCGGATAGTTTATTCACAGATAGATAATTTTGATTGCAAGGTCTTTTTTAATTTGACAGTTAAAATTATCAAAATCCATAAATTATGAAGATTGACAACTTTATCAAATTTGAGAGGATGAGATAACTTTTCTATACTTATCAACGTTTATTAGAGATAAAGAGTTCCATTCATAACCTGATAAGTTATGCACAAAATAAACTCTCTGTAGATAGGATATATATATGAGGTTTTGATTTGATAGATAAAGTTATCAAGGTTGGCAATTTTATTGAACTTGGGAGAGTGAGAGCAAATTATCAAGATTTTTCAGGTTGTCAAATTGGCCCAAAATGTTAATAAATTTTTAGTCTTACCGAATCAGTTGTTAAGTTAACAAATCTAATAACAGAAGTAATCAGAGTTTATCAAGTTATCAGGAACAATAACATTGAATAGAACGTTGAGGAAACTCGGACACCAAATAATGGAAAAAAAGGAAGAAAAAATTGTTTTCAACATACGTGCCCTTATTAAAAGATTAATGTATGAGAAGTTTTTAAATTTATATTTCCATATATATATATATCCTTCTTTTGGATATAAAATATCTTAAGAGAACCGACCGTAACGTATCATAATGGAAGTCAAGAATATGTTTAGAATATTTCTTCATTACCATTTGAAAGAAATATTTCAAGCATATTTTTGACTTCCATGGAAGCAAGTTATAGTAGGATCTCTAAGAACATTTTGTATTTTATAAAGTAAATGTATGTGCGAATAAAATCTAAGAAAGATGTTTAACAAAGATATAATATATAATAAACCCAAAAATTAAAAGTATGCTTAAATGGCCTTCAACAATATGGCAGTGTTTGGAATTTCAGAAGTTCCTCCACAAGATAATAAAATATGGCAGTGTTTGGAATTTATAAAAAGAAAATGCATGAAAATATGAAAGCAAGTTATAGTAGGATCTCTAAGAACATTTTGTATTTTATAAAACAGATATATGTGTGACAAAATCTAAGAAAGATCGTTTAACAGAGATATAATATCTAAAAAAAATCTAAAAAGAAAAAAGTATGCTTAAATGGCCTTAAAGAATAGATGGCATTGTTTGAAATTTCAGAAGTTCCTCCACAAGATAATAAAATATGGCAGTGTTTGGAATTTATAAAAGAAAAGGCATGAAAGCAAGTTATAGTAGGATCTCTAAGAACATTATGTATTTTATAAAGTAGATGTGTGTGTGAATAAAATCTATGAAAGGTCGTTTAACAAAGATATAATATATAAAAAAATCAAAAATAAAAAGTATGCTCAAATGGCCTTAAACAATATAACAGTGTTTGAAATTTCATAAGTTCCTCCACAAGATAATAAAATATGGTAGTGTTTGGAATTTATAAAAAGAAAAGACATAAAAGCAAGTTATACTAAAATCTCTAAGAACATTTTGTATTTTATAAAATAGATATATGCGTGAATAAAATCTAGGGAAAATTAATTCTAGGTCCCTGACATAGACCTGATGTTATTTTCAGATCTCTGCCAGATTTCTTAAAACCTGAAAGTCCATGTTTTTTGAAAGGAGAAAGACTTAATGCACTTTCACATTGCACTTTAAGTGCAATGTGACTTGGCATAAGACCCACGTGGCATCCAACAAGTGGATGGTCACTTTATCGCTCCTCATGTGAAGGGTGCCACATGGGCCTTATGCCTAGTCACATTACACTTAAAGCGCAATATACAAGTGTAATAAGTCTTTTTTCTTTTGAAAGACTTATTTTTTTAAGTCTCTGTGTATTAACTCCTCCCATGTGCACTTTTTTGATACCAATTCTACCCCCACCATATATAACTAGGTAAGAAGAGTATATAAGAATAGTAGGTAAACATGTAAGTGTGTAGTTATATAATTATGTAACTATATAAGTTGCATAATTATGTAAGAGTAATAGTAGGTAAGTATGTAAGTACGTAATTACATAACTATGTAATTTATATAGTTATGTAAGAGAAGTAGTAGGTAAGTGTGTAAGTACTTAGTTATATAATTAAGCAACTATGTAAGTTACCTACTTACTTACTTATTTACATACATACATACATACATACATGTGTATGTATGTATGTATGTAAATAACTTATATAGTTATGTAAGAGAAATAGGTAAGTATGTAACTCCGTAGTTACACAATTACGTAACTATGTAAGTTACGTAATTATGTAATTACACAATTATATAACTACGTACTTACACACTTATCTACTTCTTCTCTTACATAACTATGTAATTTACATAGTTACGTATGTATTTACATATTTACTTACTATTCTTATATATATACTCTTCTTACCTATTTAAATAGTTATATAATATGGGGGTAGAATTGGTATTGAAAAAATACATATGGGAGGAGGTAATATTCAGAGACTTAAAAATAAGTCCTTCAAAAAATAAAAAATTTTAAGTTCTAAGAAATTTAACGGAGATCTAAAAATAATATCAGGTCCTTGTTAGAAACTTAGAACTAATTCTCTTTAAAAATTTTTAAAAATTATTTAACAGAGATATAATATATCAAAAATTTAAAAAATATTTAAATAATCTTAAATAATAGATGGCAATGTTTGAAATTTCAGAAGTTTCTCGAACCAACATTATTGCGTCTCCTCATAATTCGTTTAGACGGGGAAGCGGCAGCTGACGGGCGACGAGCGACGGTGGCGGAGGCGGGACCACGGCGTTTGCGAAGGCCCCTGCAAGCAACCGTTGAGACCCCCATCTTTCTGTCTCGGCCCAACCGGACCGGCCGGGTTCTGGAGAGCCGGACCCGGTTCTCCTCCGGCTGAAGCTTCCCCCACCCTCGGCGGAAAAGGCTTCGCATTATTAGCTCTCTCTGGGGATCTCCCGATTCCTCTCCATTTCTCCATCTCCATCTGCACCCCCACCGAGGGGGGTCAGCCGGGGTTCCAGTTGGGAGCGAGACCGAGCTATCCTTTCTTTGAATAGTCCGATCATCCATCCCGTTGCTGTTCTTGTTGTCGATCGGTAGAGGGAGCCCAGGTCCGCGGATGCCAAAAAAAGTCTACTTTTTTTGGCCTCTGATCCTTCTCCTCTGAGGCGAGGGAGATGTACCAATGGAGAAAGTTCGAGTTTTTCGAGGAGAAATCCGCCGGGAAATGCGCGATCCCGGCGGAGATCGAGGGGGAGGTTCAGTGCTGCTCGAGCGGGCGCGGAAGGGTAGCCGTCGGGTGCGACGACGGCACGGTGGGGCTCCTCGACCGAGGGTTCAAGCTCTCCTACGGCTTCCAGGCGCACGCCACCTCCGTGTTGTTCCTTCAACAGCTCAAGGTGCGTAATTTTGGCTTCTCTTACGCTGCTTTGGTTCGGGTTCCCTGCTTGTTCGCGCAGATTTTGTGCTTGTGGTTCTGGTTTTTTTTCCCCCCGAAATCAAAGGTGATGTTTGTATGGGGATGGGGTCGTGGAAGAAAACATTTCCTTGGCGATCAAACATGATTGAATCATCTATTAGTTGCATCGCTGTGGCTCATGATATGGTGTGTTTGTTGATTATCTTCCAGCATTGCGGACATTTTTGGCGCATGGAAATTCTAGTGTAAATTGGTGGGCTTTGGGATCTTTGCAAGTTGGTTTTGCCATTTGATTAGTCGTTTACCTATACTAATTTTGTTGTGCATTCAACATCCAGATGTCAAAAACCTATGCCTGGGACAAATTCTGGTAACTGAAATGTCTGCTGGCATTTTGGTTAACAAGGCAACTAAGAAACAAAATTTATGAAGGATATTCAAGTTTGTGGCTAGTGCTGATTTCTTCTTCTTCTTCTTATGGAACTGATAACTTTCTCCTCTTACTCTACGAACCAGCAACGCAATTTTTTAGTGACCATTGGAGAAGATGAGCAAACATCTCCCCAGGTTTCTCCCGTCTGCCTAAAGTTTTTTGACCTGGACAAGATGGAACCAGAGGGTTCAAGTTCGACTACTCCTGTTTGCATCCAGATCTTACGTGTTTTTACAAATCAATTTCCTGAAGCGAAGGTATGGTGGTTTCCTTTCTAATCACACACTCCAATGTGGTTAGAATGCCCTTTGTATTTTTTTTTGGCAATTATTGTCATGTTTTTCGTATTTTCTCACCATGGGAGTCGTGGCACTTGTTTTATGTTGTTTTATCTTCTTGCAGATTACATCATTTCTGGTTCTTGAGGAGGCACCTCCAGTATTGCTGATCTCCATAGGTTTAGATAACGGTTCCATCTACTGCATAAGAGGGGATATTGCACGTGAACGTATCACTCGCTTCAAACTTATGGTGGAGGCTCCTTCAGACAAATCTCTTTCTTCAATTACAGGCCTGGGGTTTCGAGTTGATGGAAAAGCGCTCCAATTATTTGCTGTGACTCCCTCTTCAGTAACCTTGTTCAACTTGCAGGATCAACCACCCAAGAAACAGATACTAGATCATATTGGATGTGATGTTAATGGTGTTGCTATGAGTGACCGCTTGGTACAAGAATTTCAATGTTTTTTGTTTTTATCTTGTACATTTGAAGATAAGATGGATTTATTCGATGCTGATATGGAATTTTCTTTTTGATGGATCACTCAGGATCTAATAATTGGCCGGCCAGAAGCTGTCTACTTCTATGAAGTTGATGGGAGAGGACCATGTTGGGCTTTTGATGGGGAAAAGAAGTTTCTGGGTTGGTTTCGTGGCTACCTGTTATGTGTCATCTCAGACCAAAAGAGCAGTAAGAACACATTCAATGTGTATGATCTAAAGAACCGATTAATTGCACACAGCATGGCCGTGGGGGATGTTTCTCATATGGTTAGTGAATGGGGTAACATAATTCTTATAATGAGTGACAAAAAGATCCTTTGCATAGGAGAAAAGGACATGGAAAGTAAGCTGGATATGCTCTTTAAGAAAAACTTATACACTGTCGCTGTAAATCTCGTTCAGAGTCAGCAAGCTGATGCTGCAGCAACTGCAGAAGTTTTGCGAAAATATGGTGACCATCTATACATGAAGCAGGAGTTTGATGAAGCTATGGCTCAGTACATCCATACCATCGGACATCTTGAACCTTCATATGTAATACAGAAGTTTCTAGATGCACAGCGTATCTACAACCTGACAAATTATTTGGAAAAGTTGCATGAAAAAGATCTGGCTTCAAAAGACCACACCACACTCCTTTTGAATTGTTATACGAAGTTAAAGGATGTGGAAAAGCTAAACAAGTTCATCAAAGGTGAAGATAGCGTTGGAGAGCACAAGTTTGATGTGGAGACTGCCATAAGAGTTTGTCGTACTGCTGGATACCATGAGCATGCAATGTATGTTGCAAAGAGAGCTGGGAAACATGAGTTGTATCTCAAGATCTTACTTGAAGATCTTGGTAGATATGATGAAGCATTACAATACATTTCATGTCTTGAACCCAGCCAGGCTAAGGTCACCGTGAAAGAGTATGGTAAGATTCTTGTAGAGCACAAGTCATCGGAGACAATCGAACTGCTGATAAGGCTTTGCACTACAGGTGGAACAATAGCAAAGAGAAACATAAATGGCATTCAAGTACCTTTTATCACATCCCCTATGGATTTTGTGAATATTTTTGTGCATATCCCACAAGCTCTGATGAATTTTCTTGAAAAATATTCCAGCAAGGTGAAGGGTTCACCATCACAGGTGGAAATTAACAACATCCTGTTGGAGTTGTATCTTTCTAATAACTTGATGTTTCCGTCAATTTCTCATGAAAATGGTGGTGGGAATCATCATTTTATGGAGAAAAATGGAGTGGCTAATGGGTCTATAAAGGAGAGCGAGAAGAAAGTCACTAATGATGCTGAAGAAAAAGATCGCCTAGAAAGACATCGAAAGGGTTTTGATTTGCTAAAGAGTGCCTGGACCTCTGAAATGGAACAGCCTTTATATGATGTTGATCTTGCAGTAATTCTCTGTGAGATGAATGTTCTTCGAGAAGGTTTGCGGTTTCTTTATGAGAAATTGAAGCTGTACAAGGAGGTGATTACTTGCTACATGCAGGAAGGTGACCGCGAAGGTCTGATTTCCTGTTGCAAGAGACTAGGTGACTCAACCCAGGGAGGGGACCCATCTCTTTGGGTTGATATCCTGAAATACTTTGCCGAGGTGGATGATGATGATTGCTCCAAAGAGATAAAGGAGGTCCTCACCTATATTGAGAGGGATGACATATTACCACCTATCGTTGTTCTCCAAATACTGTCTAGGAATCAGCGCCTTACACTTTCTGTGGTGAAGGATTACATTGCTCGAAAACTTGAACAGGAATCCAAGCTAATTGAAGAAGATCGTCACTCCATTGAAAAATACCAGGTCAGCATTTTCGATTTTTTTTGGGAACATGAAAACAAAAGCATCTTGTGATATTTAAATATGTCTCAGTGTTTATGTACATATATTTGTAATACATGTGTTTCTAGAAGCAAGGTATAAAAAATCGTCCGGATCGGGATGAAATCGGCCGATTCGGGTCGGTTTTGGGCCCACCGATCCAATCCGGGGTAACCCTGCTAGGGGCCGAGTCTAGGCCGATTTTAGGCCGAGTCCAAGCCGATTTCAGGCCTTATTTACCTGAACATCATTTAAGTAAATGTTAGTATTTGTAGTTTCATTTACTTAAGATATTACATATAAATAAGGAAGTATCCCCCATTTGAATCTGATAAAAATTTAAAAAAATTATATCTCTTACCAATAAAAATCAACTCTCTCATCGAAAAAGAAAATCGTAATTTTGGCAATTCTATCAAAATAACGTCTTTCTAATTCTTCATAATTTGGTTTATCTAAATATTTCATAATTCAAATAAACCCAATAGAATATTAAAAATGTAAAGTTCGGTGAAAAAAGTCAAACGTGCATGCGACTTCTCCAAAGGAGTCACTCTTCTATTGACCATGACTTAGTGTTGTCAGTAGGAGAGTAGTTCTATTGGAGAAGTCACATACACGCTTGACTTTTTTCATTGGACTTTTGATTTTTAATGTTCTATTGTGTTTATTTGAATTATGAAATTTTTAGATAAGTCAAATTATGAGGGATTAGAAAGACGTTATTTTGATGGAATCATCAAAATCGTGATTTTCTTCTTAGATGGAAGAGTTGACTTTTTATTAGTAAGAGATATGATTTTCTTAATATTTTTATTAGATTCAAATGTGGGGTACTTCCTTATTTACATGTAATATCTTAAGTAAATGATGAAACCACAAATACTATCATTTACTTAAATCATATTCAGGTAAATAAGGTATTGTATGCGAATATATGATTGTATGATTCATATACATATTAATTATGTTTATACTTTATCATTGTGTCATACACTTTATTTTCATATATTTCAGTTAATAAATGCAATCCTTATGTTGTTTTTCTTCTATTTTTTATGTTTTTTTTACCAATTTTTATAGGGGGTCGATTCGGCCACCCCTGCCTCATCTAGGATCTGCCGGTCTCGGATTGGGATCAGCCGATCCGATCGGTTTTTGGCTGGCCGATCCGGCTCCAATCCCCTTGTTCTTGAACCTTGTCTAGAAGTATACAATAAGTTTCAAATATCATCATTAGAGGCTATTAACTTGAATTTATGTGCCAGAGGATGTGCCCTCTAGAGGAAAGTAATTATTACTTAATCAATGTTCCAAGAATTAGATAGAAGGAGAAAGTGAGTAAATCATCAGTTTTCTGTCTATTAAATCATAGTTGAAGATAATCTGGTGCTAAGGATAATAAAATATGGTGCAAAGAATTCTGTTTTTTTTCTTAAGTTTAATTGACATTATGAGATTAACATCTAGTCTTAATTACTTATCAAGGGCTTTATTGCTTGGTGACTAGGATATATTTGTTTTCGTAAACTTTCTTACTTTTTGATCAGTCTATTCTTAATCTACTTTGTCATTTTAACATGTGAGTGTCTACTTGAGAGGGTACTCCCCCTCCTCCCCCCCCCCCAACCCCAACCCACCCCCTCACAAGAATAAAAGAAAGAAAAGGGGTGCTGCTTAAGCAGACACTGAAGTGCATCATCATCCCTGGCTTGCCTTGTCTCCTTTATGATAATATGAGAATGGAAGTTTCTTGTAGCTTTCTTTCAGAATAGTATGTACATTTTTGTGGTTTGTGAACTTTATTCATTTGTCAAAACATAATTTAATGCTGAAGTTAAAGTTAATGTAGGGGAAGTCACAAAGGAAATGTCAGAACTGAAAGGAAAAGTTTCCCAAAGGAGAATGATGAGCTGCACTCTAATAGCTTAACTAGAAATGTGCTGAGTGCTTGCCATGCATAAGTCACATGGTCACTTGTTTGATCTGTGGTTGTCTCTTTAACTTTGCCGTTGTCTTTAACATTTGAAAAGTTAGTAGATAAGTTGAGGTATGAATGCATCTCTTTACATGCAGATCCAAAATAAGTTCATATCAGTTATCACTGTGGATCTTTCAACAGTATGGCATCTGAGAGTGGATATTTTAGGACAAGCTGACTTCTCTGTTTTTTTGTTACTGGCTGAGATCCACGAAATGTGGGAGTTTTTCATGTTAGTAATAGCTAATCACTCTATGGGCGGAACCATCATACCTTCGTGAAGGAGTCGTGTGCGGAGGAAGTTCTTTTACTTTCTGTTTGGGATAGGGTGAAGGAATGGACATTCATTCTTTCGAATATGAATTCATCTATATCTCCTCTTTTTGGGTGTTTGGGGGGATAATCCTTCCACACCATCTTGGTGTTTGTTGTATAGGGGTGTGGGGGGGGGGGTGCTTTTTTTTTGGGTTTTGGCCCACCTATACTTATACACTCTTTCATTTTAATATACCCGTGGCACTACCCACTTTCAAAAAAATAGGTGATCACACGCATTGGAATGTGTATTACTAACCCTTTCATGACTGTTTTATGTTCATTACCATGTCTATTAATTCAGTTAAATGATTTCTCTTGAATCAGTTAAATGTAGGATCAAAATGTTTTTTACTTTGTCATGTTGTTTTGTAGGAAAACACTGCAGCCATGAAAAAAGAGATACAAGACCTCAGAACAAATGCCAGAATCTTTCAGATTAGCAAGTGCGCTAACTGTGGTTTTACACTTGATCTTCCCGCAGTTCACTTTATGTGCATGCACTCGTTTCACCTACACTGTCTTGGGGACAATGAGCAAGAGTGCCAGAAGTGTGCACCTGAGTACAAATCTGTGTTGGAGACAAAAAGAGGTTTAGAGCAAAATGCTAAAGACCATGATCGGTTCTTCCAGCAAGTGAAGAGTTCTAAGGATGGGTTCTCTGTTATTGCTGACTATTTTGGCAAGGGCATTGTGAGCAAAACTCTTATTGATCCATCGGAAAGTACCTAACTGAGCTTGTTACTTTTGTGCTGAGCTTGGCAGCACAAAGCGGATGCCTGTAGCCAAGTTGTTCTTTGGCTTTGTTAGTTTCAAGGTTCTGCCGGAGTCGTCTACGAATTGTTCTACACAATTCATCGGTGCTCAAACTGCTGGTATGATCCAACAGAATTTTGAAGGCGATGCTGACGGTTTTCTGTCTGTTTGCTGAGGTTCTCTTCCTTTCTGCATGTGAGCCATGCCATTCAGGTCCAGTGTGCTGTGCTTTGAAGAAAAGGTTCAGGTGTGGTCTTGGATTTGTCTTACTCTGGCAGAGTGAATGCATCAAATCACCACTCCCCAGAATTAGATGGCTGTGCTTTTGAATGGGTTCTGGTTTTCTGATAAAATTTTCAGCTTGTATTTAGTATTGTTCATACAAAGAGTTGTTTCCCCCTTGCTGGAACAGTCGCTGCATCTATACCTCTTACTGGGAAGAGAGACCATAATGTACAAGATTAGCAATTTTCACATTTGCTGAAGTGGGTCCTAGTTGAGCTAGTGCTGTTTGTTGAACCCACGAAAATGACAGATGGGCTTTTTCTTGGAAAAAAAATTGAACATGTATTCAGCTTGTTGTTACCTTGATCTAGGTACATTCTGGATAAAGTTTGCAATATGATCACTTGTAGAAAAGTTCAGTTTCAGGTTCTGCATGCTTAGGGTCTGTTTGGTTGGGTGTAAAACCCCACCTAAGAAAACATTTTCTAGGAAAACTTCATAAAATAGGTTATTTGGTACTCTTGAGAAGTTACTCCATGTAAATGTTATCCTTGAAATTGGGGGATTTTCGCATCCAAGATAAGAGCCTGTATGCCATTTTCCCTTGGGTTTCTCTTCGTTCGCCCGCCCCGCTCCCGGAATTCTGCCTCGGCGTCGTGTGGATGGGAGCAGCAGCAGGAAGAAGACTGCTGCATCTGCCAGCCAGGTCAGTGTTCTATTCCCTTATCGATCTCCCCTCCCCGCTTCTTCGGCATATGCTCCTCCAGGCGCTCCTCCTGTCCCCCTCCTTTTCCCCATCCCTTGCCTCCTCTTCTGCCCTGCTGGAGATGGAATGGTGGGCGAGAGAGGGAGGTGTCGTTGCCCACGGAGGCGGAGGGGGTCCAAAGCTGGGTGAAGTGCGGAGGGCGAAGTCGATGGGAGTGTCGGATAAGGGCAGGCGGCACTGGACCTCCAGTTGGAAAGGTTGTTTACGGTGATGGTGGTGGTGGATTGGCCCCGAGGCAGGAGGAGCTGGCTGGGGAGGGTAGTGTCCATGGCTTTGGTTGCACACGGGGGGGGGTGGGGGGGGGGGGGGGGTTGGGGGGAGATGAGGCCTGGTGTGGTCTGTTAGGTTAGGAATCCAAGTACTTGGTGGTGGCGAGTGTGGGGAGCGACCCTGCTGCGTGGAAATGGCCGGAGAGTTTAAAAGCTTGGTCCCGGATCATGGCGACATGGAACGGAAGACTAGAGGAGAGAGGTGCCTCTTAGATCGTCTGGGCAGGCTTCTTACATGGACAAATCCTGTTGTCTGCATGGCTTACAAGGTGTTAGGAATCCAAGTACTTGGTGGCGAGTGTTGTATTTGAAGTTTTGCACTGCCAAGATTGTTACAATTGAGGAGTTGTTCAAATCAAGGTGACTAACAATACAGTGTGTTCTCTGCATGCCAAGTATTTTCAATAATGTTAACAAAATTGATTGAGCAAAAGATCAGCTTTTTTCATGAAACCATGATATTGGCAGGGCGTTTGATGATGGATGAGTATATTATATACTCAAATGGGTTACTCAGATGTGAGGTAGGTGCTGTTAATCAGCATTTAACTCTTAAGAATCCATGCATCGCAGGTCTATGATATCAAAAATGTTTTCTTGTTCCGATGCCATAATGTGCAGTGTACACTGAAAGGAAATTTCAGGTCTGGGAGGAGCCCTTCAATAATGTTCTCTGAAGGCTCACTTGAGTTAGATTTTTGGCATCATTCATGAGAAATTTCCTAAAAGACCCCTAGAAATAGCACGGAGGGAGAGAAAAAATGGGTTTTGAAGTAGCTATTCTTTTAAATATGACTGATTACTATTTTTTGTTATGTTTGTTTTTCAAATATGCCCATTAGTCTAGGATCATGGGGTATAAATGCATTAACTTACCACCTGATTTTGCCTTTTGTCCTCTGTTATCATTTCACCTTCCATCATTGTCTACCATCATCAATAGCTATCATCACCATTGTTTTCCTTTGATTATTTCTGGTTTGGTTTTTCATGTTTTCCAAACATCCTTCATGTTGCAAGGAACCCCTTCAGAATATTCAACAATTTATCAGTTTGGGACACAATCTCTCCTGTCTGAAGTTAATCAAGTGTTTAGACCCACCTTTACATGGATGGCAGGCATTTGGTGGTTCCTTGGTGGGGGGGCAAATCTTTCCGAGTTTTCTTGTGTATATGATTAATCGGCTAAACCTTCTGATCATGTTACTGCTGCCAGTGGTAAACTTATCCTTGTTGCCATGCTCTTTGGATTTCAAGATTTTGGCACATGTATGATCCTGAAAATTATCAGAGGAATGAACCCTTTAGATTTATACTTGATCTGATATTACTGGTTTCATATGTGTAGATTAAATATGTATACATCAACCTTTACATCCACTAGTTAGTTCTTCCCGGAAACAACTAATTTTACTCCTAACATTCAAGCTGGAGTATGCATTTTTACCTTGTTTCTGTAAATGTTTTGACATGTGCTTGAAGCTTCATCATTCTGATAAGAATATGAGTGATATATCACGTATTTTGATTGTATTACATGATATTGATCACGTTTCTGTAAGTCTATAATTGTCAGCAAAGTTATTTCTTTGTTTTTATTAATATTTGTTATGTTATTAGTTCCGGATTTGTTGACTCTAAGAAAGGACAGTATGTTTCAGGGGTTCATTGATGTCTGACATTCTGATCCACTTCTGTTTTTCTTAATGGAAATGGAAACAATTTCTTGCACATCCTTTTTTTTCATTTTTTTAATATATACGTAATGTATTTATAAAATATATACTCTTAAATGTTCATTTCTTGACAATGGGAAACAACACAGAAAAAAGGCAGGTGGCCGACGTTGGATGGAAGGATATGAAATGATCTACAGAGAAGGCAAAAGAATTGTGTTTCTTATGCTTGAAGATTTTCTGTTTTGCACTGAGTTTTTGTTTTAACATTTTATGTTTATTCCTTTGAATTCTAAATATAAAATACATTATAATAACTGTTGATTCTGAAGATATTTTAAACTTGGGAGGATCTTGTTAAATGCTTAACATTCCTGGATTAATAAAAATTTTCATCTGATCAAATGTGACTAGCAAATGGCCAATGGGTTATGCTTAGATGGGCACTGTGGACCTGTGGTTGCTTCCAGGTTTTGAACATCTAGTTTAAAATTGTATAAAAGGAGCATGATTGAAAGAGAACAATCTATTCTTATTATGTAAGTTGTGGACCACACAATATCTTGATTCTCATCTTCTTGAAAATATTTTATGAAAATTATTTTTAGAAAATGTTTTACAAAAAAATAAATATTGAAATTTTTTTTCAGAGAAATCATTTACGCGGGTATCAAATGGATTATTATATATTTTTATTTTCCTGTAAATGTTATTCATTGAAAAACTTTTTTGCAGATGATGTGAAAAAAATAAAACAAACAAAAATCGTCGCACTAAAACTCTAAACTCTGAGTTATTGGGTGCCTCGGTTTGAGTCCCAACCCTCCAACCAACCATGTTGGGTTCCTCACCAACAAAAGAGAGAAGAGAGAGAAGCTTATTGGATGGAAGTGCAATTCTGTCACATTTAAATATATTTTCAGAAGTCTATTAGCTTATCTCGAGCAGCTCGTTGTGCCGTATTGTATTACTTTTTTTTTATTTTGGAGATTATTTTTTTTTTTGGATATTAACTTTTTATTTAGATGTCTAAATTTCTCTTTCGGTACATCAAATGGAATTAGGTGCCAAAATAAAAATTTAGACGTCAAAATAAAAAATTAGACCCTAACAATTAAAAAAAGTGACAAGTGCGACGTAACGAGTAATGCGAGGTGGATCGATGGATTTTCTAAAATATATTTACGACGGAATTGTAGTTTCCTCATTGCAGTAACTCGTTCTCCAAAAAATTTAAAAAAATAAAGAATTGTGCATATATGTGTTGCCTTTTCATTACATGTGTGCAAGTTGACTATGTAAACACCTCGAGTAGGAATGAGAAACACTTGCGACCTGCTTAGATTATCTATCCACTATCTAGATTCTAGACACAAGAGATGGATCCCACAACTAATAATATATTATTTTGGTATTAAGATAGATCAGAGATAAAATGAAGATATCTTTAAATTTGATATTAAGATAGATCGGAGATATCTAAGATATCCTCACTTTATTCCCGATCTATCTTAATACCAAACATATCAATATATAGAGCTTATTTTTTTTGTGTCCGAGGGTGGACACCCAAGATGGACAGCAAGTCCGGATGCGCGGTAGAACATATAAGAGAATCTCGAAGACAAATTTTCCTTATCTAGGATAAGCTTCTGGAGGAGTATCACATTGTTACTATCCCAAGTTATCCTGAGGTCTATCAAAGGTCTACAGCTATCCTATCATGTGTCAAATATGTGAAGGTTAATTATGTGCGTTTATATATTTCAGTTTATCAAGGAAAATTCATGAATTCGAACTTGTCATCTGTGTATCATTTTGATTTTCCCATCCTCGCCTTGTGTTCTACCACTTATTACATTTTTTGGGTCGTGGGATTTGACATGAAAAGTGAATAGTAACATAGAAAAATCTTTGTTTGACATCTCCAAATTTGAGAACACTATTTAGATCTAATGTCAATCTTAACGTCAATTATCCAATCATAAGATTGGACCGTCGAGATGGGAGCAAGAAGTATAATGACGAGGGACATGTTGTCTTTTTAACTTTCTCTTTCTCCATGTTTTCTCCCTGTTTTGGGACTTCCAAAGGACAGCTGATAAATGGCCGAGGCATTCTGCTTGCGTTCAAGTATAACACATAAAAAAGAAAAGGAAAGGAAAAAGATTCTGTTGTTGAATTAACACAATGAGCTAGTGTCTCTAACATTAGACTTAATAGTCTAACCTATCGAAAACCCACGGCGACTAACCCATCCTCCTTATTTGTCACCCTAATCCTAATGTCGTCGTCTTCATCAAATGTGTACTTGTCATTTGTCACCCTAATCTTGATGTCGTCGTCTTCGTCAAATTTGCACTTGTCATTTGTGTCACCATAACCCTAATGTCGTCGTCTTCGTCAAATTTGCACTTGTCATTTGTCACCCTAACCCTAATGTCGTCGTCTTCGCCAAATTTGCACTTGTCATTTGTGATTGGCAATGTTTGTTATTGTTGTCCCACTCTTTCAAAGTAGAGGAATGGAAAGCAACAGCAAGATTAATCCAGTTGCCACCGAGTACATTAGACTAAAGACTAACAGACAGATAGGGATCACTGGTTTGAGGGTGGGGGGGGGGGGGAGAAGTACCAAGTCATACGCTTTCATGTCTACTCCTCCCACACATTACCACGAGGTGTGTAGATAGACTAGCGATGTTGGAGATGGCCCAAGGTCTTGTTTAGTGAGAAGTCCCAAGTCATGGGTCACAAATGGACAAAGGGGAATGTGCCATTTTGGAGCTTAAACATGAGAGCCCATCCAAGAAGAGAGCTAGGGAAAACCATGCACCGACTCTTTTTTTTCTTCTGTTGGCATGTGGTTTGTCTCAATTAGGGTGTAAAGGAGAAGATGATAAGATGTGTGCAAAAGTATGTGACTTGAACATCCTGTAGAACCATGGCATCAAATGTTTCCCAACCTCATCACCAATCACAAAGAGTGTTCTGATTCCAAAGAAGACACTTTTTCAACAAACAGCTGGAGGCTAGTTGGAGGGTGGAACTGGAAGATAAATGCATTGAATTGTTAACCAAGCAAAGGTATTGACATGTTTCTCATGATGGTTTCTATTTGAAATCTGACACTGATGGTGGGACTTGCATGAAAAAACAACCAGGAAATAGAATAGAAGGCATCACACAAGTTGGGTTTCTGATCTGGTAATGGGAAATGGCCTTCAAAAAGTTGAAGAACTAGTTGTTAATTTGAGGCTACTGCATGACCAGATGAGATTCTGGCTGAAGTGTTCAAGGGTTATAGGCCAATCATAATCATCAAGAAGGTGGTTAATTAACCAGCCTGTTCAATGCAATATATCTGAGATGATAGGCTAATGATTGGAAATATTTGAGAGTCTACATGCTAAGGGGGACTAAACTTAGGAGACATGTCACAAAACCTACATGGTCATTTCCTAGGGATGGCAGAAGTTAATTGTACACCTAGTAGTATGATCACTGGAAAAGTTCAGCAATAGGGGATAAGGTCCTTAGTATGGAATCTATTAGTTTGGAGAATAAGGAGCCATGCATGTCACATGTCTCAAGTTTGGAATCAATTGCACAGTAGGTAAGTTGAGTATCTTTAAAAATATGAATGGAGGTGTCCAGGTGAGTATAATTGCAGATGAAATCCTACTGAACACTTCAGAGGCATGTATGAATGCATGCCATGCTAATCTACAAAAGTTTAAAGAGCTTATGGACTATATATGAAGCAAAGAACATAGATGTAGTACAAATATGACTTAGGACAGCAACATTACAGTTCTCATATTGTCCTAAGAAACTACTACCCTTAGTTTACTTTATTAATGAACAAAATAATTCATGTACTTGCCTGATTGTTATCACATATCAATTAAAAATGAAAGGTAAACAAAATCACCAGATTTGAAGAGTAGGTGTCATCTTCTTTACCCTAAAGAAAGAGCATAATGTTAGTAATCTCATCCCAAGTCATATTCACATCTTTCCTCTAAGCACTAAATAAAGATGTATACTTTTTAGTCTAACATCACCATTTGAGTCTAAGGCTTACGTTTGTAAATTTGAGCAATACTTACATCAATAAGTAAAGTGTTGGTGAATACATCTTTATGTAATTAGCCTATACGGAAGTGATAATATATAAAAATATGTTTTTATTGCAAAATCAAATAAGGTCCACTGTTACTATGTTTTCTTTCATTCTTTTGTCACTTTATCACATCAGAAGAAGGAGAAGAGTTAAGAAGAGGGAAATGTATCTATGAATTATCATTTAGATATGTAGCAAATACAACTATGAGATAGAGAGAGAATTGTTATATCAAGGGAACTTTTAAAAGTAACCTTCTGTTAACACATATTTATTAAAATATATCTAATTCTGATTTATTTACAAATTCATACTTAGATAGCTAACACAAATATATGGCAACTTACATAAATTTATGTGCTTACAAACTTATATAAGTTATAGCATAGGAAAATGTTTATTGCTCGACCCAAATGTTTGGCCGAGCAATATCAACACTCACAAAATAAGTGTGGGGCCCTCTGATTGTGAGTGAGCAGTAAATATTTCTCTATAACATTCTTGCTTAAGTTAGAACAAATTCGTATAAGTTGTAATATATTTATGTAAGTTGCAACATATTTGTGTAAGTTATCGAGATATAATTTTATAATTTTGTTAGAATGGAGTATATTTTGATAAATATTAATTAAAATAAAGTTATTTTAAAAACATTTCCTTATATCAAATCACACACACAAAAATAATATTTTTTAAAATAAATGTGCAAAAAATCCTTGCACCTACCAGTACCAGTACCACCCGGTGGTCCTCCGTCACTCCAAAAAAAATGAGTGGCCTCAAAAAAATCGTAAACGGAGCCCCAGCATAAGCATCCATCAGCATTCTGATCTCTTAGCTGGGCCCCTCCCAGTCGAGCATCCGGTGGACCCCTTCTCGAGGACCACGGGATCATCAAACCCACCCACTCACCCCTCCCCGGGTGAGGGGGACCATCGCGTTTCGACCGTACGATCAGATGGGTGTCGTCTGGGCCCGACGCCGCCCAGTGCAACTCCTCAACTCCTCCGCCAAACGAGTCAGTTAATGGGCTGGTTGGTCGAGTGGGCCCTCCTTGCTCCCCCCCTTGGCCGCCCGACAAAGCCCAACAATTTACAGCCAGGCCCACCTCCAGCACACGCAACATACGCCAAGGCTCACAAGAAGGGTATCGTGTCGGATGTCTATTGGCTGAGCGTAGCCCCAACGTGTACACATCTGCTTTCGTCTTTCTACTCCTGCGCGGCGTCTACTCTTCTTCTTCCCGAAATGGCGGGGCGGGGAAGGCCCCCAGTTTGAGATCCCAGGCTGCAGACCAGGGCGGAGATCCCACCCTGACACCCCCCCCCTCCCCCGCCGGCTTCTTCTCGATCTCCGGATGTCTCCTCTGAGATCGTTCGACCAGTAGCCGGAGGGATTCCGGCGTGCTGCGGGGGATTCGGCGTGTGCATGCAGTGCGAAGCTCGGCGGTCTTCTTGGGCTCTTTTTCCCGTCGGGCAGAAGCGGAGGAGGAGGGAGGAGATGCACAAGGGGAAGTCCCCGGAGCCCTTGGATTTCTTCATCTGGACCGTCGAGGTGCGTTTTCCTCGCCCGATTCGGGAACCACGGGTCCCTGTGGTGCGCGGCTTGTTGCGGATTTTTTTTGGGTGCGGATGCTACTTGAGATGATTTGGCTGGTCTTGGGATGACGATTTATGAATTCGCGTAGTGATGTTGTCTTGTAAGTGCGTGCAAGCTGGTGGATTTTTCTTCTCTAGGGGTGTCTGTTCAGGTTGTTTAGCGGGATTCGGCTACTGAAGTGTGACAAAAGAAGTTGTTTGATACTGGTTTTACTTGGCATAGAAGTGAGGGCGCTATTGTTTCTATAGTTCGTTCTTTGTGTGCGATGTGTTTGGTATACTTGTGCCATGTCAGTATGAATTGAGAAGGCTAGGTGAATTTATTGAATGTTGAGACAGTATCTCCTCCTTTGTAGCTGAGCTGCTTCCCTTGTGTTGTGGTGACTGGACGTTGATCCGCAGCTTCTTGGTTACCTTGTAAGAATGTAAGGTGAAGGAGCATAGGAAATTTAAGAACGTCTTTGTTGAGTAGGGCTTACAAAAGGGGAAAAACCCAATTCATTGTAGTAATTTGCATTAGAACATGTTTTTGGGAAAGCTGTAAATCTGTTGCACTAGGATGAACCCCTGGGTCTCCCCACTTCTCCCATGTATTCATTGTTGATCACCATGAATATATCTCAGAACAAGCTCTGACACTTTGTTGTAACCTGATTCTTCGTCCTTCAAGGTCAGTGAAGGATTTCAGGGGAATAGATTAGTAATACAGCCATAGATTGACTAGAATTGTCCCTTGATAGTACTATCGAAAATTAGCTATTTTTAATGGGAACTATTTGGTTATAGGGATTATTGGAATTTGGTAACCACGAAGACTTTAAAGTTTTCTTGTAGGTGCTTGCATATAAATGTTTCTCTTCTGATTGATACCTTACCAAAACCCCCAGAGGTTGTTAGTTTGGAAACATCTAGAAAAAGAGATTGACGGTGAGGAAGGCCAAGAATGTGTTAGTAATCAGCAAAGTTCAGCAACACCAGTTGTGTACGTTTCCATCCCAACAAGTACATGCACACTTAGGCTTATAGGCCAGGTTTTCTGATTTATCAGGGTTCATCGTCGTTAAATAAAATGGGGAATTGGTTCATACTGTGCCCGGGAGCTTGTGGTCCTAGGCACGGTCGGTCCGGTCCAGTTTTTTTTTTGTTCTTTTTATTTTTTATTATTATATTTTTTTGTAAACGAGACCAAACCAAATCGGAATGTACCAGTCTGGTACACTTTGGTACGAACCGTACCATGATTTGGATGAGAGAAGACTTTACTTTTACAGGAGAAGTGTTAGCATATCAGTTGGAAGAAATTGCAATTCCAAATTGATTAGACTGGAACCTCGATCAGATGAGAGAATGATTGAAAGTGGACAACTTAGGACTTGGAATGGAGAAGAGACAGAAGAGGGCGTGGTTAATCTAGGCAATAAGGAAAAGGAAAGAACTTCACAGCATGGTGATTGACAAGTTTCCAAGGGTACTTTTTTTTTTCTTTTTGTTCTAGCTGGGTGGCTAAGCCACTGGCGCAACAACCCCCCACCGGGTATCGAAACCGGCCCCTCCCCCCCCCCCCAAAGAACCCAGTGTGTCCATCCCGCCTATGCGGGCGGACAGTTTCCAAGGGTACATGATAACAAGTGTGCTTTCGTTCAGTAGTCAGAGTCTGCACAGAGCATTTCCTCTGTGTTTTCCTGCAATTATGCAATGAATTATTTTGTTTTAAAAATACAGAATCTGAATCAATTCTTGGGGGAAGAGAGGAAGGGAGGGTTGAAAGAAGATGCCTTATGGGGGACGAATGTGAGCTTCAGGGGTTTATGCATTCCTGAAGTGTTTGTGAGTTGCAACTGCCAGACTATAGATCAACTATGTGAATGCACAAACAACACTTAACATTTGCTTATATTGCTTGATCCTTTCTCCAACCAAGAATGGTTGCTTTCTCCCCATATTTATCTCATGGGAAAATCATCCTTTTATAAAGTTTCTATTAGGAAAAGCCTCCTTGTTTCTTCTCTCTTTGCTGCTCCTGCAGCTGAGATGGATGCTTGTGGATTAAGTTCCAATGTTGGGCCTCACACAGGTTGCACACATTCGTTTCTGGTGCAGGCCTGGATATCTTGTTCAGAGAGAAATCGCAAGGCTTTCACGGGGTGGAGTCAGTGTGTGGTTTGTGCTTATTGGGTTATCAAAACTAAGGACTTGAATATATCTCCTAGTTTGTGAATCATGTTTCTGGCTCTTGTTGGGAGGACTAGAGGATGTGCAACCCTTGTATGCACTAGTTCCCAGATTCTCAGCCATCTTGTTGGCCCTTGTAGGGGGGGCTAGAGAGACTCTACGTCCTTGTGTGGGCTATGTACCTGATATGTGGAGCTAGAACTGTGCATATCATCTTCTATAACTACATTCTAACCTCTTGGTGCCAATCACTCCAAAAGGAAAGACTAAACGTCTTATTTCTCTAATGCATCATCACTGAAATATGCTTTCCTTCATTGTTTCATCTATATTTTAGCATGCTTTATGTATTTACTTACTCGAATTTGTCATCATTGCCTTCAATCCGAAGCATGTTCAACAGTGCAGTATATTGCTATTCTTTAGACATTCTTGTTAATTCATAATAGTTCCCATTGTCATTGGTCCTTCAAAGAAATTGCACTTGTTATTGCATTTTGTGCATCAGGTGAAAAATATTCTTATTTCTCTGACGGCATCAGCACTGGAGTTCCATGTGCTTCCTTTCTTATGGATTAGTAGGGGCAGTTTCATCTAGATTTGGCATGCATTATATCCTTTAATAATTAGAGTCTGTGATTATATCCTTTAAGATTAGGAATGAGCACTTCCGTGAGGATTTGGGGATAGCTCCAATTGATAGAAAAATGAGAGAAAATAGACTTAGGTGGTTTAGACACGTGCACTATCACCCTAACTCGGCGCCGGTTAAAAGATGTGACAAAATCTTAGTGGATACCAGTACAAGAGCTAGGGGAAGGCCTAAAATAAGATGGTGCGATGTTATTAGGAAAAACTTGGACTTCTTTCGTTTGAACACAACTACAGCATTTGATAGAATTTTTTTGTGGAAAAGAATTCATGTAGCCGACCCCAAATAATGGGATAAGGCTCTGATGATGATGATGATCATATGCATTTGACCTGGTTCAACAGCGTGGCTTACTGATATTGCATTTTGCATCTCTGTTAATAACTTCTTGTAGTTCCCATTAATATGGTACTTCTGACAAAATTGCACTTTTCTGTTTGCAAAATTGGAAAGCAACCATGCAATATCAATCTTATAGAATCCAGGAACATGCTTATGATTCATAATCAGTAGAAGAAGCTGAATGTTAACTTTATCTCAGATAAGAGTTCACAACTATTCATTCTGACTGACATTGGAAGCATGGTTTAGGATGTTGGACTGTGGCTCGAAGAGATAAACCTTGGTAGCTACCGCCAGGCCTTTGAAGAGAATGGTGTCAATGGAGAATACCTAGAAAGCCTATCCATGTTCACTACCGAACAAATTTTGCGGTTTATCAGACGTTGTCATATGAAATGGGGAGATTTCATTACGCTGTGCAAAGAACTGAGGCGCATCAAAGGTAATCCTTTCCCACCCTATGTTTACAAGTCTGATTAATTCTGTCAATCTCCGTATTCTTCTACTTAAAATCCTTTTCTATCCTATATTTACCTGTTTGATTAGTTCTAGTCGGCTCCCATATGCTTCCATACTTGTGAAATGCACCAATCATTTCTAGAATCTCTTCCTTACAAGTTACAATCGGCTGTAATGATATCCCAAAATTTTCACTGGTGCAGTTGCATGCCTGAAAGGGGAGCAAGAAGTCCATCAGCCATGGTGGGCGCCGTCATGCCTTTCAGTCTTATTCATCAGGGTGGCAAAACGTAACAGAAGATCCCGTGTTGTTTCGCTAAAGCTGGAGCCATAGCCCCACACAAGAACACTGTTACATATGTACCTAAATAGATCTTTACTTCTCTCTCCTTTTGCCTCGCCCCGCTGGAAAAGGAAAACGGGTGGTGATGGTTGTGCTGATGTTGCGAAGTGTTGTTTGTTTTCCCCTGCCTTGTTCTGCATGGCCGAAGGCCTTGCCTTGTGTTCGGCCGAAGGCATCCAGCAAAATGTGGGGCAAACCACCGAAGGCATCCAGCACAATCTGGTTTGCTCTGTTATGAAACCCAGATCCCACACTGCAAAGTTTAAGTGGCTCTCCAGCATTGCAAGGGTCCTCTCCCAGGATCGTTGCCCACGAGTGGTTTGAAAGGGTTGCTGTTGTGATAAAATCACCTCTTTCTTCTTCTTCTTCTTCTTTGTTTTGTTTTTTTGCTTGTTAGAATGTTTTGCAACTATAAGGTGAATTCAGTTTCTCAGAAGAAGTCAAGTTCAATTATCTGTGTGGACCTGATTTGTGCATGTCCATGCTTGAGTTGTGCTAATGATCTTAAGACAATGCTCACAAATACCCCATACTAGGCTGAAGACATTGGCGGTGTTAAGTATGGAAGCCACTTTTAGCTCCCACCAACATGGTACAAAGTGAAGGAGAGCATAGCTAAGTGGCTTTGAAATGACACATTAGTCATTGATAAGAACTTACTGCACTTTTGATGCGTGGCACCACGACGACTACTCTTAATTCAAAATCATCATACTTTTAGCTCAAAATTTATTTTGATAAGGTCAAAATAATTATTAAAAATCTCGTTGATAGTTTTTAAATTCTAATAGTAATAGTTTCGAGTCTAAAATTAATATTTATGAGTTTAAGCTTATTACTATTAAAGTTCAGTCAAATTTAAGTTTATTAATATTAACACCTAATCAATATTTTTTAGTCCAAAAGTTGGTATTTATGAGCCCCAGTTGTTATTAAAAGTATATTTGGTATTTTTAAATTTTAAGAGTAATATTTAAGTCTAAAATTTATATTTATAGGCTCAAAATTTTAATTTATAAATTTATCACAATTTTCCAATGCCATCACTTGTTGGTCGTTGCCACCCGATGTTCGCTGACCCCACCACCCACTACTGTCGCCGGTTTGACACATGGTTAAACTACCCCATGGGTCCCTTAACCCAAAAAGTAACTTACCCCACTTTGCCATCTTATCCCACTAACCATCACTAACCATGGGTAGACTTACCCACTTTCTACTTTTTTTAGTCAACTAAAATTTTGACTCAATTTATCTTTTTTGTGTAATAAAAAAGTAAGATAATATTCATAGATATGTAATAAAATAATATTTAAAATTTAATAATTATTTTTATAAATTTTTTCAAAAAAAAAAGTTACCCACGGTGGGTAACTCTGCCCCACCTTCTGAGGTAGGGCAGGGTTACCCACGAAATAGGGTGGGTAACCCGATTACCTCTACCTACTCTGTCAAACTAAAAAAATAGATTTACCCAGGGGTACACCAGGGGTACACCAGGGGTACCCCTGGTTAAACCAGGGGTACCCCCCCCCCCATCAAACCGGCGTGTGATAGCTCAAATGGTGCCCTTATGTGGTGTCACGTGAATTGTCATATGTATTTATAAAATACAATAAATATTTCTCCTAATCACTGCCTCTAAAATTCCCTACTAAAAACTCCTAATAAGAACTACCTAAACTCTAAACGCTATAACTATCCAAAATCAGCTTTCGTTTACTAATATCATGCTTGGTGTAAGCTCTAGCTGAAAGCACGTTTGAACTTCCACAAGTTTCATCCAATCATTTCGAAGGGAAAGACGTAGTGCCTCGGAAGTCGCCATCGTCATCTTTTTTCACTCTTTTTTTTTTTGGTAATGAGGAAATCCCATCCCGAGTGGTTTTGTGGGTTTAGGGATTGGTGTTCGTGAACTCTAAGATCAGGACTTGGCAGCTCCTACTTTATGTGTACCCGTATTGCCCTTATCCCACTTGACCGGAAAAACTCTGGATCTACACACCTCGATGATTACATGTAAATCAGGTAAACTCCCCCCCCCCCCCCCCCCCCAGGAATCAAACTCGGGACCTCTTGCTTTTAAGCAAGAGTTCTAACCGATCGACCCAATCGGGGTCCTCATCTTTTTTCACTCTTGTTTCTATGTTTCTAATGACAAGATTCAAAAATCTAAATGAAAATTAATGCTGTCAAAAAAGGTTTATTAGATAATCCCAAGTCTCATTCTTACCTCCCCATAACTACTACTTTGCTCTATATATTGTTTATCACCTACATAGATCGAACGTATAATATTTGTATGTCGTTTATTTGTGAAGTACGTCCATCACTTTATCACCTAGGTGGTGGTGAAAACACAGGCCCATCAAGCTCCCTAAGAACTAGAAGGGCACTAATTGGGCACAGATTCGTGGGGGCCCATTAGGGTGAGCAAATCTGCCACCTGTCACCAAGCTGCTACCCCTCCGCGCTCCGGCCAATCACATTTGATCTCCAGATATCGTGGGTAGCCCAGCCGGCCCCTTGGCCAATGGGCTTCCGCCTACGTGGCACTCTCCTCATCCTGACCACTCGCGCCCCTGGCCCACAACCTCCCACTTCGACCACTATTTTAGAGGCCTCCCCGGTCCACTGGCACATCAAGCAGCCGCCAGCCACTATCTATCTTCCTCTCTCCTTGGCATTTCTTCGAGCAGAAGCGGAGCATCTGCCCCCATGGCGGCCTCCGCGATCCAGCGCTCGGCCTTCGCCGGCCAGACCGCCCTGAAGCAGCAGAACGAGCTCGTCCGCAAGGTCGGCGTCTCCGGCGGCCGCGTCTCTATGCGCCGCACCGTCAAGAGCGCCCCCGAGAGCATCTGGTACGGCAACACCCCCCAAAATTCCCATGCCCTCCTCTTCCTCTTCTTCTTCTTAATCTTATTCGCAACACTGGACTAGGGTTCTTCGGGTCGTTTCTGTCCTAATCTAGTGGATTTCCGTAGCGAGTCCAGAGATTAAGGAGGATTCTTTTGCCCTAACCTGTACGTGCTCAAAATTAATAATAATAAAAAAACTGTGGGGATTGATGATGCAGGTACGGCCCGGACCGCCCCAAGTACCTGGGCCCCTTCTCGGAGCAGACCCCGTCGTACCTGACCGGCGAGTTCCCGGGCGACTACGGGTGGGACACGGCGGGGCTATCGGCCGACCCGGAGACGTTCGCGAGGAACAGGGAGCTGGAGGTGATCCACTCGCGGTGGGCGATGCTGGGGGCGCTGGGCTGCGTCTTCCCGGAGATCCTGTCCAAGAACGGGGTGAAGTTCGGGGAGGCGGTGTGGTTCAAGGCCGGCGCGCAGATCTTCTCCGAGGGGGGGCTCGACTACCTGGGGAACCCCAACCTGGTGCACGCGCAGAGCATCCTCGCCATCTGGGCGGTCCAGGTGGTGCTCATGGGATTCGTCGAGGGCTACCGCGTCGGCGGCGGCCCGCTCGGCGAGGGCCTCGACAAGGTGTACCCAGGCGGCGCCTTCGACCCGCTCGGCCTCGCCGACGACCCTGACACCTTCGCCGAGCTCAAGGTGAAGGAGCTCAAGAACGGCCGCCTCGCCATGTTCTCCATGTTCGGCTTCTTCGTCCAGGCCATCGTCACCGGCAAGGGCCCCATCGAGAACCTCTTCGACCACGTCGCCGACCCCGTCGCCAACAACGCCTGGGCCTACGCCACCAACTTCGTCCCCGGCAAGTGAGCTGCCTGCCCGGCCCGAAACGTGCTGTAACAGTATGATGTACGGATGGAGGAGGCCCGTCGGCCCGATCATGTGAAGCAGCTGGGTTTTGGTTCGGGTCCGGTTCGGGTTCATTGTTGTAATATGTTATTATCTACCTTTTGTATTTATAAATGGAAAATTAGTTAAATGGACTTGTGGCGCCAGATATCTCTCACTTTTCTATAGTTTTAGATGGTGCCAAAAAAAATATGAAGTGGTTCTTTTTGTCACAAAATTTCTTCACCACCGCTGTCATTTTCCACTCACAAATATCATGATCAAGTACATCATTCAAGAGATTGGAATGGAATTACGAGGATGGGACAAGATTAAAATCATCATATACATAAATAAGAAGAGCAATTTAGCAGCTTATTGGTAGAGATGTCAATGGACCGGGCCTGGATCGGGCCTTACTAGGCCCGGTATGAGTGGCCCGACCCGGCCCAAGAAAAATCCAGTTAAGTCCGGTCCGTCTTGAAAAATATAAGAAAAATATTATTTTTATCTATATTATATATAATTTTAATATATCTATTATAATATATATAAAAAATAATATATTTTTTACGTATATCTATATTAACATTTAATTTATAAAAAATATATTTTTGAGTAGATTTATTGTAGAAAAATAAATATAATTCTTTTTCTAAATATAAATTTTATATTTAATATAAATTATATTTATGTTTAAAATTTTTAGACCGGTCAGATCTAGCCTCACAAAACCCAAGTCCGGCCCTATTTTTTTTTTCGGGCCGAGCTAAAAGATTTTAAACGAGCTACTTTTTTCGGCGCAAGTTCGGTTAAAATCGGGCCGGACTTCCGAACCTCCAGGCCGCCCGACCCAATTGACACCCTTACTTATTGACAGGCTCCTCCATCTATGGGTCTGACATGTTATCTTAGAAGCTCCAAAATCTAAATTCACTCAAGTTTGGAAACCACCATAGATCTTTTTTGAGTGCTCTCTATCTTATGTGTTGCACTCTTTTTTTTTTTTAGAAAGACTTTTTGCACTTGTGAAAGTGCAAAAAATCCTAGTCATCATGCACTTCTTCCCTCCTATTGGTGGAAATCATCATGATGACTAGATCTCTCTTCTCTCCTCCACCAATGGAAAGGGAGAAGTGCATGATGACTAAGACTTTATGCACTTTCACAAGTGCAAAAAGTCTTTCTCTTTTTTTTTTTTTGTCTGGTTAGCTTTGCTTTTATCACTTGTGATTGTATATTTAACGCATACTTTTAGTTTTAATGTAAGTGTTTGAAGTCTGATCTTTCTTGTCCAGACTCCTACATCTAACAAAAAAAATAGATATAATGGACTTGAATAGGATGTTTATAGGGACAGATAGAAAATTATAAGTTTTTTATTTCCCCCTTTTTTTGACAACTTCAGATAGGATCCATTAAAATTATTAAATCTAATAGAAACAAAGGATGACTTATCATGTGCTACATCTTTTGTCATAAAAAATGGAGAGTTATTGATCAGTCTTTGATTTGGTGAGACTTATTTTTAAGTCTTTGAATTGAGAGCAGATCCTCTCACTACAGGGGTGGAGGGAGCTCTCTTAGTAATGAGAGGAGAGATGATATTTTGCATAAAAGTCTAAACTAAAACGTGATAGATGCACATGAAAAGCTCAATTTTGTCAAGAGAGTAAGACTGTATCTTCATGAAATAATTCTAAATGCTGCTTTGCCTTGGGATAATTCATTTCAACTGTGGGAGTAGGGGTGTAAACGAGCCGATACGTTCGACGAGTAGTTCGAAACTCGACTCGATAAAAGCTCGGTCCGGCTCGTTTATTTAATTAACGAGCCGAGCTTGAACAAAAAAAAAGCTCGATTCATAAACGAGCCGAGTCTGAACACATGTGAGCTCGGCTCGATTATACTCGTGAACAGTTCGTTTAAGAGCTCGTTAAGAGCTCGATTAAATACTCGTTAAGAGCTTGTCTAAATACTCGTTAACACTTCGTTTAAATATTTCTTTAAATATAATAAATATATATTGATATAAAATATTTATTTGTTTTTATACATTTATTATTACAATATAAAATATTTTTGAGGACTTAAATGTCATAGACTAAATCCACAGTGTATATACACAAATTATGCAAATGAGGGTATATACATAGATCATGTAAATAGGGGCATGAACATAAAATTTAGTGTTGCAAGGTCCCCCAGCATATCAAGTATCTTCTTCCTCCCGAGACCGACCTGCGCAGTAGGTGAGCCCCCCGATGGGGCCGAGGGACGCGTTGTCGGCCACTGGCATCTTCGGCGACCACTGTGGACCATTCGTCAGTGGCAGACAGTGCTCTCGGCGGCCGCAGTACCATCACCAACGGTGCAGAAAGGGGGCTCTAGGCGGTGTGCGAAGGGGAGTTACAGCACCGCCCCTACCTTGTCGCGCACCAACCCCCTCCCTTGCGGTGTCTATCTATTAATCTCATATTGCTTGTAACAAATTATGAATATATTTCAAACATTATATTAAATAGTTAAATTAAGTAACTCAACAAAACTATTGAGATATGCGCTTGAAATAAGATAAATTTAGGTCTTATGAACGATCAATTTTTTACTTGTAGATTGGATTGGACTTACTTATATATACGAGCTCGTAAATTCAATTAAGCTCGTTAAGATACTCGTTAAGGGCTCGAGCTCGAGAGTATTTAAACGAGCCGAGTTTGAACAGGTATTTTCAATACTCGATATAGCTCGAGCTCGGCTCGAACTCGATTAAAAATTAACGAACAGAGTTTGAGCAGCATACTACTCGGCTCGACTCGGCTCGTTTACACCCCTATGTGGGAGAATGGATTTTCTTATTATTTCTTTCAGTTTCTCTTTGCTATTGTTCTTTTCATTGTTCACTTATCACTTAGCAAATGCCTTATCCATTGTGTATAAGGACAGACAACCAGAACCAATTCTTGTTCTTTGCCATATGTTTTCATGTTAAAGAGAGTCAATCTTCAAATGAGTTTTTTAAACAAAGCTTGATGGTTGCTGCTGATACATCTATCTAGGTTTCGACATATTTACTCAGGGGAAGAGCCTCTGGTGCATGTAGTAGTTACAAAGCAACAAATATATGGCATGTTACCTTATGCGTCTATCACTGCCTAAAAGTTGTTTCAGTAATGCAAGCTGTGATTCTGCTGCATGCCCTCCATTTTTTTCACCATTCATAAAACAAGGTGATATTTTCTATTTGCATGCAGCTACACATCATAAAAATAATAGAAAGAATACATTTCAACATGAGATCCACTTCTTCAGTCTATTTTCACATAAGATCTTGTACCTTTTCCTTGTGATGCATGTGGCCAAATCAGAAAGTAAATAACTAATAATTGAATGGGCCTTCCTAGCAATCTCCCCTTTCTTGCCATTGTTCAGTTTTTCACATGTGATTTGTTCATGTCTGTCTCAGCAGGTTGTGGAAGCAGCACCTGCTAGCATTCTACAGTGCGAAGGTCTTCCATTAATTCTGCCACTCAATTGTGGCAATCTATTTTTTAAAATTTTAATAAAAGATATAGCATAAGAAAGGAATGTAATAAAGTGAGAGGAGTGCAAATGAGGTTTGCTAGTATTCACGGTGCTATCATTCACAAAATCCTCTAGTCAATACTTTTCCCCTTCTCTTTGTGAAATTTAATTTCCTATTCTTGTCTCCTATCCTTTCTGAATTTACTTGGTTTATGAGTACCATGGACACTAAGGATGATGATAATGATGATGGACACTAGTTTGCAGGGGAGCTCACATCACTTTTTTCTGTTTCATTCTTTTCTGTATGTTATTTCTGTTCACCCAATCCTTACTCATTGCTCCATCCGAGATCATGGTTGTTGTGTTATAGAGGATTCCTCAAAATAAACAGGATAAGTGAAAATACGACCACTCAGAGAGAACACTGATTCTCAAATTCTTAGTGTAGGAATTGAAGGTAATTAAGCATATTCTATTGTTACATACTTTTTTTTCCTCATTAATGAACTTGTCATTTGGAAGTTAACTTATCAATTAATGTTATTGTACATCAATTTTGATTTTATTTCTTGTTGATTACATGTATTGATGGTTTTTTTCACAATTGCAAGGATGTATTGTTATTCAATCGGGAGAGAAGAATTAAATGGAAGGCTTATAAGAGACATCATATTCTCATGTTTTGTATATCATGGGCGGATTGCGATTCTTGTTGTACATTCAGACTCGTTATATGTAGGATGATGATGTAAATTAATGTTAATAAAATATTTATGTTGTATATATGATGATGTGAAATTTATGTAAATTAAGTTATGTGTGATAATTTTATGAAATGAATGTTTGAAAGATATAGAATCAGACGTTTTAGCTTTTATATTATCATAGATGTGTTAAATTTACAGGGTTTAAATGACGTACAATAGAGGAAATGTTGTTCGTTTGTTTTCAGAAAAAAAATATGAATATTTTATTTAATTTTAAATTTGCAAAGTTAGTTTTCTTTTAAAAAAAACGAACATATGATTGACATTTTTTCCAAATTTGTGATAGTAGAATATGATAGTTTATAATTAAGTGATGTGTGATTGTGTAAATCGGAAAGGATTTATTATTTAAATGTGTATAATTTAAGTTATTAACAAAATACTTATCTAATAGCAAAATAATAATGAATAATATATATATGATAATATATAACAAAAATATAGGAGCCCAAGATATAACAATAATATGGTAGCATAAAGTATAATAACATAAATATGGTGCTAGCATATAATATTAAAAAGATTAATGATGAATATCATATTATAAGTCATAATCTCATTATATTTCATAATAAATTTAATATGATGATGGTATATAGTGTAGTCATAATATGATTTGCTTAATGATCATATGCATCTACATAGTAAAACATAGATATATGTGATAATTTATAACAAAAGTATGGTAGCACAACATATAACAAAAATAAGATAGCATAAAGTATAATATAATAAATATGATGGTACTATATAGTAAAGAAAATTTAATGATGAAAATTATATTTCATAATCTCATTATATCTCATAATAAAATTAATATGATAGTAGTAATTACATAGTACAAGATAGATGGTAGCACATAGTATAATAAAAAAATAATAAAGAAAAGTAATGGAGGGTAGAGGATAAGGGTATTTTAAGAAAGACAACATAAAAGTAGAGGGTTAACTCACTTTAACCTGTCAAACCACAAAAATGCAAAGTGGGTTAACCCACTTTAACCCATGAGGTTAACTTTTACATTCTCAAATCAAATTGTACTTTAACTCGGTCTAAAGTTATGCCGGGGGTTGAGTTGGGTTAACCCTAACCCTTTTCCAAATTTTATCAAAGTAGGATAAGATTTGTAAAGTTGTTATATTATAGCCTAAAGCATCTTATCAAAGTGGACGAGGAAAAAATATAAATTTCATTTTCTATGGTTACACTACCTGAGATAGTTTAACTACTCATCAGGGATTTATGCCGAATAAAGAACTTACATGTAGTTTTCTTATCCATGTTATGAAAGCAGCACAATCCCTATCCGACCATCTTATCCCATTTCGATAGTAGGCCATATCGATCCAAATCTAATTAGTTTTGAGAAATATTTAGAAATTTCGACAATTTGCTCCCCATAAAGGTCGTAACATCACCCTTGCAACATGTCTTTTAAACATGTGAGAAACGTGCACTTTCCAAATAAAAAAAAAGAGAAATGTTATGTTTCCGGTTAGTCGGGAGTATAGGGGCACGTGAAGGAGCCGTGTTCTTTCACCGCGTGTCATGTGGAGGGGCATGGCTCCCGATGTATTAATTAATATATTTTTTTATTATTTATTTTTTTACCCTGAAATAATACATACAAATATATATCTACCGCACACAAATACCTATTTAGTGCACACAAATAATATAAGAATGCACACAAATAAATATATTTATGTACATTCGTATACTATTTATATGCACTATTGTGGTATTTGTGTGTACTAAATATGTATTTGTATGCACTAGATAGATATTTGTGTGCACTGTTTGAGGGTAAAAAAAAATAATGCACACAAATAGGCTTCTAGTACACACAAATATCTATCTAGTGCACACAAATACCACAATAATACACACATATAGTATAAGAATGCACACAAATAGATACTTATACCATTTGTGTGCACTATTGTAGTATTTGTGTGCACTACAAGAATATTTGTGTGTACTGTTTGAGGGTAAAAAAAAAATTAAAAGTGTATTAAATACATCGGAGGTCATGCCCCTCCACATGACACGTTGTGGAGAAACACGGCTCCTTCGCGTGTCCCTAAGATTTTGAGAAAAAAAATCAAGTTTGTTAATCATACGATCTTTTAAAGAGAGCACATGTCGATAACCTTTTTGCAATTCACTTTTCTTGCAAAAAAAATTGTTCAATTTTGATAATTCCTTCAATGTTATCCTTCTTTGTTAAGTAACTTAATTGAAAGGGCATAAGCGATATTTTATGCTGAGGAGGGAATTCATGATATTGACATTTTAAGAAACATCTTCATGACTTGGGTCAAGCTCATGTGAAAGAGTTGTTCTAGAGTTCAGATTAGTTAGCAACTTTCTAAAATAATACGTATATATGTGCATAGTAATATGGTATATGTAATTTCCAACATAATTGACATGGGAGAAACCCCATGGGTTGGCCCGAGTTACGACTTGGCCAACACGTCTTTCTTTGATGAGAATGAAATGACTAGTTTAGAGCACCAACATCGTTTTGGCCGACGTCCCGACAGGGCCTAAGTCGTCCAGGCCGATGTTACGACGAGGGCTTGATCCGACATTCTCACGACGCTTGGATTGAGGACACCAGCTCGGCCAATGACGATGCTAAGTTGGTTCGACAGTGTGTGATGCGGAGCGAGATGTGTTCGCGGATTTCGAGGGGACGCAGTTAGCGTAATGACTGGAGCGTTACGAGGTAAAGACAGCAGATCGTGCATTCGACGACACCAGTCATTAAGACCACGATCCACATAATTTGACATACCAATTATGACCACGATCTGACGACAATCGTGGAGATCAACCGCGAGATTCGCAAAAACACCCTGCAGTTACTTGGGGTGGACTACCACTATAAAAGAGGCAATCTCTATTGAGACTTTCGGGAGCTCGACGAGGTCCGACACGTCGGTGCAATAGCTTCTTCCTTCGATATAATTAAGCCGACCTCCGTTACATTAACAGTAACAATAATTTCAACTATTTAAATTCTTTGTTCATTAACCTGATCCAAAGCCACACTAAACCAGATCATGCCATAATAACTCCTGAATTCGATCTCATCGGATTCTGATTGGGTAAACAAATTAGGGTCCGTCCTCAACAAAGCCATATCGTGAGATTTGGTTATGCCGAGTTCTCTGGTACGATTCACATTGAAAAGTACGGAATTGGTACGTTTTCGATCTGATCGATATATTTTCAAAATAATAATAATAAATAAAATAAAATAAAATAAGAAAACTAAAAGAACCGAACCAGCCAGGTCAAAAACTTGTTTTTGAACGTGACGTCCAAAGAATAAACATGCTCTTGTGAACCCAAGGAACTGTCAGTAGAACTCCCAGAACGTGACGTCATTTATTGGCCCATGGCGAAAAGGTCTTCCTCAAGGTCCAGTTCTCTGGTAGGGGTTGGTGCTACGTTGATGAGCCCATTGGGCTTCTAAACTTATTCGAGTAGTGAGAAGAATGCCATGATATGCACAGTAATTTCTCTATCATCCTTCCTAACTACAAGATTTTTCTTTTGAATTCCACAAAAAAAAAAAATATTTGAGACATTTACTACCGAGGTTAGTTAGATACCTATTTAGTACGACGTTGGTCAATTTGTCGACATACGACCCTACACCATAAAATATTTTTAGTTTTATAAGGACATGGTGTGCGGCGGATCTATTTATCGTCTTTGTATTTATGTCACTCTTAGTAGATAAAAGTGACCAATAAATTCTACAAGAATAATAAATTTTACAAAATATTTATGGCATAGGACCCGACGTCGACAGATTAGACCAATCCTACATTGAATGGGTAAATTTGCTATCCAGCCAAAATGAATAGCATTTATTTCCCAAATTATTTATATGGGTAATTAATTTATTTATAATATAAGCATTAATTCTTTATCATTATCAAGTCGTTCAAAGTGCACACTATAAGCCCACAAAGACTCATGAATTAGAACGTTTTTCTCATACAATCATAAAAAGAGATATTTAAATCCAAAATCTCTCTTGCATGAGAGGAGAGGTTATGAACCACCATTGCCATTTCCCAACCAAATAGCTATTATCTTAGGCATGCTTTAGTATCCGAAATAGACTCTCAAATAGGATAGGCTCATATAAGAAAATTTGAGATATATATAGTACTTTTCTCCTTTGATAGTTTTAGATAAGATAATAAAAAGTAGTCAAACCAATAAATACCAAGGGATAAGTCAGACTCATTAATCCAAATAAAAAGCTTATCCATGAGATTTTTTGTGCACATTACCAAAGCAGGATAAGATATATTGCCCACCTCGTGAAAAAAAATAATATTATAAGATCTCCGGCCGACCCGATAAGAGTCTATCTAATCTCCTTTTCTTATTATCAAAATAAGTCCATAGATTAAGAGCTAATTATGTTAAAGAATATTTAGTAGTTTTGACAAAACTTCCATAAAATACATTTAACTAGTAAACATGAGTTTAGATGCAATAGAAGTAATATGAAAAAGATGGTAACATTAACTGGTTAATAACTTTTTGCAATTCGTGCAAAAAGGTATTCCATTTGACAGTATTTCAATTTTCAAGGCTATCCTTCTTCTTATGATTGAATATCTTAATTGGAAGGACATAAGGCGATATTATATGTATAGGATGCCATGCATTATGTTTGACAAGTCAAACAATATCTTCACTTACCTAACGAAAAATAAATAAATAATAAATAGGAAATGTCATATCACTATCTTGACTCAAAATATACATAATAGTATATATAATTTCAATTTAAATTCTTTGTTCCTCAAATGATCCAAATCACACCAAACGAGTTCAAGCCAACGTAACCTTAGAAGCGATCTCATCATGTTCTGATTGATGCATACAAAAATATTGCAGGAATATATAATTAAAGTATCTATACACAATAAAATAATTAGGCTCTCACCTTAACGTGACTTATAAATACTAAAGAGAAATATTATGTGTTCTTGTCACATATTTTTATAGACACAAATAAGTGTGAGTCTCGCTGCTATATTAGCCGTGAATCCACCCCACTTTCCCATTCCTATTAAGAAGAGAAAATTACATCAGATTTGGCGAAGGCCGGAAGCACACTAGTTAGTAGTGAAGAAGAATTCCATTCTCCGATTACATTGTTAGAAAGAGCATACTTAGCCAGATAATATGTTGGAAGAGTACAAGCACGAGATACATATGCGACTTTAACCTAGTGGTTAGATGATATAATTTTATTGCAATCTTCTATAATAGTACTAGATCTCCATGGAGGATGCTTAGAGATGATATAATTTTATTGCAATCTTCTATAATAGTACTAGATCTCCATGGAGGATGCTTAGAGATGTTGTAACCCTAGGGCTGTCGGTGGAAGTCCTTTTGCCTGTGGAGAAAAGGCCTTCCTCAAGGCCCAGTTTTGTAGGAGGGGTCAGTGACAAGCCTATCAGCCCATTGGGCTTCTAAACTTACTCGAGGATGGAGAAGAATGCGAGGATATGCCCAAGTCGTGAGTTATTCCTTCGATGATTCTTCCTAACTACAAGATTTTTCTTCAATTTTATATAAAAAAAAATTATATGGGTGATTATTCCACTTAAGGTATCGACATAAATTCTTTATCATTTTGCAAAGAAATATTTGTATTTGTGATAATTCCACTTACGCGAACATAAGTCCTTAAAGACCCATAAATTAGAAGAAAAAAATTTCTCTCACACAATCATAAAAAGAGAAGTTCAAATCCAAAATTTCTTCTGCATGAGAGGGGAGGTGATGAGCCCCTATCTTAAAATGTGGGGTTTAATGTCTCACGGTTGAGTCCATAGCTTGTTTGGAACGATATGAAGATGTGAAATCTCCGATCTTGCTACTGATCACGAAATAGTTTTGGGATTTGAAAAATAGATGTAGTGATCCACGCCAGAGATAACAATATGTAAAGAGGGACCAAAAATTAGGAGTCCTAAAATTAAGATCCCAAGAAAAATCTTTCAATATCTAAATTAGTATTGGCAAAAACAAGAGTCAAAAATGAGTAGAGTCGAGATCGTTCCCCATAATAATGTGAGTGTCCTTGCATCTCTCTGGCCGTAAAGGTTTTCTTTGAGATTTAAGGGTGGTCAAACCTCTCGGACGATACATGTGACATGGCTACAATTAAAGCCAAGTCATGAGTGTAATCGCAAAGTAGTGGCCATCATGGTCTTTAAAGCCTGTGAAGATCATGAGGGTGATCGTGAGCGACTCATTATTATTCTCTTTAAAACTCCACTCTTTTTGAATAACTGTCGTCCACGTATTAATCGAGATATCAGGCAGGACTGTCTATCGTTTTGTGGTGGTGTAATCCTGTTTGGGCCGGAACTAAACGGGTCTCCACTAGAGAGAGTAGGGAAGACGATTGCCGGTGAGGACGAGAACCTGCAAGACCAGAAGAGGATCAGGGGGGCCCGGTGAAGACCGGGGAAACCCTCCGATGCCTAAGTCAGTGGAGAGCTTGCAAGGCAGGGGGTTTCGGAGTATGAGAGTGTGTTCGCGTCCGGAAGAGAACTTACCGTTGCATGGTACTGTACCTGTGCTCTTATAGGTGTCGGTGCCAAGGCCAATGTGCGTAACGCTGGTAGATCGTGCCTGAAAAGGAGCCTTGATGGACGCGCATAACGGGAGGAGTTATACGCCCAGGTGCCGTTGGGCTGCCAGGCAGTTCGTGCCTCTTGATGGTGGAGTACGTGGCCTGGGACGGTTACAACCGCGCCGTGAACCAGGAAACCTGCTCGGCACCCTTTGGAAACACTTTCCGAGCAGGTGACCCATATGGGGGCTCGAACATGCTGTTCGGTGATATCCAGGGTTGTTCCGCGCAGCAGGGTTACTATTCCCGTTAGGAACCTCTCCGCAGTTGTTCGGTGTGGAAGGGCAGATGACCTGCTCGGGGATATACCGCCGCGAGGCTTGACAGTGTCCGATCAAGGGGGGCGGTACCTTGGAGATCTTAAAACCGTCTTGAGAAGGACGTGGCCCGTTGAGATGGGGCCACGTTTGCTGACAGGACACGCGAGGGCCGTAGTGGGCCATCATGGGACTAGGTGGTCAGATTTGGCCACCACACTTGCCCCCCACGCTCTCGAGTGGCTCGGTGAGACGAGCGCCTCGAGGGCGTCACTTCCACATTTAATGCGATGGCCCGTTGCGGGGTGCCGCCGCTGGGAGTCTTGGAAGGCGGCTAACCCATCATGATGGGTACAAAGCCGCGCCATGCCTGAGGTGCCGCCGCTGCGTTCGGACGGTCACCAACGCTGTTCCCGAAGGGGCACTTTCAAAAACGGGAAGGATCGGCGTTTCAGGGCCCGTCTCGAATTTCGTTCCCTCCTCTTTCCTTATAAGGAGGGGAAGAGACGAAGGCGGGAGCTACGCCTCCCAGAAACCTTCCAGCCTTGTAACTTTCGTGTTTCCTTGCCTTCCCCTCTTTCCGTCTTCTCCTTCGTCCTCTTGCGCCGTCGCCGCCTCCTGCGATCCTTCAAGCGATGGCGAGCAAGGGGAAAGCCGCTGCCGGAGCGAGCGGGGTGACCGTCGCGGCGTCCAGCGGACCACGGTGCCGCCACTACAGCGGGCTTCGCGAGCGCTTCAGGATCGGGGACGAGTACGAAATCATCGACGCCAAGGAAAGTGACTCAATCCTGGTGAACAAACCAGGCTGTCTGCTCCTCTCCGTGGATCACCTGGAGGCAGGCTTCCAGCTGCCGCTGCCGGAGGTGGCGAAGGCGCTCCTGAACTGCTGGGGTGTTTCGCCGATACAACTAACGCCCAACACCTGGAGATACATCTGTATCTTCGGTGTTATCTACAAGATTAAAGAGATCCGGGGCTCGGCGGACGTTTTCCGAGCTCATTTCAAGTTGTCTGCTTCGCGGGCGTCAGGAGCAGACGTTTACTACGCCAAACACCGAACAGACCGGATGCACATCGGACTGTCCAACAAGTATTCCAACAACAAGGGTTGGATGGACAGGCTGCTTTTTGTGTGCCACCGGAGTGGTGCTGAGTGGGGATTCCCCACAGTCGTCCGCTCAGCACGGAAGGATAGTTTTCCGAAGCTGATCCAGGACGAAGCGAGGGCATCGGACAAGCTTCTCCGAGCTGGTGTTCGGAACGGAGAAGGATACGTGACCGAGTACATGCTCGTTAAGTACGGGTTGAGCAAACCGTGGAGTAAGTATACGACCTCTCAGTTGTTTACTCTTAGGTTTGGTGACCTCATACTAACTTTCCTTCTTCTTGCTTTCTTTGTGCGCAGCGGCCGTAGAGCTGGAGGCCGGAAGGGATTAGGAGGCGAATGAAGACTTTGCCGAACAGATCCCTGTCTTGGCGCACATGGTGTATGAAGGCGATGATGTCGCTGCCATTGTCCGGGTTCCCTCTGCAGTGAGGGTTGGTGCCGCGGTAACAACGGCGCTCGTCGCTCCTCCCTCTACCGAGGAGCGTCCAGCCAAGGCGCGGGCTCCTGAAAAGGGGCCTGGAAGGATTCGCCTGAAGAAGAAGGCCACCAAAGAGGTGGTTCCGGCTGGAGCTCGGACTTCTCCGGCGGAGGGTGAGGGAGTGAGTCGGCCTTCTGCCTCCGCAAAGAAGAGGCTGGTTTTGCTCGAAGAGAGCGCGGAGGAGGCGGAACAAGTCCCTGCTCGGAAGCGGAAGAAGACAGTCCAAGCTACTCCTCCACGTGACGCAGAGGGAACTGAAGAAGAAGAAGAGGCGCAGTTGCTGCTGCGCAGAAGAAGTAAGGCCGTACAATCGGCCGATCAGGGAGTGCCACGGGTGGCCTCCGTGACGCGCCCAGAGGTCGCACGGAAGATGGCGACGGAACTGGGGCTCGTCTTCGTAAGCGAAGGGTCCGAGAGCCCTGCTGGGGGAGAAGCCAGGGGCTCCACCTGTTCGAAGGATAGGGAGCCCTCTGATGTTTCCAACGTTGGCGGTGCCGAGCACGGTGCTGCCAGCCACACTGCCGGGGCTTCTTCTAGGAAGAGTGGAGAAGTTGCAGTATCTCCTGCTCGGCGAGAGGAGGATGCTGATGTGGTGGAAGTTTCCGCCCCTGCTGGGGTGGTGGCCAGCAGCGCGGTAACTCCGGCGCCAAGCGCAACTCCGTCCGAAGGACAGGGAGTGGCTTTTGCTGCAAGGGCTACTGAAAAAGCGGCAACGGCGACAGGGGCGTCCGAGGAGATTGCTGCTACCGTCGGGGGTGTCCTGCCCCCCATGCCCCCCACCGAGGTGGTTGATACTGTAAATGCAACCTCCAAGGTAGTTGAAGGTGATAGGGGGGAGGCTGCGGGTGTTGGGGGCGGTGTTCGGGCTGAAGAGTCCGACGACGACCGAAGACCCCTTAGTGAGACGTTGCTCAAGAGGCTTCCCGAAGATCCCTCGGTGGCAGCGTTGGAGGCGACCCTCCGCCGTATGGAGAACGCGCCAAGGGAGCTGCCCGCAAGCCCCACTGCTTCTCGCCTCGATCAACTGGCAAGGTGTCTGGACCTTCCTTCCGAGCAGACTCCGGAGAGATCAGTGGAAGGTTACAATCCAGAAGGCCAAGGGGAAGATGGCTTGAGCGACACTGATCTGGAGGCGATTGCAGATGGCATGTCCAAGTCGCTGGGGATTCTGAAGGCTCTGGCTGTTCGGGGCCAGAGACAGAAGTATCTCCATGAGGCGCATACAGCTTTCTGTGAGGACCTCTTAGCGAGGCATAAAACTCGCGAGGCAGCGCTGGAGGAGGAAGTGAAGGACCTCAAAGCCGCCCTCCAGGCTTCAAAGCTGGATGCCACCTTGGCGCGGGCCGAAAAGGACGCCCTGGCCAAGATGGTAGTGGATGCAAGGGCCCGTGCCGTTTCCGAGTACAAGGCCGGGCCAGAATATAAGGAAGACTTGGAGCAGTATGGGGCCCGCTGCTACAGGGTTGGCCTTAACGCCGGGAAGGACCTCGGTGAGAGGCTTTCCTGGGTTGAACGTGCCCGGGAAGCCTTCGAGGCAGCTGTTCGGGAGTGCCGCCGTCGCACTAACGACGCCCGTTTGGATGGTGTGCGGTTCGCACAATTCCAATATGGGCGAATGCCTTCTACAAGTGAAGATGCTGGCGCTTCCGAACAAGCTCCTTAGACTCCTCGCTCCATGTCCTTCATGTATTTTACTTTTTGTATCTGTAAAAACTTGGTAAATGGAAATTTCCCTTTCTATCATTTTGCTATGGCGTCTCTTTTTCTATCTTCTCCCTTTCGTGATGGTCCCTGCTCGGATGACAATCCGCTGGTTTTATAAGCGTTGTGTGCACGGCGCAGATCAACGGGAACCAGGAAAGAAGATTCCGGTCAGGGGTGTATGCTTATATAACCATAGGGGCAGGGAGAAAAGAAGTAGGACGCTGAACAAAGGCTTTTATAAATGGTAAGCCTTGAGGTTAGAAACATGCCAAGTCCTGGGTATGGCTTCGCCGCTAGGAGTAGTTAGCTTATATGAGCCTTTCCCAAGGACGTGGGTGACCTGAAAAGGTCCTTCCCATTTAATGGCGAGCTTACCGATTGCTCTTCGGGGATCCGAAGCCGAACAGCGGCGCAAAACCAAATCCCCAACGTTGAACCGCCTTTCCTTGACTCGCGCATTGTAATACTGCACGAGCCGTTGCTGATAAGAAACGAGGCGGATGCTGGCGTCGTTTTGTCGCTCGCCGAGCATGTCCAAGTTCTCTCGAAGAGCACGGTTATTGGCGGCTTCGTCGAAGTGGGTTGTTCGGATGGTTGGAAGAGCCACCTCCAGAGGTACAACTGCTTCCGAGCCGTAGGCCAAGTGGAAAGGTGTTTCCCCTGTAGCTACCCGAGCAGTCGTTCGGTGACACCAAAGGACGTTTGGGAGCTCGTCGATCCACGATCCTCCTGCAGCCTCCACTCTCGTGCGGATCCCGTGCAGCAGTGTTCGGTTGGCGTTTTCGACCAAACCGTTAGCCTGGGGATGAGCCACGGAGGTGAAGTGGTTGTAGATCCCGAGCTCGGCACACTTCTGCTTGAAGAAGGTGCTGTCAAACTGCTTCCTGTTGTCAGACGTAATCACCCTTGGGACGCCAAACCTACAGAGAAGGTTCTTCCAAACGAACTTCCATGCGGCTTGTTCGGTGATTGTGGCAACAGGTTCGGCCTCGATCCACTTGGTGAAGTAATCGATGGCCACAAACAGGAACTTCTTCCGCCCTTGGGCCTCTGGAAAGGGGCCCAAGATGTCAATGTCCCATCTGGCGAAAGGGCGCGGTTCGAACAGACTGTGAAGCTGTTCAGCTGGCTGCTTGATGAGTACTCCGAACTTTTGGCATTCTGGACATTTCCTGACGAAGGACATGCAATCCTTCTGAAGAGAAGGCCACCAGAACCCGGCTCGAATGATGCTGCGCGCTAGCGTTCTGCCCCCCAGGTGGCTTCCGCACAGCCCCTCGTGGACTTCTTCTGTGGCCGCAAGGGCCTCCTCAGGGTTGAGGCAACGCAGAAGAGGTCTTGCAAGGGACCGTCGGTACAGCTTGCCTTCTACGAGGGTGAAGTGCTGAGAGCGCATCCTGACTTTCCGAGCTTCGCCCTGTTCGGGCGGAAGCTCTCCTCGGAGAAGGTATGCCAAGAGAGGGTCCACCCAACTTGGGGTTGGTGGGCCCATTTCTATGGCTGCTACATCAACCTCCGTGCTCGGAAAAGCGAGCTCTTCAATGAACACAGAGCGGGAAGGGGTGATGCTACCTGAAGATGCCAATTTGGCCAGTGCATCAGCTCGCGTGTTCTGCTCCCGTGGAACATGTATAACTTCAAAGTATACGAGGCCCTCTGTCTGGCTCTTGACCTGTTGGAGGTATTGAGCCATGCGGGGTTCCCTCGCTCCGAACTGTCCGCTCACCTGGCTGGCAACCAGTTGGGAGTCACTAAAGACTCTAAGCCGAATAGCTCCAAGGTGCCTAGCCATGCGGATCCCGGACAGCAAAGCTTCGTATTCGTCCACGTTGTTGGAGGCCGGAAAGCGGAAACGGAGGGCGTATTGGAACTCTAACCCTTCTGGGGAGGTGAGGACCAAACCTGCTCCACTTCCGGTGACACAAGAGGATCCATCAACATAAAGCTCCCATGGGGGCTCGTCTACCAACGGTGGATCCTGCTCGGCCGGAAGGGTACATTCCGCCACAAAGTCCGCCAGTGCCTGTGCTTTGATCGCCGTCCTCGCTCGAAAGCTGATGTCAAACTCACCAAGCTCTATCGCCCACTTAACCAACTTGCCGGAAGCCTCCAGCCACTGAAGGATGTATTTCAGCGGCTGATCGGTTAGAACTGTAACGGAATGGGCCTGAAAATAGGGCCTAAGCTTCCGAGCAGCTGTGACGAGAGCAAGGGCGAGTTTTTCTGCTCTGGGGTACCTCCTTTCAACTTCTTGGAGGACCCTGCTTATGTAGTATACCGGATGCTGCGCCGCTCCTACTTCTCTGATCAAGACCGCACTGATGGAGTGTTCGGTGACCGAAAGGTACACGAACAGAGGTTCTCCGAGCACAGGCTTTGAGAGAACAGGAGGGGCTGCCAAATATGCCTTCAGCTCGGTGAAGGCGGCCTCGCACTCATCAGTCCATCGTACTTGCCCCCCTTGCTTCGAGGCGCTTTTAGGGCCTCGGAGCAACTTGAAGAAGTTACAACTTCTTTCTGCTGCTCGGGACATGAACCGGTTCAGTGCCGCAAGACGCCCCGTCAGGCGTTGGACGTCGCGCACTGTCTTTGGACTGCTCATCTCAAGCACGGCTTGGATTTTTTCCGGGTTCGCCTCTATTCCCCTGTTTGATACGAGGAACCCGAGGAACTTACCCGACCGAACACCAAACGCACACTTGGCGGGATTGAGCTTCATATTATACCTTCGCAGAGTTGCGAAAGTTTCCTGGAGGTCGGAAATGTGGTCAGTACTTGGAAGTGTCTTGACCAGCATGTCATCAACATAGACCTCCATGTTGCGCCCGATCTGCTGCTCGAACATCTTGTTGACCAGCCGCTGGTAAGTCGCGCCTGCATTCTTCAGACCAAAAGGCATTCTGGTGAAGCAGTATAAGCCTAGGTCTGTAACGAACGTCGTGGCGTCTTGATCCGGGGGATGCATGCTGATCTGGTGGTAACCAGAGTAGGCATCCAAAAAGCTGAGAAGCTCGTGTCCGGAAGTAGCGTCCACCAGCTGATCAATGTGCGGCAGAGGGAAATTGTCCTTGGGCGTTGCCTTATTGAGATCTTTGTAATCCACGCACACACGCCATTTGCCGTTGGCCTTGCGTACGAGGACCACGTTGGAGATCCATCTTGGATACTGGGCTTCTTGGAGGAGCCCAATATTTCGGCTTTTGACCACGTGATCCTGAATCACGGTTTGCCGTTCTCGGTTCACAGGTCGCCTCCTTTGCTGAACTGGTGGGATCCGGGGATCCAGCCGGAGGCGATGCACCATGACCTCCGGGGGAATGCCTGGAAGCTGATCATCAGACCAGGCGAACACGTCTAAATTGGCCAGCAGGAAGGCTGTGTAGCGCTGCTGCTCGGCCCCTGTCAACAAGGCGCCAATGTACAAGACGTGTTCGGGGTCATCGTCCACTTGGATGGGGATTAAATCTTCCGCAGGCGTCCCTCGACTGGTGGAAGGCTGATCGGAGGTTGAAGGGGCTGTATCAGCGAGGGGTTGCTTGTCCCTTAAGGAGAGGACATAGCAACGACGAGACTCGCGCTGACATCCGAGCACTTCGCCCACTCCGCTCGGAGTAGGAAACTTCATCTTCTGATGGAGGGATGAAGGTACTGCTTTGATGCGCCCGATCAGACCTCTGCCGAGGATAGCATTGTATCTAGGCATGTTGTTGATGACCAGGAAGTCAACAATTTTGGTCACAGCCTTTGGAGCCGTTCCCAAGGTGATCGGAAGGCGAACCCTTCCCATGGGCTGGACCGAAACTCCCGAAAAGCCGAACAGTGGCGAGTTTACAGGGGTGAGTTGATCGGTTCGTAGGCCCATGAGGACAAAACAGTCGTAAGCCAAGACATCAGGGGCGCTTCCATTATCTACCAGAATCCGGCGCACGTTACAGTGGTTGATGGTGGCCGAAATGACCAATGCATCAGTGTGTGGGGTCGTAACCCCTACAAGATCTTCATCCGAGAAGGTTATAGCCTCCTCGGGCTGTGCGCGTGCAGGACTGGCAGGATATGGAGCCGACCGAGGTGCCGAAGGCCTATCTACGACATGCACTCGCCTTGCGTAGTCGCGTCGGCTTCGAGTGCTTTCTCCGCCCGCGCCGAAGCCTCCCGCGATCACGTTGATCTCCTGCCCATTGGCTCGTTGTTGATCGGCTGCTCGAGAGTGCGGTCTCGGAGTCTAGGGCGCTCTTCGTTCCGGCGCACGAACCATCCAAGATAGCCGCGCTTGATAAGGTCTTCGATTTCATCCTTAAGCTGGCGGCACTCAGAGGTGTCGTGGCCATGGTCGCGATGAAAGCGACAGTATTTATTCTGATCGCGCTTCCGGGGGTCGGAGCGCATTCTCTGTGGCCACCGAACAAATGCTTCATTCCTGATCTCCGCCAGAATCTGTTCGGGTGCCACGGTGAGGGGGGTGTAGTTGGTGAAGGGGCGCGGACGGCGCGGAGAATCGCCATTGTGTCGTCCCTTCTTCCGATCTCGGTCGGAACCATTGTCGGAAGGCCGCTTCTTATCCGACTGCTCCCCCTGTTCGGTCCTACTCGCCGCCAGGCTCTCCTCGCAAGCCGCGTGGCGCTGTGCGATGGAGAGTAGTTCGGCGAGGGTAGTGGGCTGCTGGACGCCGAGGGTCCTCTGCAAAAAGCCGTCGCGAGTGCCCTGGATGAGGGCACTGGTTGCCAGAGGGACGTCCAGGCACGAGATGCGAAGCGCCTCTGTTCGGAACCTCTTGACGAAGTCCCAGAGTGCCTCGCCTTTCTTCTGGCGCACGGCCAGGAGAGAAGCCGCCGTTCGCGGCTGCGACCTCCCACCAAGGAAGTTGTCCCTGAAGGACTTCTTCAGTTGGAGGAAGGAGGTGATGGAGCCCGCAGGGAGGGTTTCAAACCAGGCCCTGGCGGTTTCCTTGAGAGTTGCAGGGAAGGCCCTACACTTGGCCGCATCTGATGCTCCGTGGAACACCATGTGCGACTCGAAGCCGTGGATGTGGTCGGCCGGGTCGGTGGTGCCGTCGTAGGGCGCGATGGTGGGCAGAGGGAGCTTGGAGGAGACCAGAGCCTCAGGATCTCCCTGCTAAATGGGGAGCGGAAGTCCAAGTCATCCTCTGCTGGAGATTTCCCCTCCGCACGCTGGACCATCGCGTCCATGCGGCGCTCGAGGTCGACCACACGCTTTAAACGCCTGGCGAGCTCCTGCTCGGAGTTGGCGGGGCCCCCTTGTCCGGATGCGTGGGAGTTGCCTCCCACGACTGATCGTGGCGGACGGGGGGAGGCGACAGAGCGGCGGGGTGAACGCCCGCGGCGCTCTGGTGCCCGCTCTTCGGACGGAGCTCGGTGGGAGCGGCGCGGCGAATCTGCCTGCTGCTCCTGAGGCGCCGGGGGGATGCGAGAGCGGCGATGCAACGATTCCGCCTGTCGCTCACGCGACAGGGAAACTGCCGGGGCCACTGCTCCCGCCAACTGAGCCTACAGGGCGAGGCAGACGCCCGTCAACTGCTGCATCTGCCCCCGAAGCTCTGCTACTTCGAGGGCAGTTGCGGGTGCGGCAGTCGTTGGTGCTGGGGCGTCATGATTAGCGCCGGCGGGAGCGATGGCGACGTCACCAGGGGGGATCGGCGGTGAGAGCCCCCTCGCGACTGACGGGACCTCGTAATGAGGATCGTCCTCGAGCCATGGCTGCGTCGTTTCCCACAGACGGCGCCAAATGTGGTGGTGTAATCCTGTTTGGGCCGGAACCAAACGAGCCTCCACTAGAGAGAGTAGGGAAGACGATTGCCGGTGAGGACGAGAACCTGCAAGACCAGAAGAGGATCAGGGGGGCTCGGTGAAGACCGGGGAAACCCTCCGATGCCTAAGTCAGTGGAGAGCTTGCAAGGCAGGGGGTTTCGGAGTATGAGAGTGTGTTCGCGTCCGGAAGAGAACGTACCGTTGCATGGTACTGTACCTGTGCTCTTATAGGTGTCGGTGCCAAGGCCAATGTGCGTAACGCTGGTAGATCGTGCTTGAAAAGGCGCCTTGATGGACGCGCATAACGGGAGGAGTTATACGCCTAGGTGCCCGTTGGGCTGCCAGGCAGTTCGTGCCTCTTGATGGTGGAGTACGTGGCCTGGGACGGTTACAACCGCGCCGTGAACCAGGGAACCTGCTCGGCACCCTTTGGAAACACTTTCCGAGTAGGTGACCCACATGGGGGCTCGAACATGCTGTTCGGTGATATCCAGGATTGTTCCGCGCAGCAGGGTTACTGTTCCCGTTAGGAACCTCTCCGCAGTTGTTCGATGTGGAAGGGCAGATGACCTGCTCGGGGATATACCTCCGCGAGGCTTGACAGTGTCCGATCAAGGGGGGCGGTACCTTGGAGATCTTAAAACCGTCTTGAGAAGGACGTGGCCCGTTGAGATGGGGCCACGTTTGCTGACAGGACACGCGAGGGCCGTAGTGGGCCATCATGGGACTAGGTGGTCAGATTTGGCCACCACACGTTTCACTCGGCTGGACTAAAGACCCACTAAGCTAAGATCTTGTCAAGCTAAAGAACGCTCTAAGTTTAATTATCAACTGCCGAGATAGGAGTCGAGGGGGAAGATCAGCCTTTCGGATTAAGATATGTTAGGTTAACGAGTGGAATATAAGCCGAGCTAACTTCTTATCTTAGTGTATGTAGAGGTGTTAGCTCGAAAACCGCTCACCGTTGGCTCAAACTATCCTCTTGGTCTCAATGTTAAGGTCAGGTCTCCCCCTCGAAGATGGTAGAACGAGTGCTCTTTGCACTTCGTAGGACTTTGTTTAGAAACTCAACTTTCATCCATTAGGGCAAACCTATAACTGAGCCCTTAACATATTGGGATAAAGGGTTAAGATAATTTCCACTTTTCATGCTTTACATTTTTATAAAAGAAAATTGCAATTGTTCAGACAGTAAAAAAAATGCCTCTCTTTATTAGAACTAAGGTAGACTCTTTTAATAAATGGCATGCAAGAACGGCATGCCCCATATATGCATATTTTGCTTCTATATACATAGAAGCATTTAACACATATAGGAGTGCATCCATATACGAGGAAATGTGGATGCAAGGGTGTGTAGGGAGCAAGGTTGGTTATACCACGCGTATCGGTTAACTCGAAATTTTTTTGATACGATTCGGATCGATCCGTATCGTATCAATCGATCGAAAATGTAAAGTTGGTCAACTATTTTTTTTTTCACCAAACAAACCATGAGATCTGAATGTCAAATTACCACTGTAACAAAACTTGGTCGACTGATCAAAAGAAATATGTCAATCAATTTTAAACTTTAATCTGCTAGACATTTATAGGAGCTCACTAGAAGAATCGATCGACCGATAAGACGAAATTGGTCGACCGATTTTGAACCAAACAGATCGACGATGCCGTGACTCGCAAATGCCCTAACACGTGTCGGATCAACTATATCGCTATGATACGGCCAACCCTAGTAGGGAGGGGAACTCCCATCACAACTTTAACTATATTCAATAGAAGCTTTGTACTTAATCTAAGAATACTCCATCTTATTTATAATTGTTAACCCAAATTGTTAAGTGTTTTCTAAATCGTAGTCATTTCACTAGGAAAATGATAGGTAGAGGCCAACGATTGGATTAGGGGTGTAAACGGAACCCGATAATCCGATATTCCGACCCGATACCGATAAAAATTATCGGTTTCGGAATCGGAAAATGATGCCGATAGCTTATCGGAATCGGTATCGGATATTCCGATAAGTTATCGGAATCGGAATCGAAAAAATAATCGGAATCGGTATCGGTATCGGTTATTCCGATAAATTATCATAAACTCAAGGTAAAATTATGATAAACATCTTACTTTATCGGAATTTCGGTTTCGGTAATGTTATCGGAATCGGAACGGAATCGGAATTAACTATTCTTATCGGAATCGGAATCGGAATCGGAACCATATTTCGGTTATCGGAATCGGTATCGGAATCTGTGTTTCCGATTCCGAAACCGACCCGTTTACAGCCCTAGATTGGATGCATCCTATGATCCTATACAAAAGGATTTAACACATACACTCTTCTTGAAAAAAATCAGTAAGTATATGATGACGATAAATAACAAATATCGCTTTATCTCCATATTTGCAGGTATACTCTCATACACCAAAGCAATGGCAATTTCTATGGGGTGTACCACACTCGTACCGTGCCATGTAAAATGGAGGGTTTGGTTCTCAAACAAGACCGATATCTATATTTTTATTTTTATTAAATTTAAAAATAAATTGAAACATATCAATGTGGTACGTTCCAATTCACACCGTACCTAAAATTGGCTACGCCATAGGGATCAATATGTTGGAAATAAAGGGTGTTAAAGGGACTTTATAAAAGAAAGGTAAAACTCAAGGTTGATAGAATAAAAAAGTACCTCAAAAGTTGTGCTATATTGTCCTCATATGTGGGGTTGTCTTTATGTGTGGGGTCTTTAGTCTCACATGGGATACCTCTAAGGAGTTAAGGGCTTCAAACCTCTAGTGTCCATGAGACTATGTATTATAAACAAAGGTGGGGGGTATGCTAGACCATATCACACATGCGCGTCGCCGGGCTGGGCTGGGCGGCCCATTGTCTTGGTCTGCACGGGCGTTGGGTGCTTCATATGGTGATTAGGTTCCCTAATCACGTTTTTTTTTTACTTCGGTTCCAAAAAAAAAAAAAAAATCCCGAGGCGCCCTTTCGACTCTCTCACGGAGGAACCGCTCGCCGTCCGGTCGCTCATCTCCCGTACCCTTCCGGCGACTGCCCCGCTCTGCTCCAGCATCGTCGACTGCGCCTCCGGTCATCGCCGCTGCGTCGTCCTCCGCCGGTGACCGGTGCATGCTCTTCGTTCCCAGTTTTTATTTCCTATTGACGAGCATTAGGTTTAGCGTAGCACTATTTACGAAATTAAGATTAGTGCGATCTTTAATTTCGTGGTAGTAGTCGTATCTTGGGAGGAGATCGCCTTGCCCGACGTACTACTTCTGTGGGGGCGATATCTTCTCTAAGGCGAGTCTCCTTAGAGGCGCTTCTACTGCTTCATTTCTGCCTTGTTTGAGCATGTTCATTTCTGCAATCCGTCTCATATATGTACGCTATCTTTTGGTTGTTGTTCTTTGGATTATTTCCATATACCTGTTTGCTATGGTTTTGTGTGCATATGCGTGTATCCGATTATTGCCATGGATGTGCCCTACTCCACGTTTTATTTTCAACACAATCTTATTAGCATATATTTTGATCCAAACGATATAATAATAAAAATAATTAGATCGAATCGATTGTATCAAAAATTAATAAGGTGTTTGGAAGTACTTTTTTTTAAAAAGGTTATTTCTCCCTAAAAAATAACGATGTATCTATTTTTCATTAAAATTTTAAAATAAAAAAAAATAGTATAGGGTGTTTGGTAGGCGGGGACGATCAGGGGGAGGAGGAGGGGGGTGCGGCGCAGTCGACAGGTGGGGGACAAGGAGTAGCAGCGTGGGGTGGGGAGAGGAGGATGGGGACGGGGGAGGGGGGGTGTACGTAGGGGGGCACTGCGGTGCGGGGGGGGTGCGGGGAGAGAGGAGGAGAAGAGGGGGGCGCGGGGGGGGGGGGGGGGGGGGGGGGGGGGGGGAGAGAAGGGGGGCGCCAGCTGGGGGGGAGAGAGAGGAGGAGGGGAGGGGGGCACGAGCACGGGGAGGAGGGGGGCGCCAGGTGGGGGGTCGCGGCACGGGGTGGGGGAGGAGGAGGGGGCGCCGGCGCAGGGAAGAGGGGCGCCGGCACGGGGAGGGGGGCGCATAGGGGTGTAAACGAGCCGATACGTTCGGCGAGCAGCTCGACACTCGGTTCGATAAAAACTCGACTCAACTCGTTTATTAGATAAACGAGCCGAGTTTGAACAAAAAAAAAAGCTCGATTCATAAACGAGCCGAGTCTGAACACATGTGAGCTCGGCTCGATTATACTCGCGAACAACTCGTTTAAGTACTCGTTAAGAGCTCGATTAAGTACTCGTTAAGAGTTCGATTAAGTACTCGTTAAGAATTTGTTTAAATACTCGTTAACTATTTATTTAAATATGTATTATTAAAATAAGTGTTAATTTGTTTTTTTATATAGTTGTTATTAAAGTATGTAATGTTTATGAAAACTTAAATATAAAAGACTAAATAGTAGAAGATACATGCACAAATCATATAAATAAAGTATACATAGATAATCTAATTTTAATAAAATCTTAAGAACAAATGGTATTTATGCAAATCTGAATTCTTCAAGGTCCCTGGGCAACTGGGGCTCATCTTCTTCATCCCACGGCCCGTGCACTGTGTGCCTGTCGCCACCCCTTCTTCAGACAACACCGCGAGCCGGCCCCGTCCCCTCCGCCGCCGCCTGAGATGGACAAGCTCGTGGAGGTCGCGGAGCAGGAGTGGTCGGCGACCACGGGGGACCACCCCTGCACCGCGCCCCACCCCTGCACGGCGCTGCCCACGCCGGCCTCATCGCGCGCCCGGCTGCCGTGTGCCTGCCTTCTTCCTCCTCCCGCCGGCCATCCCTGGCTCGCCATTGCTTCCCGGCGATGCCTCATGCCAGATGCCACCCACCCACCCAAATCTTCAACATCCGGCCACCCACCCCCTGCTCCAATGCCCACCCCGCTCACACACGGCCACTCGTCCAGACCCTGCATCCGTGTCTCAGTGTCTCTGTCCCTTGTTTAGTCCCATATCGTGTAACGTCGCCTATTTTCGGATCCTTTTTGGATCGTGTGTGTTGGGTTGTGATGGCTGTTGTAAGGCCAGTGTGGTGTAGACGCGTGATGTGTGTAGGTGGGTGCAGGTTAGGTCCCGAAATGAAATAGGACCTGCTGCAGTTGAGTAGGAGTTGGCGTCCAGATATGTGGCCGTTGACTGCATGATCTTGGCGGCATTAGATATGGACGTTTAGGGTGGCGGTTGTCCTTGGCGGCAAAGGGGTTGACGCCAACCTGAGAATTCTGCAGGTTATAGGGTCACCCGAGAGCAGGTTTCTTACCTGGTTCTCTTCCCCTCTTGCCCCAGCTTCGTGTCCCGGTGTTTCTAAAGCTTCTAACAGGTACTGAAGGATGCTTGGAGAATCGTGGAACGTGTGGCGTTGTCGAATTGCGCGAGGAAACGTCGTGGCGTGGTGCAATTCCCGTGGGAGCTCGCGGAGGGTTCGGTGTGAACCAGGAGATTGCGGGAGGTTTGAGCGTGTTCTGAGGTAGGGGTCGAGCCCTGTTAGCTTGTTAGAAACATTAAAATATGACTTAACTACTTGAACCAGCATTTTTATGGTATTTTCGGATTAAGTTGCACCATGTGGGGTTAATGGGTGGTTTGAGCAATTTAATGTATGAAGCATGTTGTAATGGGTTGTTTTGGGTTCTGGTACGTTAAAGGAACTACTTTTATATGTTTTTCTGTAGTTTAAACGGTTGGAAAATCCGTAGAGCCGGATTAGGGTTTCTGCAGGGTTTAAGGCCGGAGAACTTGGCGTCAAGATCTCTTGTCGCCAAGCTCACCAGCTGGGATATCGACGGCTAGATCGATTGCCGTCTACTTCTTACAAGCGGCAGTCGATGTTGCCGCCAACCTGTGCATGTATCCATGCAGTGTCGTTTACGTAGCTTTTCTGGTTATGAATATTACGTGTTTGTGTGTGCATGGCGATGACCGGTGTGAGCCAATGCACTTGGTATGCTTTATACTGCTCATGTAATGGGCATGTTTTATGTAAATGATATGTGATGTACGTAATCGCTTTCCGTAGTATGTGTGGTGCGTTGGCACCCGTGGCACTCTTGGAGTGCGTTGTCCATGTGTTGGACATGTGGTTTACGTGGAAGACGTGTGGTACACCATCTAGGGTGTAATATACACGTGTTGTCTACGTGGTTTGAGTGTGTGTTTACTACACACTTTGTTGTAATGTAATTCATATGATTTGTTGTAGTAATTGGGCGGTGAGGTTCTTGTGTGAGCCTAGCCATGACTTTGTGGTGTTTGGGCAGTGAAGGTCATGTGTAGACCTAGCCCTAGTTTGTTGTTGTTTTTCGAATAATATTATAGTGATTTATGTGTTAAGTGGTGTGTGTTGCCACGGAGGTCACCTCATGACCAACGATAGGCAAGTTTGTGGTTTAGTTATGTGTTGGATAGCTTTGGGGTCACACGGTGACCGATGTTAAGCTAATCCTAACACTTGTATATTGTGAATTATAAGTAAAGGCTATATGTGTAAGTATCGAGGTTTGTGCTAGCCGAGTGTGGTGGTCCGGCGCCTATTCCGGAATGCCTCTCTAGTCGGGTACCCCAGGTTCTTTGTGAGCCAGGCACGTGTGTTTGCTGTGCTCGGGGTTTTGTCCCGGTACTTGTGTTGTACTGTTGAGGTCTGTGTCGTCTTCCTGGACACCCTCACTCCTGTGCTTGAGTTGTACGTCCGGCTGAGGGAAAGACGGCAGTAGGGCAGCGGCTTGTGTGTTTGTGGGTGTGCAGTCGCTTGTAGCGCGCTCGTAGTTGGGGGTACGGACACCAGTAGTCGACACTGGTCCCCAGCTAGTCCTGTTTTCCAGTGCCTCACTTTAGAGTGCTCCGGCCAGAGACTCTAGAGGTGCCAAGCATGGGCCTGTAGCTGTGTGTCTGCAGGTGTGGTGTTGGTTGGTCTCCACAGTTGTTTGACTTCTTCTTGTGGAGCGGCAGTTGGACCTTTCGTCCGTGACTGCGAGGCTGAGAGGTTGTTCTTGTGTTGTGTTGTCCGGGTTGGATACTGGCCTGATCAGCCAGTAGTCTGTTCCCGTGTGGTGGCGTCGTTTCTTTCCTACTCGTGCTTTGCCTACTTTGGCTGTGGCTTGACTCGTGCTTTGCTACTTGTCGTGGTTCGTGAGTTGTGACTCGTGGTCGAGGTTTGACCAGCTCGAGGTGTGCCCTGGTGTTGGCACAGTTGTGATTGAGTTGTGGTTTGTGTAATTTGCCGGTTGAGGTTTTACTTGTAATGTAGTATCTAAATAAAGGTATAATATTATGGTGGTTCAGTGTGGTGTTTATCACCTACTTGTACCCTTGTTTGAGTGTTTGGGTTGTAGTACCTCAGAGTAATAGGTACTTGTTCCCTTCGTGGGTTATTTTGTAGTTTTGTGATGGTACATTGTGTACCAACCTTTCCGGATACTTGCGTGTTGTGGAGGTCTTGTGTTTGACCTGCCACTTGTTGTATCTTATCCATTTTAAGTAGATCTTTGTTTATAAGTTATTGTGGATTAGTTTGTGATTATTAATTATGTTACTTTGTGGGTAATTTGCCGATGAGGCTTGTGGCCTAGGCATATTGTGGTTTAGTAGAGATGTGCTCCGTGGAGGCCGTATGAGACCTTCCACTTGTTGAGTTTTACTCTTCTTGGGTATGATTCCATTTATAGTTTTAGTGTGTTATGGATTGGCTTCGTGGTAGCCAGTTCCGTTACCTTGTGTGTAGTTTCCGATGTAGTGTGGTTTGGAGTATAAAGGACCAGCTCTTTGTTAGCAGTCCTGTTACTCAAGTGTTTAAGGTTTGCCTGTGAAGCTTGTAGCCTGGGCAATGACTTGCCTATGTGGCTCATAGCTTAGGCAACCAGTTGTTGTAGCAGTGTGCCAGTGAGACTGTGGTTTAGGCACTTAGTTGTTGGGCTGACTAATGATATTATATTAGTCCTGTAGTCCTATTTTTCTTCCGAGGACTTTACGTTTATTATCATGATTATGTTTAATTGTTAATTATTGTAATGATGTGAGCATGAAATGGTTTGGCTATTGTTGTTGCCAGTGAGACCCATTGGGGTTGAGGTGTCTGTGGTTACATTGTTGTTTTGGGTAGCCCCTACTGAGCCAGTGACTTGTTGAGGCTCACTCCCCTACAGTTCTTTTCAGGGCTTGCCGAGTGTTTGGCTTGCAGCAGCGTTGTGTCAGACTTGTACCACCAGCAGTCGAGTTGTAGTTAGTGTTGTGTGAGCTTGTGCTCCCTCGGGGTATGCCCCAGGTAGTTGTACTCTTTTTAATTGGACATGTATTAATGTGATGGGACAGTTGTACAAATTTGTGAACAGATATGAGCACACGTACTTTCTTGTGTCTTATATTCTTGTGGTTTGTCTTTTATACTCTTACTGGACACGTGTGTGAGATATCCCTTGCGAGACTTCGGTCCGTTCGCGGGAGGCGGATCTGGATATGGAGCCTTAATGGGCATAAATACCCCGGTCCGTTACATATCGGCTGGGACAACTGTTGGCGGGGCTGGGTTGCCTATAAAGAACCCCCGTTACCACCGGTCTTCCTTGCTCTATTTGCCTTCAAATATATTAATAAAAAAAAGTCCTCTTGACTGGCGAGCGATGAGCACGTTTAAATACTTTAAAAATAATAATTTATCAAAATATTTAATTATTAATTTGATTTTGAGTTTGTCTGAACTCGAATACGAATATTTGAGTTTGTGTTCGGACTCGAAATCGGGTTCGAGCTCGATTACATTAACGAGTTGTTGAGTTTATGTTCGGATTCGAAATCGAGTTTGAGCTCGATTACAAGCTCGATTGCATAAACGAGTTGTTCGACGAGTCGAGTTCGAGTTGGGCAAATTTGTAACGAGCCGAGTTCGAGCATTAGTTGAAGAAACTCGACGAGTTTCGAGCCGAGTTCGAGCTCGTCAAATGTAAACGAGTTCGAATTCGAGCAGAGTATAACTCGGCTCGACTCAGATCGTTTACACCTCTAGGGGCGCATAGGGGGGCGCCGTGGTGCAAGGGGGGGAGAGAGGAGGAGGGGGCGCCGGGGGGTGTCTAGGAGAGAGTCGTGTGCGTATATTTTTTTTAATTCGTATTATTTTTTTTGAGAGAGATTTATATATGATAAAAAAAATTTCTTAAAATAAAAAACTACTTATCAATTGTGTCTGTATATCTGTTCTTTCTTTTTCTAAATTTAAGAGAAAAATTGATAAAAAAAATATAACCAAACACCTTATAATCTCCTTCTAACAACAAGATACAATACCACTGTAATGTTGCGATCCTTAACACTGTAATCCCAAACCGTACCAACGACTTCTATAAATATCTAAGTTCGGATATTACTCCCGATATATTTCATCAAAGGTCTTCAAATTCTTGTTTAGATAGGCATCATTAGCTCTATTTTTTTTTTTGGTCAGAGTATTTATAGATTCCAAAAAAATCCTTATGTCCGAAGATAATAGCCTGATGGGTTAAAGATCTCCCCCCCCCACCCCCCAAAACTTTTCTAGGATTTGTGATGGTGAAGCTGGGCTCTAAAAAAAATCCATTACCCAGAAAATAATGCGTTCAGCGGAAGAGCATATATGCAAATAAAATTGGGTCTTTTCATAAATACTCTGTTGATTAACAAAATTAAATGAAAATCTATCTTATGTTTTATTTCTGTGTATACCCTTCTTAATTAGATAGACATATTCTGCCAAATTTTTATCATAATCGTCCATCAAAATGAATATGTGCGAGATATGGTTTTGATAGTTGTTCCAAGTTTAAATTTCGCTCCCGGCGCTTAGGAGTATACAAGTAAATATCGAAAGCAGATTGACTTTCATAACAATTTCTTATTTAAGTTGGGTATCCATGAAAAAAACAAAAAAGTTGATGCAATTTATATAAGATGGGCGAAGGCAAGGTAGTTTGATGTTAAAGAAAATGTGATGTTAGGAACATGAGAAAATTTCGTTGCATGTTGGTGTGTCACGTCAACAAACACCAATATATTATATATATGCGCAATATATTTTTTGATTTGTGATCGATCAATGTACAGACGACATTAATGGAGATGATACTGAACAGATAGTGTGATATCCAAATTCATGTCTCATTAAAATTCGTCGGATATTTGAATCCAACACATTCTATTAGAGTGTATTTTTACCACCGGTCACATTCGACGGATATTATTTAGATTTAGATATATCCAACTATTTTGATTAGGTAAAAATTATGTTATATTCAAGGTTTGTCGAACAGTTACGTATCGCAGTGGCACCATCATATCGTATCGTGCTAGGGGCATAGTCGATTCGATCCGACTTATTTTATTCTTTATATATTATTTTATTATTATTATTTATAATAAGATCGTCTGAATCGAAACATATTAATGTGGTACGCTTCGATTTGTATTGTGTCATGACAAATTTGACATGATCGAGTCATCTAAGACGATTAACCTTGGTTATATGTTCATAGTTTTTTAAAATTTTAAATACATTCATATATAATAATGAAACATCAGTTCAAAAATATAATAGGCCGGCCAACAAAACACCATAGGTCTGCCTCCACTTAGATAGGTCGACCTCCAGTTCAGACTAGTCAACCTTTACTCTACATTCTATTTATATTTAATTATCGGATGATACACATAGCGGTCTTTTTCGTTCAGACCCATTAACTTAATAACGAGTTTGATCCGACTCTGTCTCCTGTGAACATGTCGAAACCTCACAAGAGATACCAGTACTAAAGTCCGTGATAACATAAAAGAAACACATTAAACATATATAAGATTACACACTTTACACAATCTCACATGTATTTACATAAAGTTTACACAGTTAGTTTTCAACTAGAGTCAAAGAAACAACTTGAGACATACTTCGAAGTGAAACAAAAAATAAATTACACTGTTGGTGGAGCAGATCCGCCTCTGCTGAGTGGAGAGGACGTCGATAGAGAGTCGTTTGGTCAATGTCTATTCGATAGATGGAGGGATACAATTGCCGGGCCTGGACAACAATATATTGTATCCACCGGTTAGTTAAAGAGTCCAGCAAGACACAAAGATATGTAACAAGTTAATGGGTCCTCGTCGTTTAGACTCATTAACTTAATAACGAGTCTGATCTGACTCTGTCTTCCGCGAACAGGTCGAAATCTCACAAGGGATACCAATACTAAAATCCATGATAACATAAAAGAAACACATTAAACATATAAAATCACACACTTTATACAATCTCACACATATTTACATGAAGTTTACACAGTCAGTTTCCAACTAGAGTCAAAGAAACAACTTGAAACATACTTCGAGGTGAAACAAAAAATAATTACACTGTTGGTGGAGCAGATCGCCTCTGCTGAGTGGAGAGGACGTCGATAGAGAGTCGTTTGGTCAATGTCTATTCGATAGATGGAGGGATACAATGCCGGGCCTGGACAACAATATATTGTATCCACCGGTTAGTTAAAGAGTCCAGCAAGACACAAAGATATGTAACAAGTTAATGGGTCCTCGTCGTTTAGACTCATTAACTTAATAACGAGTCTGATCTGACTCTGTCTTCCGCGAACAGGTCGAAATCTCACAAGGGATACCAATACTAAAATCCATGATAACATAAAAGAAACACATTAAACATATATAAAATCACACACTTTATACAATCTCACACATATTTACATGAAGTTTACACAGTCAGTTTCCAACTAGAGTCAAAGAAACAACTTGAAACATACTTCGAGGTGAAACAAAAATAAATTACATTATTGGTAGAGTAGACCCACCTCCGCTAAGTGGAGAGACGTCGATAGAGAGTTGTTTGCTCAATCTCTATTCGATGGATGGAGGGATACAATTGCCGAGCCTTGATGATATATCGCATCCACTAGTTAATTAAGAGGAAAATACTTAAATCTCGAGCGTCCGGACAAATGACTGGGGGGTGCACCCATTGGACAACGTCTTGTTGCTTGGGCCCTGCACCCAGACAACTTCCCAATGAGGCGGCGCTCAGGTAAATCCAACACACAGGCGCCCAGACACTAAGTGCTTCTCATTAAGGAGCCCAGCATGACCCTAAGATATGTAACAAGTTTTTTTTTTTTTTTCATAAATAGGATCTAAGAACAAAGAGAGATCTACAATGGGTAGCAGTGCTAGGAGCATGGGCAAAATAAGGGAAAAAGACGAGAAGAAAAAGGGAAGCATGGCCATCAAACCGCAGGCGCGGGCACCAAGCAAACGACAGACAAACCTCTCACCATCACGACATTCCCCACCAACAACTGCCGGACAAAAGAGAGGAGTCCGCAATGGACGTAGACGTAGGAGAAGAGCTTTTTGAGCATCCAAACGAGGAGATGGCAACAACGAACCTGGTGCTCGCTTTGCTCTCCCAAAGACACCATCATTAGTTCCATCCCATCCCCCTCCTCCTCCACACACACACTTCCCCACTCCCACCAAACTTGATTGGCCATGGTAGTACGTACCATAACATCCACACAAATTAAATTTATTAGTACACATGTTTAGACGATGAGTAAGTGCAGAAGCAGGGAAGATTTAGCATGTTCCTCCCTCTCTCTCAAAAAAAAATATTATCTTTTATTTGAGATTTTATCCTCGATCTTCTAGAAAAGAGGAGGCATGTATCTTATTTATTAACACACACTTATCATTGTGGAGGACTTTTCGTACTTGGGTCAGAACCGCTGGACCTACACTTGGAAGAGAAGAAGACGAATGCCGGAGGCGTACGAAGGTCCTACAATCATCAGAAATGGCGTCAAGGGGGCCCGGTTGAAGAACCAAGGAGAACTATCTGATGTCTAAGTCAGTAGATGGCTGAAGAGGATGGGGATTCTCGTGTATGAAAGTGTATTTTTTGTGAGAGAGCGTACCTCCGCATGGCATTATACCTGTGTACGTATTTTATAGGCATGGACGTTGAGACGGATGGCTATAACGGCTCTGGATCATGCCTGAAAAGGCGCGTCGGTTGGTGCGCACAACGGGGGGTTACGCGTTGAGGCGTCTGTTGGGGAGCTGGGCAGTTAACACACCACTTGATCGTGGGGCGCGCGTGGCGCAGCTGTTGTAACTGTCATGAGGTGCTGAAGGGCTGCTCAGCTCCGTCGTGGGAGGAAGGTACCGAACAGGTAACCTATCAGGTGAGGCAGACCTGTTGTTAGGTAGTCAAACTCGTTGCTCGGCACCTGGTGCCCGGAGGCCTATCTCGCTGTTAGGTGTCTGATGTAAGGAGGTGCTGTCCGTGCAGAAGGGATGTAGGGAGCGATCCTAGCAGACTCTAAATCTGTTCGGAAGGAAGGGCCTTTGTCCGAACAGGCTGGGTGGTGCTCGGAGGCGATCGTTGGGCCCCACTGGTACCTGACTGCAGGGACCGGACACGGATCTTCGAAGACGTCTTTGAAACACCGTGGCGCCTTGTGATAAGGCCACGTCTGTCTGCCGGACTGGGCCGGGCCATGACGGGCCCAGCACAAGATGGTGGCTAGAAATAGCCACCACAATCATCACTCATCTTAAATGTGGGGGTAAATCTCTCCTCTACAAAATTATTGCTCGCTCAACTTACTCGGCATTCGAATTGCTTGCTTAGATGCACTCAGTGTTCGGTTCGCTCTCATGAGCTGTTGGGATAGAGCAAACGACGTTTTATTTGATTCCCACAAAAAGCACCATTGATTCCCACATAAAACACTATTGAAGACAATGTGAAGATTTAGTGCACTCCTCTTAAGCAATATTGTCCATTATCAAAGATTTTGTTTTTTTTATTTTTTTCCTTAAAAAAAACAAATTCTCTTGAAAGAGGAGACATATGTTTTACTTATGAGCATACACTTCTCTTCACGTAGAATTAAATATCCGCTCTATTCGTTATGATAAGTTATGAGGTGAAGATTTTTTTTTGGATATAATTAGTTTACTTATGACCAAAAAAAAAAAAAAGATAATGAATGAAGAAGATCTATCATCATCATAACATCTAGAATCAACCTTGGTTTTTTCACACTAGTTAGCATATCCTTACATTAAACATACACAATTTGTGTGTGATGGATTAAAAACTCATGAAAAATGTTGTGCTACTAAACTTCTTCTTTTATCCCACTTGTCATACTTTTCTTCACACACAATTTTGAAAAATAAATGACTGAAAAAGGTGGAATTTAACTTCCATATTAATTTTAATTTTAAAAATGTTGAGTTCATATGAGAGTGATGGTAAAGATGTGAACAGCTGATGAGGGAGCGCGCTATTCCTCTCCTTATTTTCCTCCTCCTCCCATCGCACAGCAGCAGCTGCAGCTGCAGCTGCAGCAGCAAAAAGCTGATCGGAAAAAAACCTCACCCGTGCAAGTGACCAAGCCACGCCGAGACACGCCACGCGCAAGAGACCAAGCGAAACCCGGAGCTCTCCTCCCCCACCCGCCCACGCGGCCGAAGCGCTTGGGCCACCTGCTGCGGCGCCTACCATCCCGCCTTGTTCTCGAGAGGCTCCGACGGGGAACCCAACAAAGCGCGAGTCCATCTTCCCAGGACAATTATTCCCCGGCACCATCCCCCCCCCCCTGCGGAAGGGGGAAGCCCCACCCACCGCAGGCGGCAGCAGCAGCACGCAGGCGTGCAGCGCCCTCGGGCGCGGCGGACGCGGGAGGTGGAACCGGGGCGGGGCCGCCATATTCTGCCGCCAAGCGCCCCGCCAAGCGCTCCCGTCCGCCGCGGGTTGGCGCTTTCCCCCCGGCCCTTATCCTCTCTTTAGGAAATCCCCATGGCCACCCCCGCTCCCCACCCCCCACTCCCCATGGCGCCCACCAAACACCACCCTTTGGTTGGCCGCGACGGTCGTGTCCCTCCTCGGATTGTGCACCTCCGCTGCCGATCCACCTCTCCCTTTTTGCACCGTCTGCAGGCTCTGATCGGGGATAGGTAGGAGCAACGGGAATGCGACAAACCCCGACGATAGCAAGAAGACAACGGGAACTCCCCTATAAATGCGGCGGATTTCGCATCCGGTCTCCCTAAAAACCGTTCCTTTTTTTTTTTGGGCTCTGGATCGTCGTCGTCGGGTTGGGAGGCCTCATGGGGAGGGAGAGCAGCGGCGACCCCGGCGGGGCCGGCCACTCCTCCATCGCGCTCCTGCAGGAGAGGTTCCGGCAGCTGCAGAGGGCCAAGGAGATGCGGGCGGAGAGGGAGCACCTGCGGGGTGGGTTCGCCGCGTCGATGGTCGAGCACCGGAGCAGCGGGGGCGGCCATCATCCCGGCGAGCAGCGGGAAAAGCCGCAGTGGTTCCTCCACCCGGACCTGGTGCGCCCTTCCAGGCCGCTCCCCGCTCCCAGAACCCGCCGCGTGGAGCTCGACGCCGACCGCGGCGGCCCCCCCGCCTTCGGAACCGTTGGGACGTCCATGGGGGTGTGGTCGGAGAGGCCCGCCGCCGGCCGCAGCATGAGTAGCTCTGACGCCGTGGACGTCGACACCTCCCTTCACCTGTAAAAAGAGAGACCGGATTCTGCGTGTAAAGATTCGAACTTGGAGCTGATCCCCTTCACCTTCCTGCAACCTTTTCCATCGTTTTCTTTGCTTCCTTTCTTATTTGTCATCTTGTTTGCTTTGGTGGGTAGCACGAGAAGAAGAGAAGCTACCATATGATTGTTCATTTGTTCATGGTGTATTTTTCCTTTTTAGAATATTGGAGTTAATCCCCCATATCGAATCCGAGTTAAATGATCAGAAAATTAACCAGGAGTAACTTAAGTAACTTTGTTCACAACGTTGAACTTGCAGGTGAAATGTTTTTAGAGAAATAACTTCACATCTATATTTTTGGATATGTATTAGTCTATTTTGTATAATTTATTATAGGACAAATTAATTAAAAGTCTCTGACTATAATAGAGAGGTCCTTAATGTAACAGGGTTTAACGTATGTGATAACACTTACTGCAATGAGTTACAACTCTGTTAGAGACTAACAAATAAGTCAAAAATCTGACTGGAACTCCTAATTAATTTGTCCTTTATTATATTATATCATATTAAAAATAATATCAAAAGAAAAATTTAATGTCGACAAAGAAATTTGAACGTCAAATAGACTAATAAATATCTTGAATTGTAGTTAGTTGCTACGTTACTGCACTTGTAGTGTAGAAGTAGAGGAAATTTTTCTACACATGAGAATCCAACTCTACTTTTAAGTTTACTAGTTTCATGGCCATGTACGGAAAATGTTAGATTTATATTATAATTAATATGCATAGTGAAGAATATTTTTAAATTGAATGGAATTAATAGAAGAAAAAGATGTTTTTGAAAAATTCATGACTATTAAATAATGTCAAATAAAGAAGTCTTTAAAAAAACTCCATTTTGGAAAATCCATATGCATCTATATAATTTTAGTATTAAATATCAAAATTACAAATTCTATCAATTATTTTAGAATGGGGAAATTTTATGTTTAAAACAATTAAAAGAAGAAAAATATATCTAAAAATATCATAAGATGAGAAATATACAAAATAAATATCTTTAATAAATAAGAAGACTACATGATATATTAGTCTATATTCTGAGACGTTGATCTTGAGATCCAAACAGCAAAACAAAAATAGCAAATGTGTGTGCCTTCCAAAATATAACTATCGTAAGTTGTTTTATCATCATCATACATGTTTTTAAATAAAGTACACGTTACAAAGATAAGAATTTGGAGAAAAACGGAAGTGAAAGAGGAAAATAATATGTACAGTAGAAAAAATGACCAGAAAATGGAAAGTGAGGATTTTTTTGACAATGGAAGCTTGTGGTATTAAGAAGGTAAGGATTTTGATTAGTAAGTCTGATGAGGTGAGGTTTCCATTGTCAAAGAAAAGAAGGGTCGGGTGAGGTTTGAGGTGATTAATCAATAGTTATTATTATATTTTTTATTGCAGTAAAGTGAGAATCTCGCACTTAGAAAGGTCAGATTTTTTTATGGCGAAAATAAGATTTTAATTAATATAAATTTATATTTTTGGGGAGGGGATATAATAACGGGAATATGATTATCTTGATGCATCCACGTGACAGCACCAAAATTGAGTTATATTATTGTAGTATAGATATTATAGTATAGATGGGGTATAAGATATGATTTGGTAGTAGAATAAGCTCGGTCCCAATTTGGCCGGAGTAGGGAGTGGGTTATTGAGGGATATTCACTGAGTACATCATCTTTTTTCTCTTTTTGTTTTTATGAAGACCCACATTCTCCATACAAAATTTATTTATTTAATTTAATTTACTATTTGTTACTCTTAATATTAATATCTCTCTTAGTAGGATATTTGTCACTCTAACATTAAGAGTGACAAATAACCAACTAAGATAGATACATATATTTTACATGTTGAAGTTATTTCTCAATTTTAATTTGTTATTTGTCACTCTTAATATTAAAGTAAAATTTGTCATGTCGGACCGTGCTAGGGGTTTGGCGAGCTCCTATCACGGTCGATTCAATCTAATTTATTTTATTTTTAATTGTTAATTTATTGTTTTTTAATAACTATATCATTTGGATCGATCTGTATAGTGCCAAGGAGAATTTGACCGATCGAGTCGTCCGGTGAGACAAATCTTACATTAAAGGTGATAAATAACAAATTCTCTTAGAAAATTAATTATATGATAATTTTCTTATATTTATATTTATATGTCTACCTCTCTATGATGGAAGTCAAAATATACTCAGAATATTTTATCACCGTCACTTTTAGTAAGGGTATAGAAACAAAATTGAAAATAATATTTCAAATATTCTTTTTACCGTTAGGAAGGTCTTTGAGAAGGTTGGTCGCGCCAGATTTTCGTTAGCACGAGTCGGATCGAAATGTATTGCAGCGGTATGTTTTGTTCTAAACAATCTATTTTAAAATAATATAATAAAAATAGATAAAAATAAATTTATTAAATGATAAAAATAAATATTAAAATAATATATTAACTATATTGTATCGACCGATCTGCAACGACAAGGGCAACCATAGTCTTTGAAAATATTCTTTATCCATAAATGAGTTATATGTGCAAATATAAATTAAAAATTCTCTTGCAATTAATCATATAAAAGAGGTATATATACAAAAAAAATCCTACTTATTTTGTTGGCTCATGGCCCAATGGGCCCAAACAAAGGCTCCCCTGACAAACACCTCCATCTCCTTTGCCACCGGCATCACCGCCGCGGCTTCCTCCGCCGTCTGCGGGCTGCTGTGTGCTGTCCGCTGGATACCGTCGTCCGCTGTACCGCCGTCCATCGCCCGCCGCTCCACCTCCACTCGGGATCTCGAGCAAGAGCCGCCGGCTTCCCTCACTGGAAGATCCTCCTCCCTCCGTCCTCGCGATCCTCCTCCTGCCGCCCCGCCGTCCTCCGTCTTAAGCGCGCTGTCCCCCCTCACCTGTGGCCCCATCTCTCGTTCTCGGGCCAAAACTGCTGCCGTTGACTGTGGTATCTCATACCAAGGTGCGACCCTAGTTCTTCTTCGTTTGATGCTTTTTTGGTTTCCGCAGATCAAGAGAAAGAAAAAAGAAACGGCTAGATCAGTCCTCGCACCTGTGCCAAATGTCTGCTCAACAGCAGGGCAACTTTTCAGAATTCTTGCTCTAATCAATCCACTGCAACCTGCGGGATGCTTCTTCCTTGCCATGCCATTGTCTAGTAACTATTGGATTAACCAAAATTTATTCATCGCCAGTATAAAAATGTGGAAGTGAGACTTGTCTTGAAGAGTGAGATTTTGCTTTGTTCTTTCCCATCAGGTGATCTTTTTAGTAGGGGTGAAAGATTGCGTGTCCTGAAGAGTTCTAATGGCCGGTCGGAGCGGTCGTTCGAGCACGGTGGACGTGCGGAAGAGGCACAACATCTTAATGGTGTCTGATTTTTTCTACCCCAATTTTGGGGGAGTCGAGAGCCACATCTACTACTTATCGCAATGCCTGCTCAAGCTTGGTCACAAGGTTAGAATCATTTCATTGTTGTATGTAGTGGTCTTGTTTTGGTATATGATTTCGCTATTTATCAAATGCACCGACGAACTGACACTTATTCTATAATAAGCGGAACATGTGATCTAGGTCTGCCGTAGTCAAGCCTCTGCCATCTATAGTATAATTCCTCTAGAATAAGGGTTTGGAGAATAAAATGTCATGATGCAGATATCAGATTTTAACTGGTTTCTCTTATTGCTGTGTCACATCTAAATTAATAAACTGGAAACCTTTTGTTTTTTCTTTGAAATAAGTTGGAAATAATTGCTCTGAGCAGGGAACCTTTCTTTCTATAGAACAACACAATCTTAGGGTCAATATTGAAAAGGACAAACATATAAATACTTTGACAATTGTTTTCTGATCTCTGGAGAAATGTATGGCATGCGTTCAATGGTGTCACTCCTGATTTCCATCTGTGAGTATTGCAGGTTGTGGTTATGACACATTCCTATGGCAATCGCTCAGGTGTTAGGTATATGACTGGTGGGCTAAAAGTCTATTACATCCCCTGGAGGCCTTTCTTAATGCAGAATACACTGCCAACATTCTATCTGACACTTCCAATTATGCGGACCATCCTCATAAGGGAAAGGATATCTGTTGTGCATGGACATCAAGCATTTTCAACTCTCTGTCATGAAGCATTGATGCACTCTCGGACAATGGGATATAAGGTCATATTCACTGATCATTCCCTTTATGGTTTTGCTGACATTGGTAGCATTCACATGAATAAGGTGCTGCAGTTTACTTTGGCGGGTGTGAATCAAGCTATATGTGTTTCGCACACAAGCAAGGAGAACACAGTCCTCAGATCTGGGATTCATCCAGAGAAAGTCTTTGTTGTTCCCAATGCTGTGGATACTGCTATGTTCAATCCTGCTCCCAAGAGGCTGAACTGTGATGAAATCATTGTAGTTGTAATTAGCAGATTAGTCTACCGAAAGGGTGCAGATCTTCTTGTCGAAGTTATTCCAGAAGTATGCAATTTATTCCCAAATGTAAGTTATTTTGGCTTCTTATGGTTCATTTTCTTTTTGAATTAAACCATTCCTGAAAGGGTCTCTTTAGCAGGAAGTTGATTTAGAAGATAAATATTTTATCCTATGGATACATGACGTCAGTGTACCCACATGCCTTGAGCACTGCAAACTTGTTTGTTTGTTTGTTTTTCTGTATTCTTGTTCTGAAGTCATGTGTGAAACTGATATTTCTTAGGTCCGTTTCATCATTGGGGGAGATGGTCCTAAGCGGGTGCGGCTTGAAGAGATGAGGGAGAAATATTCTCTTCAGGATAGAGTTACTATGTGGGGGCTGTTCCACATGCTCAAGTGCGTTCTGTTTTAGTATCAGGTCATATATTTTTAAACAGGTATGATTTTTTATGGGTTCTTTTCCCCACTAACTTCTCTGTCAATTACCATGCAGTTTAATAGGGTAGAGTCCAGAATGGTATGCTTCATTATTATTTAGGATGTTTCTTAGCAAGTTATGTTAATGTTGCAATTTTATTGTCCTGTTTCATGGTGAATTTTCTGGAGTACATGATAGTCTTGAAATATGTTCACATTAAAACAAGTGAAGGACACGTACATCATTTGCTCATATTCTCTATTCTTATCCTCTCGTTAATCATTCACTTGGACTTAGCGCACTATGATAAGGATTTGGGATTCTAGGTCAATACTTAATGTAAACAAGTAGGGATTACAACCATGAGATAAACTTATCAAGTTAATGGTCCAATATGGATTGTTGCTGGTTCATGCATGATGCGGCATTTGACTTCTGGCTATCTGATGCACCTGGCAACCCTGTCTCCATTCATACATATGTTTGCTGATTGCTGAATGGTGTTGTGTTCGTTATCTACTTTTCTAATATAAATCTTCAACATGAATTGAGTTTGAGTATCCCTGCACCAGAAAACATAAAAGGAAAAAGAGGGAAAAAAATCACCATGGTCTACGTCCACAGCCATGCCTCTGAGATAGGCCTACACTTATCCAAGTGTTACCTTAAGAAGGAAGACAAACTCCTAGGTTTCAAAGAAGGTCTTTGGAATGAAATGTCCATGGACACTGTGAATTGAAGTACCTTCCTTATTGCTAACTGTTTAAGTCAACCTTGGTTTACATCTTGGTGGACTGTCCAAAATGTTGATAGGCTTGAACATTGCTAGTACTCAGGTTTCTAAGGTAATCTACACGTCTGTTTTTTCAGGGCTTGCTAATAATTTGAACCTATTCATTCCCCCATGTTTCCGCAAGCTTAGACATATATAAAAGTTTTCCTCCATTATTCTGAGAAGCATAAAGTGTATCCCTTTTATTTTTCTTGGCAGTTCTCTCACTGAAGCTTTTTGTATAGCCATACTGGAGGCTGCTAGTTGTGGATTGCTCACTGTCAGCACTAGAGTTGGAGGTGTTCCAGAGGCATCTACTCAGAATACTCTGACATAGACTTCTCTAGCCATTCATCAATTTGCATACCAATATTCACCTGTTTAACACTATCTCCTTCCCCTTTTGCCCTCTTAAATTTTGGGGGTTATTGGGGATATTGTTGCACCAGGTCCTCCCAGATGACATGATTGTTCTCGCAGAACCAGTACCCAGTGACATGGTGCTTGCAATCAAGAAAGCAATAGATATACTACCAACTATTGACCCACATGCTATGCACCTTCGTGTAGGTGACCAATCTGTAACCAAGAACATGTCAGACTGATTTCATTTGCCAATTTTGCTCACTCATGACACCCCAGTTTGTCTCATAGTCTATGTATTTTCCATTTTGTCTTTTCAGATGAAAGATCTATATAGTTGGCATGATGTGGCTAGAAGAACTGAAATTGTTTACGATCGTGCTTTACAGTGCCAAATGAGAATCTGTTGCAACGCCTTTCAAGGTAATCTATGTGATCTTTTAGACCTATATATTTGCTGTCTGTGAACACTAAAAAACATAAATATTTCTCATCCTTTTTTTGGTGAATATCAAACTTTATTAAGAATGAAAAAACAGAACGAAGGGTTAAAAGCCACATACAGAACATGGGGGCATATGCCAGATGAAGGGGTAAGACACCCTTCTGACAACGTCAAGGCTAGCCCAAAGAGAGAAGAAAATATAAATCTAAATTAAAGGATTATGCGGCAAATACAAACAATATAACCTAATCCAGGGAGAATAGTCTCTAATATTTACAGAGATGAACCATCCCAAGAAAAAGGTATGGTGAAGTAGGGATCGTGGACGAAGACTTGGGCGATGGAGGGCAACGATCTTCTACATGATCTTCTTCATCCTGATTGCATTCCTCCGACGGATAATCTCCAACTCATGCCTTGTGTGCCGTAACGAAAGCTTCATTGTCTAGAGGATTTTGATTTTGAGCCTCTTGAAGGATAAACGAGAAAGCATTAACATTAAGATCAACAGTGTTGATGCTAGCTAGACCCTTTAACATTTGACTCCACAAATTTTGCAGAAAAGACGTTGAAGTCAAATCCATAATTGGGCAATCAGTAATAGCTTCACAAGGAGAGAGCTCGGGAGACAGGCAAGCAGATTCTAACACCACATTTGTGACTCGGACGAGAGATGTACTTCTGACGACCCGAAGCTGCAGAGGAAGAATTAACCGCCGGAGATGAGGAAAGCAAGGACCCAATGCGTGGTCGTGCTCGCTGACCGCAAGATTAGACCATGGGGAGGAAGATCCTTCTGCAATCTGCACTCTAGAAGACTCTTGAAGGGCTCCCCCTTGAGCACAGTAGTAGCAGATGACAGTAGAACATCTGCAGGGGCCACCAGATCGGCTGCAAAAGAAGGTAGGACATCTGTAGCCTGAGAAACCGGAGCAGGGAGAGGTTCCTGGCTTGCAGGGCAGCAGGGCTAGCAGCAGGTGGATGCAAATGAGATGTGCTAGCATCCGAGACGTGAGAAACAGAGTTCAAACTGCCCTAGATGCCTTCCTCACCCCCATCGGCATGCACTATGGGCTGATTTATATGATGAACTGAGGAAGGGATTTCCTGGACCTTTGTCGTCGATGGGGCAGCGACCAGATCAATAGATGGTGCCTCAAGATCCCTCAACCCCCGCTCAAGAAAGTCGATGGGTGCAACAGTGCTCACCTGCGTGGCATTGTTTCACATCTGGATCGCAATGCAATTGAACTTGCTTATTCACGGTGGCCGGCGCACATCCTACTTCCTGGCCTACTGGTGGAAGTGCTACACTATCACCACCGGTTGAGGCATCGAAGCAACGGCTGGAGCAACACCAGTGGAACCATGTTGCTGAATAGGGTGCTATGTCGCAGTTGTCCTCTGGATATTCGGGCCATTCAGCGTAGGCTGCTTGTGCACCACCTCCACAGGAGGCACCGAAGCCGCAGAGGGGTCCCGTTGCTCCTTAGACTTCTTAAATGAGTTAGCTTTATGGCCCAATCGAAGGCACTTAGGAAACCCATGATATAGAACCGGTTGCCAAAAGCTCCCACTTGGGAGACCAATCCAAACCCTAGACGGAGAACAAGAAATACCAAGCTCCACATAAACTCTCACCACTGTGGTATCCGATAACAGCAAAGTCTTGGGATCAATTTTCAACACCGGACCCAAGTTGCCGGATATGGAGCGCAGGAGAGATTCTTGATAGAAATTAGCAGGAATGCCCTTGAACTCTACCCACACCAATGCAATTGGAGAGTTGATGCGGGACAAGTAAAGGGAGGGTGAGTAGGAAGGAGGAAGAGTTAGGCTTCACACCCGGAGGGGAGGGAGGAAGGCTTCCCCCCTCGAGCTCTGCGCCCACCTAGGCCTTCATGGTTGAGAACGCAGGTGGCTGCTTCAAGCTGTAAAATCCCCTTCTTTCATCCAACGACCATTTGAAGATCTGAATAATCTGCCCTGAACATAAAGAGATTCACAGAGAAGGATTTGAAGATAATCTTCATAGCAAAGGAACCTGATTAGAAGATGTCATGTGTCTAGGGCATTTAGGAGTTAGGAGAAAATCTTTCTTGAATGAAAACTGCTGCCCCAGATGTGCTCTGATCTCTTGGAAAAGAGGGTGACCATATGGCATTATTGCTACAATTGCGAATTCCAGCCCCTTTGAGATAGCTTCAACTCCTCAACGTTGAAGAAAACAGCGGGCTCCCCGGCGTCCGTGGAAGCAGGCTTATGCACCCGGATAGCAGAGCCTGCACCTTCTTCACCCTTCGGCTGTCCTGTTTGTCATCCTTTATGTTTAAGTAAAATAGTCTTAGTTGATATTTTCTGTTGCCCCTCAGAGGAAGCTACGCCTATTCTTAGAAACATCAAATGGATTGTCCTGCTGAGCTTGTAATCATATCATTTTTTCAAATAGTATATTTTCCTTTTTCTTGCTTTCTTGGTATTGTTTTATGCCAAAGGAATGATATTTCGTTTTTCCTATTCCTGTGCATGATGTGGTCAGGAACTTTGACATTCTTCTTTTAGTATTATATGTTGCTGGTAACTCATGATCGACAATTCAAAAGACTCAATTTGTTTCTTTGTTTAACTTTAGGTCAACTTGACTTATACTGATTCCATTTGTGCGCCTGCCTAGCATCTGATAAAAAATTTCGATTAGTAGCTTTTGCACTTCTTTATACGTATCCTGGTTGTTTACAGGTATCTGAACTGTGGGGCCTGGGCAGGTAAACTCTTCTGTGTGGTCATGATCATTGATTTCTTGCTTTGGCGCCTTTTGGAACTATGGCAGGTAGAATCCATTTGAACTTTTGTCATGCACTCTCTAAAGTTTCTTCTATCTTATTCTTTGTGAGTGGAAAAGCAACATTTTATGATAAACTAATCTTACATTTGTACCCACGTGTCTTTATGGACCAGCCTTCAAATGATATAGAGGTGGTGCCAGATCTTAACCTGAATGAACATCAAGATGCAGACATTCCATGTGGCTTCAAAGAAACTCGATCATGAGCTGATTCTTTGACAATGTTAACGGCTTCTTTGAAGTAGCAAGTTGAATCATGTTTATATGCATTGGGATGGAAGAAAATGCCTAATGATGAAGAAAACCATGGTGAATGTTTGTTGATGAACGGCCGATGTGAAGCTGTTCCATAATCGGACTAAAGAATTTGGACGTAGTCAATTTGTGGCTGACCGCCTCCCAGACCTCGCGTCAAGGTTTTCTGAAGTGGATTTGACTGCTAATATTGCCTAGTTCTTTGATCCCTAAGTTAGTAATGCTTACAGTAGGGGTGGAAGTACAAGCTGCAGAGGAGGGTGTTCTATTTTCTGGCAAGAGTACCCCCATAGAGATACATGGATCGACTCCTTGCTCTGTGTCCCAAATTGCTTTCGGGTGAGAAGATGGAGAGATTCCTTAACTTACAGGGACCTTACTGGTTTTTGCTTTGGAACAAACTTTTCCCTGGTAAAGTGGTGTTAGATTTGTCAGGAAGATGCGTTTGTGCTCTTGCAGTGGATGGAAAGACAAGAGAGTGCCTCCAATTTTGAGATGACCGAGGAGCAGAAGCATGTCCCGGGAACACCTCCCCCACTCCCCCACCCTCCTCCCCTCAAAATACACACACACAGACGGTGAGTGGGCAACTCATCCTCATAAGGCATAACCATGCCTTCATTGAAGGTTTTGCTTCTCTATGACAACTACTGCTTGTATTGGTTTCGAAATGTTCCACAGGATGAAGCATCTCTAGCCAGACTTCTTCTTCTACAGGGGGGGCATGTCCTGTAAGAAATGCTAGTTACTTGACCACGTTCTTCTGTGTTTTGCTGTTAATGATATGAGAACTAATCGAAAAAGGATTCTGGATATCTGCTTTGTAACGGGAATGCAGAGACCAACGAAGACTGCTCTTGTTTTTATTGTGCAGAGGCATCGTTTGGGAATACAAATAGGTGTTTTTATTTTTTCAAAAGTCAAAATTATTCAAAAAAAAAAACTCATGAAAATTAGTTTTTGAGGCTCCAAATCTAAGATCTCATTATTACCCCTCTTCTCTTTATCTCTCTTTATTTTTTCTTCTTTTTTTCAAAATCTATTTTTGGAGAATCTATAATCATTTTCTTATTTGAAAATTATAGTGAGAAAAAGTGAGATTCTAATGATTGGAATATCAAATTTTTTTTTTTTTTCACAATGTTTCCTAAGAGTGTCAGAGACTTGTTCATCAATCACGCTTGCACTCTTTTAATGTGCTTGAAAACTGTGCAAAATCATAAGAGAGATACTTGTTACAAGACTGATCTTGCAATGATGATGACGTAAATTGCAACAAAAACAATTTTACTGAAGAGAGAGAAACACCCACTTTTGGCCAATGAAGTTAGTAATTCACGTCATTATTATTGCAAGATTAGTTTTACAATATGTATTTCTCATATGATAATCTATCATGTTTTTTTTTTTTTGGGAAACGTTTCACTTAGGTGAGGCTCTCTCTTTCATACAAGGATAGAATAGGCTCACATATTGATAAACCTCGGATAAGAAAACTTAAACGTTTTTAGCTTTCCCCTTTTTTATAGTCTCGGATAAGATAATTGACGGCGGCTAAACTCATTAATCAGCGTGTATCATTGGTGCCTATCTTCGTACCATTCAACTATAAAAAATTGAGAAAGATTTATTGCACTTACATAGACTAGGTAATAAATTCATATAATATTTAATAATTAGATTGTCATTTTTTCACTCCTTACGTGAGGGGTGCTACATGGGTTATTGTCAATATACAAGTGCAATAAATCTTTCTTTAAAAAAATAGAGTCTGACTTTATATTCCGTCGTGGGTTAATGTAGATTGTTCGATTCAGACACGACGACAAATTATAGGCCGAGTTGAATTGTTCGATTATTTAGATATAATGGCAAATCACAGGATGAGTTAGATTATTCTGCTTAGATATAAGAGTCAAGTTATAATTTATAATTGTATCTAGATTGAGTAATTTAACTGGCTGGATAGTAATTTTTTTCTTAAAAAAAGTATCAATTAAGTTTAACCGCACGTGGCCAGGGGTCTGCGATGAAGCCCAACGTGAACGGCCGACTTGAGCAATCCAACGGCCAAAAATCCGCCTTCAACTTTTCCAGGAAACAGATCGACGTCTCTTTTTTCTCCACATAAGACAACCAATCGTTGGCCGCCAAGTAAGCCGATAGGGCCACGCTGCTTCCCCACGACCACGCCCACTGACTCGCCGAGGACGCCCCCAGAGCCAGAGGAGGCCCTGACAAGTCCGAAGCCCTTCAATTTCTTTTGGTTGTACCCCTAGACTTATTTTTATATTACTATTAGAGATATTAATTATTTTAAATAAAATTTACGTAAATAATATTATACAATGTTCATGTAAAAGTTTACTCAATCGGCGTAAGAAAAAACGATGATTACAGTAGACCGTAGGTAAGAGTGGTGTTAAGGTCAAAGTTTGTAATGTGGACGACTTAGTCATATCAAATTTATCTTGATAAGATATTGATCGAAACGTGTTATATTGGTGCAATTTGATTTGATTGATATATATAATAAAAAATAATAAAATAATATATAAAAGAAGTAAAATCACTAGACCGACCATGTCAAAGACTCATCAAATCTCTGATATGATATAATACGACCGTGTCGATGTGATATGATATGAAGGTATAATTTGTTTTGAAATATACGAGGATAAATAAGTTGGGGGTATGATCGTAAATGAGTAAGATTGAACGGGTATATACGGCAAGAACGGCTTCTATAAAACGGAGTTCCAGAGAGGATTCCGTGTCCCGTCGTCGGTTTTCTGCAGACAACGATCGCCGGGATCCTCTCTCTCTCTCTCTCTCTCTCTCTGCGTCCGTCTCGGCCCGCAAGATGGTAAGACTTGTTCCCTCTTCTTGTGAAATCTCATATTCTTTTCTTCAGGAGATGTGATTTTTCAGCAGATCTCCGTCTCGATTCGCATTTCGGCGCCCTGCTGATCTGTTTGATCTCTCCCAGGAGAGCTAGGGTTCCCGATCGCTTGATTTCGGAATGTAAGAACACCAGCAATATGTTTTGTTTGATGGATCTAACAACCGAAGGCCTTTGGGTTTTTCTCTGCTGTAGATCTATGGAGTAAGAAGTTTTTCTCCGATCGTTCGTTGATTTCTGTTGTGTCGTTCCCGTTTTATGAATTTCTGGGTCTCGATTGTTGCAAGATAATACTTCTTGACCTTTTGTACCGGGGGTTTGTCGGATTGTCGCGGAGAGTTGTAGTTTTGATGAGAATTGTGCATGTTATTATGCTTGTAAGATCAAGGTGGTTTCTCTCGATTTCTGTTTACCCGATCTATGCTGCCTCCAGAAAGTGCTTAGTGGAACTTCCAATTTGAAGCCGAAAATAGCTTTGAGCCGAATTATTCTTAGCATTGTTTGACATCGTTGAGTTAGGATAAGCTTGTTATGATGCATCGGAATCAGAAGACAAATATACTTATTGTGAATTGTGCAATATACAAGTGCATCAGTGGCATTGAGATGTAAAATTCACATTCTAAGGCAAATTGTCATGATCATAGCTCCGAATCTCATTGTCCGATAATCGAACATCGGGAGGAGTGCCTCAAAATTATTAAGAGATTAATCTGATTCACCCTGTGTATTCATCCACAATGGCCTTCCAAATGCTTCCTATGGTAGAATCCCCCACGTATGTCTAGGTTACCCTCTGTATTCATCTTTTCCCTAAATGCAGTCTAAAACAGCCTAAAATATACAGGGAGAATGTACTCCCTCAAGGGAAATGACATCCAGAATCCTGCAGCAACAGAGAATTGCAAGAAACATAAATCCATACGTGTATAAAAGATAACATATCTAGTACTACAATGGCTTTAAAAGGTACGTGGGCCCTCTAAGGTTGGTGGTCAACTGTTCCTAGCCAATCTCCTGAGTCTCTCTATGTTAGTGTTATTGATGTTTATGAAGTCTTGAGATCACATCAGAGTAAGTTTTTTACTGGTGTTCTGAATACATTTTATCACTGCTTTAAAACTCCATGACCGACTTTGTGTTATAATACTTTCTTTGTTTTCTCTGTGCCATTCGATCTGATCTAGATTTGCCTTAGAGTGAATGGAGGTTGTGATCGCGTTCTCACATTTCTTGTCTAGGCCCTATATTAAACAGTTTAGAGAAAGTTGTGGAAAGATTTCATATTGGTAGATGGCTTATTGGCATTCTGTCTATCTTTTATATCTATAGTATTGATCTCTCTGTTAAGAGTCTTTTGCTTTTTGTAAGTTGATTCACATTGTACTCGGCCTGATTTGTTTTCAAAACAATGCGAAAATATAATGGATTTACTTTGCCGGTTGGTAGACAACATCGAGGCGTCTTGCGGACAGGAAAGTAGCAAAATTTGACAAGAATATCATGAAAAGAGGTTCTGTTCCCGAGACAACGGTGAAGAAAGGAAATGACTACCCTGTGGGTCCAATATTACTTGGCTTCTTTGTCTTCGTGGTTATTGGATCATGTACGTCTTCTAGTAACATCATCTCCTGAAGTTTTTTTTATCATAAGAAGAGCTTTAGTTTCATACATTATCTTCATTCATTTTTAGCTGTGACTAAACTTAGAAGAGCCTTTGGAACAAATTATTTTTGACTAGATGTTTCCGCCATGACGTCTCCCCCGACTATCATCTAATCAGACATTCGGAGACTCTGATTCCTTCGTTGTTGGAGCGTGGCCCTAATTCTTGGGGCATATTGTAGGAAGGAAGAGAATAAAGACCTTGGATGCAGTATGCATCCAGGTCACTGTGATGCAATCTTATACGGGAACTTGTTTCCATCGTGTATTTTTTACGTTGCAATCCAGCTATAACTTCTGTGGTTAACGTTTTTTAGAATCGGGGAGCTTTTTATTTTGATTGACTCTACATGTGACTATGTCGGAGTTTCGGATCATCATGTTCAAGATGTTTGTCGAGTTCACCGTCGAAACTTAAATGTTACATTGCCTAACTAATCATCATCCTTGTTACTGATCGGTTTTGGACGTATTTTTGAGGGAAGCTGCCTAGCTTTCTCTTGTTTGCCCCTTTGTTTTTTCACGCCGCTCGACTACAAATTTAAGCACATCTTTTACATACAACACAATATATAGATACTATATCTTACCTAATGATTTTCCCCACCAGTTGACTTGGTCCTCATGTATGTTAATCTAGAAAAGTTGCTCTGGTTCATACAACATTTTCCATTGAGCCGTTTGGATTAAATGACCGTTCTTCTAAATTAGTTCTCTTTGTGGTTACAGCTCTGTTTCAAATAATTAGGACAGCCACAAGTGGCGGGATGGCCTGAAGGCAACCTTGGAACTTGCTGCCGAGATACAATTTCTGGTGTGGGAGAGGAGAAGAGAGAAAGCCACTGTAATCTTCCGACTGTGTTTTAAACTTGTAACCAGTACCTGAGTGGAAATAATAAAATGGTCTTGCACCGGATCTCAACTGATGCACGGCCTCACTTTTTCTAACTTCGATATAGAGTATTTTGATGGAATAATTACGTTCTTACTGGATGGAAACTTGCAAGGTCCTTTTGACAACCAGATAAGGTGAACACATGTAGTTTAACAAACAGGGGTCGACATTTTTTTCTTCTTCTGTTTTAACGTAAAAATATGATAACCCCTGATAACCAGCTGTTAACTTTGACAGAGGGTTCTCCTTCTATTGTTAGTTTATCCAGACTTTTACTAGAATAAAGTTCTGAGAACTTGGTGTTTGGTTGCAATTTTTTACCTATTTTTTCTCTAAATTTTAAAAAAGAGAGAAGACAGATATAGTAAGGTGTTTGGCAGACTGTTTTTTACTGTTTTTTATTTTTAGGAAGGGAATCTAACAACACCTCCATCTCTTCCAAAACAAAAACAAGTATCGACTTGTTTTTTTTTCAAAGAGGAGAATCCCGTGCCCTGCCCCGGCGCCCCCTCTATGCCCTCCCTGGTGCCCCCCTCCCCGGCCCACCCGGCACCCGGCTCCGGCGCCCCCTCCCCCGCCCCGGCACCCCCTCCCACCCCGGCACCCCCTCCCCGGCACTGCCGGCCCACCCGAGACCCCCCGCCCCGACGCCCCCCCACCCCCCGGCGTTGCTCCCCCTCCCCCGCCCCGCCCCCCCCCCCCCCCCCCCCCCAGCGCTACCGGCCACCCCGGCACCCGGCCCGGGCGCCCCCTCCCCCGCCCCGGCACCCCCTCTCACCCCGGCACCCCCTCCCCGGCGCTGCCGGCCCACCCGGCACCCCCCTCCCCCGCCCCGACGCCCCCCCCCCCCCCACCCCCCGCGTTGCTCCCTCTCCCCCCGCCCCGGCACCCCCTCCCCGGCGCGACCGGCCCACCCGGGACCCCCCTCCCCCATCCCAGCACCCCCCCACCCCGGCGCTGCTCCCCCACCCCCTGCCCTCCTCCCCCCCTCCCCGGCGCTGCACCCTCTCCCTTGCCCGTGTTGAACACCACCCCCAAGCCCCACTTGCCCTGCACCCCCAAACACATCAACATAACTTTTAAAAATTATAATATTTTTACCAAACAGAAAACATCATGTTGACATAATTTTAAATTTAAAATTAAAAATAAATTCAACATAACTTTTTAGATAGAAATAGTATTTTTAAAAAAATTACTCCCAAACACCCCATAGGTTTTCCAGTTGAAAAAAGTACTTATCTCTGCTGTTGAATCTACATCGGACTGTTTATTGTGGCATGGATAAACATACAGTAATACTTAACAAAATGTGATGTGACGAAAGTATTTTTACTGGTCTTGCTGCTTTCGTATGAACCATTCAAATGAAAGTAGACATTTTGTAAAATATAATAGGGGTAAAATAATTTTAGAAGCTCTATTAGATGTTTGATTTATTTTTTAGTCTTTGACAGAATTATAATTTGTTATAAGAAATGTTATTTTTATTATAAAATATGTTAAGTCTTGTTATAGTGATGAAACTCTTAACTAATTTGCCTGTTAGAAATGAATCCATTCAACCGCTGCACAGTTCATTTTCATGAACACCTGTACATACCCAAGCAGCAAAAGCATGCACATATTTTAACACTTATATAAATATAATTCACATTATTATTACTGTAAAATTAGTCTTATAATAAAATTAAATTCCAAATTAATGATACATCAGACACGGCAATTAGATCTAAGAGTGTTTATGGTTCGGTTTGAAACTTTTTTTTGAAAAAAAATCAAATGAAATCGAATTTAAAGTCAAATCGAATTGAACCTCTTTTTAAGAAAATCAATCGAACCGAATCTAAAGTCAAACCGAACGGAATCGATTCGATTCGATTTGAACCGAAAATAGTTAAAAAGAATTCAATACCCATGGTAGGAGGTGCCTCCAACCACTGCGCTATTGCCTTTTTTGTGATTATATATATATATATATTCAGTTCATATCGGTTCTTTAGTCTCAAATTGAATTGAATTGTGAAACCCTCCAAATCGAATTGATGGATCCGATTTTTCAGTTTAGACCGATTTTTAAGAACTATTTCTACTTAAAAATTATGTTGTATTTATTTTTAATTTTAAAATTAAAATTGTAAAAATGTGACGTTATCTGTTTGGTAAAAATATTAAAACTTTTAAAATTAATATTGATGTGTTTGGGGGGCGAAGGACCGGAGGGGGCGGGTGTTCCCGCGGGGGGGGGGGGGGCTTGGTGGGGGTTCTGGGGCGAGGGGCCTGGGGGCGCAGGGCGGAGGCAGGAGGGGAGGCGGCGGTTCCGGGGCGGGGGGGGGGGGGGGGCTGGGGGCACAGGGGAGGGCGGGTGGGGCTGGGCGGAGGGCTGGGGTGAGGGCGGGGGGCTGGGGGGGGTGGCTGGGCGGAGGGCGGGAGGGGGGGTGGTTCCGGGGCGGGGGGCTGGGGGCGCAGGGCGGAGGCAGAAGGGGGGGCGGCGGTTCCGGGGCGCGGGGGGGGGGGGGGGGGCTGGGGGCACAGGGGAGGGCGGGTGGGGCTGGGCGGAGGGCTGGGGTGAGGGCGGGGGGTTCCGGGGCGGGGGGCTGGGGGGGGTGGCTGGGCGGAGGGCGGGAGGGGGGGTGGTTCCGGGGCGGGGGGACTGGGGGCGCAGGGGAGGGCGGGAGGGGGGGGATGCCGGCGGGTGGGGGGGAGACAGGAAGGGGAGGGGGGGAGACGGGAAGGGGGGGGTGACGCCGGTGGGTGGGGGGGGGATGCCGGCGGGTGGGGGGGAGACGGGAGGGGGGGGGGGGGGAGAGACGGGAAGGAGGGGGAAGGAGAGAGAGCTGTGAGTGTAATTTTTTTTTAAAAAACAGGTTATGACTTGTTTTTATTTTGAGAGAGATTTGTACATGGTAGAATTTTCACTTTAAAAAAATAAAATTGCTTACCAAACATGTTAAGATATTTTTCCTCTTTTTTTTTAAATTTAAGAGAGAAAATTACTAAAAAAGTGCAACCAAACACCCTAGTAATTAGATCTGATAAAGCCGATCAATCTCCTCAGTTATTTTAGGAAATTTTTTTGTTTAAATGACAGTTGGGTTGGCCGCCACGGTGGTATCTACAAGATGTGGGAGTGAGAGAAGAGAATTGCTTAATGTCGGACCGACCGAATACAAAATCTCAGGTGAATTATTTTGGCCGCCGTTATGATTAGTTGAGCATTGGATCTCAGATTTTGTGTGGTTCGACAACCGACCAATAAAATCTGCAATTGAACACTTTATGATGTGAAATTTTGTGTCCGGTGGCCGGGTATAAAATAATTCTCGAGACAGAATGATGTGAATATTCCGACGTAAGCAACCCTGCACAAGGTAGTCCTGTGTGTATAAAAATGCACAAATTAGTAAGACTACGCAAATACCTGCACACACATATACATGTATAGGTGCTTGAAAAATTAAAGGAAGCAAATTCCCATAATGTGTGCCCTCATGATGAGTTAATGAAGATTAGGAAATTTAAAAGTCTGCTCATATATATACAGTGAAGTTTCAGTACAAATTTCTGGAACAAGGCATGTATTAGTTTGAAGTAGTTTGGCTCACGAAGGATTGAATAGTTTACCAAAAATGGGTTTACTTATATATATATTGTTATTGCTGGAGTGACGAGGTCAGCTCGATCTGAGAGGATCCAAGGGAAGACAGAGACCCGAGGAGAAAGTCGCCGAGCTCCCGACCTGCAAAGATCATCGAGGTTGTTCGGTGGGTAAACACTCTGACGACCAAGTCAACTCGGAAAGTCGGAGACAATAGTTTCAGTGCTCAAAAGTAACGTACATTGTGATAGAATGTCTCTGCTTCTTTTATAAGGCTAGGACGTTTATTGACAGCTATAGATCCCCGCAATTCCCGCCGGAGTTGCCATAACCTTTGATGGTGCATATTCAAAAATGACAAGCGAGATCATAAGGGTTGTGCTCTGTGCCCGTGATTATTACACATATTGGGGGAAAGAAGACGTGGCCCACGAACATCGCGCGCGTCTAACGAGTTGTTCCTTAGAATCACGCCTCCACGCCGGACGCTGACAAGGCTCTTGCCATAAGCGATCTCGTCCAAGAGTGCGAGGCAACAGGTCGGATAAGTCGAGCTCACGTTCGTCGACTATTGGTCGTCGGACCGGGACGATCCGTATCATATATATATATATATTAAATCATCTCATCATTGCCCAGAATCTAGAAAGAGTATGACATCGTTTGAAGGATTTTTACATGATATTAAAATATTTTGAGAAGTTAAAAATAAAAAAACCCCTTAAAATAACGTCATCTTTCCGAAGAGCTAGAGCTCCATCCATCTCCGTCACTCTCCGTTTGATCCACTTGGGTTCCGATTGGGAAGTCATAGGTTGAGCGGTGGGACCCACTGGAGGGCCACTAGGGTTTTTGTCCGCTGAAGACCCCCGCAGTCGGCCACCGCCCGTCGGAGTTTATCAGATATCGCTGCACGTCGTCTTCTCCGTCCAACGTCCGCCTCCCCCTCCGCCAGCTTGTGGGCATCTCCGACGAGGAGAAGAAGCGGGGGGAGGAGAGCTTCTGGTCCATCGGCGATGGGAGACGACGCGCCGAGACCCGCCGCCCCGAAGCTCCCCGTCCCCGGCCGTCGGAACATCCTTATCACTAGCGCCCTCCCCTACGTCAACAACGTCCCCCACCTCGGCAACGTCATCGGATGTAATGCGCCCTTCTCCCTCCTCCTTGTCTCCTATTTTTGTTGCTGATCTGGTGGAATGGAGTGTCGGATGCCGGTGGCGGAGTGTTTCTGTGAGATTTCCGGAAAGCGGTTGTGGGGATTGTATCTGTGTGTGTTCTTGATCCGGCGAAGTGACGGCAGATGTCAATGGAAGTTCTCTCTCTCTTTTTTTTTCTTCCTCTTTTTTCTTTTCTGTGGGAATTTATGGAAAATTGGCTGTAGGCGTGCTGAGCGCGGACGTGTTCGCGCGCTACTGCCGGCTGCGGGGCTACAACGCGATCTACATATGCGGGACGGATGAGTATGGAACGGCCACGGAGACCAAGGCCATGGAGGAGAAGTGCACTCCGAAGGAGATTTGCGACAAGTCGGTGCCTTTTTCTGAACTCCTGCTGCTCTCTGTTTTGGTTTATTTGTTGGTGAATTGTTGTTGTAGTTCGCTATTAACCAAGCACGCAATTCATTTGACTACCTTAGAACCGTTTGCTAGAGTTTAATAGCTATCTGAATTGCCGAAAAGATAATTCATTGGGCTACATGCATCAAGTGGACTATGATTTAAAACTGCGGTGAATGATCTTTCATCTTTTCTTTATGTTCTCCTGCGTGGCTTTTTTGTTCCCAGATATCATGCAATTCACAAAGAAATCTACAAGTGGTTCGACATAAGCTTTGATGAGTTTGGGCGTACATCTTCCCCACAGCAGACAGAGGTCTGCCAGACAATCTTCCAGAAGCTCTTGGAAAACAACTGGCTCTCAGAGAACACTATGCAGCAGGTTAACCCCAATTCCCTGGCTTTTGGGATGCCTTAATTTCAGTATTTGCCTTCCATACGTGTAGCTAAACCATATATCAAACCACAGCTTTATTGTGATACCTGTTCACGGTTCCTGGCTGACCGGCTTGTTGAAGGCACATGCCCCACACCAGATTGTAACTATGAATCTGCACGGGGTGACCAGTGCGAGAAGTGTGGGAAACTATTGAACCCAACTGAATTGAAGGATCCCAAATGCAAGGTAAATATGTTGATACATGACGTTTATTCTGGTTGTAAATTGTAATGCTAGTGCGTAATTTCCCTCCTGTTTCATTCATGCTTGCAGGTATGCCGGAACACTCCAAGGATTCGTGACACTGATCACCTTTTTCTTGAGCTTCCCCTCCTGAAGGATAAGCTGGAGGAATACATAACAACATGTCTGTGGCTGGTGCTTGGAGTCAAAATGCTATCCAAGCCACACATGCTTGGCTTAAAGAAGGACTTAAAGCTCGTTGCATTACTAGGGATCTTAAGTGGGGTGTTCCGGTTCCGCATGAGAAGTATAAGGACAAGGTATTCAACTAAATTGATCGAATTTTCTATAGAGGATAGCTTCCTTTCAGTAGTTAAGAAAATAGAATCTGATTGCTGAGTAATCTGATTAAAATGAGCATGAGAGGCATTATATTTTGGGAATGTTTCCAGAACCATTCCCTACGGTACAAATGCTTACAAGGAGATGTGCTGCATGAGACCGGTTTCATTGAGCATAATTTGGAGTTCCTGATGCAAAAGATACTTTGTTCACAAATGGAGTGGGGAACTGGGCCTTATCATTTGAATCTAGTGGCTATGATCTCTGAAAATTTGAAATTTCCTTTAATACATCTTTATGCTGCCTTATGGTATACTGACTTTTGTATCATGGAAACTCAAATGTATCACAATTATTTCTCCAGGTTTTCTATGTCTGGTTCGATGCACCAATTGGATATGTCTCAATCACTTCATGCTATACATCTGAGTGGGAGAAGTGGTGGAAGGACCCTGAAAATGTGGAGTTGTATCAGTTTATGGGCAAGGACAATGTCCCTTTCCATACGGTAATGACTTCTTCTCTTGCACAAGTGTGATGTCCTTTGATATCCTGTGGTACTTGTTTTCTGCATGGTGGCGAGTTGTTGATCTGTTTTTGGACTCTTTTTTTTTTCCGGTAGAAGTTCACTCAAGATCCATGCTTGACTAGTATTTAATGGAAAGAAAGAACATATCTTTCTTGAGTAAATGTCAAAGAAGTTATACAAACCCAGGAGCATAGGTCTAAGTAGCCCAATTTTTAGCCACTGAAGATCTCTATTTGAGTACAGTCTGTTTTGAGAAAAGGCTAAGAAATTATGATCCTAGAACTAGAAGCATAAGTCTAAGGTGAAGGTGGTCCATGTGCCTCATGAGGTTCACATGGTTTGAAAACTTACTCTTTTCTCCTTATTGCATGCTTGAATACTATTCCATTCTGTCAATCTGTGAGATATATCTAATGGAATAGAAGGAATTTCATAGAAACTAATTTTGGAAAATATTTAAATATACAATATGGTGTACAAAAAATATATCATTAGAACTATATGGAAAATGTGAATTTATATTGGAATAAAAAATAATAAAATAGTACAGGTAATTGACATACTTTGTGAAAATATCTAAAGCCTAGTCCAGAGATCCAACCAAATGAGTGCTTGGACTTGAGGTAGCCAATCAGGTTCCAGGTAGTCCGGCCATGACCTGTACCAATTGTCGGATAATGAAGTTGAAAACTGCTAATATATTTTTATTCTGGGTATAAATTTATCTACATCCAGATTCCCAGAGGGACAAATGTTGTTCCATGAGACATTTCTGCATCTTAATTCAACATGTTAGAATGATACTTGCTATTGTTGCCCTTTGAGTGATGTGAATCATCTAATTGCATTTTCTTAAGTGAAGGATATTTTGCACCTTCACCCTAGGGGTGGACAAGAAGAGATTTGGCAATGGTTTTCTCAAGGGCAATTATTGGCACCAATATGCTAGAGGATAGATGCAAACTAGATAGAGGAATGAAAGGAAGTAATCACCTTGTATCTATGGTCTTTATCTTCCTGAACAAGTGACAGGGTCTTATCAGATTGTCAATAACATACAGCTTAATCAACAATATGTATGTTTTGTTCTTTCTCTTAAGACCAATCTTTCTCCTACTATTTGCTTGCTCAGATTAAAGAAATGTCAATAGCACTTTTGTGTCAGTTGGTAGCTCAATTGTACTCTTCATTGTCTATTATTCAAACTGCCAGGTGATGTTTCCATCCACTCTTCTTGGAACGGGTGAAAATTGGACTCTGATGAAGACAATCAGCGTAACAGAATATTTGAATTATGAAGCAGGTATGCTCAACAGTTTATTCCCAATCAGTTTCTTTCTGTGGGTAACTATGAGGTCTTTTTAAAAGCTAGAATCAGGGAATTGAAAAAGAAAGGAGAAAATGGGGAAGTTGTGGTGCAGTATGCATGGGAAAGGGAGTTTGCTTGCTACCTTGGCTTGTGGGAGGGATTGATGAGGAAATTTACATGAGGATTTGTCATATAAGTGGATCTATCTCCTCTCCATTCTGCTTCTGTACTGTTATCTTTGTTCTTAGCCCAGATGCCCAGTCAAAGCTCAATGTTCTTCTTTTCCAAGAATTCACATGAGGCGGAATCCAGTTGAGGTTTGCGCTGCTGTCTTTCGAAGGGATGCTGTTACAGCTGTTTTGCTAGATTCAGTCTGTAAGGATGTGATACAAGTCACTTACATTAGCCTTGGGCTCTTGTTTGCACAATGCATTGACATTCTTGGACCAGGCCTGATCTGCCTTGAAGGTTACCCATTTGATGTAGAGGCTAAGCTGTTATTAGAGCTGATGTAGCTTCCTGTTGTGATCGTCTCTTCTCTTAAATGGCAAGCCCAAGCTCATGTTAGACTAGTAGTCTTAGCAATGAATCTAGAAGATGTGGCCTTCAATGTAATTGGCTGCTTTAATGGTTGTTGGCCAATGATCAACTTCACTTATCATCATCATCATCAGAGCCTTATCCCATTGTTTGGTGTTGGCTATATGAATTCTATTCCGCCAAAGATTTCTATCAAATGCTATATTCATAATTTAAACCCAAGAAACCAATGTGCTTCCTAATAACATTGCACCATCTCATTCTAAGCCTACCCCGAGCTCTTTTACTAGCATCCACTAAGATTTGGTCACATCTTTTAAGCGGCGTTGAGTTAGAGCGACGGTGCACGTGTCTAAACCACCCGAGTCTATTTTCTCTCATGTTACTATCAATTGGAGCTATCCTAAGTCCTCACGGAAGCATTTATTCCTAATCTTATCTTTCTTAGTTTTACCAGACATCTATCTCCTCATCCTCATCTCTATTACACACATTTTGTTAATGTGTTCCTTTTGTACTGCCTAACACTCGGTATCATATAACAAAACAGATCTTACAGCTGTTCTATAAAACTTCCCTTTAAGTTTCACAGGTATACGCCGATCACAAAGATCTCTTGATGTACTTCTCCATTTTAACCAGCTTGCCTTAATCATGTGTGCAATATCATCATAAGTTTCTCTATTCTCTTGAATGATAGACTCTAAGTACTGAAAGGGACTACTCTTAGGAATGTTTTGTTCATCAATTAGAACAATATCTTCTTGTAACACTTCTCATCAACTTCACTGTTAATAGTTAAATTATTTTGCATGATTTGACCAACCTCTATGCCTCAACTTTGTGCTAATGTGCACTAACTACTTTGTTGGGAAAAATATCTTTTTTTCCGCAATACTATTGAACCAGATTTTTGTTGCCCATGGATCAAATTTTACAAGTTCCTGTCATGGAAAAATGATTACTAAGTTGGCTATGCTTCTAATGCGCAGGAAAATTCTCCAAAAGTAAAGGCATTGGAGTCTTTGGTAATGATGCCAAGGATACGAAGATTCCTGCTGAAGTGTGGAGATACTATTTGCTTACAAACAGACCAGAAGTAAGTCTTCTATGAAAAATGTTTCTCTCTTTTGTAAAAGCCAAGTACTATATTTCCTTCTGAGCTGAAGTATTTATTCTGACCTGGTTGTGTATTTTAGGTATCAGATACATTGTTTACTTGGGCAGACTTGCAGGCCAAGTTAAACGGCGAGCTGTTGAGTAATTTGGGGAACTTCATAAATCGCGTCCTGAGTTTCATTTCCAAACCTCTAGGTTAGTAACCTTTTTTGGTAAAGTTTCTGTCTTTTGGACCCCATGTTTCTGAATTTATTGTAGTTTTATCTTTGAATGAGTTTGTGTAGTCAGAGGTGTGCCCTACGGAATGAGAGGAATGGATTGTCTTTTTGCTTTTGTTAGAGATAGTCTCCTTTTGGACTAAACATTTAGGTGTCATTGATGGGCTGAGTTCCCCGCTTATTTTTGTGTTTGGGGAGGTGAAGTGGTTTATCCCACCAATTTGGTTGAGAGCGCTTTTGTATAGAGGTTTTTTGGGTGTCTATACCTCTACACTTGTACATTCTTTTTCTCTATCAATATATTCTGTGATACCATCCGCGATACCATCCGCATTCCCCCCACCCCCCCACCCAAAAAAAAAAAAAAGTAGTCAGAGGTGTGGGGCAAGCAAGGAGTTGCCTCAGCGATGACCTAGGTTTCGAGGGAAACATCTTATTATAGTATATGAAATAACACTCATACTGAAAGCATTTATTGGAACGTGATAAATAAAAGGAAAAACTTAGAGAGAGGCATTGTCTAAAAGGTCTTCAGGTGGTTCCGAGTTGTTACATAAGCCTCATTAATGTAGGAAAAAAGATTTTTTTTTTAAATGTGGATAGTTTTAGGAAAAGAATCTTAAAACCATAAAATTAAAACAACATTGGTCTTGATGCAGTACTATTATCTCATCCAAATGATAGATGATGGAAACAAAATATAGGCTAGAAGCTGTGGACTAATAGAAGAAGGGAAAGGACAAAAGGAAGAGGGAAGAGAGCAAAAGAGAATAGGGATGTCACTGGGCATACAAGAAGAAATGAGGTTAGACGGGGAGTGTCTTCAAGTCATCAAAATAAGTAAGAGTATAGAGGGAAAGGAGAAGCCAAAAATCCCCAATTAAAATGCAGGACTCTATTAAATGGCCTGAGGTATATCACTTGAGGTGACCAGGCATACCACTTGCAGTAACAAGAGGTATAAGCCTCAAACAAATGGCCTGAGCCTGAGGTGCATGCCTCTAGGCATTTTTCTAGCACCTTGCTTTGATATCTCAGAGAGGGTGTGAAGATGCTTTGTAAGTGTTGTCTTTATGTTGTGTGAACCATTCTTTTGGTTGAACCCCTCTTGTAAAAGAGGATTTCATGTTTTATCATGCTGTCAGTATCTTGCAAGGGATTTTGTTATACACTGTCTTCTATGGAGAGATTTTGCTTACTCCATACATATTTTGATCTCTTCTAATACATCTTGAAGATCATGCGGCTTTGTACATCTGTTCATCTTCTCAACGGAAGCTGCTTGTGTTTTTTGCTTAAAAGACTAATCTTGATTCTTATGTTATCATCTTTGAAGAAAAGCAAAAACCAATCTTATGCTAAGCTGCAGTTGTTCAATGATTCTCACATTCTTTTTCTCTGTTGTCTGGTAATCTTATCCTTTGCAGGGCAGGGATACAATTCAATCATACCTGATGCTTCTAATGCAGAGTCACATCCTAAAACTAAAGCCTTCGCAGAGAAAGTTGGTTCTTATGTTGAACAGTATGTTGATGCCATGGAAAAGGTAAGGCGTTTTTGGCTTTCTTCTCAGTCTTAGCATCAGTCCCATGATTCACATAGGAGCTGAACATTTTTTCCCTGAACTAAACATTCCAAGTAAATCTTGTATTGTGATAGGTGAAATTAAAGCAGGGATTAAAGATTGCGATGAGCATTTCAAGTGAGGGAAACTTTTATCTCCAAGTAAGAGTTTCTCCCTTTTGTTGTTTCTCTGAATTAACTCTGAACTTAAGTCATCTTACATTTGTATTGTACACACAGTTTACAGTGGAAAAAAAACTTAATTCCAACTATATTTGCTTCTGAAACTGTACACAGGACAACCAATTTTGGAAGCTGTACAAGGAAGATCCTGCTTCATGTGCCATTGTGATGAAGACGTCAGTGGGAATTGTGTATCTTCTTGCAACTCTCTTAGAGCCTTTCATGCCATCCTTTTCTGTTGAGGTAACTAAGAGTGTTAATTGGTTTCTCAAAAGTACAATTTCATTTATGATAATCTCCACCCGTTCTTTGTTTAACCTATGTTGTTCCATGAGATTCTTGAATCTTTCTTCTCATTGCATAAAGGTACTGAAGCAGCTTGACTTGTATCCGGATAATCAGCCTTCACTTTCTGATGAAAAAGGAGATATTCTTAGGGCCAAGTGCCTTTGGGATATACTGCCATCTGGTCACAGAATAGGCACACCTCAACCTTTATTCAAGGAATTGGTATTCATCATATCCTGGAAATCTGGTTGTTGTTTGACTTACGTTTTAGTAGTTCCATGAACATACAGTTTTGAAAAATGTGAGGCAATCATTTACTGACAATTAAGTTTGTGCAGAAAGATGAGGATGTAGAATTATTCAGGGAGAAGTTTGCTGGAAGCCAAGCTGATAGGATTCTAAAAGCAGAAGCTGAATCAAAAAAGATTGCTGACAAAGTGAAGGATGTAACAATTTCAGGTTTGCTTTACATCTAATATCTGCCACCTTATCACTACATTTAAATTACTCTGTTCTTTTCTCTCCAAAACATCTGATCTCCATAAATTCCCATCTTTGATGGGAGCCCTTAGTTGTCCATTTAAGTTCAAGCACCTCTCGTGCTTCTATGCAATGAAGACTCATGGTACATTGTAAGTGCTTGATGAGTTCCTATCTGGTATTCTCAATTTATTTTCCTTCCTTTTGCAGATGGAAAGGGGAAGAAGCAGAAGCAAGCTAAATCTGCATCAGAGGCCAAATCAAAGTCGGAACCAGAGATTTCTGTTTCAAGACTTGACATCCGTGTGGGTCTCATTACAAAAGTTCAGAAGCATCCAGATGCTGATTCCCTCTACGTAGAAGAGATTGATGTAGGTGAAGCATCAACAAGAACTGTGGTCAGTGGCCTTGTCAAACATATTCCCCTCGAAGAAATGCAGGTTATCCATTTTCTGTCTTTGGTTGTTTCACTAGTGTGTTCCTGTGAGTCTATTCTCCATTATCTTCACTGATGTGCAACCTGGTCTCCTTGTGCAGAATCGCAAAGTTTGTGTTCTCTGTAACCTGAAACCGGCAACAATGAGGGGGATAAAATCACATGCTATGGTCTTAGCTGCTTCTAATGAGACCAAGGTAAATATGTCTCTTTTAGTTGATGATAGAACATGGTCCAAAACAATGTTCCTTTATTGCGTGTTCTTATCTCCTTGCTGGGCCTTGGCTTATCCATGGCTGCATTTTGGTAAAATGATAAATTGTTGAAACTTTTGCTCAATGCTCTCTAAAAGGGAAGCATTATAATGAAGGCTTATCTGGAATCATTTTGTTGTCTCATGGCCATAAAAATTCCTGAATCATATTAAGGAGTTTAAAGTTGCTGAAGTTTTTATTCTTATTTTGTCTTCCAGAATAAGTTTTTTTTCTAACTATGTTACAGATACACATGCAAGTGACAAGCTTCCACCTATTAGTTCCTAGTGACCTCTAGTGTCTATTAAGATTTTTTAGTTGAAAACTGGTCAGTGTAAAGCCCCACTGTTTACATGGAATTAATTCGGATGAAATATCTGTTTTGTTTGATAAATATGCTTATATTTCTTTTTAGCATATTATTAATTTTGTGCTTTGTATTTATTAGATGATTAGAATTCATGTACTAGATTTTTGCCCACCAAGGTTTGCCGTGCCACTGCGATATCGTACCGTGCCAGGGGTGGTTTGGCGAGTCCCTGGCACGGTTGATTCGATCCGGCCTACCAGGGCAAACTTGCACGGCCGAGTCGCCCGACACGACAAACCTTGTTCCCCACCAATCGATGTTAGTGTTAATTTACATCGGAGCGAGTCTGAACATCTTTGATATTCTGCTAAGCATTTCTTTTTGCCTCTACGATATTATCTTGATTTTGGTAGATTTATAAAACGGGAATTTGATTCTCGGTCCATTTTATAGTAGGTGAGTTAATTTTTAGTCCAAACACTTAGAAATATCAATGTCCGGTCCTCTTTTGAACCAAATTTAATTTTCAATCCAAACTAGATGGAAACCGTGAAATTGGGTAACAGTCTGCTATGCGAATGTCAGAAATACCCTCCCTAATTAAAAAAATATTACCTGGCTTGCGGCGTCGTGCGCGTTAATAAGTGCAGCAAAAAAAAGATGAGACCTTTGAACGAGGATGGAACCCTACCAAGATCAATCAAGCTCAAGACTTTCTCCATTACAGATGATCCACACACGAACCACCCGAGTGGCGAGCCAAAGGGTGGAAAAAGGAGAAAAATATGAAGGTTTCAAACACTCCAATCTGATCAGATGATAAGAGGAAGGGGGAGGGTTGGACAGGTTCTAACGAAGCTACTGCGCTGCAATTGCTTTCCAGGAACAAAATGTCAGTGAGAGAAGACGTTGGCCCAGAAGAACCCATGGGATGGGATGGGAGAACTTAACAGCAGCAGAAGCAGTAGCTGCTGCTTGTGTTGTGATGTGATTCATGTCCGCGAAAGCTGGCTAGCCATGGCACTAGAAGCAGATGATGACGACGAAGGAGGAGACGGTGAAGGCGAAAGTGCAGATGAGGAAGCCGAAGTGGAGCGCCCAGTTGCGCTTGAACTTGCTCAGGTAGCTCTCGGGGGGTCCTGGTAGTGCACCTCCAGCAGCTGGTCCTCCTCGCCATCCGCGGCCATCTGGGCGGGGCCGCGCATCTTGAGCTGCTTGAGGCGGTCGGTGGCGAGGGCGAGGGTGAGCTTGTGGCAGCGGTGCTGGTACTTGAACCCGTTGATGCAGCGCAGGGTCTGGACGACGGCGACGTAGAAGATGAGGTGGCCGAGGGAGAGGAGGGTGATGGGCGCCCAGCAGTGGCAGCACCGGAGGCGGTCGGGCGACGACTAGACCTGCGCCGAGAAGACCAGCTCCAAGAAGAGGAAGAAGAGCTAGAAGAGCTTCCACAGCTCCTTCTTTTGCAGGTCCACCGCCCGCTTCTTCTCCAGGGTCTTCTCGAAGCAGCGCGACGTCGCCCTCGAGCAGCTTGGTAGCCTTGCCCTCGAGCAGGTTGGCGGAGGAGGGGGTGTTCGATGCATCCAGAAGACAAAAAGATGAGGATCTAAGGGGTATTTTGGGGTTTTAGAAAACTTCACCAGCGACGTAGCAACGGCGTGAAATTGTTGGATGTAAAATTAGAAAGTTAACAGTCAAAGGATCTAACATTAACTTTTCTGGTCTTTGGACTGGAAATTAATAAATCTTATTAATTTGGACCGGGTATTAATTTTCCCTTTATAAAATAGTCCCCGTTTGCCTTAAAGCAGGGCATGCTTTTAATTTTCCACAAAACAAGGGCTTATTTGCAATTTTTCCCATAAAGGGACTCACTTGCTATTATCCCTAATTTCAGGGCTAATTTGCAATTTCCGGCATCATTTTCCATACCATTGTGCAACTATGTTATATTTTCAAAATTTTAAACATTTTCAGAGTATTTATGCAATTATACATGATTTTGGGGTATAATTGCAATTTATCTTATTTTTTCAAACATTCATGCTATTCAAAGTTGGTCGTACCGTGCGGATCCACTGTATTGGGTTCTACGTGGCACGGTACGACATAGTCCGTACCGTACCGATCGGTCGACCGAAAATGCCTAGTCAGTTGACCAATGTTCGTCTGTCTTTAAAGATCAAATAGTCCATGGGATCTAGACGTTTTCCTGATAGAAATCGGTCGACCGATTTGAGACTTTGATCTGTTGAATGTCTAGGGGTAGGTCGACTAATTTTATCGTGCCGTGCAGACCGTGTCGGGGCTTGCAAAGTCACATGTACGGTACGGTCGTGCCGTTGCGATACGCAGCGGCACGACAAACCTTGACGTTATTTAATCTTCAGAAAATTCCAGAAATAACTTTGCACAATATTCTTCTTTGATCCATAAGATAAATTTCAAATCTCCATCATGAAAAAAATTGGTTTACAATAACCAACCCTAATAAGGACTTTTGTGAAAAATTCCGTAAAACAGGGTTTAAGCCCTGCACAATAGGCTTAACTTAGGCTTTTAAGTTTCGAAAACACAAGTAGTCTCCAAGCGCAACGAAGAAACTCCAACGAACTCTTCCTGCAACAACGAAGTCTTCAGGCAACGATTTGAGATTTCTTCTTCAGCGATCAAGTCTCCTCTAGGTGTTAGCAAAGTGCGGCCTTATATAGGGGCCAAGAGCAAGCAACTAGAGAAGGTCTTCCTCGAGTTTGAGAGGTAACTTCTTCCCCTCCCTCCAGTTTGTTCGTTCCAATTCCTTCCTTTTTATGTTTTCTGTTGTTTCTTTTTTTTCTCAAACACCGTAGGAGCTTCCCCCTCCGGTTGCGTAAAAGGTGATTCCCCCAATTGCACTGAAGGAAGTCGCCCGATTACATAATCGGGAGTCCCTCTAGTTTGACCAACCAGGGTGCCTGCGGGTTGACCAACTGTAGACACCTCTGGTTTGACCAACTGGGGTATCCCGATAGGCTATACTAGAGGTATCCCCCCCCCACCCCCCACCCCCCAGTTTGTCAGACCGGAGAGACCGTTCTCTCCTGTCAAACATTATAGAAAGAACCCACCTTCAAGCTTTTTTATGCAATCGCCGCTCCCTTGGAGAGATTTTTTTGTCCACTTGGAGTAAAGGTTTTTTTTTCCCTCTAGGCCTTTGACCTTGTGTTGACTTTGCATTGACTGTGTCGTGCAGGTGCATAGTTTTATGTCACCCACCAAATCTAATAAAATTGAAATCGCTTTTCTTTATATATATATATATAAACACGCGTTGGGATTCCAAGCGAGCTTAATAATTCGACCATGGTTTTGCATCATTTAATACAATCTTTCAAAACATATTTCATTTGTCCATCATCATCATCAGAGTCTTATCCCATTATTTGGGGTTGGCTACATGAATCTTTTTCCGCCAAAGATTTCTAACCATCTCATTTTAGGCCTTCTCCTAGCTCTTTTATTAACATCCACTAAGATTTGGTCACATCTTTTAACCGGTGTCGAGTTAGGGCAACAATACACGTGTTCAAACTACCTGAGTCTATTTTCTCTTATTTTTCTATCAATTGGATCTATCCTCAATTTCTCACGGAAACGCTCATTCTTAATCTTATCTTTCTTAGTCTTACCACACATCCATACCAATATTTTCATCTCTGCTACACACATTTTATTAATGTGTTTCACTTAAAGGGAAGTTTTATAGAACGATTGTGAGGTCTGTTTGATTACATGGCACCAACAAATGTTGATAATAAAATTTTGTATTTCATTTGTACAATTTATTTATTTTGAAAGTATTCAGAACAAATATGATAATAAAATTTTGGGATCCAACAAATGCCCCTCACGAGATGTCCATCAAACCCGAAGTTGATAGTGGGCGACCCATCCCCCTCAATATTTTTCATTTCTTTCTCGACTTGCTGTCGTAGTCAATTGTTGGTTTCAGTTCAATTTTTTTCCCCAAACATCATGCCGATCATTTTTCTATCTTTCTTTTCTTTTGTTTTCCTGGCTTGAAGAGTCGTTCCCGGAGAGATGGTGGGAGGAACATAGAAAGGGAGAAAGCCCTAGTATTGTATGATAAACTGATGCCCCCACTCAATCCACTAAAGATTACAGAGGAAAATGTCTTCTTTAGGGATTCATCGTCTTTGCTAAGTGTCCACTTGGATACTACCCTTCAGAGATCAATGAAGTTGACCCGACATTGACTGTCAAGAGGACGACCACTATCAATATCAGCGAGTTGGCCTTTATCTAAAGCATGTTATGTTGGACAAATTCGTATTCCCTTTCATCATAGTTGTCAAGGCGGACGCCTAGGCGGCGCTTAGGCGCCGCTTAAGCGCCAAGGCGCTTCCTTAGCCGCGTTAAAATACCCCGCCTTTCTAAGAGTAGAAAAGGCGCCCCAAGGCGTCGCTAAGGCGGCCAAGGCGGCCAAGGTGCACGCCAGGGGCGCTTGGGCGCGCCTAGACCCGTTAGGGGTCCGCAATATCCCGCTTAGACAGCAGGTTCAGGTCGATTTTCAGGGCTGAGTCCAGCCCGATTCTAGGAAACATCTTATTTACCTGAATATCATTTAAGTAAATGTGATAATTTGTTGTTTCATTTACTTAAGATATTACATGTAAATAAGGAAGTACCCCCCATTTGAATCCAATAAAAATATCAAAAAAATTATCTCTCTTAAAAAAAAGTCAACTCTCCCATCAAAGAAGAAAATCACGATTTTGGTGATTTTAGCGAAATGTTAACTTTCTAATCTCTCATAACTTGACCTATCTAAAAATTTGATAATTCAAATAAACCATATGGAACACTAAAAATCTAAAGTTCGGTAAAAAAAGTCAAACGTGCATGTGACTTCTCCAAGGAGCCGTTCTCCTACTGAAATTTGAAGTTGACTTTTTTTCAGTAGAAGAGCGGCTCCCTTGGAGAAGTCACATGCACGTTTGACTTTTTTTATCGGACTTTGGATTTTTAGTGTTCCATATGGTTTATTTGAATTATCAAATTTTTAGATAGGTCAAATTATGAGAGGTTAGAAAGTTAGCATTTCGCTAAAATCACCGAAATCATGATTTTCTTCTTTGATGGAAGAGTTGACTTTTTTTTGTAAGAGATAATTTGTTTGATATTTTTATTGGATTCAAATGGGGGGTACTTCTTTATTTACATGTAATATCTTAAGTAAATGTAACATTTACTTAAATGATATTCAGGTAAATAAGTATGAAGAAGAAATCGTGTTCCCCTATGGGTCACACACACACACACACACACACATATATATATATATATATATATATATATATATATATATATATATATATATATATAGCAATAATATCCAGTTGGAAGAACACTTGCTGGGACCGAACAGTCAGCAGATCTATTTTGAAATACCAACAAATCCAGAAGGCCAAGTAGACAGCAATGAAGACATATTCGATATGGATGTCAATCCAGAAGATATCTGAAGATAAGAAGGAATCTCCTACAGTGACAGACAGTGACTGTCCACAGTCAAAAGCCCACAATAATTGTCCTTTGTAATAGTGTGCGGATAAAATCGCATCTTTAATAGTGTTGTTGATAAGAACACATCTTGTATAGTGTTATGAAGATAAGAATGTCGACCTTCGTCATAGAAGGCTATAAATCACCTACCCCTTCGGGTTGTGAAGGGCACGGAGAAAGATAGCATAGCAATACAGTCTATATTTCTTCCATCTCTCTGTCCTCACTTCCGCTCCGACTCCACTCTCTCTCTCTCTATCACCCAATTTCTCTTTCACCCTATCTACCCGATCCGCAATTCAATTTGGCAAAGATAGCATAGCAATACAGTCTATATTTCTTCCATCTCTCTGTCCTCACTTCCGCTCCGACTCCACTCTCTCTCTCTCTATCACCCAATTTCTCTTTCACCCTATCTACCCGATCCGCAATTCAATTTGGTATCAGAGCCAAGTGATAATGATAGTAGTTCTTTGTGATAATCTGAATGTTATTTTGCAGCTGATAATCTCTTTCCTGATTATAATACTGCTGGTTCGTGATTTGATCCGTAAATAGTTCCTCCAAGCATATTCAAAAGCTCGTCAATATGCGTCCCCAGAATTTACGACCGCAGAGGTAATTATCAAAACTTGCTCTATTATAGCTCTTTGTTTCACTTCTTTTAAACCTTTATCCGTCATCTCTTAGTGAGTAGTACTTCTTCGTCTGGTGTGTAGTACCTCAAGTAAGTCTCATAGGGTTGAGCAATCGAGGGAATATCCAGACAATAAGGAATATCTAAGAGAGGAATGACAGAGGCAAAAGAAGAAGCAATAACAAAAGCTATAGTAGTTACAGTAGATACAAAACAAGATAATTTGTGTACTTTAGAAGATAAAACTTCATATAACATATAGTTCATAATAAAGAAGCTGGTTCTGATGTTAAGGTTAACTTCCAAAATTAATGAATCAACAAAATACCATAGTTGATTATGAGTTACTTAATAATTCTATACTCAATATAGTAGTTCAACAATTAGAAAAAATGGCTATTAAACCTGCTCCGAAGTTTGCTTCACTAACTTCTAGACGAACACCTGATTTTATATTAAATTATAAAGATCTCTTTAAACCCAAACCTCCAGTTCTAGCTATAGAAGCTAAAGAACCTGTGAAAGTTTGTTTTGAAGCAGATTTTAATCAATATCTAGAATTAAAAGAAACTCTTCAACATAAAATTGATAAATACACCAATGACCCCAACCCATCTGAGTTACATCAGATACAAGATTATTATGAAAATAATTATGAAACTTTTAAATTATATAATCATCAACCTAGTTTTGAAATAGATTCAGATATATCAGAAAGTTCAGAAGAACTTTTAGAACAATTAGATTCATTCCCTATAAATATGGCTCAAGTAGATACTATGGATACAACTCCACCTATTGTTGAACCAGGAGAATCATCAGGTTCTATAGGAACTGGTGGTTCAACTGTAACAGGGTCTAGGCAACAGAGCACTATGCCTAATATCCCATTACCTGCGGAAAATCCAAGACAACAAACTCCTCATTCCCAACAATATGGTAAGAGACCTGCAACATGGGGATCTCAAGGTTATTATAACTTAGATAATAGACATCCAAATAAACTACCAGTCCCAAACTTACAAAAACCATATCAAGCAGAACCAACAAATGATTACATTTTTAATATGATAACATTCCAATACATCAACGCGCTGAATATATTATATTATGGAGTCAGTCAGCCTTTTCTCTTCAATTTCTATATCAAGATTTATCAATAGCAAACCTTATTGATTTCTTAAAATGCGTGGTTCAGCTGCTTATGCTGTAGTTTATCAAATAGATTTAGCCGTTTTTCGCAATATCAGAATGGCAGCTACTTACGAACAAGCTATCTTTCAATTACAAACTGCTTTATTACAGTTTTTTACGGCAACAACAAAAGTTGATGCTTTAAATATTGAAGATACTGAAACTATCTTAGGCAAAATGCGCATATGTAATATTTGTTATTTAATACCTTTTGCAACAGATTACTCTGTCTATATGTGGCATCTTCACCTGAAAAATGGCATCATTGGGAGCAAGAATATTTTAATAAATTCCCATCTCCTTGGGATGCAAAACTCAAAGAATTTATCATATTTCTTAGCAGAAACAGAAGCCCGTAAAGCAAGCGGCACATGATACTTTATCCACTAGAATATGTTGTAGTCTTACAGTTTTCGACAATATTGTAAAGAATCATCATTAATGAATTCTTTTCAATATTCACAAAACATTTATCAAAATATAGTTCTACAAAAGATATCCCTCAAGGTGTGAAGCTCTTCTTCCCACTCTGTTATATGGTTGTGCTCCTCCGCGTCAGAAGCATGGGGACCAAACAAACAAAAAACTCGTTATTATTATAAAAAGAATCCCAAACAGCAACAACAGAATACTCCACAACAAATTTTCCCACGATCTTATCCTGCATATAAGAAAAGGAGAAAATATAGATTAAAATACAAACCAAAAAATATTCATCCTAAGAAAAAATATTTAAAAAAGAAATTTAATCAGAAAACTTGTAAATGTTTTAAGTGTGGAGAAGAAGGACACTATGCCAATCGTTGTCCTAAAAAAGGAAAAATAAATACAATTAATATGGCTATTATAAATGAAGTCTATGATATAAACATAGGACATGAATTGTCCGACATAGAACATTATGAATATGAATTAGAATCAGAAGAAGAAGAAGAAGAAGAAATAGTTTACATAATAGATAATGATAATGAAAATGAAGAAGAAGAAGACTCTGAATCAGATTCTTCTAGTGATTCACTGATTTAGAATTTTTACCACAAAATAATATGAAATATATTTTCATGATGACAACTAAAGAAGAAGGAACTTCTTCAGAAACTTCTGAACTAGAAGTAATAGAAGAAGAAACTGAAAATTCAAATAAACAAATTATGCTATTTAATGAAGAAATCTATGAGAAAATTCATAATTCACCATGGGAAATAGAAAAAAAATAAGGTATATCAGTTAAAATGGAATCTATGGAGAAAAAGAAAATTACTAGTAGAAAGATTTGAGCAAACTATAGATTCATCAGAAAACAATAAAGCAATAACCCATTTAAATAAATTAACAAGAAAAAAATACAACACAACTCTTACAATCTTGTAAGCGTAAAGATAAAATTAAATATCTACATCTAGGATGTATAGATATAGTTATTAAAGCAATTTTAGAAAAGGAATAGACTCCCTACAACAATTATATTAGCAGACAAGAGATTCAAAAATGAATCACAGTCAATAATAGGAATGATACAAAGCAACTTAATTTATCAATACCTTAAGTTTAGAATATTTCCTCAATATTCAATAAGCCTAAGTGATAAAAATCTTAATGAAGGTCTCTATATATCATGAACTTAGAAATGTTGAAATGATAGAAGGTAGTAAACCTTTGACTATTACAACAAAACTATTAGCTAGTTTATCTGAAAATAATGATATGCCAACAAGACCTGTTCCACACAAATATGATGTTAGAGGATCAATTATCTATTCAGAAATAATAGAACCTACTATAGATCAAATCAGTCTTCCAACCGACTGGTATATAGCATAGAGAATTTAAAACAACATCATAAGCCTCAAGTTATGAGGAAATTAATAATTGAAGATAATAAAATTAAACTTAAAAGGACAGAATCCTTCCCTAGAAGACTAAGTATTAAAAATATAGAAGATGAAAATATAAGCATAGAACGCCCAAGAAGTCTTATAGTATAGAAACAGAAAGAATAGAAACAGAAGCAATAAAACCCAATGAAATCTTAACAGTTGCAAAGAAAGTATATCCTAATTAACTATGATAAAATCTTAGTTCAAATAAGAGATAAAACGATTGAAGTAAATGCAGTAATAGATACTGGTGCTTCAATTGCATATTAATAGTAAACTTATTGATAATAATATACGAGCCATCTCTAATGTAGAACAATACATTACATTTGATGGAAAAATAGTTACTTTAGGTCATATAGCCCTTATTACCGGTTTATTCATAGAGGATGTTAACAATGAGATGCATAGTCTCAATTTTCAAAATATCTATACCGCTCAGATACAGTAGCTTTTAATAGGCAATGATATTTTAAAACAATATACTCCTTTAATCATAAACCCTCATACAATTACAATGGACTATATTCTAAACAATATCAATTTCAAAAATTATAACAGAGTCATTCATACAAGAGAATGGAAGACCATGGGCATAAATACTAAAGAATACTTTATAAGAATCATAAAATCTTTGTAATAAAAATATAATTCAACTATAGATTGGCCAGAATTATCTGAAATAGGTTTTACTCTTACTTCTACTGAAGCAATAATAATGAACCATTGCAACGAATAATAATTCCTACTGGTCTAGGAATAATATTACCAAGACAATCTATGGAATGATAAAAGGAAAAAATGGATGGTTAATGAATGCAGATCTTATAATCACAGAAGGAATTATAAAACTTCTTACCATGGAGAGATCAAAGTTATAGTTAAAAACTTTGAATCAAATTCATGTATAAACATTAAACGGCATATAAGACTTGCAGATTTAGTAATACATAAATATTACGAATTCTGTTAATGGAAGAAATCTCTAGACAGATCAATCGTATATGTATTAAAATAAAATTAGAAGACAATAAAATTATATTTATTTCCATATTTAGACTCAGGTGCAACCAAGAGTATTGTAGAAGAAAAACATTGGTTTCAAAATAAAACCAAACTAGTAACTCCACAAGCTTTTAGTGGTCTGGGAGGAAATATCACAAGTTCTTATATTGTTAAAAAACGTCTCTATATATCTTTTAGATCAAGACGAGAAAGAAGAAGAATTATTCTTCATGATCTCTATATTGTTAAACAAGGACTTGGCTCCATGATCCTTGGAAAAACTTTATCAATAAATATTCTCCACTTATTATAATAAAATGACAAACACCTTTACTAAAGAAAATAAGCAGATAGTCATTCCAAGATATTATTATCCCTAAAAACAGCATTACCTTGTAATATTCATGAAGATTTCCGTCTTTCATATTTAAATGCTATTTCAGAACTCTTTTCTGAAAAACCATTAGAACACTTTAATAGAAGTCCAAGATATGTAAACTCGAACTTTTACCAGAACATAAAAATAAGAATCTTCGAACAAAGCCTATCATATATTCTCAAGATGATGTATTAGAATTTTCCAAACAATTACAGGAAGTTAAAAAATTACTCTTAGTACAATTAGTCTCAGTCCTCATACATCACCTGCCTTTATGGTTCGAATTATTCCGAACAAAAACGGGGTAAAGCTCGCATGGTAATAAATTACAAACGCATAAATAAACATATCAAGTTTGATGGATTCCATATTCCCAGTTGTGAAAGTATACTTAAGAAATTACAAAATAAGAAATGGTTAGTAAATTGATGCTAAATCAGGTTTTTGGCAAGTAAAACTTCAAGATCAACAGTCAAGGGAATTATGTGCTTTTTCAACTCCATATGAACATTTAGAATGGAATATTATGCCATTTGGTATTAAAAATGCACCTCAGTTTTTCAAAAATGGATGAATCCATATTTAAAGATTATGATCATTTCATTACAGTCTACATAGATGATATTCTTGTATTTTCTGATACTTATGATCAGCATCTACATCATCTAAAGATTTGTAAAGATCTTCTTATAAAACATGGGTAATTCTCTCCCCAAAAAAAATAGAGTTATGTAAACAAAAAATTGAATATCTAGGAAAAATTATAGATCAAGGTTCAATAGAACTTCAAAGTCATATATACTAAAATTAAAGATTTTCCTGATACATTTACAACACTCAAACAATTACAAAGTTTTGTTGGTATCCTTAATTATGGAAGACGATATATTCCTAGATTAAGTGAACTAACACAACAACTCAAGCTAAAATTAATCTTGAAAATAAAAAATATAAGAAAGATAATAACAAGATTGTTTCTCGATGGGAAAACCGATAAAATCAAAATAAATCTTACTACTCAAGAAGAACAAGAAATAAAATATCTTAAATCAATCATAACTAAAATACCAAAAACAATCATTCCCACACAATTTGATAAATTAACAGTCTCTACAGACGCTAGTCAACATTATTGGGCTGGAATAGTAACCATAGAAGAATCTAAAGATGGTGTAGGATAACATCAGGCAAATTTAGTAAAGCTGAAATTAATTATTCAACCTATGAAAAAGAATTTTTAGCATTACTAAAAACTATTAAAATTTAAGACACTGGTACTACCAGCCAAGTTCAATATCAAAACTGATAATAAAGGTTTATTCATTACATAAAAAATAAGAAAGAAGATCAGAATAGTCGAAGAATTCGTTGGTTTATGCAATTAGAAGATTTTAATACACTATATCTTTATACCTGGTTATCAGAATATTATTGCTGATTTTTTGTCTCGACCTATGCAGTAACAGCACAAGGATGAATAATGCAGAGCAATCTCCCTTCTGAGAGCAGCCATGAATATCCCTCCTCTAAATAATTTTCGTCCATATGTAAAGCCTACTAGTTCAATAATAACCTTAGCCTTTGCAGAAGGGTCTATTACGGTAGATATGGCAAATAATCAAAACCAGAAGGTTATTCATAGCCTTGCACAAGGCAAAACTCTATAGATGTAATAATAATCTTACCCGATATGCTTTTGATATTATCAATAATCTTTGGAAAACCACAGGTGGTCTACAAAGTAATACCTCATATATTCAAGCAATAAGGCAACTAGATGATTGCCTTGGAATACTTGAAATCACTTCATACATTTGCTAATGAAAAAAATAGGCACGAGGAAAAAATAATAATTGCTCAAAGAGAAATTGCAGATTTAAAGAGTTCTACAAAGAACTTTTAATATTTCAATTATCCCATTCTTAGAATTAGGGGTTGATAAGGCTCCTATAATAGAACAATTAGCAATATTTGATAGCCTGAGTCAGAAGAATATATGGACGTCAAGGCTAGAAGAAAAGAAAAGAACCAGCTTTATAAAATATTCTCTATATGAATTACCAACAGAAATATTTCAAATATAGAGAAGAGGGTCTGGTATGATCCCATCCCGATATTTATAATGAATTTTCAGCAAAATTATAAAGTATATGGCATTATGAAGCGAATATTTTTATCTTTGAAGAAGTAAATGATAGGGACCATCTATGCAATAGAGCAAGGAATGGTTCAAGGTATAATAGTCTCACGGCAGCAAATAATGGATCTTAATTTCCATAATAATTAAAAACCATAGTAGTGGTTACCAAGCTTAATCCAAACTCTTGAATTCTCCATAGATCATCATTCCCAGAAGCAGAGATAGGGACAATTCATCCGGCTTACAGATATGGGAAATGCCCCACAAATTCATATTATGTGGAATATGAACTTCTGCCCGACGACTTTCAGTTCCATTGGCGCAGAGAAAAAAATGAATTTACAACTTATCAAGCATTACTTCAAGTTCCCTCCATCAGTACCAAGTTGGGGCAATGACGACTTATAATTGTTGATAAGTGTAAAATGATCAAGAATAAAGAAGGCAATAATAATCCAGTTGGAAGAACACTTGCTGGGACCGAACAGTCAGCAGATCTATTTTGAAATACCCAAATCCAGAAGGGCCAAGTAGACAGCAATGAAGACATATTCGATATGGATGTCAATCCAGAAGATATCTGAAGATAAGAAGGAATCTCCTACAGTGACAGACAGTGACTGTCCACAGTCAAAAGCACACAATAATTGTCCTTTGTAATAGTGTGCGGATATAAAATCGCATCTTTAATAGTGTTGTTGATAAGAACACATCTTGTATAGTGTTATGAAGATAAGAATGTCGACCTTCGTCATAGAAGGCTATAAATCACCTACCCCTTCGGGTTGTGAAGGGCACGGAGAAGATAGCATAGCAATACAGTCTATATTTCTTCCATCTCTCTGTCCTCACTTCCGCTCCGACTCCACTCTCTCTCTCTCTATCACCCAATTTCTCTTTCACCCTATCTACCCGATCCGCAATTCAATTTGGCTTTTGACTGTGGACAGTCACTGTCTGTCACTGTAGGAGATTCCTTCTTATCTTCAGATATCTTCTGGATTGACATCCATATCGAATATGTCTTCATTGCTGTCTACTTGGCCTTCTGGATTTGGTATTTCAAAATAGATCTGCTGACTGTTCGGTCCCAGCAAGTTGTTTTTGGTATTTTAGTTATGATTGATTTAAGATATTTTATTTCTTGTTCTTCTTGAGTAGTAAGATTTATTTTGATTTTATCGGTTTCCCATCGAGAAACAATCTTGTTATTATCTTTCTTATATTTTTTATTTTCAAGATTAATTTTAGCTTGAAGTTGTTGTGTTAGTTCACTTAATCTAGGAATATATCGTCTTCCATAATTAAGGATACCAACAAAACTTTGTAATTGTTGAGTGTTGTAAATGTATCAGGAAAATCTTTAATTTTAGTAATAATATGACTTTGAAGTTCTATTGAACCTTGATCTATAATTTTTCCTAGATATTCAATTTTTGTTTACATAACTCTATTTTTTTGGGGAGAGAATTACACCATGTTTTATAAGAAGATCTTTACAAATCTTTAGATGATGTAGATGCTGATCATAAGTATCAGAAAATACAAGAATATCATCTATGTAGACTGTAATGAAATGATCATAATCTTTAAATATGGAATTCATCCATTTTTGAAAAACTTGAGGTGCATTTTTAATACCAAATGGCATAATATTCCATTCTAAATGTTCATATGGAGTTGAAAAAGCACATAATTCCCTTGACTGTTGATCTTGAAGTTTTACTTGCCAAAAACCTGATTAGCATCAAATTTACTAAACCATTTCTTATTTTGTAATTTCTTAAGTATACTTTCACAACTGGGAATATGGAATCCATCAAACTTGATATGTTATTTATGCGTTTGTAATTTATTACCATGCGAGCTTTACCCCGTTTTTGTTCGGAATAATTTCGAACCATAAAGGCAGGTGATGTATGAGGACTGAGACTAGATTGTACTAAGAGTAATTTTTTAACTTCCTGTAATTGTTTGGAAAATTCTAATACATCATCTTGAGAATATATGATAGGCTTTGTTCGAAGATTCTTATTTTTATGTTCTGGTAAAAGTTCGAGTTTACAATATCTTGGACTTCTATTAAAGTGTTCTAATGGGTTTTCAGAAAAGAGTTCTGAAATAGCATTTAAATATGAAAGACGGAAATCTTCATGAATATTACAAGGTAATGCTGTTTTAGGGATAATAAAATATCTTGGAATGACTATCTGCTTATTTTCTTTAGTAAAGGTGTTTGTCATTTTATTTATAATAAGTGGAGAATATTTATTGATAAAGTTATTTCCAAGGATCATGGAGCCAAGTCCTTGTTTAACAATATAGAGATCAGGAAGAATAAATTCTTCTTCTTTCTCGTCTTGATCTAAAAGATATATAGAGACGTTTTTAACAATATAAGAACTTGTGATATTTCCTCCCAGACCACTAAAAGCTTGTGGAGTTACTAGTTTGGTTTTATTTTGAAACCAATGTTTTTCTACAATACTCTTGGTTGCACCTGAGTCTAAATATGGAAATAAATTATAATGTTTATTGTCTTCTAATTTTATTTAATACATATACGATTGATCTGTCTAGAGATTTCTTCCATTAACAGAATTCGTAATATTTATGTATTACTAAATCTGCAAGTCTTATATGCCGTTTAATGTTTATACATGAATTTGATTCAAAGTTTTTAACTATAACTTTGATCTCTCCATGGTAAGAAGGTTTATAATTCCTTCTGTGATTATAAGATCTGCATTCATTAACCATCCATTTTTTCCTTTTATCATTCCATAGAATTGTCTTGGTAATATTATTCCTAGACCAGTAGGAATTATTATTCGTTGCAATGGTTCAATTATTATTGCTTCAGTAGAAGTAAGAGTAAAACCTATTTCAGATAATTCTGGCAATCTATAGTTGAATTATATTTTATTACAAAGATTTATGATTCTTATAAAGGTATTCTTTAGTATTATGCCCTATGGGTCTTTCCATTCTAATGTATGAAATGACTCTGTTATAATTTTTGAAATTGATATTGGTTTAGAATTAATAGTCATTGTAATTGTATGAGGGTTTATGATTAAAGGAGTATATTGGTTTAAAATATCATTGCCTATGATTAAAGCTACTGTATCTGAGGCGGTATAGATATTTTGAAAATTGAGACTATGCATCTCATTGTTAACATCCTCTATGAATAAACCGGTAATAAGGGCTATATGACCTAAAGTAACTATTTTTCCATCAAATGTAATGTATTGTTCTACATTAGAGATGGCTCGTATATTATTATCAATAAGTTTACTATTAATATGCGAAATTGAAGCACCAGTATCTATTACTGCATTTACTTCAATCGTTTTATCTCTTATTTGAACTAAGATTTTTATCATAGTTAAATTAGGATATACTTTCTTTGCAACTGTTAAGATTTCATTGGGTTTTATTGCTTCTGTTTCTATTCTTTCTGTTTCTATACTATAAGAACTTCTTGGGCGTTCTATGCTTATATTTTCATCTTCTATTTTTAATACTTAGTCTTCTAGGGAAGGATTCTGTCCTTTTAAGTTTAATTTTATTATCTTCAATTATTAATTTCCTCATAACTTGAGGCTTATGATGTTGTTTTAAATTATCTAATGCTATATACCAGTCGGTTGGAAGACTGATTTGATCTATAGTAGGTTCTATTATTTCTGAATAAGATAATTGATCCTCTAACATCATAATATTGTGTGGAACAGGTCTTGTTGGCATATCATTATTTTCAGATAAACTAGCTAATAGTTTTGTTGTAATAGTCAAAGGTTTACTACCTTCTATCATTTCAACATTTCTAAGTTCATGATATATATAGAGACCTTCATTAAGATTTTTATCACTTAGGCTTATTGAATATTGAGGAAATATTCTAAACTTAAGGTATTGATAAATTAAGTTGCTTGTATCATTCCTATTATTGACTGTGATTCATTTTTGAATCTCTTGTCTGCTAATATAATTGTTGTAGGGGAGTCTATTCCTTTTCTAAAATTGGCTTTAAAACTATATCTATACATCCTAGATGTAGATATTTAATTTTATCTTTACGCTTACAAGATTGTAAGAGTTGTGTTATTTTTTCTTTGTTAATTATTTGTAAATGGGTTATTGCTTTATTTGTTTCTGATGAATCTATAGTTGCTCAAATCTTTCTACTAGTAATTTTTCTTTTCTCCATAGATTCCATTTTAACTGATATACCTTATTTTTTTCTATTTCCCATGGTGAATTATGAATTTTCTCATAGATTTCTTCATTAAATAGCATAATTTGTTTATTTGAATTTTCAGTTTCTTCTTCTATTACTTCTAGTTCAGAAGTTTCTGAAGAAGTTCCTTCTTCTTTAGTTGTCATCATGAAAATATATTTCATATTATTTTGTGGTAAAAATTCTAAATCAGTGAAATCACTAGAAGAATCTGATTCAGAGTCTTCTTCTTCTTCATTTTCATTATCATTATCTATTATGTAAACTATTATTTTGTGGTAAAAATTCTAAATCAGTGAAATCACTAGAAGAATCTGATTCAGAGTCTTCTTCTTCTTCATTTTCATTATCATTATCTATTATGTAAACTATTTCTTCTTCTTCTTCTTCTTCTGATTCTAATTCATATTCATAATGTTCTATGTCGGACAATTCATGTCCTATGGAATTATAAAACCTTCTTACCATGGAGAGATCAAAGTTATAGTTAAAACTTTGAATCAAATTCATGTATAAACATTAAACGGCATATAAGACTTGCAGATTAGTAATACATAAATATTACGAATTCTGTTAATGGAAGAAATCTCTAGACAGATCAATCGTATGTATTAAAATAAAATTAGAAGACAATAAACATTATAATTTATTTCCATATTTAGACTCAGGTGCAACCAAGAGTATTGTAGAAGAAAAACATTGGTTTCAAAATAAAACCAAACTAGTAACTCCACAAGCTTTTAGTGGTCTGGGAGGAAATATCACAAGTTCTTATATTGTTAAAAACGTCTATATATATCTTTTAGATCAAGACGAGAAAGAAGAAGAATTTATTCTTCCTGATCTCTATATGTTAAACAAGGACTTGGCTCCATGATCCTTGGAAATAACTTTATCAATAAATATTCTCCACTTATTATAAATAAAATGACAAACACCTTTACTAAAGAAAATAAGCAGATAGTCATTCCAAGATATTTTATTATCCCTAAAACAGCATTACCTTGTAATATTCATGAAGATTTCCGTCTTTCATATTTAAATGCTATTTCAGAACTCTTTTCTGAAAACCCATTAGAACACTTTAATAGAAGTCCAAGATATTGTAAACTCGAACTTTTACCAGAACATAAAAATAAGAATCTTCGAACAAAGCCTATCATATATTCTCAAGATGATGTATTAGAATTTTCCAAACAATTACAGGAAGTTAAAAAATTACTCTTAGTACAATCTAGTCTCAGTCCTCATACATCACCTGCCTTTATGGTTCGAAATTATTCCGAACAAAAACGGGGTAAAGCTCGCATGGTAATAAATTACAAACGCATAAATAAACATATCAAGTTTGATGGATTCCATATTCCCAGTTGTGAAAGTATACTTAAGAAATTACAAAATAAGAAATGGTTTAGTAAATTTGATGCTAAATCAGGTTTTTGGCAAGTAAAACTTCAAGATCAACAGTCAAGGGAATTATGTGCTTTTTCAACTCCATATGAACATTTAGAATGGAATATTATGCCATTTGGTATTAAAAATGCACCTCAAGTTTTTCAAAAATGGATGAATTCCATATTTAAAGATTATGATCATTTCATTACAGTCTACATAGATGATATTCTTGTATTTTCTGATACTTATGATCAGCATCTACATCATCTAAAGATTTGTAAAGATCTTCTTATAAAACATGGTGTAATTCTCTCCCCAAAAAAAATAGAGTTATGTAAACAAAAAATTGAATATCTAGGAAAAATTATAGATCAAGGTTCAATAGAACTTCAAAGTCATATTATTACTAAAATTAAAGATTTTCCTGATACATTTACAACACTCAAACAATTACAAAGTTTTGTTGGTATCCTTAATTATGGAAGACGATATATTCCTAGATTAAGTGAACTAACACAACAACTTCAAGCTAAAATTAATCTTGAAAATAAAAAATATAAGAAAGATAATAACAAGATTGTTTCTCGATGGGAAACCGATAAAATCAAAATAAATCTTACTACTCAAGAAGAACAAGAAATAAAATATCTTAAATCAATCATAACTAAAATACCAAAAACAATCATTCCCACACAATTTGATAAATTAACAGTCTCTACAGACGCTAGTCAACATTATTGGGCTGGAATAGTAACCATAGAAGAATCTAAAGATGTTGTAGGATATACATCAGGCAAATTTAGTAAAGCTGAAATTAATTATTCAACCTATGAAAAAGAATTTTTAGCATTACTAAAAACTATTAAAAATTTTAGACACTGGTTACTACCAGCCAAGTTCAATATCAAAACTGATAATAAAGGTTTATTTCATTACATAAAAAATAAGAAAGAAGATCAGAATAGTCGAAGAATTCGTTGGTTTATGCAATTAGAAGATTTTAATTACACTATATCTTTTATACCTGGTTATCAGAATATTATTGCTGATTTTTTGTCTCGACCTATGCAGTAACAGCACAAGGATGAATAATGTAGAGCAATCTCCCTTTCTGAGAGCAGCCATGAATATCCCTCCTCTAAATAATTTTCGTCCATATGTAAAGCCTACTAGTTCAATAATAACCTTAGCCTTTGCAGAAGGGTCTATTACGGTAGATATGGCAAATAATCAAAACCAGAAGGTTATTCATAGCCTTGCACAAGGCAAAACTCTATATAGATGTAATAATAATCTTACCCGATATGCTTTTGATATTATCAATAATCTTTGGAAAACCACAGGTGGTCTACAAAGTAATACCTCATATATTCAAGCAATAAGGCAACTAGATGATTGCCTTGGAATACTTGAAAATCACCTTCATACATTTGCTAATGAAAAAAATAGGCACGAGGAAAAAATAATAATTGCTCAAAGAGAAATTGCAGATTTAAAGAGTTCTTACAAAGAACTTTTAATATTTCATATTATCCCATTCTTAGAATTATGGGTTGATAAGGCTCCTATAATAGAACAATTAGCAATATTTGATAGCCTGAGTCAGAAGAATATATGGACGTCAAGGCTAGAAGAAAAGAAAAGAACAGCTTTATATAAATATTCTCTATATGAATTACCAACAGAAATATTTCAAAATATAGAGAAGAGGGTCTGGTATGATCCCATCCCCGATATTTATAATGAATTTTCAGCAAATATTATAAGTATATGGCATATGAAGCGAATATTTTTATCTTTTGAAGAAGTAAATGATAGGACCATCTATGCAATAGAGCAAGGAATGGTTCAAGGTATAATAGTCTCACGGCAGCAAATAATGGATCTTAATTTTCCATTAATAATTAAAACCATAGTTAGTTGGTTACCAAGCTTAATCCAAACTCTTGAATTCTCCATAAGATCATCATTCCCAGAAGCAGAGATAGGGACAATTCATCCGGCTCTACAGATATGGGAAATGACTCCACAAAATTCATATTATGTGGAATATGAACTTCTGCCCGACGACTTTCAGTTCCATTGGCGCAGAGAACAAAAGATGAATTTACAACTTATCAAGCATTACTTCAAGTTCCCTCCATCAGCACCAAGTTGGGGCAATGGACGACTTATAATTGTTGATAAGTGTAAAATGATCAAGAATAAAGAAGGCAATAATATCCAGTTGGAAGAACACTTGCTGGGACCGAACAGTCAGCAGATCTATTTTGAAATACCAACAAATCCAGAAGGCCAAGTAGACAGCAATGAAGACATATTCGATATGGATGTCAATCCAGAAGATATCTGAAGATAAGAAGGAATCTCCTACAGTGATTATAAGATCTGCATTCATTAACCATCCATTTTTTCCTTTTATCATTCCATAGAATTGTCTTGGTAATATTATTCCTAGACCAGTAGGAATTATTATTCGTTGCAATGGTTCAATTATTATTGCTTCAGTAGAAGTAAGAGTAAAACCTATTTCAGATAATTCTGGCCAATCTATAGTTGAATTATATTTTATTACAAAGATTTTATGATTCTTATAAAGGTATTCTTTAGTATTATGCCCTATGGGTCTTTCCATTCTAATTGTATGAAATGACTCTGTTATAATTTTTGAAATTGATATTGGTTTAGAATTAATAGTCATTGTAATTGTATGAGGGTTTATGATTAAAGGAGTATATTGGTTTAAAATATCATTGCCTATGATTAAAGCTACTGTATCTGAGGCGGTATAGATATTTTGAAAATTGAGACTATGCATCTCATTGTTAACATCCTCTATGAATAAACCGGTAATAAGGGCTATATGACCTAAAGTAACTATTTTTCCATCAAATGTAATGTATTGTTCTACATTAGAGAGCTCGTATATTATTATCAATAAGTTTACTATTAATATGCGAAATTGAAGCACCAGTATCTATTACTGCATTTACTTCAATCGTTTTATCTCTTATTTGAACTAAGATTTTTATCATAGTTAAATTAGGATATACTTTCTTTGCAACTGTTAAGATTTCATTGGGTTTTATTGCTTCTGTTTCTATTCTTTCTGTTTCTATACTATAAGAACTTCTTGGGCGTTCTATGCTTATATTTTCATCTTATATTTTTAATACTTAGTCTTCTAGGGAAGGATTCTGTCCTTTTAAGTTTAATTTTATTATCTTCAATTATTAATTCCTCATAACTTGAGGCTTATGATGTTGTTTTAAATTATCTAATGCTATATACCAGTCGGTTGGAAGACTGATTTGATCTATAGTAGGTTCTATTATTTCTGAATAAGATAATTGATCCTCTAACATCATAATATTGTGTGGAACAGGTCTTGTTGGCATATCATTATTTTCAGATAAACTAGCTAATAGTTTTGTTGTAATAGTCAAAGGTTTACTACCTTCTATCATTTCAACATTTCTAAGTTCATGATATATATAGAGACCTTCATTAAGATTTTTATCACTTAGGCTTATTGAATATTGAGGAAATATTCTAAACTTAAGGTATTGATAAATTAAGTTGCTTTGTATCATTCCTATTATTGACTGTGATTCATTTTTGAATCTTGTCTGCTAATATAATTGTTGTAGGGGAGTCTATTCCTTTTCTAAAATTGGCTTTAATAACTATATCTATACATCCTAGATGTAGATATTTAATTTTATCTTTACGCTTACAAGATTGTAAGAGTTGTGTTATTTTTTCTTTGTTAATTATTTGTAAATGGGTTATTGCTTTATTTGTTTCTGATGAATCTATAGTTTGCTCAAATCTTTCTACTAGTAATTTTTCTTTTCTCCATAGATTCCATTTTAACTGATATACCTTTTTTTTTCTATTTCCCATGGTGAATTATGAATTTTCTCATAGATTTCTTCATTAAATAGCATAATTGTTTATTTGAATTTTCAGTTTCTTCTTCTATTACTTCTAGTTCAGAAGTTTCTGAAGAAGTTCCTTCTTCTTTAGTTGTCATCATGAAAATATATTTCATATTATTTTGTGGTAAAAATTCTAAATCAGTGAAATCACTAGAAGAATCTGATTCAGAGTCTTCTTCTTCTTCATTTTCATTATCATTATCTATTATGTAAACTATTTCTTCTTCTTTTCTTCTTCTGATTCTAATTCATATTCATAATGTTCTATGTCGGACATTCATGTCCTATGTTTATATCATAGACTTCATTTATAATAGCCATATTAATTGTATTTATTTTTCCTTTTTTAGGACAACGATTGGCATAGTGTCCTTCTTCTCCACACTTAAAACATTTACAAGTTTTCTGATTAAATTTCTTTTTTAATATTTTTTCTTAGGATGAATATTTTTTGGTTTGTATTTTAATCTATATTTTCTCCTTTTCTTATATGCAGGATAGATCGTGGGAAAATTTGTTGTGGAGTATTCTGTTGTTGCTGTTTGGGATTCTTTTATATAATAACGAGTTTTTGGTTTGTTTGGTCCACCATGCTTCTGACGCGGAGGAGCACAACCATATAACAGAGTGGGAAGAAGAGCTTCACACGCTTGAGGGATATCTTTTGTAGAACTATATTTTTGATAAATGTTTTGTGAATATTGAAAAGAATTCATTAATGATGATTCTTTACAATATTGTCGAAAAACTGTAAGACTACAACATATTCTAGTGGATAAAGTATCAGTGCCAGCTTTACGGGCTTCTGTTTCTGCTAAGAAAATATGATAAAATTCTTTGAGTTTTGCATCCCAAGGAGATGGGAATTTATTAAAATATTCTTGCTCCCAATGATGCCATTTTTCAGGTGGAAGATGCCACATATAGACAGAGTAATCTGTTGCAAAAGGTATTAAATAACAAATATTACATATGCGCATTTTGCCTAAGATAGTTTCAGTATCTTCAATATTTAAAGCATCAACTTTTGTTGTTGCCGTAAAAAACTGTAATAAAGCAGTTTGTAATTGAAAGATAGCTTGTTCGTAAGTAGCTGCCATTCTGATATTGCGAAAAACGGCTAAATCTATTTGATAAACTACAGCATAAGCAGCTGAACCACGCATTTTACTTATTAAGAAATCAATAAGGTTTGCTATTGATAAATCTTGATATAGAAATTGAAGAGAAAAGGCTGACTGACTCCATAATATAATATATTCAGCGCGTTGATGTATTGGAATGTTATCAATATTAAAAATGTAATCATTGTTGGTTCTGCTTGATATGGTTTTTGTAAGTTTGGGACTGGTAGTTTTTGGATGTCTATTATCTAAGTTATAATAACCTTGAGATCCCCATGTTGCAGGTCTCTTACCATATTGTTGGGAATGAGGAGTTTGTTGTCTTGGATTTTCCGCAGGTAATGGGATATTAGGCATAGTGCTCTGTTGCCTAGACCCTGTTACAGTTGAACCACCAGTTCCTATAGAACCTGATGATTCTCCTGGTTCAACAATAGGTGGAGTTGTATCCATAGTATCTACTTGAGCCATATTTATAGGGAATGAATCTAATTGTTCTAAAAGTTCTTCTGAACTTTCTGATATATCTGAATCTATTTCAAAACTAGGTTGATGATTATATAATTTAAAAGTTTCATAATTATTTTCATAATAATCTTGTATCTGATGTAACTCAGATGGGTTGGGGTCATTGGTGTATTTATCAATTTTATGTTGAAGAGTTTCTTTTAATTCTAGATATTGATTAAAATCTGCTTCAAAACAAACTTTCACAGGTTCTTTAGCTTCTATAGCTAGAACTGGAGGTTTGGGTTTAAAGAGATCTTTATAATTTAATATAAAATCAGGTGTTCGTCTAGAAGTTAGTGAAGCAAACTTCGGAGCAGGTTTAATAGCCATTTTTTCTAATTGTTGAACTACTATATTGAGTATAGAATTATTAAGTAACTCATAATCAACTATGGTATTTTGTTGATTCATTAAATTTTGGAAGTTAACCTTAACATCAGAACCAGCTTCTTTATTATGAACTATATGTTTATATGAAGTTTTATCTTCTAAAGTACACAAATTATCTTGTTTTGTATCTACTGTAACTACTATAGCTTTTGTTATTGCTTCTTCTTTTGCCTCTGTCATTCCTCTCTTAGATATTCCTTATTGTCTGGATATTCCCTCGATTGCTCAACCCTATGAGACTTACTTGAGGTACTACACACCAGACGAAGAAGTACTACTCACTAAGAGATGACGGATAAAGGTTTAAAAGAAGTGAAACAAAGAGCTATAATAGAGCAAGTTTTGATAATTACCTCTGCGGTCGTAAATTCTGGGGACGCATATTGACGAGCTTTTGAATATGCTTGGAGGAACTATTTACGGATCAAATCACGAACCAGCAGTATTATAAAGGAAAGAGATTATCAGCTGCAAAATAACATTCAGATTATCACAAAGAACTACTATCATTATCACTTGTCTCTGATACCAAATTGAATTGCGGATCGGGTAGATAGGGTGAAAGAGAAATTGGGTGATAGAGAGAGAGAGAGTGGAGTCGGAGCGGAAGTGAGGACAGAGAGATGGAAGAAATATAGACTGTATTGCTATGCTATCTTTCTCCGTGCCCTTCACAACCCGAAGGGGTAGGTGATTTATAGCCTTCTATGAAGAAGGTCGACATTCTTATCTTCATAACACAATTGGGTGATAGAGAGAGAGAGAGTGGAGTCGGAGCGGAAGTGAGGACAGAGAGATGGAAGAAATATAGACTGTATTGCTATGCTCTCTTTCACCCTATCTACCCGATCCGCAATTCAATTTGGTATCAGAGCCAAGTGATAATGATAGTAGTTCTTTGTGATAATCTGAATGTTATTTTGCAGCTGATAATCTCTTTCCTGATTATAATACTGCTGGTTCGTGATTTGATCCGTAAATAGTTCCTCCAAGCATATTCAAAAGCTCGTCAATATGCGTCCCCAGAATTTACGACCGCAGAGGTAATTATCAAAACTTGCTCTATTATAGCTCTTTGTTTCACTTCTTTTAAACCTTTATCCGTCATCTCTTAGTGAGTAGTACTTCTTCGTCTGGTGTGTAGTACCTCAAGTAAGTCTCATAGGGTTGAGCAATCGAGGGAATATCCAGACAATAAGGAATATCTAAGAGAGGAATGACAGAGGCAAAAGAAGAAGCAATAACAAAAGCTATAGTAGTTACAGTAGATACAAAACAAGATAATTTGTGTACTTTAGAAGATAAAACTTCATATAAACATATAGTTCATAATAAAGAAGCTGGTTCTGATGTAAGGTTAACTTCCAAAATTTAATGAATCAAAAAAATACCATAGTTGATTATGAGTTACTTAATAATTCTATACTCAATATAGTAGTTCAACAATTAGAAAAAATGGCTATTAAACCTGCTCCGAAGTTTGCTTCACTAACTTCTAGACGAACACCTGATTTTATATTAAATTATAAAGATCTCTTTAAACCCAAACCTCCAGTTCTAGCTATAGAAGCTAAAGAACCTGTGAAAGTTTGTTTTGAAGCAGATTTTAATCAATATCTAGAATTAAAAGAAACTCTTCAACATAAAATTGATAAATACACCAATGACCCCAACCCATCTGAGTTACATCAGATACAAGATTATTATGAAAATAATTATGAAACTTTTAAATTATATAATCATCAACCTAGTTTTGAAATAGATTCAGATATATCAGAAAGTTCAGAAGAACTTTTAGAACAATTAGATTCATTCCTATAAATATGGCTCAAGTAGATACTATGGATACAACTCCACCTATTGTTGAACCAGGAGAATCATCAGGTTCTATAGGAACTGGTGGTTCAACTGTAACAGGGTCTAGGCAACAGAGCACTATGCCTAATATCCCATTACCTGCGGAAAATCCAAGACAACAAACTCCTCATTCCCAACAATATGGTAAGAGACCTGCAACATGGGGATCTCAAGGTTATTATAACTTAGATAATAGACATCCAAATAAACTACCAGTCCCAAACTTACAAAAACCATATCAAGCAGAACCAACAAATGATTACATTTTTAATATTGATAACATTCCAATACATCAACGCGCTGAATATATTATATTATGGAGTCAGTCAGCCTTTTCTCTTCAATTTCTATATCAAGATTTATCAATAGCAAACCTTATTGATTTCTTAATAAGTAAAATGCGTGGTTCAGCTGCTTATGCTGTAGTTTATCAAATAGATTTAGCCGTTTTTCGCAATATCAGAATGGCAGCTACTTACGAACAAGCTATCTTTCAATTACAAACTGCTTTATTACAGTTTTTTACGGCAACAACAAAAGTTGATGCTTTAAATATTGAAGATACTGAAACTATCTTAGGCAAAATGCGCATATGTAATATTTGTTATTTAATACCTTTTGCAACAGATTACTCTGTCTATATGTGGCATCTTCCACCTGAAAAATGGCATCATTGGGAGCAAGAATATTTTAATAAATTCCCATCTCCTTGGGATGCAAAACTCAAAGAATTTTATCATATTTTCTTAGCAGAAACAGAAGCCCGTAAAGCTGGCACTGATACTTTATCCACTAGAATATGTTGTAGTCTTACAGTTTTTCGACAATATGTAAAGAATCATCATTAATGAATTCTTTTCAATATTCACAAAACATTTATCAAAAATATAGTTCTACAAAAGATATCCCTCAAGCGTGTGAAGCTCTTCTTCCCACTCTGTTATATGGTTGTGCTCCTCCGCGTCAGAAGCATGGTGGACCAAACAAACCAAAAACTCGTTATTATTATAAAAAGAATCCCAAACAGCAACAACAGAATACTCCACAACAAATTTTCCCACGATCTTATCCTGCATATAAGAAAAGGAGAAAATATAGATTAAAATACAAACCAAAAATATTCATCCTAAGAAAAAATATTTAAAAAAGAAATTAATCAGAAAACTTGTAAATGTTTTAAGTGTGGAGAAGAAGGACACTATGCCAATCGTTGTCCTAAAAAGGAAAAAAATAATACAATTAATATGGCTATTATAAATGAAGTCTATGATATAAACATAGGACATGAATTGTCCGACATAGAACATTATGAATATGAATTAGAATCAGAAGAAGAAGAAGAAGAAGAAATAGTTTACATAATAGATAATGATAATGAAAATGAAGAAGAAGAAGACTCTGAATCAGATTCTTCTAGTGATTTCACTGATTTAGAATTTTTACCACAAAATAATATGAAATATATTTTCATGATGACAACTAAAGAAGAAGGAACTTCTTCAGAAACTTCTGAACTAGAAGTAATAGAAGAAGAAACTGAAAATTCAAATAAACAAATTATGCTATTTAATGAAGAAATCTATGAGAAAATTCATAATTCACCATGGGAAATAGAAAAAAATAAGGTATATCAGTTAAAATGGAATCTATGGAGAAAAGAAAAATTACTAGTAGAAAGATTTGAGCAAACTATAGATTCATCAGAAACAAATAAAGCAATAACCCATTTACAAATAATTAACAAAGAAAAAATAACACAACTCTTACAATCTTGTAAGCGTAAAGATAAAATTAAATATCTACATCTAGGATGTATAGATATAGTTATTAAAGCCAATTTTAGAAAAGGAATAGACTCCCCTACAACAATTATATTAGCAGACAAGAGATTCAAAAATGAATCACAGTCAATAATAGGAATGATACAAAGCAACTTAATTTATCAATACCTTAAGTTTAGAATATTTCCTCAATATTCAATAAGCCTAAGTGATAAAAATCTTAATGAAGGTCTCTATATATATCATGAACTTAGAAATGTTGAAATGATAGAAGGTAGTAAACCTTTGACTATTACAACAAAACTATTAGCTAGTTTATCTGAAAATAATGATATGCCAACAAGACCTGTTCCACACAATATTATGTTAGAGGATCAATTATCTTATTCAGAAATAATAGAACCTACTATAGATCAAATCAGTCTTCCAACCGACTGGTATATAGCATTAGATAATTTAAAACAACATCATAAGCCTCAAGTTATGAGGAAATTAATAATTGAAGATAATAAAATTAAACTTAAAAGGACAGAATCCTTCCCTAGAAGACTAAGTATTAAAAATATAGAAGATGAAAATATAAGCATAGAACGCCCAAGAAGTTCTTATAGTATAGAAACAGAAAGAATAGAAACAGAAGCAATAAAACCCAATGAAATCTTAACAGTTGCAAAGAAAGTATATCCTAATTTAACTATGATAAAAATCTTAGTTCAAATAAGAGATAAAACGATTGAAGTAAATGCAGTAATAGATACTGGTGCTTCAATTTCGCATATTAATAGTAAACTTATTGATAATAATATACGAGCCATCTCTAATGTAGAACAATACATTACATTTGATGGAAAAATAGTTACTTTAGGTCATATAGCCCTTATTACCGGTTTATTCATAGAGGATGTTAACAATGAGATGCATAGTCTCAATTTTCAAAATATCTATACCGCCTCAGATACAGTAGCTTTAATCATAGGCAATGATATTTTAAACCAATATACTCCTTTAATCATAAACCCTCATACAATTACAATGACTATTAATTCTAAACCAATATCAATTTCAAAAATTATAACAGAGTCATTTCATACAATTAGAATGGAAAGACCCATAGGGCATAATACTAAAGAATACCTTTATAAGAATCATAAAATCTTTGTAATAAAATATAATTCAACTATAGATTGGCCAGAATTATCTGAAATAGGTTTTACTCTTACTTCTACTGAAGCAATAATAATTGAACCATTGCAACGAATAATAATTCCTACTGGTCTAGGAATAATATTACCAAGACAATTCTATGGAATGATAAAAGGAAAAAATGGATGGTTAATGAATGCAGATCTTATAATCACAGAAGGAATTATAAAACCTTCTTACCATGGAGAGATCAAAGTTATAGTTAAAAACTTTGAATCAAATTCATGTATAAACATTAAACGGCATATAAGACTTGCAGATTTAGTAATACATAAATATTACGAATTCTGTTAATGGAAGAAATCTCTAGACAGATCAATCGTATATGTATTAAAATAAAATTAGAAGACAATAAACATTATAATTTATTTCCATATTTAGACTCAGGTGCAACCAAGAGTATTGTAGAAGAAAAACATTGGTTTCAAAATAAAACCAAACTAGTAACTCCACAAGCTTTTAGTGGTCTGGGAGGAAATATCACAAGTTCTTATATTGTTAAAAACGTCTCTATATATCTTTTAGATCAAGACGAGAAAGAAGAAGAATTTATTCTTCCTGATCTCTATATTGTTAAACAAGGACTTGGCTCCATGATCCTTGGAAATAACTTTATCAATAAATATTCTCCACTTATTATAAATAAAATGACAAAACCTTTACTAAAGAAAATAAGCAGATAGTCATTCCAAGATATTTTATTATCCCTAAAACAGCATTACCTTGTAATATTCATGAAGATTTCCGTCTTTCATATTTAAATGCTATTTCAGAACTCTTTTCTGAAAACCCATTAGAACACTTTAATAGAAGTCCAAGATATTGTAAACTCGAACTTTTACCAGAACATAAAAATAAGAATCTTCGAACAAAGCCTATCATATATTCTCAAGATGATGTATTAGAATTTTCCAAACAATTACAGGAAGTTAAAAAATTACTCTTAGTACAATCTAGTCTCAGTCCTCATACATCACCTGCCTTTATGGTTCGAAATTATTCCGAACAAAAACGGGGTAAAGCTCGCATGGTAATAAATTACAAACGCATAAATAAACATATCAAGTTTGATGGATTCCATATTCCCAGTTGTGAAAGTATACTTAAGAAATTACAAAATAAGAAATGGTTTAGTAAATTTGATGCTAAATCAGGTTTTTGGCAAGTAAAACTTCAAGATCAACAGTCAAGGGAATTATGTGCTTTTTCAACTCCATATGAACATTTAGAATGGAATATTATGCCATTTGGTATTAAAAATGCACCTCAAGTTTTTCAAAAATGGATGAATTCCATATTTAAAGATTATGATCATTTCATTACAGTCTACATAGATGATATTCTTGTATTTTCTGATACTTATGATCAGCATCTACATCATCTAAAGATTTGTAAAGATCTTCTTATAAAACATGGTGTAATTCTCTCCCCAAAAAAAATAGAGTTATGTAAACAAAAAATTGAATATCTAGGAAAAATTATAGATCAAGGTTCAATAGAACTTCAAAGTCATATTATTACTAAAATTAAAGATTTTCCTGATACATTTACAACACTCAAACAATTACAAAGTTTTGTTGGTATCCTTAATTATGGAAGACGATATATTCCTAGATTAAGTGAACTAACACAACAACTTCAAGCTAAAATTAATCTTGAAAAAAAAAAATATAAGAAAGATAATAACAAGATTGTTTCTCGATGGGAAACCGATAAAATCAAAAAAATCTTACTACTCAAGAAGAACAAGAAATAAAATATCTTAAATCAATCATAACTAAAATACCAAAAACAATCATTCCCACACAATTTGATAAATTAACAGTCTCTACAGACGCTAGTCAACATTATTGGGCTGGAATAGTAACCATAGAAGAATCTAAAGATGTTGTAGGATATACATCAGGCAAATTTAGTAAAGCTGAAATTAATTATTCAACCTATGAAAAAGAATTTTTAGCATTACTAAAAACTATTAAAAATTTTAGACACTGGTTACTACCAGCCAAGTTCAATATCAAAACTGATAATAAAGGTTTATTTCATTACATAAAAATAAGAAAGAAGATCAGAATAGTCGAAGAATTCGTTGGTTTATGCAATTAGAAGATTTAATTACACTATATCTTTTATACCTGGTTATCAGAATATTATTGCTGATTTTTTGTCTCGACCTATGCAGTAACAGCACAAGGATGAATAATGCAGAGCAATCTCCCTTTCTGAGAGCAGCCATGAATATCCCTCCTCTAAATAATTTTCGTCCATATGTAAAGCCTACTAGTTCAATAATAACCTTAGCCTTTGCAGAAGGGTCTATTACGGTAGATATGGCAAATAATCAAAACCAGAAGGTTATTCATAGCCTTGCACAAGGCAAAACTCTATATAGATGTAATAATAATCTTACCCGATATGCTTTTGATATTATCAATAATCTTTGGAAAACCACAGGTGGTCTACAAAGTAATACCTCATATATTCAAGCAATAAGGCAACTAGATGATTGCCTTGGAATACTTGAAAATCACCTTCATACATTTGCTAATGAAAAAAATAGGCACGAGGAAAAAATAATAATTGCTCAAAGAGAAATTGCAGATTTAAAGAGTTCTTACAAAGAACTTTTAATATTTCATATTATCCCATTCTTAGAATTATGGGTTGATAAGGCTCCTATAATAGAACAATTAGCAATATTTGATAGCCTGAGTCAGAAGAATATATGGACGTCAAGGCTAGAAGAAAAGAAAAGAACAGCTTTATATAAATATTCTCTATATGAATTACCAACAGAAATATTTCAAAATATAGAGAAGAGGGTCTGGTATGATCCCATCCCCGATATTTATAATGAATTTTCAGCAAATATTATAAGTATATGGCATATGAAGCGAATATTTTATCTTTTGAAGAAGTAAATGATAGGACCATCTATGCAATAGAGCAAGGAATGGTTCAAGGTATAATAGTCTCACGGCAGCAAATAATGGATCTTAATTTTCCATTAATAATTAAAACCATAGTTAGTTGGTTACCAAGCTTAATCCAAACTCTTGAATTCTCCATAAGATCATCATTCCCAGAAGCAGAGATAGGGACAATTCATCCGGCTCTACAGATATGGGAAATGACTCCACAAAATTCATATTATGTGGAATATGAACTTCTGCCCGACGACTTTCAGTTCCATTGGCGCAGAGAACAAAAGATGAATTTACAACTTATCAAGCATTACTTCAAGTTCCCTCCATCAGCACCAAGTTGGGGCAATGGACGACTTATAATTGTTGATAAGTGTAAAATGATCAAGAATAAAGAAGGCAATAATATCCAGTTGGAAGAACACTTGCTGGGACCGAACAGTCAGCAGATCTATTTTGAAATACCAACAAATCCAGAAGGCCAAGTAGACAGCAATGAAGACATATTCGATATGGATGTCAATCCAGAAGATATCTGAAGATAAGAAGGAATCTCCTACAGTGACAGACAGTGACTGTCCACAGTCAAAAGCCCACAATAATTGTCCTTTGTAATAGTGTGCGGATAAAATCGCATCTTTAATAGTGTTGTTGATAAGAACACATCTTGTATAGTGTTATGAAGATATATATATATATATATAATATATATATATATATATATATATATAGTTTTAAGTGTGTTAAGATATTGCACTTCTTATTTTTATTTAACATATTTACACGTGTGTATTTACTGGTTTGTTTTAAAAGTTGGAAATTAGTTTTCTAATGATATTTGCACTTGTTCTTATTTAGTGTGCTTATTTATTTGAAGATGTCAATTTAGATTTTTTATGACTTTATGATATATAATGTGAGTTTGTTTACTTGTAGTTTAATTTTTGTTGCTTTCATATAATTTTGACCTTTTTGTTGTGACATTTTATTTTTTTGCAAGTATTTTTTTTTGTGATACATAGTTATTATATATATTTCTTAAATTTATGTATTATTTTAATAATATATCTACCATATTATGATATGTCATTGTCTTTATGTCAGTCATATTATGATATTTTTTATTGAATTTTCATCATTATATATATTTATAGATACATAAATATCATGTAAGAGGGACACTTGAAAACAACTCATACTTGGTTCCATCCTAAACGCCTAGGCACCGCTTAGGCGGGCGCCTAAGTGCTTAGGCGATCTGGGACCCCAACTACGCCTTGGTCGCCTTGACTCCTTGACAACTATGCCTTTCATTCAAAATTTCATTCTTGAGAATATGGATGAGGATGACCCAGTTTTGCTATCTATGAGGGTCTAGTTCGAAAGAGCTATCCTTGTTGGCCAGAACAACATGTTTGGGACTTGCACTTTTTCATTTCCCAGCTTCCAACTAGGCTGCTCGTCAAATTCAGTTCCCAACAGCAGCACAATTGAGCTTTTTTAGCACTGACATTACTTGTCGCACTAGAGTATGTATGATTACTCTAGCTTTATGGGAGTTATTTTGTCAGCATATATGTGGGTCACCTTCAGTCGGCCTATTATTGACACCCTCCGATAGACAGTATGCAATAGAAGGTTATGATAAATTATGTTTTCTTGACAGAAATGTTAGCGGCTCAGCACCTAGTTGGTACGGGAGATGGTCGTGATTTCTTCTCATAGATTCCATTTAGGTGCCTGGGAGTGGTTGATGGGAGTTCTCCATCATTATCACGCCATCCTGGACCATGTCAGCATCCGCCACGTTGTTACAACAACACTTTACAGATACCCTTATTATACATGTCTTCTCCAGGCTTTGGCTAAGCAATTTAATAGGCGGTTTAATACCTTTGCCACAACTAAGGGTGAGACATCCATAGATTTATGGAGCTTCTACTAGATTTTAGGACTTTTTTTTTTGGGAATATATACGAAGAAGTGTGCTTGGACGATTTGCATGAAGATGACACCACTGAAACATGGTTATACGGGCTGCCTTTCAGCGTCTACTATTTGATGAAAGTTTGGTAGGACTTGGCCTGGGTAGGAAAAGGAAAGGCCCCAACTGCTTCTGAGGCACTTTGAGGGTCAGCCTACATGCTCTATAACAGGGCATTATGCTTTTAGGAGAGTTTTGTTGAGGACGACAGACCACTGCTATTAAGTGTGCATGAACACAAGTTATTTTTGTGTACGCACAAGATCAAGGGGTGGGCTCCTTACAAGTTGCCAGACATGACATATTTAACAGTTTATTTGGTATATTGGCTCGCGACATTTGTTATGCCTTATGGCGAGGAGGGCACAACGTGTCTTCTTATTGATGGTCGGAGGTTGATACTTGCTCTAGCGGCTCTGGGTAACATTGATCATGGGTTGGAGAACTTGATGTCTTACAGCTCTTTCCGAGATCGGAGTGTGCAAATAGCTACACACTACTTGAGCGTCTGGGTAGGCTTATTACTTCTGATGTTATGTCAGTACGCCGGTTTCGAGCAGCTGACTGGGGCTAGACAACTGTTATTTTATCTTCTAACACAGGGCTAACCAGATAGAGATTTCTCCTACAGCTCGTGGGATTTTCATTCTTATGCCATTAAGAGCACAAATGGATGGAACTATCACTTACCCTACCATCCCCTATGAAATATCACTTGCTCCTTCGCAGGGGCATGATGATATCACTTGCTCTACCATCCCCTGTGAAAGATTAGAACACTTGGGCGGATGTAGTCATTGTAAAACATATTGCTTGCAGTGGAATGGTAAGACAGATGATAGCTTTGGCCATCTGTGCTCTTAATGACATAAGAACAAAAATCTTGCAAGCTATGGGCAAAATCTCTACCTGTCTGGCTTTATGTTGGAAGATAAGATAACAATTGTCTAGCCCTAGTCAACTGCTCTAAAAGACTTTGATTTGGACGATTGCGAAATAGAAAAATCAGTAGAGCAATGGGGTTCTCCAAATCGACATTCTGACATAACATCGGAAGCAATAAGCCAGCCCAGGCGTTCAAGTAGTGTGTAGTCATCTGTAAGCTTTGGTCTCGGGGAGAGCTGTAAACCGTTAAGTTCCCTAGCCCATGATAAATGTTAGCCAGAGCTGTTGGAGCAAGCGCCAGCCTCTGACCATCAGCAAAAAGACATGTTAGATATATCAGCTCTGGTTGCATGGTGCCCTCCTCGCCATAAGGCATAACAAATGTTGCGAGCCAATATACCAGTCACCAGATATGCCGCTAAACATGTCCTGTCCTGCAACTTGCAGGGGGTTTCCACCCCTTGTTTTTGGGCACACACAAATATCGCGTGCATTCGTGGGCACTCAGTAGTAGCCGGTAATAATGATCTAGGGGTCTGTCGTCCTTAGCAAAACTCTCTTGAAAGCAGAAAGGCTCGTTATAGAAGTAATGGAATATAGTCTCTAGAAATAGTCAGGGCCTTTCCTTTTCCAACCCGGACCACGTCCCGCCAAACTTTCATCAAATAACAGATGTTGAAAGGCATCCCGTACAACCCTGTCCCAGTGGTGTCATCTTTATGCAAATCGTCCAAGCACATTCCCTCGTACATATTCCCAAAAATGGGAAGTCCTAAAATCTGTTAGAAGCTCCATAAATCTATGGATGTCTCATCCTCAGATGTGGCAAAGGTATTAAATTGCTTAGCCAAAGCCTAGAGAAGACTTGTATAATAAGGGTATCTGTAAAGTGTTGTTGTAACAACGTGGCAAATGCTAACATGGTTTAGAATGGCGTGACAATGATGGAGAACTTCCATCAACCACTCCCAAGTACCTAAATGGAATATGTGAGAAGAAATCACCAACCATCTCCCGTACTAACTGGTGCTGAGCTGCTAGCGATTCTATCAAGAAAACATAATGTCTCATTACCTTCTGTTACGTACTGACTATCGGAGGGTGTCATAACAGGTCAGCTGAAGTTGGTCCAGATTTATGCTGGCCAAATAACTCTCATACTGGTGGAGTAATCATTTGTGCTCTAGTGCGACAAGTAATGTTAGTGCTGAAAAAGCCCAAATGTGTTGCTGCCGAGCTGAATTTGAGATGTGTAGCCTAGCAGGAAGTTGGGAAATGAAAAAGTGCATGTCCAAAGCATGCTATTCCGGCCAATGAGGATAGCTCATTCGAGCTAGATCCTCTCAGATGGCAGAATTGGGTCATCCTCATCCATATTCTCAAGAATAAAATTCTGAATAAAAGGGAATAAGAATTCATCCAATAGAAAATGTTTGAGATAAAGGCCGACTGGCTGATATTGGTACCTAGGTTGGTCATACCGGAGGCACCCTCGTTTGCACAGCGGGGGGACTTCCTCCGGGGGAACTCCCTCACACAACTAACTCAGGGGAGATTTCCTCCGAATCATGGTGTTCGTTTAAAAAAAAAAGGGAGAAGGAAAATTGCAAGAAAATAAAAAACAAAAGGAATTTGAAGAGATAGAGAGAAACTGGGGGAGCTTACCTTACAAACCGGGGGAAGAAGACCTTCAGTTACTTGCTCCTCCCGCCTATAAAAGGCCACCTTCACCAACACTTGGATGAGACTTGATTGCTGAAGAGGAAATCGCTGCTTGAAGACTTCGCTGCTGCAGGAAGAGTTTGCTGGAGTTTCTTTGATGCGGTTATAGAGTACTTGTGTTTTTGAAACTTAAAAGCCCAAGTTAAGTCTCGTATGCAGGGCTTAAACCCTGTTTTAGGGAATTTTCCACAAAAGTCCCTATTAGGGTGGGTTATTTTAAATCGATCCATTTGATGATGGAAATTTGATATTTATCTTATGGATCAAAGAAGGATATTGAGCAACGTTGTTTCTGTGATTTTATGAAGATTAAATAGCATTAATGTTTGAAGAAATAAGATAAATTGCAATTACACCCCACGATCATGTATAATTGCATAAAGACTCTGAAAATGTTTAAAAAATCAAAATTATAACATAATTGCGTATGGAAAATGATGCTGGAAAATAGCAAATTGGCGCTGAAATTAGGGATAATTGCAAGTGATACTCTTTATAGGAAAAATTGCAAATAAACCCTTCTTTTGTGGAAAATTACAAACATGCTCTGCTTTAAGGCAAAAGGGGACTATTTTATAAATCTCCCAATATCATGATAACATCGTGGAAGCAAAAAGAAATGCTTGGCAGGGTATCAAAGGTGTTTGGACTTGCTTCGATGTAAATTAATAGCGACACTGATTGGTGGGGGAAGGTCCAATACATGAATTCTAATCGTTTGATAAATATAAAGCGTAGAACTAATAATATGCTTAACAGTAATATAAGTATATTTATTAAACAAAATGGATATTTCATCTGAATTAATTCCATTTAAACATCCACTTACAACCTGCACATCAATGTTCTTCAGAGTTATCACCCACATACAATGCTATTTATATCCTTGTTAACACTTTTTTGTTTCAGGAGGCTGTCCCTTGTGTTTCTTTTCGGGGGGGGGGGGGGGGGGGGGGGGACCTTGGGGTGGGGGTGTTTAAAGACAACAATTCATTAAATGTAAAAGTACAAGTGGTAGGTAGATATCCGTTCCCCATTTCCCTGGGCCACGTACACCCTTATTCCCATCTTATAGGAGAAAATTTCTCCAACTGCATGGGCTCCTCAAATGCTTTGAATCCGACGACCTCATGCAAGCTCTACTGAAATAGCATTCATGAAGGGACTAAGATACAGCTCTTAATGATCTCAGCTGCTTGAACAAATTTAGACCTAAAAATTCCCTCTCTCTCTCTCTCTCTTTCTCAAAACTCTAGTGTAAGTAGTTGGCAGACTAACTTGACGATTAATTTCCTTTGTCTTGACCCATTCGATTGATACTTTCCCAGAGTGTCATTAGTGTTATTTCAGGAGACTGCCCTTTGGTGAATCATCTAGGATACGTTTGTATGTTACAAGTACCTGACACAAGCACAAATATGTCTGGACTGCACTTATTTGGACCTAACTTTCTCTGTAATATAAAAAATCTCTAGGTCGAGTTGGTTGATCCGCCAGCATCTGCTCGTGTCGGGGAAAGAGTAACCTTCCCTGGATTTCCTGGGGAGCCAGATGATGTGCTGAACCCAAAAAAGAAAGTCTGGGAAACATTGCAACCAGACTTGCGCACGGATTCAGAGTTGGTGGCTCGTTACAAGGATGTGCCTCTCACGACATCAGCTGGTGTTTGCAAGGTTGCATCCATAGCATGTGGTGGCATAAGGTAGTCCTCACTTTTTTCCCCCCCTTGTCAAATGCAGGTTTCACGGTAATTCGGCATTTTTTAAAGAACTTCTGTAAAATTATAGGACCATTTTTATTCATTTTTAAAGAGACTAATTTTTAATTGTCTCACTGTGATTTTGTAATGTTTTTAATGCATGTTGCAAGATAAAGCCATGATTCTTCAACAATGTAAGCAAATATTCCAGATGCTAAAGGAATACCCATATTTCATAGTTTCAGGGTGACCTCACGTGTACTCATAGCGTTGTTGATGGCTTGCTGGTTTTGTTAAAGGCTGATTCAAAGGGGTTATTGAGAAAAGTTTACTGTATTTCACAATTGCACTTTCTCATGTGCTTTGATCTCTTCATTAGATGTGGATGTTAAAGTATATGAGGAAGTACAATTGTGAAGTGCAATAAATTTTTCTCTTATCAGTTCAATGTCATTTGTAAGTAGTGCAATCCTTAATATAAGTTTGGAGTAACGTTTACCCGCCCAGTTGGTACTCTCTTTGCCCGTACGATATGGTACACGATTAGTCTTGTGTTTGGACCCCACATGGGTGAAAAATGTTGCTCTTTTTCTTTTATATATATATATGAGTTGTAAACCCGTGCGGAAATATTTTAGGTATAAATATTTTTTATATTCGTAATTTTTTTTATTTAAATTAGTTTTAACTATTAAAAATGACCCAATCAGAATACATAAGTTATCTGAACAACATGAAAAGTGCATTTTGTTAAAAGAAATAAAAATCTGGAAGGTTACATTATCTGCCTCTCTATCTATCTAAAACATCAGTGTTATTTCATATCACAATTTTTGTTGGCTCTTTTGGGACGACAGCAAGCTAACCTAGAGGGGGGGGGGGTGAATAGGTTTTCTGATTTCTGCCAATAGAAATTTAAGCACAGAAAATTAACACTTGAAGGTTTGGTTAGTTTAGTGTGATAAAGAGTAGCAGTGCGGAAGCAAATAAACAATCATACAAATGACACAAGGAATTTATCCTAGTTCGGTTTTTCCCACATAGAAATCTTACGTCCAGTCCTCAAGCAACCTCTTAGGATTTCATTAATCAAGGGTACAGTCCCCCTTAAGGATACCAACACTCAGCACTCCAGCTGGTCTTCTTCTCTTTCCCGGGCAAGAAGGCAGCCCACTTCTTTTGCAGGCTCAGAAGCAAACCTCTTGATACAAACTCCAGTGCGGTTCTGTTAGACACTAACCTCTAGTTAGGTTCTATACTGTATACAGTCCTACAGCTGGATAAAGATCTTTCTTAGAAAAGAAAGAGCACCGTTGAGAGTTGGAACAGAAGAAAATCAACTAAAAGAAACTCTCAGCTAAAAGACTCTCTCCCCCAGATTACAAGATGCACACAGAGAGAGTGAAGAGAGGAGAAGGAGCTTGAATGCTTGAGTGCTTCAGATGCTTGAACACTTCTTTTTGGGCTCAGACTCTTTCTCTCTTTTCCTTTGAGTGTATTTGGAGTTCAGGTTCCTCACTGGTTGTACACTTCTTCAAAGATCTTCAGGAAAGCTCTCTTACTTTTTCTTCAGCTAAGCTTCTTCTTTTATATGAGCAATTTGAATAGATCCGTTGAAAGGATCTGTTGGAGTCCTAGCCGTTGCTCATCTTCTGTCTTTCTTCTGATACTGTATGGTCTGTGTGATCTGCACACATAGAAGAGAGTGTTAACACAAGATAGTGTTTATGATAAACAGTTCATACCACTGTGTTTCTGCTAACATGATAAAAATAGCAGTTCATATCTTTTTTCTGACAAGACTCTGAAATATGCATGCAGCTTTTTCTGTCAGAAGATATTTGACTTTTCATTAGGCGCCAAACATATTTAAAATATAAAGGCAATCTGTGTTTGAACAGAATCTACGAAGAAATCGTTATGAGCATGACTTATGAAATTGTTATGTGAAGAGTCGTTGCTCATTTGTAAATAAATCGTTGTGTGCTACTAAGCAAATCATTATGATGCTTAATGATTCGTTACAGTGATCAAAGAAATCGATGTGAGGAACAAATCATTGTTCTCTCCAAAGAAATCGATGTGATCACTAAATGAATCGTTATGAAGGCAAATCATTATGATCACCTGAAGAAATCGATGTGATCACTAATGAATCGTTATGAAGGCAAATCGTTATGATTACCTGAAGAAATCGATGTGATCACTAATGAATCGTTATGAAGGCAAATCGATGTGAGGGAAAATCGTTGCGCTCACTTATCAAATCGTTATAAGTCCTAAACGAATCGTTATGACACTTATAAAATCAATTAAAACAAAATCGTTGTAGCGCTTATAAAATTGATCAAAAATAAATCGTTGTAGCGCTTATTAATTTGGCACTTGAACTGAAATCGATGTATATAGATTAAACATCGATTTTATCATTTTAGTGCGCCATATTGCATCAATGTGAGACTTAGCATTTTGCTATGAGATTGATGTGTCACAGATGAAATAAAATATTCAATAACATTTAATCAACAAAGATATGCTTGAAATCATTATAAATTTTATTATCACCAAAATACAAGAACAACCATAAAGTAATTCAACAATTTTAACATTATCATGTCACGTTTTATAGAATAATAGTTTAAATATTCAAAGATATGTAAAACGTAAGATTATTATTTAAACTTCCGACGTACCGTGTGCAAACATATAAATACATCAGCCGACCACCATAATATTAAAAGCTATTGTCACAATTGTAGCTACTGTAGCAAAGTTGCGAAGCTACAGCAGCTACAATGAGAAGCTATTTTAAGTATTATTTCTTCTATATTTTAAGTATTTTTATGTTATTTTTTTTAAAATATATATCAAAACAACTAATCTTACACAATTGGATCTAAAAAAATTAAAACTAATAAAAAATAAAAAAAGAATCTGAATGAATAGTAATTACTGTAGCGCAACAGTGCTATTACTTTTTCGCTGCAGTAACCTCAAAAGCAAAAAAAAAAAAAAAAAAAAAAGTTTGGCACGGCCGGAGGGTCGCCGCCAGCCCCCAGGGACGGAGCAGGGGGGTGGGGGAGGAAGTGATCATAGGTGGAGGGCGGATGAGGCATCACGGGACTCCGTTCGCCAAGAGGAGCCCATGCATGGAGAGGATGGCCACGCGCGGAGTCTTCCACGGGACGATCCGTTCGCCAAGAGGAGTCCATGCATGCAGGTACGTGTGTAAATTTGGAAAGATGGCCATATTGGCGACGCAGTAGAGACATGTATGGTGTCTTTGCATGCAGGGGTGATATGCGGGCCGGCGAGCCTGGTGAACTCGATGATGGACCTGCACAACTGGGCGATGTCGCGCTGATGCTGTCGGCCGGGTCCGACGATAAACGCCAAGGTGGCGTTCGAGATCTCGGAGCAGCTGCCGCACCTGGGCCTGCGCATGAAGGAGCACTGCCGGCGGGCCATGGCCTTCACCGAGTGCATGCAGAAGCTTGGCGGCATTAGGTTGGTCGGAGCGGTGTGGACGGGACGGGCGACGGCGGCAGGATGTTGCTGTCCGGGTGTGGAGGGCGGGCAGGTCGTGGCCGCACGACCAAGACTCTCTGCTCACCGACGCCGAGGTGTGGGCGGGGCGGGCGACGGCGGTAAAGATGGGTCAAAGCACGTACATGGATACCTCGTCGTCACTGTAGACACCATGACCCCGGCGACACGGTTCACCACTAGCAGCGTTAGGTTGGCCGGGGCGGTGTGGACGGGGCAGGCGACAGCGAGCAGGATGGGTTGAAGCAAGTGGGAGAGAGAGAGAGAGAGGGAAGAAGAAGAAGAAGAAGAAGAGAGAGACTAAATGTGACGGAACATCTCGTTCAAGCCCGTTAAATCATTAACGAACTTGATCCGAGTCCACCTCTCGCGAACGGGCCGAAGCCTCACAAGGGATATCATACACATGTTCGTGAAAACACAAATGAACATATCTGATCACATATATGATTCACCAACTCATATATGATGTACAAGATTTACATAGTCAAATTTCAACAAAAGTACAAGAAAGTACAGGAGTCTGGGGCATACCCCGAGGTACGTAAACTAGTACAATTGAGAAAAGAAACTACACTGCTGGAGGTGCTGGTCCAACACCGCTGTGACGCGGCTCCGAACTGGACGACGGTAACGAAACATCCTCCTCGCCCTCACCTGTGGGGGTAGGGGTGAGCCTCTCTAGTCACTGGCTCAGTAGGGAACTCCCCCAACACCGAGCAAACAAAAAACACAGGTACGGAAGCAGTAAACTGCGCTAGCAATTTATATAACAACTAAGCAAAATATTAAGCTGTAAATGTACTCACCGTTTGCTGACTACGTAAAACAACTGTAATAAATAAACGGCAAATCCAAACAGGTGTACGAGCTACAGTAGAGACCGCCACACTCGAGCCACGTGAACTGGTTCGCGACACCAGTGACTGACTCGGACAAAAGGTCCAGCTGCCGCTCAACGTGGAAAAGTCAAACAACTGTAGAGACAAACTAAACACCACTCCTGCGGACACACAACCGCAGGCCCATGTCTGGCACCTTTAGGATCTCTGGCCGGAGCACCCTAGAGTGAGGCACTAGAAAAGGACTAGTCGGAGACCAGTGTCGACAACCGGTGTCCGTACCCCCAACTAAGAGTGCGCTACAAGTGACTAAAAACAAACACAAGAGTCACTGTCCCATTATCGTCTTTCCTTCAGCCAGACGTACAACTCAAACAAAGGAGTGAGGGTGTCCAGGACAGACGACACAGACCTTGACGGTACAACACAAGTACCGGGACAAAGTCCCGAGCTAACAGCCTGGCTCACAGAGAACCTGGGGCACCCAACTAGAGAGGTAACCACGGTAGGCGTCGTTCTACTTGCCGCGCACACAGAACCACGTGCACGTCACACACAAACCACGTGAAACGTCACGTAAACCTTAAGTAACAACTTTCCACAACACGTGAACACAACACTGTTACGTGTACACCACGCAACTTCGCAAAGAACCAGCTAGCTACACAACCGAAGTGCTAACTTCTAAAACCATGCACTCTTAGAGTGCTACAAGTGCCAATGCACCGCACGATATTATCAAAGGCATCGAATAATAACAACCGGATAATCATATCACATAAAGCATGCACATTCAGACCACTCAGCTGGGGTCGCGACATGGGCCTGTGTCGCCTTCATAATGCGACAGCCCGATAGGTCACCTTCAACACATTAACGCGACGCACAAGCCAGCCGCGTTCACAACCTTAACGCGACGGGTCGGCCCGTCGACACCTGATCGTGACAGGGGGTGCCGTCGCCTTAGCAGACATAAACCCTAATCCGAGATCCCCTCCACGGATTACCAACCCACGCTATACAAACCACCCTTAATAAGTATTTTTCATGCTTTAATGGATTCCTAGGCATGATATCTATTGTGTAGAAAGCGTTAAACTGATCAAACCTTCCATCCCACGCAATTCTCGCCCCGGAAACGAGAGGAGTTACCCTACCTCGCGAAGAACACGCGATACAACGCTCCCCCAGCATTTTTCTCGTTCCACGCGAGCTTCCTACGGCACGAGCACGCCGAAAACACGAATTCCCGCACAAATTGCCGCAGCTTCCATTCCCCTAGCCGAGCAGAACTCTCTGCAGTTCTGTCCGACTGGGGTTTCTTAAAAACACCTAGCGGTTTAGAACGCGACGTATCTCCGCGTCGCGACCTGGTCACGACGGACCCAGGCGTCGCCTTCCCAAGGCTGACGTCCGCAGGTCGCCCTGCACCCAACACGTGGCGCATCTGCAGACGATCATCGCTACAAAGCGGCAACAAGAACGCGACGGACAAGAGTGTCGCGTTCATAATGCGACACCCCCTGCTGTCGCGATCACAGACAGAGGACCCTGGGGTACTGTAGGCCCAAACTATCGGCCCAGTAAGCCCCAAAAATACACGCGCACACCGAACACAAGTCACATTGGCCTCACAATAGTCATCACGATCACTAAACACAGGATCCATGAGGATCCGAAAAACATGCGACGTTACACTAAAACTTACTAATATATATATATGCGACGATGGCGTGCGATGTTGAAACGGATACGGATGATAAATTTCAGAGCAGATGGTTAAATGGAGGTTGAAGACTTCTGTACGTGAAGAAAGATTAGATACAGTTTCAAAAAAAAAAGAATTTCATGAGTAATGAAGAAGAAGAAGAGAGTTTTGAAATTTACTGCGACGATGAAATGGAGGATCTGAAGAGGTCACGTAATGGCGTGCAACTAGTTAACTGGAGCTTTGTGGAGAAAGTTTTGAAACTATGATCGTCAAATATTAGGAGGTTAGTTTTAAAAGAAAGGATTTCTCTTTTTAAAATTGAAACTTTCTAGCTTGTCGTGTTTGAGAGAATGTTGTTTCTTAAAATATGTTTTAAAATTGACAAAAAATTATATTTTACATGTTTTGGTAGTACGGTGCTCTCTTACCCAAATTTCTCCTGCCATTACGGTTGAGATTTTTTTTTTTAATTTTTGTGCTGCGGATTGTATCTAATTACACGGTTTAGCAAGATTTATTCATTTGTTTAGGCGGCAGTGTTTGAGTTTTGCCTTCAGTCTTGATGCGTTAAAGTTGATAGATATTATATTATTTATTGAGCTGCCGTGAGTTTCTTACCCGGATTCTTCTTAAACTCATTAATAGTTTTATTTTATTTTTTTGAATTTTTAGGGGAATGTTTAGGCGTCTGTATTTTTAGTTTTATATCAAAAAATTTTAGGTGAGAATTAGAGTGTCCTGATGTTGCCACGTAGCAGTTTCAAGACTGAATTTTATTATTATAGTACAGATAGATGAGAAATGTTGCATGCGGCGGGGGCCCGCCGCACTGCAGTAAGAAGCGTCGAATGCAAATCTGACGGTCCCCTCCCCACGCGTGTGTGCATTACACGTGGGATTTTTTGCCGCACTGCTTGCATCCGATGGAAGAGGCCCACCGCACTACAGCAGGAAGCGTCGACGAATGCAAATCCGACGGTCCCCTCCCCACGCGCGTGTGCATTACACGTGGGATTTTTTGCCGCACTGCTTGCATCCGACGGTCCTCTTCCCACGTGTGCGTGCATTACGCATGAGATTTTTTATTTTGCATCGTTGGATCTCAATCCGACAGTGTTGTGCTACAGTATGGCGGAGCCACCTACTTTTACTCATATGTATATATACAAATACGCCTCTAAGTCTCTAACATGTCATATGTTTATATATAACCTTTGACCTTTATGGCTTGTAAAAAATATCCATGATATATTCAAATGGTACTCATGCATTTGCCGAGTCTCGTAACAAAAAAAAAAAACTAATAAGAAGGATCCAAAAATAGTCCTAGGACGTATGATTTGATCACACCTCTATGAAGAAGTCACGCAGGTTCTTAATTTCGGCATAGTATGAATATAGTTACAAATATTAGGATGTGTAATTTTGGCAATTCGTGATAATCTAGTGTATAATATATAATGGCCAAAGCTAACCAATATGAAAAATTATAGAACTTTGAATAAAAAAGAATGTTCGTACATAGATGTAAGTGCAAAAATATCCGAACAGTTATTGCTACCGAATGGCATATCTGTAGTTTGGAGGGATATTTGCAAAAAGCTCTCATACAATTAAATGTTTTATAAGAGTATAACAACAAAAATAAAAACCCTCTTTCAAATCCAGCTCCTTGTCAGCACTCAGCACAAATTGCTGACCCCAATATCCAAATTATGTATTCTCATGATTCTGTTCTTAATGAACAAATCACCAAAAATTTACATGTCACAAGAAGATTAGCAGTCTGATGTTGGGCTTGTCAGCTTTCAACTTGAAACCCAAAATATTAGATTTTCCATTTAGTATTTACTAATTTTGTAGTTCTGTATTTTGAAATAGGGAAAATTATCTATATATCTCTCTGAAATCTTCCATATTCGTTAATATACTTCTGAAATCTGACTATTAAATTGTATACATCTCAAATTGAAAGAAATCATCATATATATCTCTATCGTCTCATTCTATCTATTTAACTCAACCATAATTGAGTTAAGAGAGAAAATATTAACTTGCCCTCTATTTTTTTAAAATAATTATTTTCTTTCACTTGTTACTCTCTTTCCCATTTTCTCTCTCAACCCTTCACTGGAACCGAAGGGGGAGCCCACTCCAGTGAGGGGATTCTCCATTGACTCCTGCTACATCGTCCTCTATTTCCACGAAAATGTTGGAGCTGATATCTCCCCTCTCCCAGAGCGACATCGCGCAGCAATGAGGCCTTTAAAAGGTTCTCAGTTCTACGTCAAAGCGCTAGAGAAGACGTCATCGTGGCATCTCAGCTCCGGCTGACCATCATGGTCTTCTTCAACCTCAACATCCCTTACCTAAAGAGGGATCGCTCGGCCACTGCCTCCTCTCAAGACGCTATTTCGCCAAAGCTGGGAGGCTCAAGGTGATGGCCAAGGCCATGGAGCTCGGGTACACCAACGTGGCAAACAATCACACCGTGATAGGCATCGTCTTCGACGCAAACCACTGCAAGATCCCTTTGCTTTCTCTATCTTCTCTCCTTAAGGCCAACCCCACCCACACCATCATAGCTTTCGTTCCATCACGAGCTCTTGTGCATCCCACTCGCCTCTCCTTTTCGACAATACATATGGCTTACGGTAGCAGTTGACTGTGCCCTTGGTACCACAACTTTGCATCCTTGGAATGTCGTCCTTCATACATACCACTTGGTGGTGTTTTCCGATCGGGACCCCGTCGGGGTCCGACCACTAGAGGAGTCTCTCCCCTAGCTTCTCGACGGCCGGGAAAGGTGGCATGTGAGCATGTTCCAATCGTTACCCCCGTCAAGATTTGATCGCCTGAACGACATCTTCCATGGGTCCTCTATTGAAGAAGCATCGTCTGATTATCTCCAACGACATTTCTAGAGCATCGTCTATTGCCGGTAGGGACATCTCTATCTCTCTCTCTTCTTTCTCAGGGATATTTTTATCTTTTTATTCTTATTTTGACTATTCTACTCATCTCAAGACAGAATATTATTAAGATTCTAACGACAAACTAACCACATAGATATAACCGATATTTTCTTTCGATTTGAAGGATATATAATTTAATAATTAGATTTTAAGGATATATTGTTGAATATGAAAGATTTTAGGGATATATAAATAACTTTTCCTTTGAAATAAAAATGATATTTCTTGCTTAATTTCCCCCCAGAAATTCTGCTTAAGATAGCACAAAAAGTGATGCTTTTATTATTTCAATATCTTGACATATTGACATTATTAAGTGCTGAAATATTGAGGTGGAGCCGAAAGTGGATTCCCACATACAATAGGAGTTATTAGATACCAATCTGTAAGATTTTGGCAGGAGGAGTGAGTAACTAATGCCAAAATTTAAAATTTTGGCAGAGAAGTGCAATTAATCTTATTTTTGGGGCAAAACATTTCCCTGTATACTTTCTTGTTTAATAAAAGGCCCTTAATTATATAGCCATTTAAAAAGGCCGAGTGTTTACGTATTTACTTAGTTAAAGAACCCAGAATATTAGAAATAAGCACTTCAAATCTGTCCGCCACCCATCAAAAAAAGAAAAAGAAAAAGTATTTACAAATGAAACATTTTAACTGTAAAGGGTTTTTATTTAATGGATATTTGAGGGACCCCTTTTGTGAGTAACGGTGAGTACTAAATCATTGTAATATTTTACAAGGTTTTAGTACTTGTAACTTTACTATTAATTTTGAAGCCTAGAAAATTTAACTCTCTTAAGAGGAGCAGGCCCTTATCAGGATACTAAGAGAAATAGTAAAAAAAAAATCAAAATATTCTCTTAAAAGGATCTATTCAAAAAGAAAAGGTCCAAGGCTAAATAGTCATGTGACGGAAATTAAAATATGATAAAAAATATTACAGTTACTAAAAGCTAGAAAACAAAAATTTCCATTTTTTTCTTAAGTTCTGGTCTCACTCAATAAGAAGTCTAATGGAAGCTATGGGGCTACAGACCATTAGGGATGAGCATGGTTTGATTTGAAGATATTATTTTTCGAATCAAATTAAATCGAATTAAATGTTCGACTCAAACCAAACCAAATCAAATTATTTGAAATCAAATCAAATCATTGGTTTAATTCGATTTGAAATCAAATCGAATTGAACTATATAATAGATAAATCTCGCTATCAATCGCTTTGGTTTGATCAAAACTCTTAGACATACATTTGTCATATCATTAAATTGTCAATTCTTATTTAACCTATTTTACATCAAATTATATAAATGTTATAGGAGAACAAAATCTCATATAAAATATAGAGTAATACTAGGCTCCCGGCATGCCGGGAGCCCAGCGTGAGCTGGAGGGGCCGCGCGCCCCCCTGCGCACGTCGCGTGGAGGGGGCGGGCCCCCAGCATTAAATGCTATTTTTTTTTACAATTGTGCATACAAATGATGTATTTGTGCACACAAATACATCATTTGTGCACACAAATAGTGCACAAAAATTAAAAAAAAAACAGCATTAAATGCTGGGGGCCCGCGCCCTCCACGCGGCGCGCGCAGGGGGCGCGCGGCCCCTCCAGCGCGGCTACAGCCGGGAGCATAGCATTTCTCTGAAATATATGCCAAAAATGACGTGTACTGTTGAACTCGTGTAAAATACATGTTAGAAAAGATACCCATATTATCCACATTTTATGTGATACACAGACACCACATATTTACATATGTAGAAAAAGTGTGACATAAAAATTAATATTTTTTAAATAATTATGTATATTTACATATATTTGACAAAAATACTCTTAAAAGTAGGTTATTCAATTTGACTCGGTTTTTAGAGAATCAAAATTAAATCAATTTGATAATTTTAATACAATTTGGTTCGAATCTAAATAAACAATTTTAAAGATTCTTTTTTTTTACTGAAAAAAGGCCATCGAATTAATTTCGTTTTCAGGTTGAATTCTAGATTCCTAATAGTAGTAAATACTAAATAGTACTCACTCTTACCGGCCACCTCGACTTACATAGTTACAAACGTGTCCCGCGGGGCATCCTACCCAGCACTTTTTTCAAATCGCGTTGGCGGTGCCGCGGTGGAGACCAGGGCCACTCTGTTACTAGTACCTCCCTGCCGCGGCTGCTCCGCCGACGACGACGAGCCCAAGAAGATGGCCTGCGCTGCCAGGCCTTCCTCCCGCTACCCTTCCCTCGATTCCCGCTCCTCGTCTATGTCCCCCTCCTCCTCCGGCAGGAAGCTCTCCACCTTCGGGCGTCCCGCGCCGGCCGCTGTAGGCGCTTCGGGTGATGGCGGATCGTTCTCGTCGTCGTCGCAGGCCCTCGTACGGATGAAGTCTGGGGATCTTGCGGCCAAGAACGGGCAGAATCTAGGGTCTATGGTGAGGAAGTTCATGGAGAAGAGGTCCAAGGCGAAGGATCTGGGGAAGGCGGTCCTTCCGCCGGCTCGGGTGGCGGAGGACCTCAAGAAGGCGGCGGCGGGAGGTAGCGCCGGGAAGGGTTCGAACCTCGCGGTGCTCCACCGGAAGCTCTTCCAGAGGGGGAAGTCGGGTGATGGGACGCCGGCGAAGGCTCTGACCGAGGTGAAGAGCAACACGCGTACGCTGGCGATGGTGCTCCGGAGCGAGAGGGAGCTCCTCGACCAGAACAAGGAGTACGAGGCTGAGATCTTGGAGCTCCGTTCCCTGTTGGAGGATAAAGAGAGAGAGGTAATAAAACTCCTGTTTGAAGCAGTTTTCTTTCCTTTTTGATCAGGGACTTTGTGTGCCTTGGTTCTCGATTAAGGTGTTCTGCCTTTAGAGCTTGTTGATCTGAAAAATCTGCCATTGGTTTCTTGAAAATTTCCTTTTTATAGGTGGACAAGTTGAAGGATTTGTGCCTAAAACAGAGACAGGAGATAAAGGCATTGAAGGATGCCATACTTTTCCCCGATGTTATGAATGCCCAACTCCAGATGCTGCTGGAGAAGCAAGGCTCCGAGCTGAAGCAGGCAAAACAGGTCATCCCAACCCTGCAGAAGCAGGTCACTTCCCTCAGTGGGCAGCTCCAGTGCCTTGCGGTGGACCTTGCGGAGGTAATTTACATCTGCCTTTGAGGCGGCAGGAGATGGCATTTAGATTCTCTAGTTCAAATCGATGTAAACCTTCAAATAATTGTGAGGAATATAAGTTTCCATAGGAGCACGACACGGAACGAAAAAGACAATATACAGGACCAGTTGAAGATACTTTCCCTTGGTTTGAGCTAGGTCTGAAACTCTGGTATATAAAATAATCTACCAATCCCAAGGATCCATAGGATTTTTTATAGATCCAACAAATAAGAAAAGAAATATTAAAGGTTCATGCAAATGTTTTTTTTTTCTCAGAACTATATATAAACGCAGTATCTGATGCATCCTTTAAGAATTTTTTTTCCTGAACTTTGGTTTGAAAGATCTTGTTGTTGGTAGATTTAGATGCTCCCTATTTTGACAGTACTGAATTAAATAGTTTAATAGAACTTTTCATTGTCAAAAGAAGAAGAAGAAGAAGTAGTAGCAGATCCAATTGTAGCTGACATGTTAGTCTCGCTTTGGGTGATTCTCTTAATTGGGGCATCTGGAATTTACTCATTTCATCTTCGTGTTGCCCAAACTTCTTCATGTTTGCATTCAAGATGGTTACCTGCTTGGCACTTGCTTGAACATTTTTCTTGCCTAAACTTGCTAGTCGCTGCTTCACAGCCATGGAAAAAGGCCCAGGAACATGTAAATCTAGTAGCTGATAATCCAATTAAGGAAACAAATCTGTGCAGGTCATCTGTCCCTACTAACTAAGATGATGATGTGCATTATGCAATCTGCAGCACATATACGAATCTTTTCGCATCAGTCACCTTCTGGTTGATAAATCGTCGTTGCTGATTCTGTTTACATATCCAGGTAAAGGCTGATAAATATGCTGTTAGAAGCCACGTTGTTGGCCATGGTTTTTCCCCCAGGACTCCAGCATATGATCACGAGCCCACTAATTCTTGGGTACGGAGATTTCATTATATATTCACCATATCTAATTTCATTTGCTACGTCTTAATCTCATCAAATTATGATGTACATGAATAAACCATGACAATTATTTCTCTTAATTTCTTCAATGCAGGAGTTTAGTTCCGGAGACCAAATGTCTCCTGGAATCCCAGATGATATGTTTCTGAAGGACATGAATCCCTGCTTAACTCCTTGTTTTCCGAAGACCAAGTCCAAGGTAATCCCAAATTCTTCCATTTTGATGTATTGACCTTCAAACAAGTCTTTGCTAGTGCCTTATTGTGGAGAATTCCAACTTCTGTGCCCTTCGAAGTATACAGCCTTGCTAATCTTAGTGTTTCAATCTGTCCCCCCTCCCACTTCCTAAATGGTGACCATCTTTTACTAGGAATTTGGCGACAGGATGGGTTACAAATTTGCACAAGGAGATGACTCATTTGGGAGCAGCAGCGTGATGTCAAGCTCAGATACATGTTTTGGGTCACTGGAAGGCAAATTGTCGAAGAGCTCAGAACACTGTCAGAAGCCTAGAGTACTGGGCAGTGGTGGTACCCGCAAAACACGCATGTCAGATGGAAGCTAGTGAATTCTTCGTGCACCAGAATCTTCTTTACTGGGTCTATTACATGTTCGTTCTCAATATTCCCAGATCTTATGTTTTGTCATCTTTCCCCTGCTTGGCAGTTTGTGAATGTGAAGAAATGTCTACCTGTTGCAGTGAGCACGGTGTTCGTGTTAATATAAAATGATAAATGCGATGCTTTTTCCAGCAAAACAGGAAACTTAGTGTGGAGGGGAATGGATGATGTTTCCAGCAGTTTTGATCGTCCAGAAGGACAAAATTTTAGAGATCTCAAGCATTTTTATGCTTAGAAATGTTTAATGTTGGCATAGATTATGAGAAAACAATCTTATTGGTTGAGGAAGATAGAGAAATATCTATTTTTGGCCAGTAAAATTACTTGCTTACAATCTAGTAAGATTGATCTTGTAATAAGTATTTACTGGTTAGTAGCATCTGGCTGATTTGAGGTTTGTTCCTGGGTACGGATAAAACTTCCAGTGGCTAATTCTTAATTTAGGGTAGCATATTCCCTTTTTTTGATGGCATAAGAGGTATCTATGAATAAGTGGCAGTTTCAACGCCCATCTTCCATTTTTAACTTTATTATTTCCCTTTTGATGCTATCATTAATATTCCTTTTTATATATAATACTGCTGATATTCCATACTCAGACATATGAATATCGTAGCCATACAATATCAAAATAATTAAACATATGATTTAATACTCTCTTTCTCCACTCTCTGAATGTCATAACCATACAATATCAAAATTAATTAAACATATATACTCTCTCTCTCTCTCTCTCTCCACTCTCCCATTTTATATTTTTCCAACTAGAATTGTGAACTAACAAGTGAGACAAATATTCTAGTAAGTGGGATAAATAGGTTTTATAAGTGTGGTGGCTAGAAACTAGTCTATTGACCTTGGGTCTTGTGTGAGGAAAAAATTCTTTGATAACTAACTTAGAAACTGGTGGGAGAACGGGAGTAGAAGGAATGCAAGTGGGTAATGAAATGCTCTAGTGTGCATGTGTATGCGTCAAAAAAAAAAAAAATTATGTGTATCTTGATCCGTCTGAGATGGTTTTCTTATAGACATCAATTAGGTCAATGTCCATGATCTCTTCTACTCTCTGGGTGATATGGCTCTATGGGAAGTTGAAGGCTCTTGCATGGGTGGATTGATTGTAGTCGTGGGGTTAACACTTCCTCTAAGGTGTCTTGTTGATGTCATTATAGTTGCGGGGTTTTTGTGAGGCTCACTCCTCAACAGTTGATAAATCACCCATATAGTCAATGGACCTGGTCGAAAAATGTCCTCATTACTTGGAGTTGATCCAATGAGGGTTTTAGTGGGCTTGAAATGAGATACTAGGTTCTAATGAGTTATGACCACTTTCTCCTTCCTCATTTGCCCACCCTCTCTTTTTTTTTTTTTTCCGAGCATGAAAGTTTCATGCATAGGAGGCATTAGGAGAGGACAAATGGCACCTCAGGATTTTCGCCTCTAAGTAAAAGATCGACTACTAAGGTGTCATGGCCTACCAAGTGTATTTGGAATGACCATCGAAGAATGGCCGAGCACCATCATGGACGGATCTAGATCATATTGAGTGAGGTCACGTGACCCCACTCAACTTTTAAATTTTGTTAAAATGTTAAATTTTTTTATTAAGTTAATTTTGGTTGACATGTTTTTTAAATGGAGTGACCCCACTGGATTGTAAATAAAAATTATAAATATACTTTAATTTTTAGAGTGACTCCACTGAATAAAATTTCTAAATCCGTCACTGAGCACCATGGGTTTCGAAATTGTGTCTTGTTGTCATCACGATCGAGAGATTCGGAAGACTCACTCCTCAATGGTTGGTAAATCACTTGGATGGTTGATGGATCCAATTGGGAAAGAGTGCAATTCCTCTCAGTGCAAGGGTGGAGGGAAGCCGGTGTGTACAAAAATTTTTGAGAGAATTTTACATTTCAGTCCTTGTAAAATATGTGAAAAAGTTCACACGGAAGTGCTTAAATATAAAATTCCCTCAAAACTCCTTTGTACTCTCCGACTTCCCTCCACCCTTGCACTGAGAGGATCCCCACTCGTTGGGAAACGTCTCAATTACTCTGGATTGATACACTAAGGGTGGGTCTTGATGGGTCTGAAGTGAGGTATTAGATTAATATATTATGGTTATTTTCTTTCTCCTCAATAAAAAAAATTAAAAGCACTTTGCCATGAGCTCACGAAAAGAAACCGATCTCATTTTAAACGGCTGGAAAGTTAATATTTCTCTTAGATGAACATGTAAATTTATTACAGACAAAAGATATGGTGCAAAAAAAGTGAATAGCCACTTTCTTCTTTTGATACTCCGGCACAATGGTCAGAGATCACTGTGTCTGTGCGCGAAATCCCGCCTGTCGCACCCCCACCCACCCAAACGAGGTGTCCACTCTATCACTTTTTTTTTTTTTTTTTTGGTAACGAGGAAACCCCGCCCCGTGTGGCTTTGTGGGCTCAGGGATTGGTGTTCGTGAACCCCAAGATCAGGACTTGGCAGCTCCTACTTTCCGTGTCCACTCTATCACTTGTCAAAACTTAAAAGAGATGAAAAAAGAAAAGAGTAATGTAGAATAAAGTGCCGCATAAGAGAGCAAAACTTTTTAAAAGCCAAGTGAAATCATACTTCCTCACTTTCTAGATGATTGTTGGAACCCGACCTTACTGTGCGGAAGAAGACGATCTTGGCACGACTAATTCGATTTGCTTGTTTTTTCTTTTTTCTTTATTTATTTATTTTTTAAAAACGATTTGAAAAAATCGGAGCGTATTAATATAGTACCGTCCGATGCGTAACTTTTTCCAACCTTGTTTGGAATCCGGAGATTTATAAAAATAATCCTATCAAATATAAAATTGTAGAATTATAAACTTTATTTTTTCACTAATATTGGTAATCATACTGCGTGAATGAAGTCGGTTGCCATTGGGAAATTGGAGCATATCGAATTGGGCAAAACATGGTTTCATTCCTCTCTCTTTCTCAAATCAGACACCTAAGTATTAATGGACTAATTTATATGCTATTATATCTTTATTAAAAGAGAAAATTAATTAGAAATTCTTAAGTGTAATAGAATTTTTTTTACTATAATATGATTTAATATATATTATAAAAAGAAATAATATTTATTATAATGAGTTATAATTCTGTTAAAAATTAAAAAAAATAAATTAAATATTTTTTACAAACCTCTAATTAATTTACCTTTATTTAAAATTTTAAATTCATAAATTCCGCATCTATTTTTGCACCCCCATCGAGCCCAATCCAGAGTTCACTGCTACAAAGAGGAGCCGCCGCCGCCGAGCAGAGTGGACCGGAGGGCCGCCGCCGCCTTCGCCGTCTCCCGCCGCTGTTGCTGGTCGTTCGGCATCGCCGCCTGCTGCCGCTGGCCCTCGCTCCTTGCGCCGTCAGATCCACCACAGCCCCCCCTCGCGGTGGGTTCTTCATCCACTCCCCTCCTCCCTTCTCCTCCTCCTCCTCGCTGTTGCACCGCCGACGTAGGAGGTTTCGTGTTCCGAGACGGCCTGGGATCGTGATTTCGGAGAGCAAAATGGGATTCGCCATTCCCGTTCGGGATTGGAGCCCGAAACCACCGAAACGTTTGGATCTAAGGTCACCGGTGAGGCCCGCCCACTCCATGTGTACGCATGCTGTGGAGATGGTGGTCCTGCTAGTTTTCAGGCATACGGCTCCAGAATGGAGTTGAAAATCGTCAACCACAGATGGGGACCTGTGTCAATTGTCTCTTTTTCGTGAAGAGGCCTCAGTTTGGGAGTGTTCTGTGGTTGCCATGACTACCTAGGGCTGCACTTTTTTTTTGGTGGAGGGTGGTACCTTTGCGTTTCCTGAGAATATTCTAAAGAAATTTACCTTTTCCATACTGAAAGACTTGCCTTTCCTGTAATTACTAATCGCTGTGATCTCAGATTTTTATTCTTTTCATTTGAAATCCTTGCAGATTCCTGGGTCTGTGCCCCTTACATGGACCCCGCTGGCCACTGTCTCAGCTGATGTTGCTGTCACTGGTATTGGGAGGAATCAGCAATTCGTTGGCATGAAAAGATACACGTATGTACTCCCCATCTTGGGCATGGGTTCAAGGAAATCAGGAGGAGTGCTGGGAGGATCAAATTTCCACACCCACCATTACTACATGGTTAGTTTTTTCATGTTTTCACTTGGATTTGAAGCTTACGTGGGGATCCCGTTTGTTGCGGCTGACTTGATCCCATGATATGCAGCAGTTCGATCATCTTTTGTCCATGCATCAGCAGATGCCGGGATGGAAGTTCATGGTGAGGAACAGGAAGTGGTGATCGCACTGGGCAGCAATGTGGGTGATAGAGTAAAAAATTTCAATGATGCCCTGGATTCGATGAAACGATCAGGTATTTGTATCACAAGACACGGTTGTTTGTATGAAACAGAGCCCGCATATGTGACAGATCAACCCCTTTTCCTCAATTCTGCTGTTAGGGGTTTCACAAAACTTGGGCCTCATGATTTGTTAGGTGTGCTCAAGCAAATAGAGAAGGAACTGGGTCGAAAAGATGGGATAAGATATGGTCCTAGACCAATCGACCTCGACATCTTGTTCTATGGCAAGTTTAGAATCGCATCAGATGTTCTGAAAGTTCCACATGAACGCATATGGGAGAGACCTTTTGTGGTTGCTCCCCTAGTTGACTTGTTGGGCTCATCAGTGGATAATGACTGTGTAGCTGCATGGCATTCCTTCTCGGGGCACACTGGTGGACTGTTTGAATTGTGGAACAAGCTTGGTGGTGATTCCTTGATTGGGAGCAAGGGCATGAGAAGGGTTTTACCCATTGGAAAGCAGGTGTGGGACTGGTCAAAGAAGACCCATGTTATGGGTGTCATCAATGTGACACCTGATAGTTTCAGTGATGGAGGGATGCATCAATCTGTGGAAGATGCAGTTTCACAGGTTAAACTGTTCATATCGGAAGGTGCCGATATCATTGATATCGGTGCCCAATCCACCCGGCCAAGGGCGCCCATGATCCCGGTACACGAAGAATTGGATAGGTTAATACCTGTTCTGGAGGCAGTTCTGCAAATCCCTGAGGTAGAGGGAAAGATCTTGTCAGTGGACACATTCTACTCAGAAGTTGCTTCAGAGGCAGTGAAAAGAGGAGTTCACATTGTCAATGATGTATCAGGTGGGCAGCTTGATCCTAACATGCTTGGAGCTGTTGCAGACCTCAAGGTACCTTATGTTGTGATGCACATGAGAGGAGATCCATCAACTATGCAGAGCAGTGAAAATACAAGGTATGAAGATGTTTGCAGAGAGGTCGCATGCGAGTTACATGCACGGATCAGTGAAGCTGAACTCGCAGGCATACCTGCATGGAGATTAATAGCTGACCCCGGTATTGGGTTCTCCAAGAAACTTGAGCAGAACCTAGAGATTCTAAGGGGCTTGCCAAGTATCCGCAAGGAACTCGGCCGCAAAAGCCTAGCTGCTTCAAATGTTCCCATCCTGTTTGGGCCATCTAGGAAAAGATTTCTAGGTCAGATTTGCAACCGTGATGCTCCAGCTGAGAGAGATCCTGCCACTGTAGCAGCTGTCACAGTTGGGATCCTGGGTGGTGCTGATATTGTAAGAGTGCACAATGTCGGATACTGCTCAGATGCGGCGAAGCTCTGCGACGCATTATTAAAGAAAGGAATCTAAATTTCCATAGAAGCATGGCAAGGTGCTGTCTCTTCTAGCACTCCATTCTGCACCTCCTGTTCTTACCATTTGTTTTGAGAACTGAATAACTTAAAATGTCAAACATAAGTTTGGCACTTCACCTTAGGAAATATGCTCAAGACGGGGCTAACAAATAAGCTCCCAGGAAAATGGTCCTGCTGTAACATAATGTTGTTCAGCATAACAGAAGTGAGCAAGATTGACCATCTCACTTCATAAATTCTGACATATTGTGCTCATAACACCGGGTGCACCAGCGCGAATAAAGCACTGGAGCTTCATTACATTTGATGGATTTTGGGAGGTGTTTTTTTGACAACAAAAGAAAAACAGAACTATAAACCACTGGAACTTGGCAGTCTTCTTTTGCCAATTCTTATCGTTGTGAATGAGGTGAATGACATTCTGGCATTCAAATCTGGAGTAATCCTTGCTATCATGTGTTTGCCAAAGAATTGACACTAGCAGGAGTGTTTTCTCAACAGGCTTCCACAAAGAATGCGAATCTTTCTGATGATGTAATCAACTCTCTAAGCTGCAAGAAAATGGAACGTGTGCCTGGTGAAGGAACCAAGATATCATCAATCATGACTTCAAATGGATGTCACCATTTTGGTGCCTTTCAGAAGAAAAAAAAAAGTTACCAAAAAACATAACTTGCACAAACATCCCTTGTAAATTAAGAAGCTCCTTTCGAAATAAACCAGTTAGATTCTATATGGTAATGGTGATGAAGAGGCCGATTCCATATCTATTACACAATCTTTTTAAAAGGGTTTACAGATGTGAAATTAATAAATCTTCAGTATCGTTTGAACTGAAGAAATCTCACCATTATTATGAGCTATAAATCCTGGAAAATAAGAAACAAAGGTTCATCTTTCTTGCTTGCTAGAGCTTCCTCCTATCAGCCGTAGTTGGCTTAAAAAGAAAACATGAGACATAACATATTGATTCATCTATACTCTCATAGGCAGAAATCAGCCTTCAGCATCTAAGCAAGCATAGTTTGAACTGCTTCCCAATCTAATTCTAGGCAGCAGCATCACCATGAATCCTAGGCACTCTAAAACCCATTAAAGTATCCAAAAATAAGGGTTAAAAGAGCAAGCTATTACGAACCAACTGGCCAGTGGCTATGATCCAGATATGAACTATAAACTTATTTCCAAATACATAAAATCTTCTTGGACCAGCCATAAAAGCTATGGTCTTTAAGGTTGCTCCCAGCCTCCAGACATGACATAACAACTCTGTCAACATATGTCAAGTCTCTTTCCAACTTTATCGGATGTCTCCAATTTCATTCCGACTATGTGGCTGTCAAGTTGAATTGGAAGGAAAGGGAAAAATGCACCGTTCTCAACTTCCTCCAACAAATGGACAGCACCGCTGAAGACCTCAAAGTTCTACTCCTCACCTTGACATGAAAAATTCTCAAGCCACTGTACATTGCATTACCTGCTCAAGAGATGACCCACAACTCCCTGCACTATCCACAACCACCTTCCTCACAAACACATCCCAACACTCCTCATTCAGCAATTGGCATTCACAAGATGCCACAAGGTGGAGAACCTCAGTGACCTCCTCTTTGTCTCCAGACTCGTAAAGTCCGTCCATCAATGCTGAGTATGTAAACTTATCAGGCAAACAGCCTTTCTCCATCATCTCCTTCAGGAACCTCACTGCTTCCTTGGCCTTGCCTGCATTGCAGAACCCCTTTATCAGCACATTATATGTGAAAGCATTTGGGGGGCACCTCTTGGCCTCCATATCATCCCACAACCTCCCTGCCTCCTGCAACTCTCCATTCTCGCACATCCCAGATATGAGAGTGTTGTACGTCAGAGCACTGGGGATGAACCCCTTCTCAAACTGCCCAAAGAGCTTCCTCGCCTCCCAGACCTTCCCTTTCTTGCAGAGCCAGTAGATGAGTGTGCTCGAGATGGCATTGTCAGGGGTAAAGTTCTTCTTCAGGAGCTTTTTCCACGCATCACAGGCGTCCTCCACTCTCCCATCTTCGCACAAAACGTCGATCACCTTGCAGCAAAGAGTTGGGCTTGGCATGTACTTGGCATCCAACATGTCGTGGAGAAGATTCAGAGCTTCCCCCGACCGCTTGGCTTTGCAATATGCCTCAATTATGACCGAGTATGTAACATCATTTGGAGCGACACCGTTCTCAGTCATCTCGTCCATGACCTTGACAGCATCGAGCAGCCTGTTCTGCGAACAGTAGCCTTCCATCAGAACCGTGTAGGTGGTGGCATCGGGTGCCCACCCATGATCCAGGATCTCGCTGAAGAGCCTCCTGGCGCCGTCAAGATCCCCTCTTGCACAGTAACCACCCAGCACGGTAGTGTAGCTTACGACGTTTGGCACCATTCCCCAAGTGGGCATTTCGTCGAGCATCTGGACGGCGCCTTCGACGTTGCCCATCTTGCAGAGGGCCTTGATGAGAATGTTGCAAGTGAACACGTTGGGCAGCACCCCAAACTTGCTCCTGCAGTTCTTGAATAGGACGGCGACGAGGTCGTTGCGGCGGTTCTGGATCATGGCATTGAGAAGGGCGTTGAAGGCGCGGACGGAGACGGCGACGCCAAAGTCGCGGCGGATGGAGAGGAATGTCCTGAGGGCTGCACTGGGCTTGCCGGCGAGCCCGTAACTGCGGATAACAGTGATGAAGGCCTCCTCCCCGCACCGAAACGGCCGCTCGTCGCCGGGGGGGCCGGCGCAGCGGCGGCGGAGGTGGGAGAGGATGGACTCGAGCTGGGGGAAGGCGCGGGCGCGGGCGAGGCGGTCGAGGAGGGCGTGGTAGGTGATGTAGGTGTGGGAGAAGCCCGGGTGGAAGGCCTCGGCGTGGAGGAAGATGCGGACAGCGAGGTCGGGGTCGGGCTGGCGGCGGATCATCGCGGCGAGGCGCCGCGGGTGGAGGCGTCCGGGCCATGGCTGGACAGGCGGGGTGACGCGGTAGGACTTGAGGAGCTCAGACTTGGAGCCGGCGACGGAGGAGAGGTGGTCGGGGTCGATGGCGGGAGCGGCCAGGTGGGCGAGGTCCACGACGGTGGAGAGGGGGCGGCGGTCGCCGGGGAAGGAAGGGGGAGCATGGCGATGGCGGGCGAGCGCCCGCGGCAACATTTCTTTTTTTCGGGTCTCTCTCTCACTATCTCTCGGGTCCCGCTGCTGACCCGGCCTTGTAGTGGGGAAACGATAATGGGCCGGTTCGGGTCGGTTTGGTCAAAATGGATACGGAGTCTCCTGATAGGGAAACAGCGGATCCGATCTAATTCTGAATATAGCTCATAAGTCACAACTATCTGTTTATCATAATTTAATTTATTGAAAATTGAGGCAGAACAAATAAATCAGATTAACTCCTTATCGAATCTAACGATATGCACCTTGGTGACTCGGAGTACAGTTTCCATGCCCTTTCAGAAATAATATTTTTCTTGTAATAATTTTTTATGTATATTTTTATCTAGGGGTGGCAATGGACCGAGTCTGGACCGGGCCTGGGTTGGCCCGAGTCTAGCTTGGCTTCTAACCAACTGGCCCAGGTCCGAGACGAGGTCTGATTTTTAGAAATCCGATCCGACCCGAGACGATTAGATAAGGTTCGACCAAGATCTGGCTTGACCAAATTTTACCTTTTTAAAGATATTTTTATTATTTTTATTTTTATAATAAAATTAGTGTTCATCTAATCAAAACAATATAAAATAAATATTAGGCTGATCTAGATAATTCATTTCTAGTTGTTACAAATATGAAATAAATATTAAGTCATTAATATTACTCTACAACATAATTTTTAATGTAAATTTTAAAACATTAGAATTATCGCTATGTCATTTGTTTTTTTTAATTATTCAGACCTAGTCCAATCTTATTTCAGACCAGGTCAAATTTAAAATTAAAAATATATTAAAATATCTGATCCAAATCAGTGTAAAATCGGACCGGGCCACCGAGCCTTCGAGCCGGACCGGCCCAGTTGAGACCCCTGAAATATTTCCTCTAAATTAGGATTAGGATATGTTTTGCGTAATTCCGAAACAATTTTAAATGTTCCGCTTATTACGAGGACTACTCATTGTTTCATTATGGAAAATAAAATTTCTATAAGATCAACCACTTAAATAGATCACTCAAGACGCATAGGTCATTACAATTTATGAATTAAACTCTCCTTTTTATACGATAAAAAATGTGAATTCTAAACTCAAAAGCTTCCCAAGAGAAAGGTTCTTGTAAGTGGGGTTCCATTTGAACCATGACTTACTGATGCTTTGATGATGGGCTTTCCTAATTCGACTTATTTAATTAGACAAACCAGGCAAGTTTGAATAAAAATTTTCATTCAACTGATTCAATAAACACCCATAATTTTCCTAACTTTGTTAGCACTTAGCATGATGCTCTAAGTGTTACTCTAGCTAGTGTCATAAAGTGAGCAAGATTAGATTGCATGTTCCAATAGTCCACCTGTGGTGACGTAATCTGATCTCAGAACTTGAGGCATTAAACAATAAGAAATGTTAAGTAGAATTGTAAAAGAAAAAATCTGGAAAAATTTTGATTTTGTGATCTAACTCCGATAAAAATTATAAGATTCAGAAATTTCTTTGATTATCGATAATAAATCAGATTTGTATTCAGATATATTCGATAATCTATCAGGATATGAAAATTTTTGTATCTGATTATCTAATCAATTTCTGAGTTTGATAATATTATATAATATATAATATATAATATATAATATATATTATTCAATTATTCGATTTCTAAATCTGATTTTTTAAATTTGTTCATATTTAATATTATCAATTTGATTTATGATAATTCAAAGAAACAAATTTAGATATAAAAATATTATTCCCATATCTAATTTTAGATTTGATATATTTAATATTTTTTGTTAAATTCTGATATGAAAATTATCTGACTCTGACTCGTTTAACCTATCCAATGTTTTTAGGTTGAGTTGTTTAACCCTGATTTTAAGAAAAAATAAGTTTTCTTACACCAGAATATTTTGACTTTAAAATTAGGTTAAGTTAAAGTAACCAAAGGTTGCCACTTATCAAACTAAGCAAAATTGTTAAGGCTTGGTCCCGGCGCACCGTGCCACGGCGGGGTGGATGACGTCATCCGGCTTACGACGTTTGTCCGAGGACCCCAATTCCACGCCGCTACCACCTTCCGCATCCTCGTAATCTCTTGGAGGTGGACGATTGCACCAGCTCATCTCGCCGGCGAGAGGTCGTCTGTTCTGCGATAGCGAGGCCCCTGCGATGGCGGGAGTGGCCCTGCTGCTAGATCTGCTGAGGAGGAACAGCGCCGGGAGCTGCGCCTCCGCCAAGTCGCTCCACCCCTGCGGCTTGCTCTCCGCCACCGTCGCCGCCTCCGCCGCCGCCTCCGCCGCCGCCGCCGCCGCCGCCGCCGGCAGGCACTTCGCACCCCGTGGCCTGTTCAGGTGCGCGGCGAATCAGCGCTTTTGCCCGTCCACCTCCCCTTCTCCCCGTCTCTTTGTTCCTCATTATTGTTAAGGGTGGAACGGATCGAAGATTGGTCTGTGATTCTGTGGTCAAGTATGGGAGAACAGAGAGTTTGGAGTTTGTTTTAGGTGCTTCGCTAACGTACTGTCCTTGATGGATTGGTTGTTTGATTTGACGCATGTTTGGTAGTTAGTTGAAGAGTGTGACGAGAACTAGGGTGGAAATGGATCTTTGGCCTTCATCTGTTCCTGAAACTTGCTAATGTTTCTCGCGTTACTATGAAGAACGCTTGTCATGCCCCTAGCTTGTGCTGCAGCTTATTCCATGATTCCCCCTTCTGGGTTAATGATATTTTTTTTTTCGAGGTGTTTGCTAATATATTTGGAAGTCAATTCCTCTTCCCCATTCTTGCACGAAGAAGATAGTCTTCTTTGGGAAGAAAAATGTGAATTTGCTGAAACCTGTAAGGGAAGACAATCTTCACTTTTTTTAGAGTTAGGATTCCAGCAATGGGGACGAAGCCTCTTCTAGTTTTCCCATTCTCATAATATCCAGTTCTTTCTCTGGGGGAATTGAGTTACATGCTCTGGTATTTCATGTAAAGGAAGCCTTTTTATGCTAGATGGTAGTTCAAGCTTGGAAATATGTACACTCTCTGCAGTACACCAAAAAAGGAAAAAGGAAAACTTATTGCCGACTTGTCAAAAGCAATAGTAATTTATTGGAGGCATTAAGCATACTCCGCCATCATGCTTGCTTTAACAATTATCTATGTCCTTTTTCTGTCCGATGACAACTTAGTGTTGCATATTTCAGTGGTCCATCAATTGCCTTTTGTGATGCTGGTGCTGAATGGACAGAAGATCACATCCCTGATGTAGAGAGTGCTTCTGAAAACTTTTCTTATGGAAAGGGTTCTTCTGAGGATACTGTCTGGCATGATTCTGTCAAGTATACTGCTAAGGAATACCCTATAGAGCTAAAACCTCTATTTTCAGCTTTTGGACTGAAGCCCCTTGCAATGACCTCCCTGAGGTCCTTCTTGCTCTTTTATTTGCCTCTTTTGGAGCCCCGCCCATCTTCGGAAGATGATGATGATTTTCTGCAAGATGCTCCTCGTGATGAACCTGTGGATTTGGTTGTCCCCTTCAAAAAGTCACTTAAGCAAATTGCCCGCGAGGTAATTTTCATAAATTTTCTTCTTTCTACTCATGTTACCTGTCATACTTGTCATTTGAGAAAATTGTTAAAACTGCCACATTATTGATGAAATTCCATTAAACTTTTAGGCATTTGCACATACGAAAACATCCTACTATACTAGTAAAGAGAGAAAACCCTATTTGACCATTATCTTGCTACAGTCAACTTTCTATCTGGATAACACGACAGATTTTTTTTTCCATGAGACATAAACATTGATGATTGAAATTCCTTATTACTTATTCACGGATTACTAAGTTTGTAGGGTTATCTCAACTAGAAGGTAGATGGTAAAGTCATATAATCTGATTCCTGAATCCAAATATACCACCTTCAGAATCAATTGAAGTTTTCTTCGAGTCCTCTTTTTGTTCAAGTATTAGATGTTTTTGTAAAGCATTTTTCTTATCCATTTGGAGACTTATTACTGCTTTCACATCAGGAAATATATTTGTGTTATTGAAGCACATCAATCCTTCAAAAGGAATGTACCAAACAAGAGGGTAGATAGATTACTAGGTTTGCTTACAGTTTGGGGATTGATTATAGTATAATAGTAATGAGCTTATGTTATTAAGTTCACCTTTTATCAAACAAGAGATTTTTCTGAGTACAGCTGTACTATTTAGCATGGTCTAGATGCGAGTGATCCTTAAGAAACTACCCTGATGATGTTGTCAATTTGAATGTTGGGAGATGTCTTATAATTAACTTTCTAAGATGAATATTAGGTGGATAATTATGCTTTTCTATTTTAGGGCTATTGCAGAAAGCATTTATCCCCTTTTAGTCTATCAGTGGATCTCAATAGGTTTTGACTTAGAGAGATCTTGAAGATCAGTTATTACCATATTTACCAATATCACTGGCTACCTAGTCACAGGTGACTAACAGGTAGCTTTCTTTACAGAAAGTAATGTATAATTTACATGCTATGGGCGTGTCCTCAGGATGTTTCTGTGTTCAGTGAATCAGTGGATGACTGAACTGAGAGCTATTACAACTGAAGCTCAAATCAGGATAGAGAGTGATTTGGTAGCTGATATGTTTAGTTATAAAGGAAAGAAGCTTACTGATGCAGAGGGGAAGAGGGAGTATGTTAATTTAGAAGTTGTTGTAACTGGGGAATTATAGATACCTGAACCAAAATTGCTAGCATGGTTTTGTGACTTTGTCCTCCCCCTGTGTCAAGTAACTCATGTTTATACCACCAGGTATCGTTGTTTCCTGTATTTACAGTACGCTAATATATTTCTCAATAGTCTTTAAAGTTGTTCATTGGAAATTCCATTTTATTGCTATTTGCTTCTTTTGTCCTTTGAAAACTTTATTTCCTCTTTTCTCTATCAAGAAGCTTATTTCTGCTTTTGTGTTTTGATGTTTCTTTTCAGAATTTAACCATCAATGGCAATTTCTTGTTTGTTGTCAATTTTTCAGACAAGTATAGTCACAACAAGACGGTACTTGAAAGGCTTGCTGTTCATTATCTTTCTCAGAGAATGGCATGGAAACTTCTTAAAGGTAGTATGACCTCTTGTGGAAAATGACATATTGCTGGCTGTTTGAGGTATTCCTTTGGTTGTTAAAGTGAAATATCTAAATTGAGTGGATAACTATTACAACTTGAAGATCCTTCATTCATAATAATTGGTTCCTGTTTCCAGTCTGTTAGTTTATTATTGTCTGAAAGCAATATTTATGCAATATCCTTTGGTCTCTTTACAAGAATGGCTTCCTAACTGATAAAGAACTAAAGTAAAGGTGGTATAATTGTTGGAATATATCCCATACCAAATGATTCCAAAATGGGTCAGTCCTTATATAATGTATCCCCTCAGTGCCTAGGTTTTTGAGGGTGACACGCACATGGTATCTGTGCAGGTCCCATTCTTCTGACTGTAGATCCCATGTCATCCCACTTGCCCTATATGCGGCCAGCACATGCAGGGGCATGTTGTGATGTAATATCCCATATCGGATGAATCCAAAATAGGACAGTTCTTATATAGTATAGTCCCTATCCCCTCAATGCATAGGTTTCAAGGGTTACCCTCACAACAATCCTGATGTAAGATGCCAAGAAGAAAAGAAGTTAAAGAGGACCCTTACTCGAAATTTCTCCACTCTTCATTATGATTTCTCATCTCCTGCAAGTATTTACTGGATATCTTAATGACTTTGTAATGGTTGAAACGTATGTTTACATGCTCTCATCTCCAAAGAGAAGTAAGAACATTGGCTATATGATATTCCTATCTTTCAGGCACAAACTCATTGATAATGACATAATGATGCATTGTGCCGAAGCCAGGTGATCCCCCCCCGGCTAACAGCTCTCAATTTGATTTTTCTGATGTAATCACCTAGTGTTCATCCTTGCTCATGGAAGATTTTCATTCTCCACCTGCATGTATAAACAACTCGAAAGAGTTATATTCCACATCTCCTTCAGTTATCTTCATTTCCTAGTTTGGATCATCCTTGATATAAATCAGCTCCCATTTAACTTTATTCCAGTTCTATCAATATTGTGCCAAGCCCCGAAAGGTACCAGAAAGGCTTGTCCACATTGGTTTGGAGGGGAGAATATTCCACATTTTTCTGAAAGTGTCATCTCAAACATCAGGGTTATCAACTCAGACATTCCTTCTAGGGATTTTCTCCTTGCTTCTGGGGAAGCATTGTATTTCAAATGGAGAATAGGCTTATCTGATGTCTTTGGATCCCACTCATAGGTCCTTCTGTATTAGTGATTAGTGTTCTCAAAGTAATTTCCAATAAAGTACTTAAATGCATAATTTTTTTCCTCTTCTCTAGTGGATAAGGCTATATGATGGTTGATGATGTTATAGGTAACCAAAGCTTTTGTCTTTCTTATTTCTGGGTTGTGGGAATTCGTGTTTTTTTTTTTTCTGCTGACTACTGCATTCACACCATTCCTGTCTTTTTTTAACACTGGTCAATGCACTAAATGATTCCATTTTGTCTTGATTACCTTGTGAAGTTCACACTTCTATGAAAATATCATCTATTATTCATCATATTTTCTTGGATGTTTATCAGTACATTGAATCCCTCTTTTCCAATTCGCCGTGCTGCTGTAGGATATTTATGTTCTAGACATATCACTAAAACAAATTATTTAAGCTTTCAAATCATTGCTGATCTATAATTAACGCTATAAGAATCTTGTCACCCTTTGTGGCTTTCACAAGTCTGTAATCCTTTGTGCCAAAAGTATGAATCTATATATACCTCACAGTGCAAGAATTAAAAATAGGTCAATAATGGAATGATACCATTTCATCTCCTATTCAGCCGCTTATTGACTGCCTTGTGAAGTTCATACACATTTTCAAATTTACCATGTTATTGTAGGACATTTTACATGCAAGACAGATAACTAAAGAATTGGTTTGTGTTTCCAAATTACTAACTAGAAAATTGATACTATAAGAATCTTGTCTTTTTGTGTGTCTTTGCCAAGCGTTTGTGGTCCTTTGTGCAGTATTACCTCATGTATGAATCTATATATACATCGAATAGGATGAGAATGAATAAAAGGCATGCCTTTTGTAAGTATTGCAAGATTCCAACATCTTGAATTCAGTAAAAAATGCATTTATGCGGTGTCTCTGGAGTGGAGAAACATTTGCTTATGACAGTTTTAGTATGTGAGCTGTTGGATTTCTTCTTTCTAAGTGAAGAGGAGTTGGTATCTCACAGATGTCCCTAGATCTGCAAGGCGCAAAGCTGCAAGGGGAATGCCTACCATGTTCTTCTTCAGCTGTGTTAGCAGAACAACTTTCAGAGGTTGCATTCTTTTCTGTATCTGTTTAATGTATAAAATGATAGCTACTGTCGCTGACATTGTTCTCCGCTCTTCTTATAGGACACTTACTGGCAGTGGCTGCGTCATGGATTGTCCAAGTTGGAATTGATACATACAGATGCTTGTTCCGTAGATCTGATGATGACTTAGAAGAGCTCACTACAGCAGAAAAAGTTCACCAACTTGGAAAAAAAATCTGTAGTACTACAGTTAAGTGCAGTGCTTCATTAGTTTTGGCATCTATTGGAGCAGGACTTTTTGCGTGCTTTCATCCTTCCATGGGACAATGGATTGGTAAGTAAAACAACTTCAATATACCTCAGAAAGAAAATTACTTTGTCCATGTTTTGTTGTTTCATGTGGTGGGCTTTGGTAGAAGCTCTGGGTGGGATTCTTGTGTGGATAAGTGAAGAAGATGGTGAAACATGGATAGGTGAAGAGATGCTTGTGGGGTTTTTGTTCCCCAATTGATAAGATGCACAGATGAAAGAAAAGGGAAGTGGTGTAGAGGCATAGAAGAAAGAAGTAGAAAATACAAAGGCAATGGAAAATAAGACAGGTAGGCTTAACATGTAAGGGCAGACATATTATCCTAGTGCTTTGTTTTTCCTTTTTTGGGAAACATAAATCGTAATGCTATTAAGGAAGTAGATGCAGCACATGCAGATACTCACTTTTTTCTCTTTCTCCCTTTCCTGTTACAAGGAACCAGAGACGGTTGAGAATGTGATCCTTATGAATCTGATGTGCATGCAGAACACCTCGTAAGCATGAAGAGGGATAATTGATGATTTATACCTTTCAGATGCTTATACATCCAACTTCCATATTGTATACAAGGAGTGGCTTAGTTCGTTAATAAAGCCTTCTACCTGTACGCCAGGACAGGGGTTCAAGCCCCATGAGGGCCAGGTTTAGAAGGAGGATTTCTAAGGAAAGTTAAATACGCTAATAGTTTGGTACATCCAACCAAGAAAAAGCTTCTATGTTCTTTGAGTGACAGCCTTGGGCAGCTCAACAGTTCTGCAGATTTCTGAAAGACACCTATAATGGTCTTTAAATTGAAATTTTGATGGTTAAATATTGCATTTGGTGTACGTTGGGAGCTGTTATACAGCAGCATGCACTGGCTACGCTAGTGGTCATGGAAACTTCCTCAGATGGGACATCGGGGATAAGATTATTAGGTGATTAATCAGGGGAATGATAGGTCGACCCAAACTGAAAAGGTAGTGGTGGCTCTGGCTAAGACTTCCAACTGTTTCTTGCACTACGTTACTAGTTGCTCAATTCAATGCAGATAATTCATTCTGAAATGATATCACTTCCTTTTTCCTTCTCAGGCTGTGCATTGGGAGACTTAGGAGGACCCATCATTGTTACAGTTTGCTGCGAAAAGTTTCTCCATCTGGACATCTAACGTTGTCATTCCAAGATTATGGGGAAATATTTGAAACTCAGACTTTCTCATGTGAGCTTTAGATGCTTTTGGTGCCTTCCATACACCCCAAATCTGAGAGGTTCTCGCAGATATAGTTGGCTTTCATCGATCTGAACTAGCGACGAGAGAAGAGGGAAAAGCATGGACTCGTGGTTTCAAGCCTCATCATCATTCTAACTCAAATTTTTTTTTCCTGGGACTAGAAACGGAGCATGATAAATTTGCCTGAGGCTGGAATAGTAAAGGAAATTGATTGCATTTGAGGAAGACCTTTTGAGGTCCTGGAAATTTATGCCTTTGCTACAACATTGTAATGTTTTCAATAAGATTTCTTCCCCCATTTTTTCTGTGTTTGAATGGGCATCGATTATGCAATCTCTCCTGAAACTAATCTCCATTAATCTGAGCTTTCTTCTCTTTTTCAGTGGACAGGGCTCATGATCAAGGAACTGGTAAAATAGGTATGAGGGGATGGATGAAAAGTAGGTTCCATAAATTGCAGTCCTTTCTGTGCATTTGTGAGACGTATTTCCAAAATAAACTGGAAGGAAATCATTGGGTTCCTTTTGGGTATGTAATCTTCTTACATGCATAATCTTTGAACGCCAATCTTGTATCTGCATACTTTTAATGTCTGGGGAGTACAATCTTCTGGAAGAGGGTGAACAACCATGTCAAAAGGTGGCTTGCAACCATGTAAAACGTAGCAAATCCATACACATTTGGGAGTGGGAAAGGAATCAGATCCTGGAAACATATACGAACTGAACTCTCACATCCGCCAAGCATAAATATGTGGAAACCAAGTGTTAGAAGAGTTGGGTCTCCAGGTCTTATTCCATTGTGCTCTACAGATTTTAACTCAGTTGGCAGCCCCTTTTCTTCTTATTTGTCCTCTCCCTGAAAGCTACCTATTCTAGGCTCTGGGCAACAAGACACGAGGGAAAGAAATCATAATAACCATAGTAATGTGGAGTGATATTTGCTAATGTATGACAGATAATTATGTGTTAAAAATGCTCTTATATGCCTTGTCTATATAAGATGATAAGATTTAAGATATGATTTGACAATTAAGTGCATCTCTTGTGCAGATATATTTTAGGAAGAAGGGAAATGCCATTTGCACGGGCGTACGTGCAAATGATTAGCATGTCCGCCCGCGCCAGGGCGCGCGGGACGCCCCATGCGGTCGCGCCCGCGCGCGTGCCTGGCGCGGCGGATTTGCACGTCCGCCTGTGCACAAAGCACGGCTCTAGGAAGAATTACCAATCAATTTCTATTTTTTGAAGATTTATTTTTAGACTTTTGACTTACATACTTATAGTTACTGAGATAAGTATGTAACTACATAATTTTCTAGAAGACTTACATATTGTTAGTAACTTAAAAATAAGTCTCCAAAAAGTAAAGACTGATTAGTAATTCTCCTTAAATTTATCACCTTCTTGTGGATCAATCATATGAAGGTATATCTGTTGCATCATTATTTACTGTACACAATGCAAAACTATGTAACAAGTTTTAATTAATGTGGCCTCATTTGGTGTCATTCAAGTCTTTTGTATTTGCAAGTTATATCTAAATTTTAGGCATATAACAATTTCTGACAGTGGGTGAACAACCTAGATCAAAAGGTTAACTGGTCAAGGAGTTGCCCAGTGGCAATGCATGCAAAAAAGGGCAAGGGAATCAGATCCTGGAAGCATCCATGTACTGAAACACCCACCCACACCCAGCAACAGAAACCCCAAAGTAATGCCTTTTGCCTTCCCTAGTGGAGAGCAGAAAGTGACCACTCTTTTCTTTATGGTGGCTTTAGATATCACCCCCTCCCCTCCAATGCATCATATTTCACAACTAATATTCCCAATTTTCTATATTATTAGATAAGTGCTTCAAAAACTTACAAATACATCTTCATATTTCTGAAACCCTACTCTTTTGATAACCAGATCAGATAAAAAAATCTAAGTTTCTTGCTTTCCCTCTTTAATAGTAAGGAAAATTATATATATATATATATATAGGAAGACATCACATTCGAGATTATACCCCTGGAAATTTCATATTATATTTTATATTCCTATATTCTATGTATTTCATCGTGTAAGAGTTTGTTGTTTGATTCTATTTATTTAACTCAACTATAATTAAGTTGAAAGGACAAACAAGTTAACTCGCCCTTATATAATTTTGTAAAAATTATTTTTAATAACTCTTTTTCTCTCTCACATACCTTTCTCACTCTCTCTTTGTGGCTCTCTCTCTCTCTCTCTCTCTCTCTCTCTCTCTCTCTCTCTCTCTCTCTCTCTCTAAATACCCACCATCACCTCTCGCAACTCCTTGCTTGCCACCCTCTTCATCTCTCCAAGACTCAACCCTTCATACTTATGCAAACCCACAGGGAAGCACTTTTGTAAGGTGCTGGATCATGGGGCTATGGAGGTCGAACGGTAAGCTTGGCCAGGCAGTGGCATTGAAACGTATCCTTAGATGCTCCAACTTGGGGCAGGAAGCATCGACGGCCTCATCTAGGAGGGTGACAGACACCTCCCACTCTGACGAGCCCAAGGGCCATTGTACGGTGTACGTGGGGAGAACCACACTCGCCACATCGTGCCCATATCATTGTTCACTCGTTTGGAGTTCCAAGCCCTCTTCAACACGCCAGTTTGGGTATGACTATGATATCGGTGTCATCCTCTCATGTGATGAGGCCTTCTTCCACTCTCTGCTTACTTGACCCCCACCAACCCCCTACCACCCCTCCCTCTCTCTATTATGTGCGCTCTCTCTCTTCTCTCTCATTATCAGAGTCGGAGAGGAAGACCACTCCAACATCCACTCTCTTTTTTGGGGGGAAAGCCAATTGTCTACGAACATTGTCATAGGAGATGGACGATATATAGCCAGCAGACTCGAGGGTTGCTAAAGGGCGACATCTTTGTCTTGACCATCTATAGGGTGTAGGGTAGAGAGAGAACAAAGGAAGAGTTTGGATGACTAGGCTCTTCAACTTTCGAGTGATATACTTGTACCACTTGTACATCGTCATGGTGTTCCACAAGTGAGAAGGGGACACAACTCAAATCCGTCTGCTTGATAGTGTCAAGGTATAAATAGTAGTTAGTCGATTGCAAGCTCCTCTCTCTCTCTCTCTCTCCTCTCTCTCTCTCTCTCTCTCTCTCTCTCTCTCTCTCTCTCTCTCTCGACGTGTGCTTTGTCTGCCTTCTCTCTCATTGTCGTAGGCTTGCAGCTAGAGGGTGAGACCCCCCCCTCCCCAACACATACTCGCTCTTCGCATGCACACTCTCTTTGCTTATTGCCGAAGTTGGAGGGGGAGACCTTTGACACCCCCTCTCTCATCCACTATGTACGTGCATTCTCTCTTCTTAATAAGGATATTTTAATAAATTTATATCCTATTTAATCGTCCATTTAGATGATAGCAGAATATTTTAAAAATTTTGACGGCATACTAATCATAGAAACATAATTGATATTTTTTTTCATTTCAGGGATATGAAATATAATGTGAAGATTTCAAATATGTAACTTCCAATATGATATATTTTAGGGGTACATATATATATTCCCTTAATACTATCCGCCTAAATCCGTAAATATGATAAAATAGTTTATCAATAATTTATTCCAAATAAGAGACTTATTTGTGCTATCGTTTTAATCTTTTATCTGAATTATCAAAATGAGAAAATATTTTAGCCGTGTTTGATGAATCCTCGCCCATGATTCTTGATATAAATAATATGAAGGCGAGAATTTAAACTTAGATTACTAAGATAAAAAATCTTGGCTATTAAACCACTCCAACTACTCGTTGTACATGGAATGAGAGATCTATCCAAAAGTATTTATTTTTAGTCCGGTTTTAAATCTACCAGAGGGCTTATCAGCAAAATTAACTTTATCACCAGGAGATAAAAACCAAGTTTCGTTTCCGTACGCTCACCAATAAAATTCTGCCACGTCCGATAAGAATTCTTCCCATTCTCCTCTGATTAGCCAGGCGCACCCTCTGACGTGTAGACGACCTGCTATTCTAGAGAGAGAGAACCGACTACCGTGTTCTCTCGCACCGCCAAGCAGGTGTTGCTCTCTCTCTCTCTCTGGTTCTTCCCATCCTTGGTCTGGTGCTCCTGGGTGCCGTAGGGTTTCCCCCCAGCGTCGACCGAAGCTCGCCCCTTGGTTCCCCTCCGTTGTTGATCTGCGAAAGCGCGCATCTTGGGCTCTCGCGCCCCGCGGCTGCTAAGATCCATGTTCGTCTGCGCCCGCGCCCCATGGACCCGACTCTGAGCCAGCCCGCCCCGCCAGTTGAGGAAATAGACGAATGGGGTAATGGTTTCTGCTGCGTCCGCATTGTTGTTGTCGTCTTCTTCTTCCGTTGTGCGGTAGATTTTTCTGGAGATGCTGGTTCTTTTTTCTTTCCTTTTGACTTTTTCCTTTCAGGTTTTTGTTGTGCCTACTTTGTTCCTAATGTAGAGATGTGAATGCAAACAAATGGGCAGGGGCCAATTAGTGCAAGTAGCAGTCTGCTGATGAATAATTTCTGACTAGGTTTTGTTAGTCTGTGTTGCATTGAAATCGGCATATCATCTGTTATAATTGGTCAGAAGTTTGTCTTCTAGATCTTCTCTTTCTACCTGCTGATGGAGGATATGGGCTGGAACTGCTTTGCCAGCCCTTTTGCGTTCTATTCCCTCAGGATAATTCAGTTACATTTGCTCATCGGCCTTTGCTTCCTTATAGTTTTTTTATTTGTTTCCAGTATGTAAGTGAACCTACTTATTACTGTCTCCCTTCTGGCCTCTTGAAGGCAGGGTGGGGTTTAAAAAACTAAATCTTTCTTATAGCTTGCCATAAATCTATTGGAAGGCTTGGTATTAGGGTTTTTGCCATATCTTGCCGGTATCCGAGGACCATATACACTTCCTTGAGCTTCTGTAGCCACCTTACTGAAGTATTTGATTCTGTAAGTCTTCTTCTTTTTCTGATTTCATTATTTCTCATAAATCCTTCAGTGTCTGGCTTTGTTTAGTTGTTAGCCTCTTGCTGTGTTTGGTATCTATTTGGACGCTGTATCAGAGAGAGAATGTAGAAATGAGTTTACCACTACATGTCGTTTTCCCCTGGAAGATGACTCTACTGTCATGTATTCAACTTCATGGAAGAAGATGGCGACATTTACTTTGGATGCATCTAGAGTATCTACTTCCTGTATCTGCTGCAGCATTCACCCAAGTAATGTAGACAGATTTGCAAAACTCTACTTTATCATGTCCAAACATACGTTGGCAGTTGATCAGACTCATGCTTCCCATCTGTATGAACGAGATTGTAACAAACATAATACACTTGAAGAAGCTTTTTAGGCTTTAATAAATTAAGATGTCTAAGGTTTTGAATGGAAAAGTAATCCTGATTCAGAATTGGTTTTTATTCTTTAATTTATTCTTTGGAGAATAGAAGGAGCAAAGGTCCAAAGGAAGCTGAAACTATCTACCCTTGTGCTTGCTTCAGGTCCTCCAACATTTAGTCCTAAATAAAACCTTTAAAAAAATATGGTGAATTGGAGGAATGACATGGAAATCTGACAAGATGAGGGTTCCAGGTGAAGGTTAATAAAGAGAAGTTTTTTGACTGCAGTTACTTTGCTTCAGTGGGATGTTACATAAGATGATTCTATTGGAAAGACGAGAGAAAATAATGTATCAGAAGTTCAATCAGGGAAAGAAAAGCTGAAGAAAGGAGGAAAAAATAAATTGGACACTGGGGATGAATAAATGTAAAGAAAGACATTAATAGAACTGGAAAGTTTCATTTATATGAGTTAATGACTGTGGAGGATGGAAAAGGATGCTGAAAAATTTGTTTGCTTGTGCACATGAGAGCTCAAAGGCAATTGGTGAGGATGATTATCTTCCAGAAAAATTCTTTCCCTCCATGTTGATATTCTAGTATGCATGTGTTCATTAACTCCTTATTTCCTGAAGTTGACTTGTCATAAGATGTTGGAGCGATCTCTGTATGGACTATGGAATAAAAGTGTGCGAACAACTGATTTTGCTAGCACTGACTTGACGGACTTGTTTTCTATGAGTGGTTTTCTCTATCATTATGTTCCTCTTTTCTTGATATTTGGATGATTTAGTATGGTTCGTATTGGAGGATTGTCAAATTAATAGAACTAAAAAGTGTAGTCTGTTGGCTGACTGGCATGTTTCTCGATTGAGCAACTTTTTGTCAGAAATAATTTCTCTTTTCTCTTTCATTCTAGCTGCACCTCCATTTGTCAATTTATAATGTCTTACCTCATTACGTCTCTGTAAAACCAATAGGCTCATATAAGATAGTTCATGTGATTGTCCTAAGTTGTGTATCTTCTTTGTTAATCTTTGCTAAGGAATAACATCCATATTTTGTCTTTGAAAAGAAAAGGAAAAATAGTCAGAAGCCAAAAGAAAAATAATCAGCTTTTGAATTGGGGCTAGCACATAACTCCTCCCAAACTTATCCAATTTCGTCCAAGAGCAAGTGGTTGCTGGTTGTTATCTCTTTCTCTCACTCGAGCGATAGGATTTTCAACATTTCTCAAAAGGCAATCTGGAATATACCTGTGACAAGCAAATGCTCCAAGCTGTCTAGGATCCACCTTCTTCCTTGGACTTACTCAACATGTAGATGTTGACCATTGATCTGTATTCAGATATCATCTCCTGACCTATTTAGGAATTTAAGTTGTTTCTTATTTTTAAATATCCTGTGGGATAGATGACATGGGTAAAACAAGTATTCACATGCAGGATTCTTGGTTAGATAATTTCCATACTATAAATCATCAATGCATTAGTTTCTTTACTTCTTCAGATGCTATGATGTGGTCGACTATAGACACTTCAGACCTGATGATTTTTAAGAGAATTGTATTATGTCCTTTGTTTCTTATCACTTCAAAGCAGATATGCAAGGATACTTAAGTAGTTGACTAACAATTAAATCTAGTAAGTAGCTTGAGAATAGAGGGTTGGGAAGGCATTGGTTGTGGTTAACCGGTTATGGAGGTTGGGGAGCTTCCTTTCTCCATTTCCAACTGCCGTAAGTTCTTGTTTTCTTTGTCAACCTTTGTATAGCCCCTACTGATTCACCTTTCCCTGCATCTTCCAACCTCATCTCCCTTGCTTGTCACATTTCTGCACATACATGAGCATGGCTGTTGGCTGGTAGTGGTTACTAAAAGTTACACATATGCCCGCTACCTTTTTTTTGCCTTTTTTCTTTGGAGAGGAGTGAGCTCTGCTGCAATGGTAGAGTGAGAGACAGTTCACAGGGATAGCAGAAAACCTAATCCACCCAGGTCTGGGCCTGGGAGGTTTCCTTCTGTACCTTTTTACGTGTTGACTAAGGTGTTGCTGCAGTATTTTATCTCCTTTTCTGTGTACTGGTGGATTTGGGAGTTGGGGTCATTGGGTGAGTTGTCTTTTTTTTTTGTTGGGAAAATGGGTAGTACCACCAGTATATTAATGAAAAGGGAATGTACAAGTATAGGCAGGCTACACCAAAAGACAACTCCCCAACACCTATACAATTGAATGCCACACTAAGGCCTTGTGGAGCAACCTATTTCCCCAAAAAACCAAAAAGAGAAGAAGTAGCGGAATCCACATTGCAAATAATAGCAGGCCCATTCCTTTAACACAAACAACAGAAAACTTCATCATCACGAGATACTCTTCTAAAGATCCCATGGGGTGAGTTCTGTTGGCTGGTGATTCTTAACTTCAAGAAGTGATTAGTCAACCTTAATAGTGTTGGACCAAGTTTTTCTCTCTTTAACAATCTACTTGCTTGTACATTTCCTGGATTTGCATGCTCGTGATAGCCATTAGTATAAGGCATCTCTCTGTTATTCTGTTAATTGTGGAGAACATTCATGGGTGCAAGGATTGAAGTTGTGTTTCTCTGTTGTTGATTCTGGAGAACATTCATAAGTGCAAGGATTGAAGTTGTGTATATCTGTTATTCTGTTGTCGATTCTGGAGAACGTTCATAGGTACAAGGATTGAAGTTGCGTTTCTTTGGTAAGATGTAAAGCTGACATGCTTCCAGAACCTTATGCAAGTCTACACTTCAGCATTGACAAAAATCTTGTGAATGAGTTTTTTTGTTTCTCACACTATGCAGGAAGTTAAATGGAAAAGAACATAGAAAGTGGGTACCGTCTGTTAGCAGATTCAAAATTTCAAATAGTCAAAATAAACCATGTGCTGACGATTATCTCCTGTCACACTTAGCCAGCAAAAGTTCGGATTCCAACAAAGCACTGTAACCGGTTTTAAGAATGATATCATGATATCACCTAAATTCTCTTTTCTTCCAGATACTGATGGCTTTGTAATCCCAAGCTTGTCTGGAGATTCTGACCTGGGTAAAGCATATGCACCAGAAGTAGCAGAGCCTAAACCACCTCCCGAGGTAATTGCCCATTCTTGTTGGTGAGCTGGTGAAATAAACTGGAGATGACACAATATATTTTTTGCTAAATCCTCCTACGTCACACACACCACACACACACACACACACTTACTCTCATGATCTTTGGTTCAGACTCATGGGTGCACTTTCCAACTCAGATCTCTTTTATCTATTCATCCGTTCTTACTTCCTTGAACTGACAATTTTGGGATTCTATGGGACAATATTTACCTTGTTTGGCAGCCCATCAAGGAAGAGAAGATTTACTTGGGACCACACGGGGCTCCACCTTCTCAAGCCAAGCAGCAAGATCATAACCCATCTGGCTACAAACAGCGGTTCAAGAATAAGCTGAAGGAGACTGATCATCGCAAGTTTGCTGGGATAGGACGAGAAAACAAGGTGGAGACGTTGCGAGGCGGCCTCGTGGGCGGTAAGGTAACAAGCTCCAACATGCCAAAGGGATCCCCCCGTGAGTGGCTCGACCCACACTGCCGTGAATTCTCAGTTTGAGAGGCATTCACGTTGGATCTGTTTGCTGTACTAGTTTTAAATCTGAAGCACAATTTTCGGACCACTCACTATCGTTAAGAAGGGGTTACTATCCATCTCAGGCACTACTGTATATTGATGATGACTGTTACTACGGAGAATATGATGAATAGGATATGTGACTTTATAATAAGATTACATCGGCATATATTTCCGGCAACCTAATTGCATGCTGGTTGGTGAAATGCAAGCTGCAATTTGACTGTGCTCTTTATAGATTCCCAATGAAAAGAAGGGAATTTGTTTCAGAGAGCTGCGTACCTGATCTGGCTGTTCATCAGTGTCTGATGCTGTGTGTGAATTCTGCATCTAGTGATTTTTTCGTGTTTATGCTCCCAGATTGGCACCAGATTGACACTTTCTCTCTCTCTCTCTCTAGAACGGGAGTTATATGGCTATGATCGGTCCCTCCTGGCAATGGGGTAAGTGGGCAAAGTGTTGGATATAAAGGGTGTCAAGGGGGCAATATAAAAGAAAGGTAAAATTTAAGGTTGATAAAGTAAAAGATACTTCAAAAGTTGTATTATGTTGTCCTTATGTGTGGGATCTTTAGTCCCACATGGGATACTCCTAAGGAGTTAAAGGCTTCATAACCCTTAGAGTCCATGAGATTATGTCTTATAGACAAGGGTGGGGTTATGTTAGACCATATCACACACGCGCGCCACCGGGCCAGGCTGGGCGGGCGCGTGTGATGACGCGGTCCACCCTGCTTGACTTGACACTTTTTTGTATTTTGGGTCTTTCTTGGGGAGATTGGAGTGTTTTGGGTCCGTTCTTTGAACCGGCTCATTGTTTTGGTCTGCGCGGGCGTTAGGCACTTGATATAGTGATTATGTTTTCTAATCACGGTTATCCGACACAGAAAGCGTCTTTTTGACTCTTGCACGGAGGAACCGCTCGCCGTTCGGTCGCTCTCCCTCCTGTTCCCTTCCGGCGACTGCACCGCTCTGCTCCGGCATCCCCGACTGCGTCTCCGGCCTTCGCCACTGCGTCGTCCTTCGCCGGTGATCGGTGCATGTTCTCTGTTCCCGATTTCTATTCTCTGCAGACGAAGATTAGGTTTAGCATAGCATTGTTTACGAAATTAGGATAAGTGCGATTCTTAATTTCGTGGTGGTAGTTGTATCCTGAGAGGAGATCGTCTTACCCGACGCACTACTCCTGTGGGGGCGATATCTTCTCTAAGAGGAGTCTCATTAGAGGTGTTTCTACCGCATACGTTTCTGCATTGTTTAAGCATGTTCATTACTGCAATCCATCTCATATATTTTCTTTTTTGGTTGTTGTTATTTGGACTATTTCTATATACCTATTTGCTATGGTTCTACATGCATATGTGTGTATCCGATTTTTGCCATGATTATGCCATACTCCACGTTATTTTTACAACACAAAGTAGTGTTTTACTTGATCTTGTGTGTCGAAACATCCTTCATTTGAGAATAAAGCTAGAGCAACTAATCAGAGTTAGAGGCATGCCAAGGTGCTGCATTTTTTTTGGCACGTGTCTTTGTTACCCGCAAAGGACAAGTCTCATGCGAGACTATTTGACAGTCCTCGTGTAGGGACAACTATATTGGAAAGCTAATTTGTCTTTGTCGATACAACAATAAGTGTGATAGAACCATGTGGTACTTTAGTGTTCCCACATTAGAGCAAGAACTGTGATTTCAGATATATCCTACTTGAATATTGTACAACTTTTATTTTACCTTCACATGTAAAATTATTAAGTTGAATAGCTTGTGTGAGTGGAGATGACCCATTTGAATGATTTCTTTTCTCATGTCAATCTCCTCGCTATCCTCACCCATCATGAGGATAACGATGACACACACACACACACACACTCTCTCTCTCTCTCTCTCTCTTCTCTCTCTCTCTCTCTCCTCTCTCTCTCTCTCTCTCTCTCTCCTCTCTCTCTCTCTCTCTCTCTCATATGAAACACGCCCATCACTCATATGATTGTATGTGGTAAAGGAGCGATGGATCTCAATGTCTCTGATATGAAAGGTGTCCCATGTGCCAAACATGAGTGCTATAGTAAAGGTGCCTTCATGGGCATCTCCCTTTCTCTTCTCTTGTTGTTTAGTTGCAGCGGTTTCCATTTCAAAACCAGACAAGTAGACTCCGTGACCCAGTGGCGGATCCTGAACATTAGTTCAGTGGGGTCACTTGACTATAGGAGGGTCACCCTTAAATTCAGTGGAGTCACCTTATATTAACTTACCTAAAATTTTGACCTATATAAGCAAAAAAAAAAAAAAACTTCTTAAGACCCCTCTCCAAGTCAGTGGGGTCACGTGACCCCACTGACTACACTGAGGATCCGCCACTGCCGTGACCCTCTTAAACACATGACTAGATCGAACGAACAACAAGAACAAAAGAAAAAGGGATGAGCAAAGTTGTTCTAGATATGATCACCTACAACCTATCACATAGACGTAGTGGGGTGGGAAGGGAAAAAGGAAGCTAATTGGGTAAAGAGAAAGTCTTGTTCTCCGACCCACCAGTACAAAAGCTGCGATAGATTGCTTGGTCGCCGCCGGGTGGAAAGCCTTTCTCGTACGTAAAACTACTGCTCACACACACACTGACACACACACACACACACACACACACACATATATCAATTTTAAGAGAGAGATGTTGTTCTTGGAACATTGTTTCCTGACATGTATATTTCATTCGAAACAAGTGTATATCGTTTCTAATATCTATTTTTCAGACTGTATATATCTCATTGTTACGGATGAGTTTTTTTTTTTTAATTCATGCCACAGGTATCACACAGATCTATGAAACAGTGATGTGTATGTGGATGGACCAGTTTAAGTTTACAGAATAGGTAGGCACACAATTGCAAATAATGGTTTGCAGCAAAGTATTTCTTTTGAAATATTCAGGATGGGGTTAATTATTCAGATCCATGTCGGCTGGATCTGTGAACCGGATCGAATCGGATAACTCATGGTACGGAACGTATCGGATTAGTACACTCTAATTTACATTAAAATTATAATAATAAAAAATAAAAAATAAAAAATTTTAATTAGACTGACTGTGCTTGGAACTCCAAGGTTTTAAGCACAATATGAACTGGACGGTACACCAAACTGCAATTATGATGGATAAAGGAAGCCCAGGAGTACCTGAATCAGGTGGTGCTTTCATTAAACATTTATCACATCCGTATCAATGGCAAACATGGGCAAGTGGCTAGAAATTCTGCCGTTCTCTTGGCCATATATATTTCCTGGTATCCTATGGAGCACAAGAATGCCAGTGTCACTATCATCACATAGTTGTACCAAACAGCTAAGGCAGGCTGTGTGCCCATTGTGTGGTAATGAACGGCAGCTACACATTCAAAGTTTCTCCAATACGAGAGCATCTATCTTGATGGTAGTAGTGGTCCTAAGGATCTTTGGCATTTGAAGGATGAAGAGTTAGGGTTGAGAGGGGGGGGGGGGGGGGGGTTGTTGATAGTTTCGGGCCCAGTGGCGCGCGGACCCAACAATTTCATCCAATGGGATCACTCTCTTTAAAAATTTTAACCAAATTAATTTAATAAAAAATTTTACCCATATTAATAAGATTTCAAAATTTCAGTGGAATCATGTGACCTCACTGACTCTAAACTAGATCCGCCTATACTATCGGCACATATACATCTCTTCCTACTATCAAGTTGTAGTGTTGTGAATCATGGAGATAAATATGTGAAATGCTGAAGAAAATGGGAAATCCGAAATTGGGAGGCTAAAAACCGAATGTTATTTAGATTCTGTATCGACCTGCCGATTTGTGTAAGGGGAATTGTAAGTAGAATCCTTTATTAGTATAGAAAGGTTTGGAGGAAGAGAGATGTAATAATTAGTTCAATGTGATAGAATCCAAGGGTATCATGTTTATACCATCAAACTTCAGCCTAAGAAATACAAAAAAAGAAGGAAAAAAAAACACATGGCCAACCCCAAATCTAAGTTGTGGTGATATGAAGACACCATCTATCTTCAAGAGTCAAAGAGTGTTCATAGATTTCAAACAAAGAAATAAATAGTCTAACTTCATGTTCGGACATCCATGTACTTGGAGTCACACTGTGCATGGCCTTCTGTGTATTGAGGAGACTCTATTAATATGAGAAAGAAAACAATTTCTCATATTAATAGAGTCTCCTCAATACATATATTAAGATGATCCAATCTCATTACTCTAGAAGTCTATTACCTTCTCATAAAACCCCATCTTTTTGTTCAGGTCACCTGTTAGTGTACCCGGAATCCATCAAAGGCTCGAACATGGGTAAACACAAGGTTCCAGACAGACAGACAGGTAGTACTGTTCATCATACATCCACTTGTCTACTTCAGAAAAAAAAAATCATACATCCTAACATCCACTTGTACTCATGAAGAAGAACCAAACAAATTGATAAAAAAAAATTAAATATGCTTATAGGAAACATCATGTCTTATAAGTCACATCCAAACAAGACCCCAAATTTGGAACCTACATCATAGGCGTATACGTCAGAAGATAACCATGGGATCGATGTGCATGCATGAGATTGCTGTGCAGCCACGGCCTTTGGAATGGCCTGCATTATCTTTTGGAAAGAGAGTGGGCATCTGTTCTTGTGGACATATTCTTTTGAAACCACCTATCTGAATTGGTAGAGTGGAGAACAAATCTCTAAGAATCTTCTACTTTTTGGAAGGTCCATAGCCAAAATCACAGGGGTTCTCTCTCTTTCTAGCTAGCTAGCTAGCTAGCTAGGTTACCCAAATGAACAATATAAACAAATGCAAGATGTTACCTGATGATCTCACAATTGATGGATCATATATATCATCAATGTTTCGATAAGATATCAGACATATAGATTAAAAACATCATCATCACGAGGATTTCTCTAGGCTTTGGGGATATGAGGAGTAACCCGATTAATAGGATATTTTCGGCGTGCACCAGTAAATTGTGAGTTTCATTATCACCAAAGATATGATTTCTAAGAAATTTTGAAAGATTTATTTCTAAAAATTTCTCGAAATTTTAGAGCATGGGTTGGTGGGTAAAGCCCCAAGTTTCGAACCCGGGACCACTTGTACATGTCCCCAGTGGCTTTACCACTATGGTAGATTAAAAGGAAAAAAGAAGAAGATAAAAGCAACATCATCATGGTTAATTTTGGGTCAGAGTGATAGATAGGGGTGTCAATTGGGCCAGGACGGGTCGGCGGCTCGAGAGCCCGACCCGATTTTAATCGGATTTGGATCGAAAAAATTACCCCGTTTAAATTTTTTGGCTCGAGAGCCCGGCTCGATTTTAATCAGACTTGGATCGAAAAAATTACCCCGTTTAAATTTTTTGGCTCGACCCAGCCCGGCCTGACAAAGAATAGGGCCGGGCTTGGACTTTGTGAAGCCCGGCTCAAAAATTTTAAATATAAATTATATTTATATTAAATATGAATTTATATTTAGAAAGAAAATTATATTTATTTTTTCTACAATAAATCTACTCAAAAATATAATCTTTTATAATTAAATGTTAATATAAATATAAATAAATTATATATTATTTTTATAGATATATTATAGTAGATATATTAAAATAATATATAATATAAATAAAAATACTATTTTTCTTATATTTTTCGGGCTGGGCCGGGCTTAACCGGATTTTTTCTGAACCCGAGTCGGGCCACCCATATCGGACCTATCTCTGGGTCTGGGCTGAGCCAAGACCGACTTTTAGAAAATTGGGCAAGGTCCGATCCAGATCCGACCCATTGATATCTCTAAGTATCATAAGAAAAAAAAAATATTAATTAAAAAAGGATAAACAAATTCTCTCTCTCTCTCTCTATTTAATTAATAAAATTGTTTTGAGAAATATTATCATAAAATTACTCTTACAATAAATATAAATATAATGTGAATTACGTATGTGACAGTATTATTAATTAGAGAAGAGAGAAAGGAGGGTTTTGTCGAAACCAACTAACCAATAAAATTAATCTCTTACAATCCATATCGCTAGATCTTAATTACAATAAATATTTTTAGTTACCTTTTTTTTTTTATAAACATTCACCTTATAATATAATGTGAATGACGAAAGGCAGTTGCTGGTGGATGGGACGCTTCTGTCACTAAGGAATGATGGTGATGCGACGGAAATGACATCTAGATCTTTTTATTGCTCGGAAAGGACTACTTCGTGCCACTGTTCTAATCGAATTTTATTTGTTTGTGTGTGCACTGTTTGGGAACGAATTAGAAAATGATTTAGATTTAATTTTTTTTTAAAATGTTCTTAATCGCATTGATTTCGTAGAAAGGAGAGAGATAAAAAGAACATATTATCTCTCTTTATTTTTTCAGAAACGATTTAAAAGTTGTTTCTAAAAATTTTTCAGTGTTGTGGGTGGTTTTTTATTTTATTTTGATACTTTCGCATGACGATATGGATGACGAGATGGAGAAGCTAACTCCTTCCGTACAAACGAAGCTCCGAAATTGGCTTATGTCAATTATTATTTATTCTGAAACATATATGTGGGAATATTTTTTGTTCGGTAGTGGGCCGAACGGGTCTCCACTGAGAGAGAGAGAGAGGAAAGGAAGTGTCGTCGGAAGTGTTTGAAACTTGCAAAACTCAGAAAGATCAGGGGGGGCCCAATTAGAGAACCGGAGGAATCCTTCCGATGTCTAAGTCATGTCAGATTGTAAAGAATGTAGTAATGGAAGGTTCTTTGGTGTGTGAATTCGCGCGTGGACGAGTGTGTGTGGGAGAGGTGTCTCGTACCTTTGCATGAAGGTTACATGTTCCTTTTATAGGTGAGGGACATGAAGGTTCAAGACACAACATTCTTCAATGATGATCGAAGAGACGCGTCGGTTGAAGTTTCTAAGTAGGGATGTATCTGTTTGAGACGTCTGTTGGGATTTTACACCGTTAATTAATATCCTAGATCGTGGGGTGCGTGCCACACAGTCATATTAACTGTTGTTAGTAGGCGAAGGGTCGCCCAGAGCCGCACGCCATGGGGTGCCGCGTAGGGGCCAATGGGCCTACTCGGCAGTCGGCGAGGTTGCCCGGTGCTCGGCATAGCTGCGCGGTGCCCGGCGGCTAACACAGATGTTCGGTGCTTGGTACCTTAGGCGATAAACCGCAGAGGGTTCGAACAAGAGACTCGTGGTCTGCTTGGTAGACCATGTCTCGCTCGAACAAGTTGGGAGGTGTCCGGAGAACACCATTGGGACCCTTAGGTGCTGTGTGGCTGAAGCATGTTCGGAGGTCTAGTGGCTGATCCCGAGGACACGTGGCCGAATCACCAAAATCTAACTGCAGCTTGGACGGGTTATGATGTGTCTATGCACCTAGGAGGCTGAAAATAACCTCTACAATATATATCTAAACACTACCTAAGAACAAGCGGCCATATAAAGTCGAGTACAAAATATTTCTTTTGCATCACGGGAGTTGATCATTTTGCATCACACAAAGTTTTACTTGGGATTCCTCTTCAGCTCTAGTTCTTTTTATATATTGGTATCGTAATTTGTGTCTAAATAAGAATCTATGTATCTCTCGAGAGAGAACGACTTCTTATCTGTTAAATGAGAAGTGGTGTTTGGGCATCTCATCATCTGCGTCTTTTCACATCACGTCATCGCATTATTATCTGACATGGTCCAATAGTAATCTTTTCTCATCTCTCAAAATCCACAATAAGGTGCCGTGAACACCAGCTCTTATATTTTTTAGCTCTTTCCTGCGTTTGGACGTCTGTTCCCGAACGACCTTGGAAACGTTCACAGTTGAAATTAATGGACCCTTTGCATGCATGCATGCATTAGCTGGCTAATTAAGACTAGAACAAACAAAATGGGTTAATGCGAGCTGC